>OX463857.1:22955032-24155032 GCA_949825065.1 Odontocerum albicorne
ATATATATATATATATATATATATATATATATATATATATATATATATATATATATATATATATATATATATATATATATATATATATATATATATATATATATATATATATATATATATATATATATATATATATATATATGTATATATATATATATATATATATATATATATATATATATATATATATATATATATATATATATATATATATATATATATATATATATATATATATATATATATATATATATATATATATATATATATATATATATATATATATATATATATATATATATATATATATATATATTGATATATATATATATATATATATATATATATATATATATATATATATATATATATATATATATATATATATATATATATATATATATATATATATATATATATATATATATATATATATATATATATATATATATATATATATATATATATATATATATATATATATATCCAAGAAATATGAAACTTATTTCCAGACAGCCATATATTTTCCATGATAGATTATTAACTTCAATATTGTTTTGCATTCTTTTCGAAGGGTACATAAACCGTTCAATAAATAAAGAAATCATATAACAGTCGCGATATATTTTCTTTCATGTACCCAGTCAATATTTTCTCTTTCCTCATTCCAATCCAGAAAGAGTTTTGGGTATCCGAGACCCTAAATCCAAACATTTGTTACCTAAATCACATCTCATAGCGTAGGCGGACAGAATAAACCTTGTCATATTGTTAAAAAGCAGGGTTACCCGGCAATCATTGCTGGTCTTTAAATTAAATTGTTCAATCAAACCAGTTGAATGATTTTATCATAAATCGAACAACGTAACATATACATATAAAGATACTGTACTGAATTGGCCACTACCTGAAAGCTTCTCACCGCAACAAAACCCATATTAAAAACACCCCAATATTCATGTGTGAAAGAAGCGGAAAAACCTTTGACCGTGTGTTCTTCGAGAACATTTTAAGTATTGTATGTATATTATGTTCATTTTACGCTTGTTTTATTGCTGATATTTCTATCATCAATGTGTCTAATCTTCTCTTTCTTAATTCATACATAATATATACACCAACATGCCGTTTCCCTGTATGTGTATACAGAAAGAGGAGAAAGTCAGACGTTCCCACCGCAAAACACATACTTCGCCTCTTTTAGATCAATTTACCTTCTCATATAACTCTTACAATATCTATTTTCTTACATTTCCTTCTTTCAAAATATATTTCATTTAATCCAACCAGAATTTTCTTGATATTCTTCTACCACGTCTTCGACTCACATTTGCACTGTATGTTCATTTTGTTAGTCTTTCTTCATTTATTCACTTTACATGCCCAAACCTTTTTCATCCCAATTAATACATCAACCTTTAGTTCATATCAATCCGTATTCTGTTATAAATTGTCGTCTCGTGCATTCTTCTCAGTGCACGCATTTTTATAGATTTCGTTTTCAGCTCCTTTTAAATATTATTCCACATCCTCGTTGCACTTTCATGCATCGTTGGTACTAAAATACTGTAGCGAAATATATCAGATTTTGATACTGTCCCGGTCCGAGTATATCATATATGTTTTTGTGCCCAATCGACTATGCATAGTTATTTTATATTCCTATCTTCCCTTAAGATATTTAATGTGTTCATTAATTATCCAAGAGTACACATATTTCATATTCATCTTATTCAAGTTCTGAGGTTTCTTTGACTTCTTACATTTTTAATAATAAAAATTCCATTCAAATTCTCTTAATGTTACTTAATATTATTATTTCACTAACAATCAAAATGTATATTTATTTTGTCAGTTTTTCATCTTACACTTTTAAGTCTCTTCAAGAATGCTTTTCTTGAGACTAATAAATACTTTCCTTTTTGGTTCACATTCATCCATAATAATGTATGTCCTTATTCTGTCATCCGTTGTCACGCCACATATTATCCACGAGACTATTGCATCATTGTGTTACACTTTCTTTGTATTCAGTAAAACCTGGTGTGCGTAATACCGTGTGGCAATCACTTCCAGCCAACCGATGAGAACCCTCAAGTGAAAACGAGACTGAATTCCTTTTTAAAAAAATATGGGTTTCAACGGGGATTTAACCCACAACACCAGAGTGGGAAGACAAGCGTCACACTAATTTGGCAACGGAGGTCATCGATAGTATTCTTATTTATGGTTACTAACATCCCAGTTTTAAACTTGCATATAGATATGAATTCACCTGTTTTATAACCTCAACCAACTTCATTAGGTCTACCATTCATCGTCATTATTTCATGGTAATAAACTCACAAAACATTAGAAGCAGAAAAAACCGGTGTTTACAATCGGTTAAATGAAAAAATAGATATATCCATTATCAAAAATGTAAGTTTAAACTTACTTTCAGAACTTTTAGTTAATTGTTTGGTTAACATTCCCGTTGAAACACGGAGAAAAGAATATCAAATTGGTACATACACGCGATTTCATTATTTATTTATAGATAGCGAGCTATGGTTTGAAAATGTCAAGATCGGTTCTTCATAAAGAGGCTAATGAGTCCGTGCTATGATAAATGGATCGACTATTAATCTTTAACCAAAGAGGACGTACCATCTCTGATTAGTATATCTGTTTGCACTTCCTCTCTTCATAAAAATTTAATGTCTGCAATAAAGATTTATATTTCGCAAATACCATGTATCCTGTTGTAATAATTTTGAATCGATAACGAAATTCTCGATGATAGCTACGATATTTTCTTTAATAAAGCAAATTGTGAAATCCTTTTCATTGTAATGTTGACAGAGAATATTATTTATTGTTAAACTTCTTTTTACTGATTTGTTTTTAAGATTATTTAAAATGAAACCGAAATTTTTCACATGGGTTTTAATATTACTTGACGTACTTTGTTTACTCGCGTTTTGAAGGTGAATCACAAAATACTAATTTATAACCCGTCAGTAATGACGGATGTAATTATTTTATTCAATTTGATGCTATACTTAGCTTTGTACTATTTCACTAGAGCAGAGTTTCCCAAACTTTTTTCACCGTCCCCTTTTCAAAGATAATATTTTTCATCACCCTCCTCGAGAAAACTTTATCTCTATCTCAACTAATAATAAAATTGTAAATGTAGCCGTGTCCTCATTATAAGTTTTAAATTTCACATTTTTTAAAACACTCCAAAAGTGAACTTCTAACATTTTTGAAGCTTTATCAATTGAATTATCTAGATTTGTCATTATTTGAAATTGGTTTTATTTTATTGACTCGTATAATTGCATCTTATTCTTCTTCCCAGTGTCATGTCAGGTCCCCCCAACGCTTAATATCACCTGAGAGTAGACATCTTTGTACCCGCCAGCCCGAAAAAATCTCCAACGCCCCTTATGCCAGTCCAATCACGTATATTGCGGAGCTAGGAGATTTGCCTCCTGCTAACTTCTATTTTGCCTTGGATGATCAGGTGCAGTAATTTTTACTTTGTTCCTCTAAGTACATGACCCAAGTAGGACACCTTTCGGATTTTAATATTAGTCAGCAACTATTGTATATAATTATTGTACAGCAACTATTGTGCATAATGACTTTAATACGGTGGCACAAATCGTCCTAGTTTGGTTGGATTGCCTAGTAAAATAAACATCAAGAAGTAACAGCTGTCAACTAATATTTGAAAAATAAATATAAAAAATACTATTGTATCAATTAAAACAAAAATATTAAATTGTTACTATGACAATACCTTTTGTTACTGACGGACATTAGTAGAACATTTAATCTTGTTTAATTAACACATGTTATTTGAATAAAGTTTAGTTAAAAGTTTTGTAATAAATTTTTTTTACTTACATTTATAACAACGTCTCTTTTTTTGTTGTCTAATAAATAAAGATTACTGCACTCACCTGAAAAAAAAAAGTTTATTTTAGTTATTTACAAAAGAAAATATTTGACAAGAACATTAATAATTTTAAAAAAAAGTTGAGATAATTTATATCACATCATTTCCTGCGCCAATTCAACTCGATCGCGATTTGATTAAACTAAGTCTCTGATCTATTGTAAATCGAACAAGATTATAAAAGGTTTCATATGATTTTTTTTAATTCAATCAAATGTCATTAATAACATAGTTTAAAACGAAAAATTTATACACTCGTAGATGCTGCACATGTAAGAACGGGAAAACAAGATGAATAAACGATTAATTATAATATTTAATAATAAATAACTTTGTTCTTCCACTATTAGATTAATGCCCACGACACGTATTTCTACCTCCTGTATCGAAGATCTCTTTAAAACACGTATCATGGAGATTGATGTAAATAGTAGAATAACTAAGAAATTTATTATTCTATATTATTAGAATTCCATTAAGTGAAAACCAAAAATATCATTCACTTGCGCCAACCACCCTTTCCTTGGACTTCCTCTACCACGTCTTCTACTTATATTTTCACTCTTATGTTAGTATCTCCACATTCATTCGTTTAACATGCCGAAATATTAATAATAAAAGAACAATTTTATAGCGCTGTCTAAAAACAGACTCTCCACGAGGGTGTTAGTACGTTAAGTTAAACTTTAAAAAATCAATGGTGTTGATTTAAAAAATCCAGTCAAATATAACAAATACCAATTGATTTCAACATGCGTTCTTCATAAAAAATTAACCATATATTTAAAGGGGCCAAGATTAAATCCTAAGCGACGACAACAAACCCCCGCTAAGTCGTTAACAAAGCGGTTAAAATAAACTGGTTTTGTATTAAAACCATTATCTTATCCAAACAACTCTTCGAGATAAGGCTAATTTTAAAGCAGTCTGTCGTAAAAATATACATATTAGTTAATGAACTGACCAACGGTTGGAGATAAAGAGCTGAATAAAACCGTATGTATATTAAGAATTTATACGTATTTGAGTGAACAGGGCCGTTGAGTATTATACGCGTTATTGCGTGGTGCACGCAAAGGATCAATTCTAAAGAAAATCTTTTATAAATGAGGCTAAAGGACAGTCAACTAGCAACGTGCCACACGGTTTGATCAAGGAATATAAGTGATGTTGTGCAACAGCAACATGGGACAATGAAGAACGATCAAATGCCACTGAGTCATGTCAGACGATGAAGGACGACCAAGTTCCAATGTGCAAAATCGGACAATGAACAACAATTGAATTCCGTTACACTATATCAGACAATGAAAGACGATTAGGTGATGTTTTGCATCATGGAACAATGAAAGATAACCAAGGGACGTTGTGAAATATTAAAGTGAAGGATGTTGCAATACTAAATAAAAATGATTAACTATTCTGCATGACCAGTGTTGGATAAATGTATTTCTTTTTGATATTCAAAATACTTCATTTAAGGTGCTCTACTTTCAAGTCATCAAATCAACGCGATTGAAGTCTATCGCTTACTTATTCGACATAAAAGTTCAAAATGGGATGTCTCCATTATATCGTTTGGATCTGTGTCTGAAAAATGTTACTTCAGAGAGAAGCAGAACGTCGAGTTCGACCTCATATTTCTCGAAAAAATTGGTTGTTCCGAATCGATCCGATAGAGCAGGGTATTCAACATAAAAGTTCAAAATGGGATGTCTCCATTATATCATTAGGATCTGTGTCTGAAAAGCGTTACTTCGGAGAAAAACAGAAGGTTGAGGTCGACCTCATATTTTCCAAATAGATTGGTTGTTCCGAATCGATCCGATAGAGCAGGGTATTATGACATGGTTTTCGCTGTTATTGGTCCAATGTCGTGGAATAGTATCCTTGTATGTGTTATGGGTAATGTTAAATAGCTTCAGGGATCATTTGAAAATATCATTTTTCGGAAAATCTTATAAAAATGTATTATTAACATATATGGACATTACACACATATCTAAACTAAACATAAAACACAATGTGTTAATATCACATATCGAAACACCTGTAAGCGTTTTTTTTGTAGTTCGTCTTCGTTAGGTAGGGTTTGTACGGTTTTCTTACCGGATATGCTTTTTGTCGAAATTGGGAGGTGTCCGATATAATGATCCGACTTTCTTATCCTTACAATTATTTTTTGTAATATTTTCAAACTTTCAATAACATGGCTTCGATTCCGGAGTTCGAGCGCCATTAGTCAATACTCTAAATGGCGCTACATGAATTATTATTGTATCTTACATACATTAATATACCCACCATTTCAACACTTTCTTGTTGGAGTAGGTTGAAAAATAGAGTGCCAAATTTTCCTATCACGACATATTTCCTTCCCCTTCTCCAGGTCCATATATTTACATCTGTTTTTCATATCCTTTACGTTTTATTTCCTTCGAAAATTCAATAATAATTTCCTTTATTATATTATTATAAAATGTATTTGTCCTTTATTAAACATAAAAATTTGTAGGTTGAGATTTTTTTTTCACACACGTGCATCAACCCTTGCACCAGACCTGTGTATAAAACTGAGGGGAAATTTCAGGACAAAACATACTGGAACTGTCGTTAAAAGGTCAAAATACGGCAAAATAGTTATCAGCCGTGAGGTCACCCGTGTTGTTAGTTGAATATTTATGGGAATGGAGAAAGAATAAATCAGTCCCGATTGGACATTCTTTATCGTAATTGGGCTTAGAACTGTTTTGTCTGAATAGATTAAACTTCCATTTTTAATAAGAATAATAAAAGGACAATTTATATATCGCTGTTTAGAGAGCGGACCAAATGTATGTCCGAATCTCCAGTTCGGATATGGTGAAGGGGTATCATACGAAGAAAAAAAGTATTGTTTAATGAAGTTTCTCGAAGTCGAAGCCGAAATCTTCGGCTTCGACTTCGAGAAACGGCTAGATTATTGTTACCATTACTAGGCTAAAAAAAGGCTAGATTATTGTTACCATTACTCAGATTTACAGAACGGTCTGAGTATCGTCCAAAGTGAAAAAAATTTAAATCTCAAACCAGATGCTGTCTTAATAATTGTGGATAAAAATTTGCAAAGGTTGGATGCATAACAGATATCGAACTCTTTTTTTTTCACTTTTATAAAGAGAATAGAGCGTGCGCTGTAATAGTTAAATTTTAAATATATCTTTTTATCCACATCCTGATGAAGTGTTAAATAAACAATTGTCAGAAGTAATTTTTTTTAAATTTAGACATCTGTATTTGTTGTGGTATTTTGTGTGAATAATTGATATAACATGAATTAGTATACACACATAGTTAAATAGAAATAGTTAGTAGTTAAACTCATGAATATTTTATGTACAGGCACCGTTTTATACCATAACAGTTTTATAACATATATACATTACATCACCCTATTCCCCTGTCGGAGAAGGCAGAGAGGACAAAGTGTCAGACTTTCATATCTCGGCCCACATCTTTAGCCTTCTCCACATCCATACAACTACGATTTCTCTGGCTTTCTACATTTCCTTCTTTCAAAACATCATTCACTTGATTCAGTCACACTTTCTTTGGTCTTCCTTTCATACGCCATCTACTGTACATATATTCTGCTAGTCTTCTTCTTTCAATTGTTCCACAAGCCCAAACCTTTTCAGCGAGCTCTTCTCCATCATACTCAACACATCAATCAGCCTTATCTTTACTTTGATCTCTGAAGGGATTAATGTTTTTAAACAACTAATGTTATTGAAAACTCGATTCCCTTCCATAGTTCGGGCTAATCGTCTAGTATTCGAATGCCAAGTGCTCACCACATGGCCAGGTAGTAAGACACGGAAAAAAACATAAACAAACTCAAAAAGCATATGGTTTCCAAGTTAATAAATGCCAGAGATATAGCCTACCTAAAACAAAAGAGTTAAAACGTATGTTTTTTGTTAGATTTTTTTATTCGTGTTCACGTAACATAAAATGAATTTATTGTTTTTATGTTTAAATCCTGTCCACAAATATTCGACGCCTTTCCGGTGAAGGACTGTATAGGGAAAATTAGACAACAACGAATCTTAGCAAATAAAAAAAGGTATACACGCGAGTATATTGGATGCTCCACCTGGTAATGATTTATGAAGGAAAAAACTTATATACGATATTTAATGTGGATTTGAACTATTTGACCATGTTTGGTGAAGCATTTGATTTAAAAAAATATTGCAAACTCTATTTCGAAGAGTGAAAATTCAAATTCCAATTAATTATATGGATATTTAATTAATTTTCCACCTAAAAGGCTTGTGGTAAAATGACGCCCACAACAAAGAATTTTGGTACAAATTTTGATGTATGGAAGTGAAAATTAGATTTAGAAAAAAAAAGTAAAGGAAACCGAATAAATACATAAAATATAAATAACACGGAATGGCAATATATGATAAAATACGGAATGAATAGAAACTTAACGCTCATGGTTTGACCATGTAGAAAAAAAGCTAACAAAATAAAAAAACAGTGCAAATGTAACTGAAAGGAACGGTAGAGGAAGACCAAGGAAAGTATGGTTCGATCAAGTAAATTATATTTTGAAAGAAGGTAATGTAAAAAGTAAAAGAAAGCGTAGGAGTTGTATGAGAAGGTGTATGGATGGAAGGAGGTAAAATATGTGGTTTGTGAATGTCTGGTGCTCAGTCTTCTCAACCTACCCCGACAGGGAAACGACGTAATGGTATGTAAGTATGCAAATGCATTTTGCAAGGAAATGGAAACTCTATTATACTGCATTCAAATTACAGCGACTTCAAAATGTTTGTTTAAGATTTATCTCTACGGTCATATCACTTTATATTAGAAGGTGCTGAACTGGTTTAACGTGAGAAATAGACGCCAAATTCAAATACTATCTCTATTGTATAATATCCTTAACTGTCCCACCCTTTACTCTTATTTCCCGAAAATGTTCAGCGTCTTTCCGATCATGAACTTGCGCTGCGCTCAGACAGATATTGTTTATTGGCCTTCCCAGTTCACCACTCTTCTTTTTTTACGTCGTCCTTTACTAAGACTCTAGAACCAATTACAAACCAATGTTAGACTCGCTCCTGTCCATGCAGTGAGACTCTGGAACCAGTTACACACCAATGTTAGACTCGCTCCGCCTTTTTTGTAATAATTAATACACGCATTTATTATAACCACCCTGTGACTGATAAAAGAACATTTGTTATAATTATAATACATTTTATTTATAAACACCGTATGAAACTGATTAAGATTTATTTGTTATAATTAATACACTCCATCTCCATCACTTGCTCTATTATTTTGTTATTCATGATGGAGTTTAGGTATCTTGGAGTGAGCATCAGTAGCAATGGAAATCTGTATGGTGAAACCTTGAGGCAGGTCAATAAGGCGGCTGCAATATCGGGATGCCTAAGAACACCGGTGTTGAATAATAAACATGACAATAGAAAGTAAAGTCAGAATATACAAGACATGTGTGAGACCGATAGCCGACGGAATAGAGACCAGAGCAGACACATCTAGAACAAAATCTCTCCTGAGAACCTCGGAAATGAAAATACTGAAATGTATAACCGGAAACACTAAGAGATACAATCAGAAACACCGAAATAAGGAGAAAGTGTAGTAAGGAAGGCATCGTCGGGTGGGGAAGACAACGAAGGCGATACTAGAAGGAACATGTAAACAGAATGCAAGACGACAGACTTCCACGTGTCGCCCTTCAAGGGAGCCCAGCCGGAAGAAGATTACCGGGAAAACCTCCGAAGAGAGGGCGTGACAGCTGGCAATCCACGCCACAAGAAGGGGAACAAGCTGAACAAACAGATCATGATCTATAGGAAGAGGAAGAAGAAGAAGAATTAATACACATTTTAGTGATGACCACCCTGTGTAACTGATAATAAAACTTTTTCCATAGTTAATACTCATTTGAATGATGAACACCCTGTAAAATTGATTATGTATTTAATTAAATGAAATCCATTGTGTTTTACGTTCTGCTCTTAATGGAAATTGGAAAGTGAAACGTTGTCACTTTTTATATGGGGAAGCCAAGAAAACCTTTTAATATTTACATTTATAAATAATAAATCATCATTTTTATGTGGGTTACCATTTCGGTGTATTCAAATGTGCCATCAGAAAGGCGTGTCGAAATGATGAAACAAATTTTCTCATTTTTACTACGTGACGCGCCCTTTTTTGTTTGTGGCGAATGACGCCTCTTTGTTTAATAAAAGGCGTGAGAAAGATCAATTGTTATTGTGTTTGTTGCATCGTTTGAAAATATTAGGCCATATCTCAAAACGACATAGAAAAGATACAGATTATTTTAACAAGAACGATGAATATTGACGATCAACTTGACCGAGTTAGTAAAGACCCCTGTCTGCAAACGTAAGAGGGCGGTGGATTCTATTCCCGTTAGTAAGCATTTTTTTTTCAAACATATAGATTTTAGTCTGGTTTTCATTTAAAACCTCTTTAATATATTTCTGGTTGTTTGAAAGATATTGCCACGTAACAATTAACGTTGTTTTTAATACACTTATCTTCCGATTCAGGAGGTGTGGATTCGATTCCCGTTAGTAACAATTTAAGAAGAAAATTAGACTAGTTTTCATTTAAGACCTCTTTAATTTTTCTGATGGTTGAAAGAAATGCAACGAAAGTGTAATACAATTAAATATGTGGTGTGGCGATGTATGAAAGAATATACAATGAAGTCATTTAGGATAAATGTGAACTAGGGACTGATTCAATATAAACAAAATGAACAAAGTAATTTTGAAATGGTTTGAGCATGCAGAAATAATGAGTGGGGAAAGGCTGACAAAACAAATGTACCGCACTAATGTGGGTACGAGTCGTGGGAAAATTTTTCGAAGAAAGTATGGTTGGATCAAGTGAATGGTTTTTAAAGAAAATTTAAGAATCAGAGATACCGATAGAGTTGTGTATTGATGAACCAAAAAATGTATGTCATGATAGAAAGGTAAGGCACTTTGTTTTATCTCCCTACACAGATAAGGGTATGTCATGTTATGTTAGTACGTATTTATATATTAAGAGTTTTATTGTTAAAAGAAAGATTTGATACGTTTTGGTACATAACATATCTTTATTACCGGGAATCAAGCCTTAAGTCATAGTTCAATGGAAAATCTCAATAGAAACTAAATAAAAATATCTTGTAATTTGTTGTATCAAACACTGTTTATTCCACTTTTTGTGAATAAAAGTAGAATCTCAAAACATGAAATAAACAGTGTTCAATAAAACAAATTACAATGTCTTTAAACCTCCACAGTGTTAATGGTTTAACTATAAATAAAAATATCTTGGTTAAGTATTTTTCATATTAGAGCCTTCCAACACATTCCGGCAGGTCGGAAGCAGTTATCAATAAGGCAATCACACTGGAATACATCTGTTTGACCATTTATGTGTATTCGGCGCCTATTAGCATTTTCCCACGCCTACGTTTCACTCCTATACATTAAAATTGGTATTGTTGTGGACTATCATCTTAGCAGATAATGATACTGTCCGGTTTAAGAAAATATGTTTTACTGCCCCCAATGTCTTTGTTTCCTATCGCTACACGCCGGTAGATATCCTTCTTAACTTTTTCATTATCTGGCAAAATACTTGCCAAATAGAAGAATTATTTAACTTGTTCCAATCGTTCATTGTTCACCCATATATCACATTTACTTTTCCTTTCACACTTTTTTGGCATAAATATCACAACATTTATAATGAGATTTTTTTCTTAGCATCTCTCATACTTATCAAACTCTATAATTCATTCTCATCCTCATTCTTCGCTCCCACTACCATGTCATCAGCATGCAGCACTCCTCATACATTTCCATTCAATATTTGCAAGCCACCCATTGACCTCTGTAGATCCTTCACACATTGATCTATGTAAATATTAAACAACCATGACAACATGTTTGTTTATTTAATACTTTATTGCAAAAACAATCTGGCGGACTTATTGCCAGGCAGAAATATATTCCAACCAACCACACAAAAGTAAATAAAGTAAGTTACATGGTCACAAATGACATTCAAATGACTACCCATCCTCACAAAATCCATGAATATATACGTGAGTATACACCCATAAACTCCACAAACACGAACATTCCTTTTCATATAAAGTGAGATATCGTCAATCAAAGGAAGAAACAGGGATAGTGGAAAGGAAATAAAAATCAGGAATGAAACACGTTATATTACTGACTAGAAATTAAGAGTTTTTTTCAGTTGCCTCTTAAAGCATGCCAAGGATGAAGCGAGTCTAACATGGGTTAGTAACTGGTTCCAAAGTCTTACTGCATGGACAGTAAAGGACGGCGTAAAAAGAAAGAGCGTTGAACTGGGAAGACCAATAAACAATCTCTGTTTGAGCGTAGCGCAAGCTCATGATGACGCCAAAAACGCTAAAAAAATCGACGAGATAAGAGAGGGCGGCGGGACAGTTAAGGATATTATACAATATAGCTAGTATGTGAATTTGGCGTCTATTTCTCCCGTTTAACTAGTTCAGCACTTTCTGGTATGAAGTGATAGGATCGTACTTTCTCAGGTTAAAAATAAATCTACCGTGTCATCAGCATACAGCGATCCGCATACCATACATTCCCTTTCGATATTTGTATTCCACCCATTGACTTCTGTAGTTTCTTCACACATGGATCAATGTAAATATTAAATAACCAGGGTGACAAAAGGCACAGCTATGATACGATTCAGAAATTATAAATGAACTTTGAGAAAAATCAATTTTAGTTTTGGTTATACGAGTATATATCAGATTGATTAAAAGGTGTATTATTTTCACCATCTGTTGGTCTAATAGATCATTTTTTAGTGATTATTCACTGAAAAACCGCAACCACGAGCAATTTTGGCTTTACGCCTTCCAAGCATTGTGTCCTCAAGCATATAATTAATCATTCGGAATTCGAAACCGCAAACATTGAAACACTACCCCGACAGCCAACCGCATCGTCAATTTTGCATATCAAATGGACAACAAACAACCAAAAAAAACTTGAAAGAATTCGAAGAAGCACGTACCAATGTTGATAGTGAAATAAAATCTCAACAAAAAATTTAATGGATCCTTTTTTGCAGATAGTTCGTTTTTGATTGTGTCTTTTGATACAAAACGAAATAAAAATATTTTATACTGTTTTTTGTTACTTTGAATTGACTTCAACTTTTTATTATTTTAACCGTACGATCAAGTGCGATCAGCTTGGTATTCTTTTGACTCTAATTTTTATAAATTATTGTCAAGATTTTTTTAATATTTACGCAGTGGTTTGATAGAACCCACAATGACGACCTCCGTCAACTTGTTGATGAGACGCCTGTCTTCAAACCCGGCAGTTGCAGAATCGATTCCCGTTGGAATCTATATTTTTTAAAAAAGGATTCCAGTCTAGCTTTCACTCAAGGTCTCTTTTACACATTCCTAATTGGTTTGAAATTATTATTACGAAGTAATAAACCGTTAGATTGTCTTATCCTTTTAAGATAAAACTTATTAGATTCTGCACAGTTTGAATAGTCAAGTTTTTAATATGTTTTTTTGCCTGGATATTAATTTCGGCATTAACGTATTAAATATTTAAAAATATAAGAAATTAATGAATAAAAAACTACTTGACATCTTTCTGTAAATCTATTGACTCCGTTACTTATTTCAACATGACTACATCACTCTGAGGTATCATCGTACCCTTGAACATATCCCAATTGATGATTCTGACATACTGAAAAGAGCGGTCAGGTGATAATGTTGTATTTGGTCCTAATAATCGAGCCTTCAGGTGTAGAACCGCTGAAGTAGGCACAAAAATGGATTGACAATAATACCCCGTACGTTACGAGGCAACAACACTTACACGAGTGTCAAATCTAGTGTATGAACAACAAGTTTAGCATATATGGGTATTGTTACCAGACGAACTCTTAAACCAGACGATACATTTTTAGGTACCATTGGGAATCAAACCCAGAACCTCCGGGTGGAAGTCAAGTGTCGTACCAACTAGGACACGGAGGTTGTCGAATCGAAAGGCACAAACGAACGAATGAAAAACTTTAAAAATAACACAGATTTAGAAATGTGCCTCCAAGCAATCTAACAAACGTTGAATATCATATAAAGTCGTTAGATAAATAATGTAAATTTTTTGTACCTTTCTCTGGTAAAATAATAGCCCAAAATGATGTCTTATCATACAAACTTTCGAGTGGTGAGCTAACTTTTCTGCAAAAAAATAACATCCTGGGGGCTGCAATAGAGATATTATCTATAAGAGTTTACACTGTAACTATTTATTACCATAAATTAACATAAATTTACACTTTTAATTTGAAATATCGAAAACAGATTAGTTTTTAAGTTAACCTACAAAATCTCAATTGGCCTCATTTTTTCTAATATTTTATTTTTCAATAGCTCACTATCTCCTTGTATGATTTTAATGTTTTTTTTAATAGGCGATCTACTCAAACTAGGATGATTTGTACAATCAAATTCCAGTCATAATGCAATAATTGAGTCGATACAAAAAAACATTTTTTTTAAATTACCATTCTAGACCATTCAAAGTTTCAGCTGAATAAGCTTCAAAAATTTAACAATCCATCTATTAGTGGAAAAGTTCCACGAAGAAAGAAGAAATGCAACATTCATTGGACGCGGTAAAGATACGGCCTTAACTAAATCAAATAAGTCTCGCAAAGGACAACCGAAAAATACATGGTCTATAGTTTCATCATTCAGACCACACTGGCAGCCGTGATTCTCCACAATACCCATTATGTAAAGGTTACTAGCCACCATGCAGTAGCCCATCCGCAAAACGACATGAGCCATCTTGCTCCTTATTATATGAAACAAAGGTTTCAAAGGGATAGTTTGTTAGATTGATTTATATCTAGTATTTATGTACTCCAGTCACATTTCAATCCAACTCACATCGGTGCCAAGTATCCTGTTTAATTTTTTTTGAAAGGTCAGCTACTGGTTGTGAAAAATCAGACAGGGGACAACTGGCAGAACATACTTCCTTTGCCAAGGAATTAACACATTCATTACCAATACGTGAAGAAATCCAGGCCAGAGAAACGTGTAGCTTTAATTTTATCCCGCTAAACGAAATAAAAAGTAGTGTATCCTCTTTATTGCCAGCAAGAAAATATATCAAAGTAGTGTTTCTATTGAATATAATGGTATCGTTTGTCTTATATGTAGATTGGTCTACAAAATGTAGTCAAAAATATTATAATATTATTAATTTGCTTATTGACGTTCATCCAATATATATTACATTACGAGAAAGGCCATTTAATGAGAAAAAAATTATCATATACAATTTCATAGATTATATTTTTAAACCTTTCTACTGGCAAATATTTGTCATGACAACATTACACAATATTGATAATCCTTGTCAGATATATGATAAGTGTTTCGAACGTGTTTTTTTTATACGAGTATTACTATAACTATGAGTTTCTTACATACTTCAGTAGTTATTAAACCTCTCGATGAATAGGGATGCAAAAATATAGTCTGCTGGCCATGCTTTTCAATATGTCCGCAACGGCAGTTGAAATTACCGTCTTTGAAACGCAAAAACAATCGAAGAGCTGTCCTTTCATTCATAGCATATTCACCGTACACTTCGCAAATATCGCGAGCAACTTTGGCAGCTTTATTCCTTCGATTGAACGCGAACAGAAAGAGGTGTCGAAAATGCTAACTTTCGTCTACTTGACATTCCATTTTGAAGGCTTGTTATCAAATAAAATAATATATGTAACGTAAAAGCAAACACAATATCTAGTAGAGCAGAAAATTTTCTTTCGAATGACGTATGACATTTACCAGTTTGTTTTACTTTTGGTGCTCATTTTTAAATTGGAAAAAAACGGACACAACTTATGTTAACACCTAATATATACGACTACCATACAGAAGGTACTACACGACATATGTGGCCTATTTGTTATGACGCCAGTCTTCCGATCTGGAGGTTAAGCGAGTTAGATCTTCTTCTTCTTTTTTCTCTTTTTTTAGACCTGTTAGCCTGTTATGGTCCTGCATCATCGTTTCCCTCTTGTAACGTCAACTGCCAACTGTCTTTCCATCTTTTGGGAGGTCATCTTGAGGTCTGCTCGCTTGGGGAATACTGTCACTGGCCATTCTCACGGCTCATGGTTCCGCCATTCTGGATAGATGTTCGTTCCAGAACCTTCTTCTCTGTCGACAATATCTTCAACTTCGCACATCCTTCGGATTTCTGTGTTTCGTACTCTATCACGAAGGGTTGCCAGCGATACTTTAGATTTAGATCGAGTTGTATACGAGTTAGATCCCTGTTGGAAATCAGAATATTTAAATAGATTCCAATCTGATTTACACTTAAGGCTTTTTAAACATATTTCTGGTTGGTTGAAAGAGATTGCCGCATGTCAATAAGACCGCCAAAGTGTACAAAATCAAAAATGTGTGATAAAAAGAAATTAAACAATTTCTGCCATCCATGAATGTAATTTTTATTCAACTTTTAAACGATATACATACTTTTTTTTATAGTTGAAACGCATAATAATATATTTTTTTAATGTAAACGTATCTTAAGAATGAAAAAGTACTTTGACGGATTGTCAAGGTGAAATTGATCGTTGTTCGTGATTATTATCCCAGAGAAAGAAGACCCTGCTAACCACCTCGTTGGTAAAAAGGTGGTATGTACTCAGTGGAAATGTGACATTTACCAGTTTGACACCTAGGCAATTTAGGTGCATTATAAATACGGGATTTGAAGCAGTGAAATATGGGTGCAATTAATTAATCCGTGTAACAGGCTTACATAATGACTTCACAAACTCTATGGTAGCAGCCTAATGGCGGCCATTTTTAATCCTTGAACGATAATGCGACATGGAGGGAGTGTTGTCAAAAGAATATATTTGCCATCAGAATTTCATATAATTCTTCTATTTTTTTCTGTTAATTTTATAGGAAAGTCAGAAATAAATAAATAAAAATAGTTTTATTGATAGCAACATAGAGGTCGCATACGGCCGCGCGGTAACGCACTAAACTTCCTCACTGTATTTAAATATCTCATCATTGATATTTTATATTAAATTAGAGATTAAGGATGGAAATTTTCGGAGTTCAAAATGTGGCAGATTTTGTGGAAAAATTACATATTTTTAATTTTTCTCTAAAATATCATCATTCCCATAATGTTTCTATTGAGATAGACAGAGAGAAAAGATCTCCACTGCATGCGAACCTGGCACATATTTCGCTTCTACCACTTCCATACACCTTGATGCATCTTAATTTCAAGCCAGTAATCTATCCTTTTCTATCCTCTCCACCATCCCATCCCTTCCTTTCCTTTGATCAATAATATCTCACTTTCGCTTTTATTATGTATATTGTTCATACATTTCATAAAGATGAATAATTATTTGGACATTTTTTGCGACCATGTAACTTTATACATGGTTAGTTGGAAGAGATTGCCAACCGGCAATAAGCCCGCCATATTGTTTTTACAATGAAGTGTTAAATAAATAATAAATACACCTCGTCATGGATACCCTCCTCTTATCAAATATTTTCACTCTTTCATGATTTAATGCATTTGGTTGAACCACTCTTTTCTAAGCTTTCCTTACTTCTTATAATTTTATTACTTGTTAAGATTATAAAGACAGAAAAAAAACATCTGTTAAATGGAATTCCTTCCAAAGTCAAACGAAATGAACATTACAATTGTCGCATATTGAGTTTGACAAAAAGTCAAAACAATGCATGGCTTTTAAAAAACAAGGACTTAATTTTTTAAAACTATTTAAAAAAAATACCGCAGTATCGAAAAATGTGTTCCTCCCAAAATTTAAGACATATTAAAGCATTCGAATAATATCAGGCAAATAATGAAAATTCGATGGTGGTATAGAGTATCAAACGATGCAATTTGGAACGAAGCAAACTGCTGTAGCATCCGAATTCTAGTGTCGTGTAAACGCCTATGCTGGTCTTGACATTTAGCTCGTATACCAGACTCCAAGCTCACAAGAAATATCCTTTTTGGTGAACTGGCGGAGGGCAGACAAAAGCACAATTGGCAACGTAAAAGCTATAAGGACCTACTGCATAACACACTCAAAATGCAAACACTTTGATAACTGGGGACAAACAATAGCAAATTGAACTAAATGGCGTAGAACGGTAAAAAATAATAAAAGAACCGTTAAAAAGTGCCATTTAGAGAGTAAACTCCCGTCAAGGACGCTTCATCTCGGGACTCGAACCTATTTTTATTTGACATATTAAAAATATTACAAAATAAAACTTATAAAAGTTAAGTTTAAAGATAATAAGGCTGCGGCTGCGGGCATTAGATAAGGTACTTCTCCGCATCTGCATATATCCAGAAAAACATATTTAGTAAGAAAACTGCAGAAAATTTATCAAGGGATGACGTTCTAGAAAGAAACCTTTGTAGTAGATCTTCCGATATATTAATGTAACACATTCGGCTTGAGATGTAGTAGTGTATATGTGTAGTGTTTACACTTCTCAGTGAGATACAGGCAAAAGCCTAGTTTACTCGGGATACGACAAATGAAGGGCAACAAACCCAGACCCGTTAAAATAATGTATCCAAATTGAATTATTGTTTACCGTTTACCGTTAAAATAATGTATCCAAATTAACCTGTTGTTATTTACTAATTATGTATATGTCATGTGTAAAATAAATAAATTACATAAAATATATAATCATAAATGTTGATAAACTTGCCAAAAATTGTTGCCTTCATATTCTTCTTAAAGCTGCACACACTACCCTTATTTTTTACACTTTGAGGATAAAAAAGATCAATCCAATTGAAATACTCGTACTACTGAAAAAAATAACTGAGGTATACTTGTTTATGTCTTTGATTTACAATGACCACCTGGAATTGGTTCCTGATAGATTTTTCTACCAGACTTTTCATCTAAATTTAATGTATTAGGTTTTGGTTGGATTAGTGCTAAGCACCCATTCGTGTTTTTATTTTTTTATTATTTTATGCAGAAGCGGGGAAGTACCCAACCAGATGGCCATAACCACCACTTTGATATCCGTACACTTCTTCTTCCTGTCACTGTCCCAACTCATTGCCTAGGTAGGTTGTTGGGGTCGGCTCTCCTCGTAATCAGGCTGTATATTATTCGGTTCTGGGTGTCGCTTTCATCAAGGTCGTTTCTCTGCAGGATTTGGAGCATTGAGTCATCCAGGAGTTCTTTGGTCTTGCTCTGGATGGCTGTCGAGGAAGATTCACAGACATTGCCTGATTTACAGTGTGGTCTGGTGGTCTCCGTCTTATGCGCCCGTATCATCTCAGCTGTCACTCTTCCCACTTACTATTTATGTCAGTGACTCCTAGGCTACCACGAATGTGTGAGCTCTTGATTTTATCTTTCAGTGATACTCCTGCCGACCACCTAAGCATTCGCATTTCTGTTGTTTCAAGTTGCCTAGAGTAGGAGCTGTACATAGTCCAGCATTCTGAGCCATACATAATTGATATCCGTACACTGTTCATAGACAATCATAAATTTTGTCAAGACCTCCAAAAAACTAGTTATTAGAGACCCAATAGAGAAAGAAGGCGCAGACAAACTGCAAGTATTGAAGCTCTTGGCCTCATTTCCAAAAGGATATCCTTATTACAAATTTGTTTACATTGTAATTTTCAGTGGTACCAAAGTTAAGAACCTTAATTCCCCACTTATTATTATAATCAACACGGCAAATGGGTATTCATTCATTTATTCAAGCAAGATAGCTTCTGAGCGTCACTACAACAATGAATTTAGATAATAGGCTTCGCATTGTACCAACGTTATGTTAAAAGTCTACTAAAAATATACATTATTTCAAAAAGCATGAAACAGCTGAATCACGGTAGATTTTTATTATAATCACGGTACGTCTATGGCCACCCCGAAAATGCCGCCAAAACACTACGCCATCTTGGATTGCCATCGATTAAAAACACGCGAACACGACGTGAAAAGATATCGGGTGGTAAAGATTAGATTTATGTCGAACGTCTCTTTTTATTGGGCCATTTCTAGAAAAAATAAGGGAAATAAAATTTGCCTGCGAATGTGTATGTGAGAGTGTTGCCAGCATATTTGAAAAAGGGGAAAATTGGCGGGGAAAAGGACATTCATTTTTGGTGATAACGAGCTTGCCAACAATCGGAAAAAATGTAAAATATTGTTTTTTTTTCATAATTTCAGTACAATACAACATTAATCTTAAAGCATGTTATTTATAGTTACGGTTTTATTAACACTGTGGAAGTTTAAAAACATTGTAATTTGTTTTATAAAAAGAGTATTTTACTAAAGAATTTACTATTTCTCAATAATTTTTCTTTGTATAAAAAAATGGCAAAAAAGAAAATATATGAAACTTTCAAGTAGTTTTAAATGTTTTTCGAAGTCATTATAGTGTTGAGTTGACTTAAATAAAGACCGACGTTTCGAAAGTTTTGCAGCCTTCATTCTCGATAATAATAATAAACAACAATTTATATAGCGCCGTTTAGAAAGCAGACTCTTTTCAAGGGAGCTCCGATTTGTGATTCGAACCCACTTTTAATGATAGATTAAAATATTACAAAAAAAATACCTAGCCCTTTTGGATCGATTTAGAACAATCAATGTATTGGATGAAGAAGAAATCAACCTCAAAGATCTACGCCTCTCCGATGGAAAATCTCTCGGACACAGACTCGAAAGATACAATGGAGACATTTCATTAAAGGACTTGAGTACAAAGAGACAACGTTTAAAATCAATTCGTTCGTGATACTTGAACCAATGTAGACTTTTTATAAGCCAAATAAGACGACAATATTTATGACTACCATACACGTATATCAAGCCTAGCAATTGCATTTAAAATAGATTGGAGTCTAGAAATTTGTGAATCAGACAGACACAAATGTCAAAAGTAACATTACAGAAAAATTTCCTAGTAAGGTTTTTTCACATTTTATTAAAATAAATATTTATTGGATTAAACAAAAGACAGTGCAAGTAATTATTTACTATCGAAAATATATGAAAGACGCTACAAATATAAAAACTTCAAAAATAATGATACACCGCGTGTTAGTGCCCAGTTTCATGTGAGAATGTAAAGCCTTGATGTTAAGAAATAGTGATAGGAGCAGAATAAATGCGATTGAAATGCATATTTTTCAAAGTACTATATACTGTTTCTGATATTATAATATATGATAGAGTAAACATAGACCGGTCTAAGGGTTACTATTTACTAGAAGTAAAATGAGTCGATATTATAAGTAAAATTAAATTATGAATCGATGTAACAAGTAAAATTAAGAAACAAATATTGAGATAGTTTGGACATATCTATAGGATGAGTTCTGAAAGTGTTGGAATAAAAAGCGTGCGAGGAAGATGAACACTGAGGAAAAAATTAAACAAGATAGTTGAGAAATTTCAATGATGAGATATATGGATGTAGACGAGGAAAAAGCTGAGTATATAGATAGAAAGTTGTGGATATCGTTTTTCTCTGCCTATCCGAAAAGTGTGAATGTTATAATATAACAAAAATATTACCGTAAGATTTTTTATAAATTTTAATAGCATTGATTTTTCCAAACGAAAATGAAATAAATCATCTGATACTGTACAGTATCTTTAGATCTCTTTGCTTTACAAAACTGACCTCTCCTCTTGGGTATAAATAAATCTGTGTCCAATTCATTTGCCAAGGGTAACTAACTCACCCGACCACGCCTGTGACCTGTGACCTTGCCACAAGGGATGGTAACCACGGGGCATACCCACAATTTACATAATGCACACTTCTACTGATCTCTTTCAAAAGTTTTAGTATTTACATTTATTCCAACTTGAAAAATTTCAATTGATCTATCAATATAAATATGCATCACGTTATATCTTCGTAAAAAATTCAATTGATCTATCAATATAAATATGCATCACGTTATATATTCGTAAAAATTTCAATTGATCAATCAATATAAATATGCATCACGTTATATATTCGTAAAAAATTCAATTGATCTATCAATATAAATATGCATCACGTTATATCTTCGTAAAAAATTCAATTGATCTATCAATATAAATATGCATCACGTTATATCTTCGTTAAAAGTCCATCATCTATCTCCGTTGTAACTTTCGAACCTGTCTCTGAGAAATGTTCCTTCGAAGAGGAGTAGAACTCTGAGGTTGATTTCGTATCGTCATGTGGCGTAGAATGGTCTACTTCTTACTGTAAGAGATATGGGTGGCGTGTGCAGCTTTAGGAAGCACTTGAAAATAACCTTTTTGGGAGATTTTATCAACATTCATAATTATATATGAATTCTACACACACACTACAAAACACCAAAATTAATACTATCACATATCGGAAGATCTCCAAAGGTTTTTTTTTTCTTTCTGGTAAGCTTTCTACGGTTTTCTTACCAAATATGTTTTTTTTTTAATATATATGCAGATGCGAGAAAGTACATAATCTAATTGCCCGCTGCCACTCCCTTCCTATCCTTACACTCAACTTATTTATATTTATTTTGTAATATTTTTAATCTGTCATTAATGTGGGGTTGAATCTCGAGTAAGAGCGCCCTTAAATAGAGTCTGCTCTCTAAACGGCGGCATTAAGAAATGGCTCTTTTCTTATTATTTTTATCTCAATCGAAGCGATTTTATAGAACGGCTTACTTAAAATTGAAATACTCGTCATAAAATGAGTGAATTAGTTATGAATGGTTCGGGGTAACTTCTTTGGTGATGAATGTACAAAAAGTTCGAGAATTAGTATTGTTACATGTCTAAAAATTGTAAAAATACGAGTATAAGTAGGTGGAACATCAAATGTGACACGTACATAACATTCAAAGAAACCGTTGTCCATGGTTGATTCTCTCTCAAAATACGAACGTTTAGACTTCTGTGAGTTTTATAAAATAGACTTCATATTAGATAGGCATAATTCTAGATTTCTTCTAGACTACTGGATTGATTTAAGATAGGCATTCTCATCCTGCTTAAAATACTACGAAATCCGAAAATGACGGTTTTAGCGGTCTGGGTTTAACCTGTGTATGTAAGCTTAACGAAAATAAATAAATAAATAAATTTTCCACCCGAGGATTTTGGATATATTACCCGATGGTCCCAAAAGAAAATAAGCAAAAAAGAGGTGCCAATTTGGTAAAAGATGTTGTTTGATAACACTACTCAAACGCGCTAGACGTGTACGAGTGTTGTTAACTCCTTACGTACAGTAATATTGCAAACACGTCTACTCTAGTAGTATGTATTTCAAAACCCTAAGACTCGATTAAAGGAACCGAAGACTTCCTCTTCTGAATTGATGTCAAGAGTGACGCCCGGTTTGGTACAGTTCGGTCTGTCCACCTTTGGACCTCCCTATATTGTGTTGATCACTCACATAGTTTAGTTCGCTTGTTTCGTAGCATTTATTTTTATTGTAAATATTTTTTTACACTCGTATTCTGATTTTTAGTAATATATGAAACACGCACTAGGGTTTTTTATTACTTTTTATTTTCGATTTTTAAATTTATTTTTCAAACATATATATTCCTTCTTATGTTAAGCATAACGCTTTTCACGCACACATTGTATCACCGCGCAATACGCTGACGACACAGCCTTCCTCTCTTCATCGAAATATGAGTCCGATTCCCACGATAGACTGCAAGACTTCATTCCCATTTTGGAGCGCTGGTGCACCAAATGGAAGATCAAAATTAATCCTACCAAAAGCACTGCTGTCCGCTTCTCACGCAGATATATCGAACCCGTCAGAACTCTTAAACTCTTCGGCCAGAGCGTCCCATGGACGAAACACGTGAAATACTTAGGCCTCACCTTGGATAGTAAACTCTCGTGGTACAAACACGCCCATAATATAAAATCAAAAGCTCACGGAACACTCAAATCATTATATCCCTTGATCTGCAAACACAGCAAACTGAGCCCGCGCACTAAACTCCATCTCTATAAAGCGATCATCAGACCTCAACTGAATTACGCCCTTCCGGTCTGGGGCCACGCGAAGAAATCAACTCTACATCACATTCAAGTCATTCAAAACAAAGCCCTCCGCATAATCTTAAAAGCACCCTACATAGTACGTAACTCTAGACTCCACGCGGATATCAAACTACATACCATCCCCGAACATATGCGCGCTCTGGCCGAGAGGTTTTACAGCTCTGTATCCTGTCATCCCAACCCAATCATAAAATCCTTAGATAACTACAGCGCCAACACCAGATTCAGACACACTCGCCCGAAATCAATATTACGAAACGCCCCTCCGAACCCCCACTCCTTAACCGTAATCACCCCCCCAAATGACCCACCGATCGTCACTCTGGACACCCCTTCATCGACAGCTCCTCCGCAAGACAGTTTACCCCCTTAGGCAACCGCATTTACCACCTTCAATAAACATTTTTTACATTTTTAATATATTTATATAAGTCACACACGTCTCCTTATCCACTTAATTACCTATATATATTTACATACTATATTCACTTTCGTACTATATTTTATTCATAACCATTATTTTTCACCCATTCAATATATTCGTGTGTGACGACACAACTAAATGTATATTCTTATGTAATATT
Organism: Odontocerum albicorne; assembly: GCA_949825065.1. Classification (NCBI taxonomy): domain Eukaryota; kingdom Metazoa; phylum Arthropoda; class Insecta; order Trichoptera; family Odontoceridae; genus Odontocerum; species Odontocerum albicorne. The sequence continues at coordinate 22,979,825 of OX463857.1, forward strand.
ATGTATATACTATCACATTTATTTATGTATTTAATCGTTTTATAATTTCTCATAATCATTCATAAAATCAAAACATTTACCACAAACCTATCCTTTCCCGACTCCTAAAAAGATCCAAAATTTCCAAAATATCAAAACAGTCAGAACTTATCCGATGAAGGAGTAAGGTGTCCTACCATCGGACCGAAACTCCAAACAAGTTATCAACCACTAGAAGCATAACGCACTTAGTACTAATTTTGTTTGTTATAATTATTGTTATAAGTTATTGTACCGAATAAAATAATTAAATAAATAAAGGCATGTATTATCCGGACCATGCTCTTCAAAATGTCAAAAATAGGGATACGTTGAAGAATAATTGCTCAAATAAATTAATTCGAAAATTAATAAAGGTAACATATCAAGTCGAATAAAAAGATAAAACAGTGAAATAATCTTATTAATTTCACCCTAAACTAGACGCTGTTTCAAAGAAATAAATCTGCCAAATATACGAGTATTTGCATGAAAGTGTTGAGTAAATAAACGTGATTCAAATTATTTGCTTCACAGTTTTCACAGAATTTTCGTTCGCTAATCAGTGATCTAGAAGCAATTAAGGAAATAATTAGCTATTCGACATATGTAGACTTGATGTTGTCGTTTTGAAACATACACGTACGCACAAATCAACAAGGCTTGATTAATTTAATTATTCCTTTTTAAGGACATCATTTTATTACCTAGTATTAAAATTACTCACCCTCAATAGAATACACGTAGAAACCCCTAATGACTTACTGAAAGTCAAGCTTTGAGCTGGAAATTTGCTATCTCTTCTTGTTCGTAAAAAAAATGTCTTATTATCCTATCCAAATTTAGTCCACAAAAGTACTTTGGTACAAACTGTTATGTATGTGAGCGAAACGTTTTTCTAAACATATTATACTCGTACATATGCGGGGAAGCACTTAATGTAATGGCCGCGGCCGCGAACTTTCTATTATTACGCTCAACTTTTAATTATTCATTTTACTCTTTAAATAATAGTGCTTTCGAGAGATTCTTAAGTAGAGTATACTCTCTAAACGGTGCTATATAAACTAACCTATTATTATTATCAGTCCTTGACCTTAAGGCCAAAGCAGCAGACATCATCCCCAGGGTACTAGACTATGTATGCACCGCTTCTACCAAAACCTGGAAAGCTACCACCCCTTCCCCGCGGGACACATTTGCTGCTGAAGAGAAATACCATTTTACTGATGACATCCTATTAAACCTAATGCGACCATTAATACCGCAACCAGGTCGAGTATGTACGAGTGCTTATTCACCACTATTTTATGTGGGGATGCTGTACGAGTGCCTACTGCTGTGAAAGGATGGATCCATGTACGAATCTGACATAGTTTACGTTACATGGAAGTGAAATGATTTACTTTATGTACGAGTATTTTATATACCGATCCCCCTTTGTCGTTTAAAAATTATTTAATTTATACGAGTATTTCAAATGGTTAATTTTTTACAGATATTGAACGGTGTGTAGCGATATATACGAATTTGTGATTCTCAAATATTAAAGAACGTGACCGAGAGACAACAATGTCGTCGGCCCCACTAATTGAACATTAGAGTTTAAAACCACTGAAGTAGGCACATAACTCGTAGTTGTTATATTTCACATGTTGGTAATAATATCGCACGTAAAAAGACTACAGCACGCGTCACATACGCGATACCCGAAGACTCTTTTACAAGACTGGGATAGTTTTTTTTTTGCTAACCATCGAGAATCGAACCCGAAACTCTCAAATGGAATTCAATTGTTTTACCAACTAGATTCGCATACTCGAATATGCGAGGATGATGGTTCACTACAGTGTTTTAGTACTAACTTTAATGAATGGGAGTGAAAAGTAGATGTAGAAAAAGGCTGAAAGGAGCCGAATCACTATAAAAATGTGTGCACTAAGGAAATACTCGTATATAGAGTAACAATGCTTAGCAGAATACCGAATGAAGCGATAAGGGATGAATTATGATATAAGACGGATTCCGGAATTGGATATTTTTCATTTCATTTAGAAAAGATAATAAATAATGAACACATAAATCAAAACAACCTTTATTTAGAGTTACGAACAACAACAACGAAATCTGTGAAAATCACGAAATGTCTTGTATGTAAATAATTAATCAACGAAAACATTGGTTTGTGCTCTTGTTTTTATAGACTTAATTTTTTGTAACGTATAAACACAACGCAATACCATAAATGTTAATGAAAACTGTACATTTATTATTTTTATATTTCAGTTAGACACATTTTGCAGGTGCTGGATGATTAACGCTTACAAGTGAACATAATATATGATCTCATTGCGATTAATTTGAATATAACGGGAATGTTAATACTCTTTTTGCCATCGGTATTAGTTTGGTTTAGTTTACATTCGATTAAGTAAGAAAAGTCTGCAATGATAACTTGACACTTAAACTTGGGCAACGCATGATTAAGTGATATATATGATCTATTTTACTCTATGGTGTTGAAACATGGACCATGAAAACCAAAATGGGTGTTCAGAATGTCTTTGTATTATCATATCTCAAACACTGAGGTACTAAGACGAGCAGCTGCAGAACTAGAGCTCTTAGATGTCATAAAATATTAAAAAATTGCCTATGTGGGTCATATATTAACGTGTTCCTCGCGGGAAGCACAAACGCCTGTGATCTGATCTGGAGCATTCCTTTGTGTATTTTACGTAATGTTTAGTTTATCTCCTTTATTTAACGAGTCTACTTAAGAGTAATGACTATTATTTATTATCAGAAAATTACTTGAATGTCATGTTTACTTGGTGGTGTAATCAAATATCAATGGTTCTAAACAAAATACGCGTTTAAACTTAGAAATTCAAAAACGCCGAAATTGTGCCGCGCACAGGATTCTTGGAATATGATTTTTAACGCGGTGTACAGGTTAAGGGAAGAAATTAATGTTGATGAGCCAAATCGAGGTTCGACGCGGAATCTGTAGATGTTGCATGTCGTGGTTCTGCAACATTCGCAAATGGACAGGTCTCCACACAGTTAAGAAGCTGTTCTGTGGCTCCAAAAACAGACATTTTTCGTAACGGTGATCAACAGCGTCAGGGAGGACCAGCCACGGCACACGAAGAAGAAAAAAAATACTGTTCGGTAACTCAGTAAACATTGTCATTGGCAGTATATCCGTAGGTGGAAAACAACATCTTTCCACATGTAAGGACAAAGAAATAACTACTTCGAGAGCAACTCAAGATCTATGGATGGTCTTGTGTGTCAGTGATATTGTGCCGCAGGATAACCATCGCAAAGTTGCAGCCCAAGATGGATCGTAAGCGGGACAGGCCGATTCAATTATGGGCATGCAGTTCAATAAAAACATTGTTATTAAAAAAAGTTTCATAATATAGGTATCAATCAAATTGTAGGATCTTGAATTTAAATATTAAACAGTTTATATTATCCTTGAAGAATACTTTATCTTTAAAATACATATCTGAAAAGAGAACACAAACAAAAGAGATAGCGAAAATAGAATCATTCTGGATATCGTCGATAAAACTTTGTCCATCAAACGCCAAACAGAGAAATGTCGAAAAGTTAAGTTAAAGACAAGCTGATGCTGGCTGGATCTACATTGAAGATTTTATTGGTTTACCCAAGCTCCACCGTTCCAATGTAGAAGTAAGAAGTCAATCAATGTCATTGTTGACAGTCTTGTATCTATTTATCTCAGCCAAGTCGGCTGTCACTTGGCTTCCTTGTTGTCTTCCACCCTACTCTTTCTCAACTTCTCCATGGGTAATAATTTATTCAACGGATATTTGACGGCTTGATTCAATTTTAATATAAACAACGCTCAGTTTTCCTCTTGACTTAGGAGAAATACTCGTATTGATAAATATAACATTCACTCACCCATCCATTCTCTTCAGAATAAATCAAACCTTTGAATTAAAAACTATTGACAAAGATAGTGTATGTCGAAGTTTGTCATCGTAAGTGTTAAAAATACAACTGTAAACAGAAGTATGTCAACCACCTTGTTGAATAACTAAACCCGACTAGAACCCTTTTAAAACTCTCGTACAGCGCTATTTCGTACCTCAAAAGCGCTCATGACGATTATCTCAGGCAACTACCAAGCACGAGAATGACCTGGGTGGTCTAGTTGGTAAAACACTTGTATTTTAACTCTGAAATTGAGGATTCGATTCCAATTCATTACCATTTTATAAAACGGTTCTATGAGGATTTAACTCAATGTTGGAAGAAATGGAGCAATTCACTTGTGCAATCAATTTCAACTATAATATTTACATTTGATCTGTAAGAAAGGACTATCACACGCCAAAAAATTCAACAGGTTATAATGTATACAATTAAATTATTACATATAACAAAATGAAACCAGATGTAAAAAGATCTCCAAGTTTAACAATTTCGAGAATATGTTTTAGCATGCTAGGTTAGCACCCTGGACGCCTGGATAATAAGCTAGAATGCTAAATACTTCACCATGGCAAATATCTTGTTTTTATTTTTTTTATGGAGTACGTACGCTTTCTTATCTGAAAACGCTTTTTTTATAGAAAATACCTTTATTTAAATTTTAATATACGATTTTTTTGCATGTCTGAATATAAATCCTGAATGAATTAAATTAGATTTATTTTATTTTCAATAAGTAAGCCGACACTTTTGAATAAAAAATACATTGTTTTATAAATACCTCAAATTTCTTAAAGAAAACTTAGTGGGTAGATAAATTTTCATTCACTTAGAAATAAAATATTATCATTAAAAAATTGTTGAATTTGGAGGCGTATTACTTCTTAAATTACTATTAAATATATTAGTTTGATTTCATTTAATTATTACATTTTTTAAATATCGTCTTACGGGTTATATTCGACTTAAACACAAAACGAAAAACATTCTTATTTTCAAGATAACACATTCATTAAAATTTAAAAAAAAGTAAAACAGTCATCGAGTATCAAATGTCAAAAAAAATCACGAAGTAGGTAAATAAAAAAAGGCTAATTATGGCACTACACCGACTAAAAAATTGCGTGGTACTTGTTATTTCTTATGGAAGCCTTCGTCATTTCTAAATTAGTAATTTGGACATATTGAAGAGCATCGTCTGGAGACAATATTGTCTTATACACAGGAGTTAGTATGTATTTGAAGATATTTGCTCTTGAAGATAGTTTGCTCAGCTTATAAAGGATGGATTGCCTGATAAAAAATACCAACAACTATGTCTCCTGGTCAGTATTAAACCAAAATATAACACAATACCTAATATTTACATGCAATATTATTCTCTTTGCCGCACGTCCTGATAAACTACAAAGTCAAATACTAGAACTGGCAGAAGGAAGCAAATTAGTGGGTTTGAAAATGAGCATTGAAAAGACATAATACATGTTGAACCGCTTTGCTGATGTCACATCAATCCAGGTGGATGGAACACGGCAAGAATAAGTCCAACAATATATCTACTTAGGACTTAGTATGTCATTTGGTGATTGCACCCCTAATGGAATAAATAGAAGATCAAAACTAGCTTGAAGTTTATTTGGACGACTAAACTACATTTTCTAGAGCAATCTCCCAATTAGTTTCAAACAGAAGGCATTTAACCAATGCATCTTAACAGTACTAACATATAGATGCAAAATATGGATTATTTATGTACGAATGAGATAAAAACTCCAGACAACACAACGCAGCATGTAAAGGTGAATGCAAGGTTATAACAAAAGAGACCGCAAACACAATGAGTGGATACGCGCCCAAACCAAAGCTGACGATGTTATAAATGTCGCAAAAATATTGAAGTAGAAATGGGCTGGGCACGTCATCCAAAAAAGGACCATCGTTGGGGTTATGAAGTAATGCAGTGGTACCCAATAGGCAGAACTAGGCATGTAAAAAGACCGAAGGTACGCTGGGTGAACGAAATATAAAAGCAAGCATCTATTGCGTGATTTGATTTTTTAGAAACAACTTGGAGAGGCCTTTACTTGCAACGGATGAATGTAGGCTGATGATGATGATAACAAAATACCATTGAAAATCATAAAACTTAAGTATCATTAATTTTTTTATTAAGTAAATTAATATATAGTACAAACATTTGCCAAACCCATATAATTTTTTTTATCTTAAGAACTAATATAATTTATATATTATAACTATGAACCGCTTAATTTTAATTTCCTACATGACATTTTGTTTTCAATAATCTTAAAATATAATTTCTTAGAAATATTTCACACCTACATGCTACTTACAATATAACTAGACAATTCTAACAACTAATTATTTAGCAAATACATGTCCACTCGTTCAGGCTACTTGTATTCCATAAGTATTATTCTTGATACATATTGAATTAAGTATCCAATAAAGGTACATAATTTTTAAAAAAGCAAGTTGGATATCATTAATTTAACGCTGTGCATAAATTGATTAAATGGTTTTTGTCGATATGGCCAACCTTCAAAATTTATCGAATTATTCATTTCAAAATGAGAAAATGGGGGCGTTGTTGAGCAGATCGAATGTCAATCACGAATTCCTGAGAAATAAAATAGTTACTTTTCCAACAACTTCCGAACAGTTGCTGATCATTCACAAAAGATATACTTTCTAAAACTTGAGAAGACCTTGAAAGTGTGAAGGAAATTTTCACATTTTCTCAAAGTAAAAAAATGTTAAAAATTATCAAAAAAAACTTCTATTTTTTTCATGTATCATACATATCTGCTTGAGTGGTTATTTCGTCTATCATACATATCTGCTTGAGTGGTTATTTCATGTATCATACATATCTGCTTGAGTGGTTATTTCATGTATCATACATATATTATCTGCTTGAGTGGTTATTTCATGTATCATACATATCTGCTTAAATGTTTTTTTCATGTATCATACATATCTGCTTGAGTGGTAATTTTTAAATACGTGTAATAAACTGGTGCTACAAGAGGAAATATAGAAATATTTTCAAGATATGGTTGTATATGTTTAATTATTACTAGTTTACTATCCTTATCATAAAATGCATTTTTAAACAGATCGTTTACAATCCGGTGTGAGGAAAATTATATATTGTAGGTTTAAAAACAAAAAATACTCATATGTCCATTATTTGCGAATTTCGCGTTGTTACATATACTCAACACTGATCTTTGTGTTGACGCATGAACAATTAGTAAAGGCACCACATAAAAAAACTAAAAGCTTTTGAAATGTAGTGTTACGAAGAATGCTGTAAGTCTCATAGCTTGAATAAGTCCATAATGATATCTTGAATCAAATTAATAAAGATAGTGATGTAGTAGGCACTGTTATTTGGATCAAGATACAGTACTTTGGAAATACCGTGCGAGTAGAAAAATAGGGCATCCTTTTCCACTGATATTGCAGGGGAAAATTCATGGTAGAAGAAGATGCATCTTCTGGTTGTAGATCGATCTATTGTTTTAATAATAGATATGACCGAAGTCATAGGTATCCTTATACCCTCGAACACTAGGCGGAAAAAGTGCCAATGTCGTTCGAGGGGAGTAGCAAAGCGCGGGGTTCGAACCGACGACCTTCCGCAGGGAAGTCCAGCGCGTTGCCGCGCGGTCATGCACCTTCTTTATCTAATATGGGTGGTTTCATTATATCTTTGTTCAGCGCTGCTGATTCAAATATCAATATAGCTATGATGATCACCAACATCTGAAGAGGAGAGGAACTCTACAGAAGGAGAAATATAGGTGATTAAATAATGTCACATGTTCACATTACAGTCGGGAGAACGGGCATAAAATCTTCGAAAGGTTAACTTTTGAGTAATAGCGAAACCGCAAATTTTATAAAACGCTTTTTGTATTGATTGAAATATAATCCTAAAATTAACTGTTTTAAGTTGAGAAAAATAAGGTGCTTAAAAAACCTTAAAGCAAATTGAAAAAAAATACAGTATATACTCGTATATATGTTATATGTTATGTACATTCAGTAAAATAACCTTCACAAAAGAGGGACCAACGGTTATAGATCGTGAAATATTTAATCAATATAATTTTTCTATGAAAAACTTTCAAAGCTGTTTAATTGAGAAATCCTCAGCTAAGTTTTGGAAAAAAATTCTATCCATATTCTTTTAAAATCCATTTTCTTAACAGACACTTGTTATTTTGATACAATCCAAATTTAAAGTTTCCAAGTGGCGAAGGAAAAAATTATAATGTTTTATTTTTTGAGTTAAAAGCTTTTGAAATACACGTCAAACAGAAATTTCCATACGATTTGCATTTCAAAGTTATCGAAATCGTAAAATACAATGGATTTTGCAAAATAACTTTTGTTTTTAAAAAAAAGTTGGTTAATGCACAAATATATGAACAAAAATTAATCAGCTGAAATAAATGCGCTCTTTATACATTTTATGTCATTTTTATACATTTGATGAGTAGTTCAGAAAGTACATGGAACATTAAAAAAAATATATATCCAATGTTCATTAATATCAAACAAAACATATGAACATGTTATAATTGCAATATTATCTTCAGTTGGCAATAAACAAAAAACATTCAACGTGAAAAATATATTTTGATAGTTATAAAAACTTTCAGTAAACTAATTTAAAATCCAATTCCACCTTGCCACATGTGTCGACATCCGTAGACTTCAGAACCAAAAAATAAACTACCTAGTCTGTTTTTTTAATCAAACACTGGCATTAGAAAGTCTAATTGGCTATAAGAAGTTGCTTATTTGGCAATACACCCGCCAAATTATAATTTACTAGTTGCAACCCGTGAAATATTCACCGAAGTAAAACAAATTCTACATTTATGAAAATATATATTCATAAATGTAAAATTTGTTTATAAATATCATTTATACATCGTCCCCTTTTACAACGGTTCAAAAATTGTAAGCTAGGTATTTAAAAATTTGTTCAGTATCACGGACCCACCGAAATTCAAATTTCGAATTACTTTCGGAGAGAATCCAAGTATCCCTCTCTCGCTCTCTTGTATTCAAAATTCAATTCTCGTTTTCTTTCATTGGCGACAGCCGTCGTACAGGCTTTGGCCTATTTATATTATGATACAGTGAAAGTGTAAGATAAATACGGTAAAAAAGGAATGTATGATTTAATGAGGAATACGATTAGGAAATAATGTGGATTGAAAGAAGACGCAGTACTTGCGATGAAAAAAGATATATTGAAAATTTTAGACGATGTAGAAAAGATGAATGATAAAACATTTACGAAAATAATCTACATGAGTAGTATAGAAGATACAAATGAATGAATAAAGAGCAAGAAAACTTATATACAGTACGAATGAGAGTGGAAAGCATGGAAGAAGAACAAGGATTAAATAGTTGGTTCAAGTATACGATATTTAAAAAAAAAAGAAATGTAAAACATCAGAGGATTCGTAGGATTTGTATGAGAAGGCGAATGGTTGTAGAAGAGGTGAAAGATGTGTGTCGCGATATGAAATTCTGACGCTCTCTCCTTTCTGCCTACCCCGATAGGGAAACAGCATGATTGTGTGTGTGTAGTATAAAAAGTAGAAAAAGATTGAAACATGTATTTCCTAATTCTGCAATAAGCCCGCAAGGTTTTACTGTATACAACAAAGGTTGCATAGAATAAGTGCAACAGTACGCATGACTATAAGTAGATGAGTGACTCTAAGGACGCATGACTATAAGGACGTGGTAGAAGCGAAAGGTGTGTGTCAGGATAAAATTAATTGGAAATCTATCATATCTGCCTACCCTAATAGAAACATAGAATGATGGCGATAATGAAAGTGTGATACAATATGTTATAAGATTAAAATTATTGTAAATATATTTTTAAAATTTTATGAATTCAAACATTTTTTTAACAAAACAGCACAGTGGTTCGAAATCAGATTTCAGTGACCAAACAAATTGGGATTTTTTTTGCTTTTAAGTTAATTTGAATACCAGAAACATCAGCAGTTTGATGTTAATACATTCCGAGTGGAAACATGTACAGAATTTTGACTTCCACTGAATTGCGAATTTAACAACCCGCTTCCCAGCGAAAGGTTTATGGTTATTATACGAGACAGCGGTCAAAAATAATAAGTAACAATTTATGGTATGGTTGAGTGAATTATTAAACTAAATCAATACTTTACCCAAGTTTGTCAAATATTAATTGGTTTACATAAACTCGTCCTGAATAATAATATATCCTTTTAATTTTTATTGATATAAAAATATTTTATTTTTTACACATACAATAAATGTACGAGTATATTACAGTGATCTTTTTTCATCTTAATAACAATTTTATAAACAGTTTGAAATGATTTTGGATACAAAATAATATGATAATTGTTTTTTTAAGGAGTAGAAGCCTTCTTCTTCGCCATCTCGTACTCAATGCTCGAACCTTGGTGCACCATCTATCTCAACCCTGGACCATGTTGAATTAAAGAATATTCTATCAATTCCTTAATCTGTTCCATCTACATTAGGAATATCGTTATTATTTGTAGTGTGCTTAAATAATGTTACGACTCTTTTCCTGCATGTTGTAAATTTTTTTTCTCATTAATCTCCAATTCTTGGATGATAGAGATGCTGGCCCGCCATGCAACCCATGGGATACGAAGCATCCGCTTCCAACTCCACATAGAATAAATGTTCGCGTATTTTGATTATTTGATTAGATGGTTTAATATAACGCTATTTCCCAACCATTGAAATTTCCGCAAAAACGCTTTCTACGAGTAACTAACTCAACATATTAACCTAAAGAAAATGTACCAAGAAAAAGCTTTTTTTTTTCAATCTAAAGAGAACTTAAAAAATTTGGAGATTTGCCTCAGGGAGAATGAACGACTGTTTTATAGAAGAGATCACGTTACCTGAAATGTTCTATAGAAATATATATATATATATATATATATATATATATATATATATATATATATATATATATATATATATATATATATATATATATATATATATATATATATATATATATATATATATATATATATATATATATATATATATATATATATATATATATATATATATATATATATATATATTGTGCCCACTCTACTAAAGGCCCGTTCTCACGGTTCAAGTTTAATTGACCGATTAAAATTGATCAACAAAAGTTGAAAACGACTTAAATCAGTTTTTGTTCACACGTTTCAATAGAAACTGATTCAAGGCCCGTTCTCACGGTTCAAGTTTAGTTGACCGATTAATGTTGATCAACAAAAGTTGAAAACGACTTGAATCAGTTTTTGTTCACACGTTTCAATAGAAACTGATTCATGGCCCGTTCTCACGGTTCAAGTTTAGTTGACCGATTAAAGTTGATCAACAAAAGTTGAATGAAATCTGTAGTGAGAACCTTTGTTTCAGTAGAGTTGATCAACTTTTTAGTTGATCAAGAAAAGATTGATCCAGTCAAACTTTATCGTTCAAGTTATGAGTCATCCGCCATTTGCTTTCAAGTTGAAACCTGTCTTGAAACGTGTGAACATGTGAATTCAAGTTGATTGTCAAGTTGGCTTTCAGCTCGATAAATATAAAAATAAAGATGCAAAAAAAAATGCTTTCGACGCCCTTTTGTAACTGAATTAAATTGAAACAGTTTATTGAATCAGTTTCTATTGAAACGTGTGAACAAAAACTGATTCAAGTCGTATTCAACTTTTTTTGATCAACTTTAATCGGTCAACTAAACTTGAACCGTGAGAACGAGCCTGTATTCAACTTTTGTTGATCAACTATAATCGGTCAATTAAACTTAAACCGTGAGAACGCGCCTTAAGAATCTGAAGAGTCAAAAGTACATATTCGCAGCGCTCGACCTTAACCTGAGACGAAATTCGGAGATCTCCTCTCGTCTAAAACAATCCTGGAAATATCGAAGAACCTGATTACTTGGAATTACCGAGTAACTTTCTTTATATAACATATCTTCATATTATTTCATGTTGTATGCTCATTCTTGCATGTGGCAGAAACATTTTTGTAGGTTTTCATTTATTTTTAAATACAATAAATATACGTATCAAATTTGGATTGTTTACATGGGTCCAGATGGAAAATTCGGATTGTTTACATGGGTCCAGATGGAAAACTCAGATGAATGAATACAGGATACAAAAATGAAATATCTTAAAAAAATTATAGGAGTCAAAGGAAGTATATTATAAGTAATAATTATATCAAGATTTTTTAACAATTTTTTTTCATTGGCAATATACGGCCATATTGGAAAGTGTAGCTCGGAGATATTATCGGCCCAATAATTAGCCTTCGAGTTGAGAACTACTGAAGTATACAAGTAACTAGTTCGCCATCGTTCGTATTACATCGAAAATACTACCGCAGTAGAAAGGCAACAACACTCACATGTCCAGCGCATCCAAATATTATTATCAGACGAACTCTTGAACCAAACTGAGACCCTTATTTATTTTTTGGGTAACATCTGAATTCAAACTTTAAACCCCAGGAGGGAAGACTAACGTGACCAACTAGCCAAGAAGATTATTTATTTTTTTATTTATTTGCAAATAAATGCAAAAGAGTACGTTTTAAAGCTTATTTTTTAGATAAGTACTAGCATACGAGTATTTCGTTTGTTTGGCTTTTGTGAACTGCTCTCCAATGTGAAGGTGTAGGTGAATTATCAGGGGGTATCATGAGAGTCACGATGCTCAGTGATGGACGATACAACCGAAAAGAATTATAAATGTTCTTATCCATGAAAAAAAATACTGGGAATACTTATTATTTAATACTTGAAAAAGATACGTACGTCAAAAAAGGCGCGTAAACTTTCGCGCCAGTATTTATTTCATGATGGCCGTTATCAGATCAGAGCGACAAAGTTTTATCTAATATGTCATTTACATACACATTCGATTAATTACAGATGATTGGACGTTGAGATAATTAAGGAAAAATAACAGGTTTTAATATACTCGTATATCCAAGCGCCTCATTAGATTGCTCTAGAATCGACTGAACTCGAAAAAGATCAACGCAATCGTTGGTTTATCAGACAAGATCTGTTATTTAAATTCTTGAGTCAGCCCCTTCTTAGTTGTTAATTGAGGTGTTTAAGAGATACAAAAAAATATATTTGGTTCTCTCATTGATTTATTTATTGCTATTCAACAATTTCTTCAAACCAACCAACATACCTTGGATACGTTAAGTTGTGGAATCCATTACAGTTTCTACTTATCTCTGAACAATAATGGTAGGATTAGAGGATAGGAATTCGTTCAAGAACAAGAAAAAGGGAGAAGGAAAAATAAGGATGAAAGTTTATAATTAATAATATTATCTAATTTACTCGTATTTTCAATATCTTAGAAATAATTTCTATTTTATAAATAATACATTTCTAAATAACATTTTTTATTAAATTTCTTACGCTTTTTTTCTAGTTTGAAAGACTCTTCATGTCTTCATGATAAATGGCGACCTTCGTGACCTTATTGATAAGATGCCTGTCTTCCAACTAAGAGATGGCGGTTTCGATTTCCGTTGAAGCTAATTTTTTTAGACGGATTTTTAAGATATTTTTACCATATTTCTGTTTGGTTGAAAAAGATTGTTACATGAAAAAAGTTCAGCTAGGTTATACTGTAAACGACGAAAGTGTAATACAATACATATTGCACACACATACAAAATATGTTCTATAAAATAGGCAAATTTTCTAGAAAATAAAATATTTGCGTACCCAACACACAACTCATTTTACACCACTCAGCGCGACTATGAAAAGAATTACCAAGAGTTATAAAATGTGCACATCCTTATTCAGGTATAAAAACTTCAGAATAAAGAAATATCAAATCACTCATTTTTATTTCCCTTTGTTTTCCTATTATTATATGATACTAGCCATGACCTTATTATCTTTGTAATCAATATGTTTTATTTTGTATATTTTAATAAGTCAGTAATAGTGGGTTCGAATCCCAAGTTGTACCACTCTTGAGGAGAGTGCTCTTTAAACAGTGCTATAAAAATTGTCCTTTTTTGTAATGATTATATTCTTTTATCCTCAAACGATTTTTTTCCTCTAGTTCTACAATGTTTATTTAGAAATAAGTATTCCTTAACTTTATTTTTTTATATCTACCATGAATTAAAATACATCTAACTATCGAAAATAAACTATTTGGTTAAAAGAAATTACAGTATAGCAATATACTCGTATGTTTCATGTACACAAAAGGATAAATAAATCATACTGAAAATTAGCTCCTAAATTTATGTCAAAACGTAAAAAAATGTTAATTAATTGAAAATTTTAATCTAAGAAAATCATTTATAACTTTAAACGTTGCTTACCTTCAAATTTTACTTTCTAGGTTAATTTACGTTAAAGAGATTTTCTTCAAATGTAGACGTACACGTGCCATAAAAAATACATTTGAGAAAAAAAAACTGAAATATCCTTAGACAACTAATCTTTCGAGTGAGGGAAATTTTGAAAATGTTATCTTTGAACATTTCTGTCTTTCCTTCTATAAATTAAATATATATGTATCAAAGAAAATATCGTTTCGAAATACTCCTTGCTGTATCAAGCAGCGAAATAATTTCCTGTGTATTATTTTCGTTCTTCCGGTTACGAGTAATTAAAAAAAAAACGCGAAATAAGGACGACCCTTTGATCTTTAACTCTGAAAAACTTTAAAAATATAATATGTAATAAAAGTATTTCTATATTCTACGTTTTTCATATTTCATTATATTCAAATATGTTTTGAGTCTTAAGCGATTCTTCGTATAAGTTAGATAAGGTTTTTTGGAGTGTTTTTACCGCGGGGTTTGGCTTATGATGGCGAAGCTAACTACGAACTAGCCTTGAAGATGAAAAATGCAACGTTTTCGAAACGTCGCCATCATAAGCCAAACTACACAGTGAAAGACTCCGAAAAAAACTTCATTTATTTATATACAGCTTGCGTCATTCATCCGCAAGTTGGCTGACGATCATACTTGATGACGAGGGATAGCCGATCTTTGTATGATTTCTTTAGAAACATTTTCTGAAATGTTGAAATTGTCAATATCCGAAGACCCATTCAAAAGAGATAGCCCGCGAAACAAAGGAAGAGCTCAATTTTATTTCCCTTCATACCATTAACTTTTAGGAGTTGATTATTTTATTTTTTAAAAACCGAATTTTCACATTTATGATTTGTATTTTAAAACGTTTCAAAAAGTTCATAAAATCTATACATTTTGTAAATGTGAATCAAGTCTTGTCTCCGTATCATAATGAGATCATAAGCTATGAAATATAATGTAAAGATATTCATGTCATTGAAGGGTTAAAACGTGAGTTTTGTTGATTGATACAAGTTTAGACTTCCGAAATCAATAAGAACGAACAATATATGGTTTCTCTGTCAAATACCAACCAGTAAATATATCAGCCAGGATGTATTTCCAAAACATGAGGATTTTTGCATTTTTGATGTTTTTCAATAAATATTTAAAAGCAACTATTGGTCAAAAAACTCTAGGTACATACTGAAAGTATAATGGGCTAGTATATAATTTGTATTTCAATTGTGATTATTTCACAAAACCCATTGGGTTTTATTCTTCTTAATATAATACATGGCAAAATCATCCTAAATGGAAAAAAATTGGCTCATTAACAAATCATATGTTTATCAATACGTCGAAACTCGTCATAAATTGAATTGTTGAATCAAAATAGGCACTAAGTACCAAAAAAAAAACAAAAAAAAACTAAGTATGCGTTTTCGTTCTATATGTCATATATAATGAAACTGCATACTCAGTTTTTTTTTGTTTTGGTACTTAGTGCCTATTTTAATTCAACCATTCAATTGAGGAAGATATCCTCATTTATCAAGATTCTAAAAATGTTTATTATTATTATTTAAATCAAATGGCATCCGTATCGTATTCAATAGACAACCATAGGCCATTAACCGAACATTTTGGGCAAATTAATTTGTTTGTTGGAACAGTCTGAAAGGAAAAAAAGCATAAAATGTTAAATATTTTAATTGCAATTTAACCAAATAAAGACGTGGATATAAAAATTTCCGGAAGCCGAAGATAAATACTTAGCGAATTTAATTGCAAATCTTCGACACAAAAAGCGTATGGGCATAATTTACGATCGGGATTGCCAAATTTAATAAGAAATCGAGATATTAAAACTTTTTTCCCTTAAAAGGAACGTAAGAATTTAAACTTTGTATTTTAAATTGATTTTAATTAGATAAACGGTTTTTTATACCATGAGTTCTAATACAAATGGCAAAAAAAAAGTTTCATGTCGATGCTGACTTTTTAATACAATTTGGTTAAGACTTGTAGATATTTTTTATTATTATCGAAACTTAAAAAAAAAGAAAGCTACGTAAATTAACTGGGTTCTTGATACAATATAATAATTTTTTAAATTTGGTACGTACACAAAAACAAACTCAAAATTTTGGACATCCTGAGAAACGCCAACTTATACATTTCATAATTCAGGGTACAATTGAAGAGCATCTAGGTCCTGGAAGGATGTGACATAATGGCTGAAGAACCTGTGATAGTAGGACGGACTAAAATCTGTGCAACTTTTCCGAGCAGACGTCAATACAATCCAGATAACCAATATTTAGGTAATCGGACAGGGAACTTTAAGAATAAGAATTATACAACTGTTTATTTACTATATTGTTGTATGCTCTAGTCGTATACAGTACTACCTGACGGGTTTATTTCCATGCAGCAATTTCTTTAATTCAAGATGAAATATGTTAACAAACACTTGAGACCTCACTTAAGTAAAAAAAAATAGACTGAAACCCTTTTTAAAAAGATTGTATACCAACAGGAGTCGAACCCATAACCAACGGGTTAAGAGACAAGCGTCTCACCAACTAAGTAATTAAGGTTGTCGAAAGACATAATATAAAATCAATACATAACTATTTTCTTACGTTACACAACATTACTATAGATAATGTTAAATTATAGAGTGTTAAAGATTTTAGACAAAGAGGGTGCTCTGTCCTTTCTGCCTATCCTGACAGGGAAATGGTGTGATGGTATGTATGTTCAAGATTTATAAGTTTTTAAAATATTTTTTGGCATCCCTGTAAAGCGCCGAGAAGCTTCTTTATAATTAAATATCTTACCGACAGTTTATCAAAAGGAACCAAATCCATAATCGTCAGAAACATTAATTATAATGGGTGTCCATAAAAAAAATGCCGCTTATTCTTGACTTATTATTTTTTTTCAGCTCAACTCATAATTTTAATTGAAAGATTTATTCGTACGATGCCATAATGACACTAACAATACAAGAGACGCTCCCAAAGGGTATGAAAAATGTATTTGCCTTATACCAAAAGTTCCTTTTGAAAGGATATGAAAGAGCCGAGTACATACTCAGTCTTTCAGAGGTGCTATTCAAAGGGAAGTGATGAAAATGTTACTCGCAGGACCGCTCTTGTCAAAACTTGAAAATTATTTAAACAACCATGAAGCAAATATTTTATTTATCTTTATTGTTACTTTAGATCATTTGAATGTTGAAAGATAAAGTAAATGCACATATCAAGAATCCTAGGTCAAAATTAAAGTACCATCACACCGTTTCCCTGTTGGGGTAGGCAGAGAGGGCAGAGTGTCAGACTTTCCTGTCTCAACACACAAATTTTGTCTTTTCCACATCTATAAACCTTCTGAAACAACTCCAATTCTAATTCTATTCACTTGATTTCGTCATAAATTCCTTGTTTCCACTCAAATCTTCATCTTCCATGCTTTTCAATCACATTTTCACTGTATCATATACTTGTTTTGTTAGTCTTTCTTGATCCATTCGTTCCACGTCCACAAAGCATCTAAGAGTACTCTTGTTGAATCACCAATTCGAATAAGTTGAAAGGTGTTCTTGTTAAGATTTTGCTATATTTGTACTCCCTGACTATGACAATTGAAAAAATACTTCCTTTTTGCAGAACTTCACAAAACAGCTAACCTTAACTATCTGAATAACTGTCCATTCGCGAATTTTACATAACAAAAACAGATGCTCTCTACCGACATCGCGTCGGCCCTCAATTTTACCTATCAATATTAATTTTAGTCGTTTTTTACACCTCTTAATATATGTCCCAAATAGACAATATTTCGACATTCTATGATATTAAAAAGCTTCCGTTCTATGAACTCCATCTTGGCGCAGTACTTAGTTTGATCGAAAGTGTGAAGATCTGTCCTCTCCACTTACCCCGAACAAGATACGTATGTTTGGTTATTTGATTCTCACAGCGTATGTATTTACTATAAATATTATACATAATAAAAAATAATCTTTCAACACTGTAACAGTTGTGTTCTCGATCTTTTTGTTGTAATTTAAACTTTATGTTTATCATACGTACATACTCTATGTTACCATCACGCCGTTCTCTTGTTGGGAAGACAGAGAGAAGACAGTGCTAGAATTTCCTATCGCGACACGCATCCTTCGCCTCTTCTATATTAATACACCTTCCCATACCATTCCTACGATTTATCTGGCTTTCTCAGTTTCCTTCTTTCAGAATATCATTCATTTGAACAAACCATACCTTCCTTGGCATTCCTCCAACACACCTTCCAATCATATTTGGACTATATATCGGTTTTGTAAGTATTTCTTAACTCATTCGTTTCATGTGTCCAAACCATGTCAGCCTGCTCTTCTTTATCTTACTCAACACATCCAAGAAGGCATCAAGTTCTCATTCATCAATTATCACTTCATTCCGTATTCTGTCATACATTGTCCCTCCATGTATTATTCTCAATGCACGCATATACAGTATTTATTCGACTCCTCTCAGTATTTTTCTACGTCCACGTTTCACTCCCATACATCAAAGTTGACAACAAAATACTATTGTTAACTACCGTCTTAGCTGATTTTGATACTGTCCGATTCGAGTTTATGTGTTTTAGTGCCACATTGACTTTTGAGAATACTACCCAAATAGCAGAATTCCTCAACTTGTTCTTATTTTTATTTTTTTACTCTTGCACATATCATCTTACTTACTTTTTCCTTTCACACTTTTCTATCAACATTTCTTTGGATTTTTCAACATTCATTCTTAAATATTTCTCTTCGCATCTCTCATAAAATGTACTTATCAAATTTTACAATTCACCTTCACTCTCCGCCAACACTATCTTGTTGAAGTATAAACCAAATGAAGGGCGTTCATTCAACCAAATATCAAAGGGTCAAAGAAGATCCAAGAACGGTCCTGAACCGAGCCCTTTGCTAAAGACAGGCAGATTTGCGTTACAAAGTGGATACACCGGACATCATACATTGTGAATGAAGTTGCTCTTTGAAATTTCAATCTAAGATTTAAGTTGAAACTTTGTGTTGAGAATTAATATTCTTATGTGAATAGCTGATATCCTTTTGGAATAGTTACATTTGAGCTTCGGGATAAGATGAGAAACCCTTCGCAGAATTAGCCAAGACTCCTTCTCAAATCGTTTATTTGTCCTTTGGATTCAACTACCTTGAATAAGGTTTAAGGCTTTGCAACATTTCCATTCCTCCCTTGTTAAATAACATTATGCTAAGAATAATTCCCAACACTTTGTTATTGTTTTGTTATACACTTTCATTATAAACAATACAATCTGAATGACTTATTGCATAGACTGAAAAATGTATTTAAGTATATTATTTCTTTCCAAGCAATATAATAAATATTGATCAGATTAAATCGGTTGGTAAGCATCAATTTATCAACTATTTATAACAGATAAGACATGAGTAGTTGTATTTAGAGGAATAATGTTTCTCTAATAGCCTATATTTTAAAGTTTATTTTATATATTTCATAAATCACACATTAAACCAAATTACATCCAAATATACAATAAAAATCAACTAACAAATAAATAACAAACAATTATTCCGCTGAAACAACAAACTCTTATTATTAAGAAAGTTGAAAATACTTTATTTAAAATATGTTTATTCAAATGTGTTGCTTTATAGTGCTATAAAAATTAATAATATACAGCATATCAGCGAATACCGATCAATAAAAAAACAGAGCCCCAGTCTGATTCAAAGTTCATCTGCGACCCGGTAGTATTAATTACACGTACAACGACTAACAGTGAGTTACGTACCTTCTCCAGTAAATGTAAACCTTAAAAGCTTTGACATATGAGCCGAAAACAATACTGCATCTCATTGCTTTCTCATTTGCACGTTCTTCAACATATCGACAATGCGTATACTCGTACGGCAATGAGTACTATACGAATGAAGGAAAGATTTATTCATTCAAATATAAAAGAAACACTTAACAAAGCTTTCATGTTAAAAAAATAAGTTAAAACAAACTAAGTTTGCCATTTGACAAGACACATCCAAGTAAAGTTAACACGACGATGCCAGGCTTATTCAATGGTATGGTAATATAATGTAAACTAGGCACCCTGAGGACTTAAATTCGCGATTCAAATTCATATGCTCCGAATACGAGACTAAACTTGCTTTTTATTCAGGTAGATTTTTACTGTATTTTGCGTTGATTTTTTAACGTATGCTAAGGTAATATTTGATTTCCCTGGGGCACACGTCAAAAAGGTAAAAATTTGAATTTAAACGATTTGGAAATGCGATTTTTTCCTACGTGCAATACATACGAGTACAGTGATTTATTTTTCAAAAAAATATTACGTACCTTATGGAATTATACGTAAGAACTTGATATAAACATTTATGAAACAAGATGGTAAGTATAATTATTGTCTCCCGGGCACATTCTTAAATATGCCTGAGTCACTAATTTGGATTTATTGAAGGAAACGTTTTAAAATATATCAAGATAAATAAGTAAATATTGAAGAAAGAGGATGAGTCCAATTATTGCCTCCCAGCCACGCTCTTAAATATGTCCGAATCACTAGTTTAGATTTATTGAAGAGTACCATAAAAATGACACAAAAACTTAATATAAACGTTTTTACAGTCAAACGTTGCCGTAAGATGATAAGTCCAATTATTGTCTCTAGGCCATACTATTCAATAGATACGAATCACCAATTTGAATTTATTAAAATACACTATTATTGACAGATAAATAATACGATTTAATAACACTTATATAAGTTTAGTGTAAGGACAGTGACTGCGCCCATTAGTTACGGTACTTCCCCGCATCTGCATATGTTCAAAAAAACATATTTGGTAAGAAAACCGCAGTAAACTTACCAACGGAATACGAACTACAATGAAACCATTGTAGATTATCCGATACGTGATAGTTATATATTCGGTGATTGTAGTGTATGTGTGCAGTGTTATACCAATAATAAATTTTGATAAGACCCTCCAAAAAAGTTAATCTTCAAGTGCTTCCTAAAACTGTACACGCCATCCATATATCTAATTATTAGAGACAGGCCATTCCCCACCACAGGACCAGTAACTGCAAAAGCTCTATCATAATATCCCTCCCTATTAGATCGATTTGGGACAATCGATTTAGAAAAGTCTTTTACAAAGTTCTACTCCTATCTGAAAGGAAATCTCTCCGACATAGATTCGAAAGATACAACGGAGATATCCCATTAAGGGACTTGAATACACAAAAAGAAAAAAGAACACCATAAAAAGGGCATTAATAACGTTCATAAAAGATCCCAAGATACAAACTGCACTCAAGACATAACAAAGAATCAGGGTTGTCCAGCAACCCCCGCAAATTATGGTCGGAGGGATCAGGGGTTTAAAAAGTTCTAAAACCTCTTGACCCGTAAACTCCCTTCAGCAACTGTTTGACAAAGGCATCGACAGCTTCTGAGCGTTGGCGTTATTCATTTTATCTATTGGTACAGGATAATATATTACGTCTACAAAAGGGAGTACGGTTTTCTTGTTACACGCGTTCTTGTTCTCCCTGTTTTGTTGGTCTGTCCTCCCATTCATGGTATTTTTTGTGGTTTTTAGAACGTTGTGATGTATTATATGAAATTTTGTAGCAACCTTTTTGCAACTGGATTGGATTCCTTCGTTTTGTATAAATTTGTTGCAGTGAAAATTATTGAATTATTTTGATAAAAAAAATAGATAGTTCTATCAAAAACTATATTTGTACACATAATTTTTTTCTGGTTTATTTTTGCAAATATTAATAAATTTTTTATCAAATATTAAGATAAACCAGAACAACAGATTTTCTTATATCGAAACACATCCTTCCTACATCCATACATCTTCTCATACAACTCATACGGTTTCTCTGACTTTCTACGTTTATTATTTCAAAATATAATTTCATTCGATCCAACAATAATTTCCTAGGTATTCCACTTCCACGCCCTATCCTTACATTTCCACTATATAATAGTTTTGTTTGTCTTTTTTTATTTATCCGTTTCACGTGACTAAACCATCTCAGAATATTCTTCATCGTTTTAGCCAACAAATCTGCATTAAGTTCACATTAACCCTTATCGCTTCATTCCCCATTCTGTCATACATTGTCACCCCAAGAATTCTTCCGAATGCACGCTTTTTCCATATATACGCTTCATTGACATATGTACATCAAACTTGACACTAAAATAATATTTACAAAAGTAGATTTTGCAGTTTTTATTATCTTAGCAGATTTTGATACTGTCCGATTAGAGTATATGATACACGTATACTCGTATCTTTTAGTGCCCCATTGACATTTTTTAAGAAAATATTATGGATAATTAATAAAATTCCATATTTATAATACTTATTTTAACATCCTCGACAATTTTTCAACA
Organism: Odontocerum albicorne; assembly: GCA_949825065.1. Lineage (NCBI taxonomy): Eukaryota > Metazoa > Arthropoda > Insecta > Trichoptera > Odontoceridae > Odontocerum > Odontocerum albicorne. The sequence continues at coordinate 23,002,766 of OX463857.1, forward strand.
TTTTCTCATAAATCATATAATTTTTTTATACTATTGTAATTAAAACACATTCCTTCAATCAACAAGAAAGATGTTAAAGAAGAAGATGGACATAAGTGAATAAAATGTAAGTAAATAAATAAGTAAAGTTATTTTATTCCTGGATAGTTTGAATAGTTTTGTTTAGACAACTTACGAAATAAATATTTTCTAATGTTCGTTAAATTTATGACAACAATTAAGATTTATTTCAAAATTTATTTCAATAGATCTTAATATTTACGACTCAATATGATACAGTCGGATGATACTATGTCTGGATTTATTATATATAAGAATGATTAAATGATTAAGTGTAGAATTATTGTGTGAGATCTCTTTTGTTAACACTATTTATAGTCGTTTTTATTCCCATAAAACAGCGGTTCCCAACCTGTGGTACGCGTACCACCGGTGGTACGCGAGTGGATAGTTGGTGGTACGCGAAAAATAATCAGTAATGGCGGACATAAAAAGTAAAAAAAAAAACTGTCATAAAAATATCATTTAAACTACTATATTTTTCCTATAATTCATAATTTTAATTAATAATATACAGTACAGTTGTTAATATGTACAGTCGATGATCGAAAATCCAACAATCAATATCGTATTTTTGGAGTGCACTTTTAAATTTAGCGCGGTAGCTATCAGTAACTTAAGATGTCGCCGTCACTGTTATGATGGCGCTGTACTCCATTCACTTGAGTGCGCGGCTTACAAGTGACAGGTGCGTTATTGTTTGTGATTGTATCATATTTGTTTATTAAACTTCATTGATCCCGTGTGTTAATTAACTTTTTTCTTTTTTAATAAGACATGGATCAGTGGTTAAAAACCGGTATGTGCCAAAATATCAAGCAAAACACGGACAGTGATGTATTGCCAAGTTCTACAAATGGCAGTTCTGAAAATTCGGTGCAAAACGTTGAAATTTTGCAGTCTTCAGTTATACAAAAAGGCGTTAAGAGAAAATACTGCGATGAATATATAAAATATGGATTTTCGTATACTGGAGACGAAGACTGCCCTAAGCCCAAGTGTGTAGTGTGTGGGGTAGTGCTTTCCAATGGATGCATGAAACCTTCATTTCTTTCGCGACATCTGCACACGAAACATTCGGATTACCGAAACAAAGATTTCAATTTTTTTAAACGTATGAAAGAAAATACTAAAGTTATATTAACTTACGTTTCAAATGCTAATAACGATAACGATAACGAACGTGCGGTAGACGTGAGTTATCGTATTAGCTATCGAATCGCCAAATGTGGCTATAACCATCAAATTGGCGAAAAAATAATTTTACCCAGTATAAAGGATGCCGTTGAATTTATGATTGATCAAAAATATATCCCAAAAATAAATCGTATTCCTCTTTCAAACAATACGGTATCGAGAAGAATTCATGATATGTCCGAGGATATCGAGGAAACAGTGGTAGAGAGAATAAAAAAAAGTAAATTTTTCTCAATTCAAGTAGATGAGAGCACAGCACAGACTTGGTAAACAATGCTGTATTGCTTGTTATTGCTAGGTACGTGAAAGACAATGAATTTGAAGAGAACCTTTTACTTTGTCATTTTCTCTCCACACGTACAACTGGTGAAGACATTTTTAAAGCCATTGACAATTATTTCACATTGAAAGGTATTAATTGGTCAAACTGTTGTGGATTGTGTACTGATGGTGCCAGGTCAATGTCAGGTTTATATATTGGTCTTCGCGGCCGCGTCTTAAATGTAGCTCCTAATGTAATTTGGAGCCACTGCTGTATCCATAGGCAAAATCTATTAACAAAGCGCCTTCCTGAAGAATTGAATCTCGTTCTCAACGACGCGGTGAAGATTGTTAATTTTATAAAGAAAAGCTCCACCAACTCGAGAATTTTTAAAGTTATGTGCGAAGATATGATGAGTATTCACACTTCTCTACTTTTTCATACAGAAGTGAGATGGCTATCTCGCGGTAAGGTGCTAACCCGCTTATTTGAACTAAGGCAAGAAGCGCTGATTTTTTTTCAAGATAATCATTTTGATCTTTCTTCAAAATTATATAATTCGTATTTTATTCAGGCACTTGCATATTTATCTGATATTTTTTTAAAAATAAATGACTTAAATTTGACACTTCAGAAAAGCTCGATGACGATCTTTAATGTTAATGATAAAATTGAAAGTATGATTAAGAAATTAGATTTTTGGAAACAGTGTATCGAAAACAATCAACCGGAAGTATTCGAAACTCTACATACTTTTTTGGTTGAAAATAAGGTTAGCTTGTCTCAAGATTTACGAGAACATATAATAGTTCATTTAACAGGATTAAAATCGTCTTTCATGGAGTATTTTCCAAAACCCGAAAACAAAGATAATAATTGGATTTCAAACCCCTTCTATGCAGAAAATTTGGAAAAAGCTTCATCGTTATCAATAAAAGATAAAGAAAGTTTAATAGGCTTATCAAGTGACAAAACTTTACAAGTCAAATTCGAACGAAACAATCTAATTAATTGTTGGTTAAACATCGATAAAGAATATGAAGAACTTTCTGAAAAAGCTCTCAAATTCTTATTACCGTTCACTAGTACGGAATTAGTAGAAAGAGCTTTTTCTTCATATATTTAAAAAAAAAATAAGTATCGTAACAAATTGGACGCAGGTGGAGATTTAAGGGTATATCTCACATCTTTTGAACCAAATTTCAAAAAATTATGTTCTTCGAAACAAGCACAAGGATCTCATTAAATTTATTTTGCTTATATTATTGTGCTTATATTTTCGTAAAATTTGTTTAAAAATTAAACTTATAACTTGATAACAATGTATTATAATCTTAAGCAACACTTTCATAACTATTATTTTCGATAATAAATAGAAAATTTCGGTAATAAATATATTTTTAAATACAATTTCATTAATATTATTATATTGAAAACAAAAATTTCGCCTGCGGCGCTGCTGTAAATTTGTAAAAATGAAAGTGTACATTGTCTCGTTTTCATCAGAACAATTTTTACATTTACCGTGTTTAATTAATTTTATATACATATATTTTCTATTAATATCTGTAATTTTTGGAAAAAAATTGCCTGCGGCGCATTTGGTTTTTTTTATACAAATAATTTAATTTAATTCTATGTAAGTTTTTTTTAATAAAAATTAGTTGTTAAAAAAAATACTTCTTTAAATGTCCTGGTTTTGAATTTCGACAAGAAATGAGCTTCAACACCTTTTATTTAAAAAAAAAAAAAATTTATATTTAAAGTTCAAATGTCTCATTTTTATCAGAAAAAATCAAACATTTGGTATTTTTTTTAAACTTAAATAAATTGAGTTATGGGAAATATAGTCACCCTATAAAATTTATAATGCAAATAGAATAACAAATTTCTCGAAATACAATCATTTTTACGAAGTGGTACAATTAAGCGTGATGTACTACCAAGTGGTACGCGAGCCAAAAAAGGTTGGGAACCGCTGCCATAAAAGATTATATTTTATTTTCATATCGTGTATACAACTTATGGAGAAGTATTTTTCTTGGAGTATGTCTATTTCAGTTGATAATATGCGATATGAAGTATTGAGAATGCTCGATAGCAAATATATTACATTACAAAATCTCTACATCAAAGTATTTCAAGAGAAATAACAAATACGTCAAATAAAAATCAATTATAGAAAATTTAACATACGAGTACAAGCAATTTTTAGCTTTCATTTGTTCGCGTGCTTTAAAAATGATGAAAATATATCGGTATGGTTTTAAAATATATTACATTTAAAACCAATGGACATAATAACATACAGAATACAACAAATAATCAATAAGACACAACAAAACACTTATTATAAATTGTGTACGTATACAAATTAATAACAGGAAAAATAGAGAACCTGTTAATTGATTGACAAACTTTTATTTAATGTACCTGATAATTATTAACGCCATCGTGAAATCAGAGTGTTTTCGGTGCCGTACTAACAAATTGAGCTATCGAGAGCGTCATCACTCGCACACGGAATGACCTTGTTGAACGGATTTTCCTATATTCATATATTCCATATATCAATATCATAATAGAAATTAAATGACAATTTACATACCGCCATTTAGTGATCAGACTCTCTGCAAGGGCTCTCTTACTCGGGATTCGAATCCAGTATTATTGACAGATTAAAAACATAACAAAATAATTATATATAAGCATGGCTTAGAGGGTAGTGGCTTCGGTCATTAGATTCCACAATTCCTCGCATCTGCATTAGATAAGAAAACTTACCAAGGGAAAACGAACTAAAAAGAAACATATTCGGCATTAGTGTAATGTATCCCTACCAATGTTAATATGCTAATCTTATCATATACTCTTATCCACTTCCAATAAATATTATAAGTTATCATGCAAACCAATGTTAAGCTGTTAACCATATCTGTACTATGTTATCTAGAACCTATAAATATTAGTGTTATCACGTGTATGTCAAACTTAACTCAATGTATTATGTTTAAATTTATTATCTTGTTGGCGGTTTTCTATCCAAATTCAATAAAGATTTGGTATCATTAAATGGAAGTAAACTGCGAACGAGATATATCGCCTGATATCGATTTGACCTTAAGGGCATCGATAACATACCCGAAAAATTATTTCTAAATCTATCGAAGGGTCGTGCGTATGGTTATCTTTGCTTTAAATAGGACGTCATATCAGAGGCAGCAATCATTATTCTTAAAGCCACTACGATGTTAACATCATCGTTATTATTACTTCTATAATACTGTTAATATTATACTTCAATGTAAATCAACGATTATACAAATAAAATTACACAGTTGAAATTCTAAAAGTGTTTTCGTTGCAAAAGGCCATAACATTAGGTGTAATGTTCATAATAATAAATTATGAATTTTGATAAGACCTACCAAAAAAGGATTGTCTTAAAGTCTTTTATACAGCTGTATACTCCAGCTATATTTCTAACACTTAGAAAAAGACCATTCCATGCCACATGACCAGCAACGGCAAAAGTCCGGTCATAATATCTGCTCTGTTGGATTGATTTGGAACAATTCGTTTTTCAATGAAGATGAAATCGACCTATAAGTTATACTTCTCTCCGAATGAATATCTCTCAGACAGATTTGAAATATACAACGGAGAAATCCCATTTTGGGGATTTCAATACAAAGACACAATGTTTGAAATTAATTCGTTCGCGACAGTTTTAGAAGTGGGCATGAACAATATTAGGGCAACATATGGATAAATTAAGGATTAAGGTTATTAATAACTTCGAATACATAATAATATTATATTACATGGTAGCATGAGAAGTCATTATTTCTATTGTTACCTTTATATTTTGCTTTAATTCAACTTAATTTAATCTAAACTATTCCAAAACCATATAACTGAATATTTGATACTGTTTTTAAATCTATAATATTGCACAGTAAGCTAAAGAATATTTTATAAAAACTTCGAATCGAATACCAAATCCTTTGATTTATCTATTTAAATTTACAACTTGTCAGTCAGAGACACGACTTTGTAAACTTTGACACGAGTCTACAAATAGTAAGGACCTGAATTGTATTCATCCTTTGACCCTTCATTCGGAAGAAATGCTGCTTTTCCAATCATCACATTAAAGCGAAAGATCGTTGTTATTAACATTTCCAGCACTCGAGACGAACGCATAGCTTGGATGAATGATTCTTCAGGACTTTTCCCAATACTGAAGAGAAGGCGTTTTGAGTTGTAGGTCCATTATATTTATCCTCTTTCCTTTTCAAGTTTGTATGGGATTTAGAATAACAAAAGACGGAAGGACAATGTAGGCTGGAATCGCTTTTGTGAAAAAGGGACTGCAAAATCATTTCCCCTTATAAGGATATGTATTTCAAACAATGTTAATACAATTTCGGACGCTAAGATGGAAAATCAACAATGATTGAAATGGATATGAAATTTTGAGAAAGTAGATGTTTTTATTCATAATATTTTCTTTGCTCATTGTGTTGTACATTTTTTCCCTCTCATGCCATAATATTTATTAATTCTTCTCAATTAAAGTTCCTCTCCTCTTCCGAAGTTGAAGATCATCGTGACTATATTCATTCATACCGTGCGATTTTGCAAATTTATTACAAATAGGCAATCGCGGTCAATCATTTAGAAAGGAGCTCAGAGGCCTTAATCGAAAACCAGACATTTTAAAAATATGGTTAATAACGGAAACGGAAATTGAATCCGCAACCCCCAAGATCGAAAAATAGGCAGATTATCAAGTAAGACAAATACGTTGTTCTTGACTTTTATTATTATCATAAAGTGTTTTTGTAGCTGTAAATAAAAATAAATTTTAAGATGACGAAAACAATGACAGCCGCAAAATCTGGTTGCCTACGAGATGTGATCTGGAAAATACAAAATCATGTAATTCGATAGAAAAGTTTGAATATATAAAACTTGTGACAGGTCGATCATGAGTTGTTATCTTGAAACCAGTGACAACACAACTAGAACAGAGAACACTCTTCGAATATCCGAGTTGAGAATACTACGAACCATCGCAGGGAAATCTCTCAGAGATAGGGTCAGAAACTCTCACATTTGACAGACCTACAACACAGAGGATAACATCAGAGGGAGATTATGACGTGACCATGTGGATACGATGGGCTAAGACAAAATCCCATACATAGCGACACACGAGATCTCCACAAGACACCGCATGCCAGGAAGACCGTCTGAAAGGTGGAAAGACAGCTGGTACTAATGATTTTACCAGTAATAGATCCAAGATCTACATCAAAAAGGATAACAAAAAAAATATAAAAGCAAAGACAAGGGAAGGAAAAAGGGTTGAAAATGTGTTTATTAAAATATCTCTCAAAAGTCTTGAAAATGTTCTCTTTCTTCCTCTTTATTAAAGTTCTTCTCTTCTTCGAAAGTTGACAACGCCCGTGGCTATATTGACCTTTAAGATAGTAGCTTTGAATATAAGCATTGAGGTAAAAGCTTTGACGTAAAAGCTTTGAGGCAGAAGAATCAAGACATTGGACCACATTCAAACCACTTTTATAAGTTCTTCAACTAGGAAGTGTGTTTTCTTCCCGCACTTCTTATGTCTTTAATTTTCCACTACATACGAGTATATCAGTTAAAAGACTTCATATTTTCACGATAAGTCTTATTTTGATAGTGTATAATAATTATTTACATTCTTTGTTTCCATCTTCATTTCTGTAACATGAAGTTTCTGTTCACCGGTTTAGATTTTCCCTTTTATTTAAATTATCTAAAAATAATCATCAGTTAAAAAACAAAAAAATATAAAGTTATACGCTGACCACATCAAAACTAAAGGCTCTAAGACACCAAACATATTTGCATTATTTTTATGGAGGATTCTGTTCCATAACATTAGATGCCAAACCGTACAAAAGTCTTTGTATAGATCAAACTCCGCAACGCGGCTATGAGTGAGTTTAGAAATTTTCTCTGTTTCTCTCGGCTATTTTTTAAGAGAAACGGAGAACGTCGTAAGCACAATATCAACACGCCCGTGGGGATGCGACATATGAATGACGCAAAACTTAATTGTCACTTAACATAAAAACCAGAGAAAAAATATATTGTCTTTAGTCAAAACTCTGCATCGTTTCTCTATTATCACTCGTTCTAAATATTTTATTATCTGTATATTCAAGTACTCGTATTTGTAAATCTAGTTTTTATGTACAAAACTACATATTATCACACCGTCTCCCTTTTGGGATATACAGAGAAAAATGAGGGGCTGACTTTCCTATCGCAACACATATTTTTCGCCTTTTCTACATTCAAATACCTTCTCATACATTTCCTACTTTCAAAATATTATTTAATTGGTTCAACCACACACTTTTTTGTCTTTATCTACCACGCATTTCACTTACATTTGTATGGTATATTTGTTTTCCTAGGTATTCTTTTTTAATTTGTTCTGCATAGCCAAACCATCTTCAAGTGCTTTTCTTTACTTTACTTAATATCTCAGTTTTTTTTTGTAATTTAAATATTTCTAGGAATCCGAAAAGAGTAATTAAGATCATTATTAAATATGAACAGATTGTTAAGGACAGAGTTGATCAAGTTTTTTATCTGTTTCAATTTTATTAATAGATTACTAAAATATTGGAAATTTTAAAAAAATCGCTGCATTTGGTAAATTGTGCCATATTGCATCCTTTTTATGATCGTATATAAGCAGCTTAACAAATTGGTACCGATAGTTCTCAAATATGGTGATTTACTAATCCCCTACTCATCTTAAACGTTTGACAATTTATGGCTCGATGTTTTCATAAAACATACTATTTGTATATTCAAAATATCCGATTCAGACTGCAGATTAAATACTTTAATCTTCTTTGATACGCGCACCAACAACCTAATCAAGAAGTGTGTATGAATAAAATTAAATTTATTCGGATTCTTGACATTTTCAACGTGTTGATGTATTTTTATGTATGGAATTTTGGTAACGTATTTCTCGCTAGTCTTCTAAATTATCGTTTACTACGTTTTGAGAATTATAATATTCTGTTTGTACATACTCGTATACATATGTACCATCTCTGTCAAAGTAAGCCGAAATGTCCCCACTTTCTTATTGCGGCTTTCCTTTTTCACATCTTCCATATCCATATACACCTTATGCAAGTCCTACGATTCTTTTGATTTTTATCTTCTTTCAAAATATAATTTACTTGATTCAACCATACTTTTGTTAGTCTTCATTTACCACGGGTTTCACTCACATTTGCACTGGATATATGTTTTGAAAGTCATTCTTTATCCATTCATTCTATATGTCAAAACAGAGTGCTCTTCTTTGTCCAACTTAAAACATCAGTCCTTAATTCGCTTTATTCTATATTTTGCAATATTAGGTCCTTACATATGAAATTGGCATTTTGCCGTACTGGCAACATTGATCTCAAATATCTTCTCTTTGGTTAGGAATTCCAAATTAAAATTTATACAGCTATTTACTCAAGTATTTGTGTTTCGAAAATTATAATTCATTTGTTTTTTCCTCAATTGTTTTTTTTCTTTGCGTCACTCAGTTTACAAAATGGAAAACTTGAAATATCGCGTTATTTACGAGTACGAGTTCCACCGTGGCACCAGTGCTGCAGAAACGGCTCGAAGGATTAATGATGTGTATGGCGACGGTGCCGCAAAAGAAAACACAGTGCGTTTTTGGTTCCAACGTTTTCGTTCTGGTAATTTCGACCTGCAGAAGAAGCCCCGTGGACGGCCGGAGACCAAAGTTGATAATGAAGAATTGAAGGCTATTGTGGAAGCGGATCCATCGCAAACCACGTCCGAGTTAGCTGCAGGCTGCGGTGTTAGTGATAAAACTGTTTTAATCCACTTGAAGCAAATTGGGAAGGTGAAAAAGCTTGAAAGGTGGGTACCTCACGAATTGAGTGAAGCAAATCAATAAACGCGCGTTGACTGCTGCGTTGCATTACTCAACCGGCACAATAATGAAGGGATTTTGAATCGAATCATTACCTGTGATGAAAAGTGGATCCTGTATGATAATCGGAAGCGCTCATCGCAATGGCTGAACCCTGCCGAACCAGCCAAACCATGCCCCAAGCGAAAATTGACTCCAAAAAAGTTACTTGTGAGCGTTTGGTGGACTAGTGCTGGTGTCGTTCACTACAGCTTTCTTAAATCTGGCCAGACGATTACGGCAGATGTCTATTGTCAGCAACTGCAAACCATGATGGAAAAGCTAGCTGCTAAACAACCGAGGCTGGTTAATCGCTCTAGGCCACTGCTGCTTCATGATAACGCTAGACCACACACTGCACAACAGACGGCTACCAAATTAGAAGAGCTTCAATTGGAATGTCTAAGACATCCACCGTACTCTCCGGACCTTGCCCCAACAGATTACTATTTTTTTCGAAATTTGGATAACTTCTTGCAAGGGAAAAAATTCAACTCCGATGGGGCAGTCCAAACCGACTTCAAAGATTTTATTGATTCCCGTCCGAATGGTTTTTTTAGTAAAGGGATCGATGAACTACCTATGAGATGGCAAAAGTGCATAGATAGCAATGGTACATACTTTGATTAAATAAACATATTATATTAAAAAAAAATCAACTTTATGTTCCTCCCAAACAAAACGCCAATTTCATATGTAAGGACCTAATATAACATTACCCTATGTACACGCAATTCTACGCCATTTATTAAATTCTCTTAATCCAACCATAATTTCCTTAGTTTTGTTCTACCACGCATTCTACTCTCATTTACGCTGGCATTTTGTTTGTAGATCTCTCATACCGAAATATAATGTATCGTTTTATATAACAACAACCTGATGAGCTTATTGCCATGTAGCAATCTCTCTCATGCCATGTAACAAACGTAAATTTAAAGGTGTTCAAAAAACTTAATTTTAAATTTCCTCCCAACCACAGTTAATCAAGTTTTACATCGCACAAGAGAAGGTATATAATCACCAGTGAATATGGATTTATTGTTAAAGAAAAACGTTCTTCCAATTTCAACGATAATTAACAATAGTTAAGGTGTACATTTATTTGTTATAGTTAACATTCACTATACAATCTACTTCCACTGCGTCAGATGTAAAATTCATATAAAAAATAGTCTGACATTTTCTAGATTCTTTAAATTATTTTTAGGTTAAAAATTCGTCGCATTAGATATCAGTTAATCTGAAATTTTAACTATGAATGTCACTATACTCGTACCAAAGTGTTAGTAAACTAATCAAACTTAAGAAATAAATTCAAGATAGATAACTCGTCGTAGAAATTTAATCAAGTGACAGGTCTGGTTTAATTTATTGCTTTATATTACAAAAGCGCATACCCGTGCGCTGATAAATATCTAATATGTTTTAACAAGCGGTAGTTTTATAAGTAACTAACAAAAATCGTAGGTGCAGGAATTAATTTGCTTTCTAATGATACATTCATTAATTTAGTATTTGATTTATGTATTCATTTAGTTAACACGTGTGAAATAAGGCTTCGATAATTGCCACACATAATAAAATTAATTTAAACTGCTATCGATTCATAACCCCATGATAACTGATGTAATTTTAAAATAATTTGAAAATTATATTATTTATTTATTTGTGCTATTTATAATCGATTTCTACCAATAAAATAATGATATTATATAATTATTTTTTTTAACATGACAAAAAACATAAACGTTATTTCTAATTATTTTGACATTCTATGCAGATAATCGAACATTTATAATCCCCATCAATATTACAATAGTTTTTAAAATAAAAACATTAACTTTGTATTTTTTTAATGGTTGGATCAGGGGAATGGAAGACTAAGGAAAGTATGTTTCGAAAAAGTGAATAGTTATTTGAAAGAAAGAAACGTTATATAGAAGTTGTATAAGAAGGTATATGGATGTAGAAAAGATGAGGGTGAGATATTAAATTAGATATGTATCGAGATATTAAATTCTAGCACTCTGTCCTCTCCATCTATTCTGAAACGGAATTGTCGTGATGGCACGTATGTAAATACAATTGGGAAACTGCGATTACTAGAAGAAAATATCAAAAATATTTCTACGTTTTTTTTTAATATTTAAGTCTCTTCTTCTTAGTTCACCGCTCTTCTTTTTTACATCGTCTTTTACTATCCATATAGTGAGAGTCTGGAACCAGTTACAAACCAATGTTCGACTCGCCCTGTTCTTAGCATGCTTTAAGAAGCGACTGAAAAAAAGTCTTAATTTCTAGTCTGTAATATAACGTGTTTCATTCTTGATTTTTCTTTCCTCTCCACCATCTTTTTGTTTTCCTTTGATTGATAATATCTCACTTTTACTTTTATTGTGTATCATATACGAGTATGTTCATAAATTTCATAAAGACGATTATTCATTTGAATATTTTTTGCGACCATGTTACTTCCTTTATTTAATTTTGTCTGTTTGTTTGGAAGAGATTGCCACCTGGCAATAAGACCATCAGATTGTTTTTATAATGAAGTGTTGAATAAATAAGTTTGTGGAATGATGTTAGTTTGAATTCTTCTTTTTTTTTAAATGAATGTTTCCACTATTTTTACCAAAACGAAGGTTTTCTCGTTACCATATCTACGAGTATGTTATATATAAGTCAAAACTGATGTGATCTAAATGTAATAAGTATATTTTTAATATTTATTAAAAATATTCATATTTTAAAGTCCAATATTCGATATACATTTGGAAGTTTTTACAATACATAAGTTTTAAAAAGGTTGTAAATTTTCGAATCACAGCGGTAAAAAATCATGTTTTTTTTAACAATTCTAATAAATGTTTTTTTTATAACCAAAACATTTTATATCAATTTTTTTCAATATACTCGAATTTCAATATATTATTAAATTTATTTAATATATTTGCCAATAAACGAAGCCAGCTATTTCATTAGGTATTCTCTGAAAAGCCGCCTAAACATGAAAATAACAATCTTTCATTAACTCGCTGGATTATAACGGTGAATCTCAATGAATAAAAAATAAGTAATCACGAGATGAAAAAAATACGGGATTGAGTGAAAAGGTACAGGTCAAAAGGATCCAAAAAGCTTTATAGACCTTCGTGTGGGGGAGTATGGAATATTTATATTGGGGAAGTCTGGAAATGTACCATGAGACGGGAACCCTCACTCTTCATTTCGTTTCTTTAACACAGTGGTTACCAAACTCCCTGGACGTGAGTGCTTATTTTAAATTTCGAATTCAAACTCATAAATTGTGGGATGTTATATTTACATTACAATTCAAATCAAATCGACTGTGGGAGCGTAAAGTGTTTGTATTATAGATTATTTTGATTTTTGAGTCTCAACTCTCTCAATTGTTTCAAACCTTATCCAGCATAATGTTAAAAATGGTTTAAAGCCTCATTCGTCATAGGAGCTTATTTAGCTTTTTTTAGTTCAAAATAGTAGATCGTTGGACCTGAAAACGTGGAAGCTTATTTTGATTTTAAGATTCAAACTCTTTAGACTGGGAGCATATTTTGACTTTTAGATTTAAACTCTTAAGACATGGACGTTTAAAATAATGTTCTGCTTCAAATCCTTATCATATATAGGGTTAATTTTTTATTCTTATTCTGTATAGATATATTTGAATTTTCAGTTCAAACTAGTAGATAGTTGGACCTTTTAACAAATTCCTAATTCAAATCTCACAGGGTGCGGGGGATTATGTTGATTTATGGTTCCAACTCTTTAGATTGGAAACACATTTTGACTTTTGAATTTAAACTCATAAAATATGGGCATTTATTACGACTTTTTGTTTCAAATGTCATCCTGTACGGGATGACATTTGAAACAAAAAGTCGTAAATGACTAAATCATGTTTTTTTTTAAATTATTTTTTAAACTAGTAAGTCGTGGAACTTTATACATCAAATGTTATCGGACGTGGAAGCCTATTTTATTTATTGAGTTTAAACTCTGGTATGATAGCTTATTTTTTTTTTTGGAATCAAACTCTTCAGACTAGAAGCATTTCTGACTTTTAAATTCAGACTCATAAAATATGGGATATTATTTTGACTTTCTGTTCCAAAACCTCATTTTATATAGACGCTTACTTTGGTTCAAACTCACAGGCCGTGGGTCCTTTACCTGAATGTATTATTCAAATACCATCAGGTATGCGAGTTCATTTAAATTTTTGAGTTTAAATTTTTAAGGTATGATAGCTTATTTTGATATTTGAGTTCGAATTCTTCGCACAGGGAGCTTATTTTGACGAGTCGTATTAGTTATTTGCGCTTAAATTTTTTAAACTGAACCACAGCATTTAGATTTTAAATATATAAAAATATATTTATGGACTTGTTGGGAATTGAAATCGCTTAAAAAAATATGCGATCAATTGTCCTCACTGATCAAATAGCAAGATATTAGCAAATACTACAATAGTTTAACGGAGTCACGACAAATAACAGGTACTAAACTCAGATTCATATAATTTGAAAATAACTCAATACTGTGTTTTTGTCTGTCCTGTTTTTTTCGTCTATTATTCCATATATTCGTATTGACAACACACCACATCTACATTGTATCAGCCCAGAAAGACGCAATTGTGATGGCATTCGGGCTTTCTTTCAGCAGGTCTTCTTACAAGTAGCTAACAAGGCAGAGTGGATAAGTCATTAGGTGCGAAATTGATTGAATGCCACCACGCATGCATAGTGGTGGATCCTCTGTGACAATCCTCCATCTGAGGAGTTTTTCTTTAGATCTACTCACGTGTGTGCGTAGGCGATTGAATGATCTCCATACGGCACGTGGTAGATGGTGTCCCACCGGCAGGCACTAAGTCAGCTGCAACCATCTCAACAGGCCTTTAGTACTAGCTCTCCAAGAATCAATACACTCGCTATCCGGAAATCCTTCGAGGGGGTTATGGAAGTCATGAAACCCCTACGAAACTTCAGTCTTGGCTGTCTTGGTATTTGGCCATATATAAGGTGTTTGAGATCACTGATTTCATTTATTATGTTTGCATATTGTAAATACTTGTAATCTAAAATAAAACATGTAAATAAAATACGAATTAAATTCTTTTTAGAAACATTTCAAAATCAATATAACTTCACTTACATTTGACCTACTAAAAGCAAACAAACAGTTAAAAAGAGAACCCTATTTCATCAAATAACGACCTTCCATTATTGTTCTAACAGAGAGTAAATTATGATCGTTACTTTGTTTCAAAATTTTCCCTCAATTTAGTTAATAACGCGTATCTCTTTGTAATTATTATTGACAAAAGTATTAGAGTGGGGTTTTCGGTAACAAATCAATACTTCAAAGTAAAATACAACGTCAATTTTGAAATATTCTCTGGACTTGTATTTATGTGTAAATAATATACAGATCGTATTTATAAAGCATCGATCGTATTTATAAAGCATCGATCGTATTTATGAAGACATCGATTGTATTAGTAAAAACATAGATTGTATTTATAAAGACATATATCGTATTTATAAAGACATAGATTGTATATATAAAGACATAGATCGTATTTACAAAGAAATAGTTCGTATTTATAAAGAAATAGAGCGTAGTTGTAAAGAAAAAGGTCATATTTCTTAAGATATAAATTGTATTTATAAGGGGCATAGATTGTATTTATAAAAAAATAGATCGTATTTATAAAGACTATATATCTTATTTATAAAGACAAATATTGTTTTTATAAAGACATAGATCGTATTTATAAAGATATAGATCGTAGTTATAAAGACGCAGATAGTATTTTTAAAGATATAGATTGTATTTACAAAGACATAGATCGTATTTATATGAGAATTTTCTTATAAGTTTAAGATTTTATTTTGTGGTACTCCAGTTACGTGATTGTTTTGAATTGAAATAGTTCTTATAATATTAATAATCACCGTCATCCCATGTTCCTATTGAGGTAGGCAGAGAAAACAAATCTCCACTTCCTTATATCCTGGCGCATATGTTTCGCTTCAACAAACTAAAAAGATGTTAACGAGGTCTAAAGTGAACCAGACTGATACCATTTAAAAAATGGTACCACCTGAAATCAATCTGCAAACTCTGAGCTGGAAAACATGTGTCGCACTAAATAATCTATGGAGATCATAAAGTCATCTCTTCTCTGTCGTACAACATACAAATTGCAAACCAGTTTATTTAAATTTACGCGAGATTCAAGTATAGGGTTTTTAATATTTAAACTGTCATAATAAAATAATACACATATACGAGTATATTAAAATTAAAATGCATTTACTTTTAATGTCTGTAACATCTCCAGAAGCATGATATTTTTAATAAAATAAATTTGACCCCTTTAGTATTAACTCTTTAAGGGATGTACAGAGCTCATATTTAAAAAAAAATTAAATCATCATCACTATCACACTATATCCTTATTGAGGTAGGCAAAGTGAACAGATCAGGTCTCTACTTAATTTTATCCTGGCACACATTTTAAACATCTACTACGAGTATACCCCTACACGTCGTCAAGCTTTTATTAAGGGTTTTTACCCTTCTGTCTTTCAGAGTTTAATTTATTTGATCGTAACACGTTTATTTGTTGGTCTTATTAAATTTTTCATACATCTTATACAACTTGTATAGATTATTTTTGTAAATGTTCCATCATTCATTATATGTGGCCAAACCATCTCATTCCTTCTTTCTTAATCTTAAACACTGGATCTTTTACAATCTGCAATACTTATTTATGTCCTCATTCTATGTTGTGGCATTCATTGTGTATCCATACATTCTACAGAACGCTCTCAGTTGAAATAGTTTAGAGTTAAAATGATTTAAAAATTATATTTATTTTGTTTAATTAAGTGGTGTAACTAAAGTAACAAGTATTATAATAGAATTGAGGTCATGTTTATCTAACGTCAACTTGACTGGCCATGTGTTTCAATAACTGAACTCCAGACTTCTTAAGCAAACATGATAGTTCCAATTATCCCAAAAAACACGCATTGAAACCATTAGAATTGTTAACCAAAGACGGTATGTAAGAAGTTTTTCATCTAAAACACAACCGGTACAAAGGATCGATATACTGAAGACAAACCTAGTATTAATTAAGATGAAATAAGAAGAAAAAAAAAATCAAATTTTATTTACACATAACAAGAAATATGTACAATTTGTGAGAAAAAAACAGGTCACTTAATTTGGACACACAGTTTTAATAGATCTGGGTTTATTGCCTTTCATTTGTCGTGTCCCCAGTAAACTAGACTTTAGCCTGTGTCTCACTGAGGACATGTAGCATGAAAAAATAAATCAATATTTCTTTCCGATTTTTTATTATTGTACATAAAACCCCGTTGCACATTCTCATCAACCTGACAAGCGGTGACACTCAATTACATATGTACGAGTATATATCACGCAAATCAAACCCCTCACACTTCATCACTCTAAAACGTTCATCCCACAATATACCGCATATAATCATAAAAAAACACAAGCCTTTGCCACAAGTTAATCCTTTTACAAGCCAAGTATTCAAAATTAAGAATAAACTTATTTTTTGTACTGCTGTGTTTCCAACTTAAGCACGTTTTAGGAGCTAATGTGTATATTATATGGCATAAAACATATTCAGCCTCCTCTCCTTTGATAGTCACAGTTTTAGCATTGAAACTGTCTTCTCCACTTTTTACACTCTTAAGTCTTACCCAATTTTCCACCTAGTCAACCAACTCCTAACTGTTTTCGTACTCTCTAATCTACATGGATAGTCGTTGTCATCGTCGTTGCTGGGCTTCGTATTTGAGGATTCTTCGCAATTCTTAAGTCAATGTTAAGCTGCTATTCTGCGTTGACATCCTAAGAAAAAAAACAGACTGATTCCAAAAGCACACACCATTCTACAGACGTCACATACATATGGATCCCACTTGGCTGCTTGATCAGGCTGACTGTTTCTCATACGTCTAGCTGTTGAGGCGCCATCAACTCGAGAACAGATTTTTCTACCTCCCACAATATTTAGCAGCCTGCACGCAGACTATGTGGATATAACTCACGTCATCTCAAAGAATGTTTTCTATCTGGTGAGTCCAGAAACTATTCATTTGTCAAAAATGTATTATTATTACTAACGGAACTAAATATAAAATAAGCATAGCTAAATACTAAAAGGAACTGAATAACATAAGTATTGAAGAAATGTGTGCACTGACAAGATTATGGGAGAACAATGTGTGATTGAATACGGAAAAAAGTGATAAGGGTTGAATGTTAACATAACGCTGATGTATTAGGTAAGATAAAGAAGAAAACTGGGAGATAGTTGGGACATATAGAGTGAATGAATGAAAGAAGGGTAATAAAAAATATAGTTGGGACATATAGAGTGAATGAATGAAAAAAGAGTAATAAAAAATATACGTGAAAATTTAAGTGAAACGCATGGTAAATGAAGATCAAGGAAAGTATAATGGGATCAAGTGAATGATATTTAAGTGAAACGCATGGTAAATGAAGATCAAGGAAAGTATAATGCGATCAAGTGAATGATATTTTGATAGAAGAAAGTGTAAAAAGTCAAACAAACCGTAGGAGCTGTATGAAAAGCGAATGGATGTAGATGAGGCGAAAAATGTGTATTGTTATTTGGAAAGACTGGCGCTCTGTCCTCTCTGTATATCCTGACATGGAAACGGTGTTAAGGTATGTATAACAAAATATACAAAATAACAAACCCATAAATAAACTAAGTCTGGAAAATATTAAGGTAGCAGTTGAAAAAGTTTATTTTTCGCGACCCTCTTCGACTATTCAGCCGTTCTTTCAGCTGAAAATTTCAAACAAAATGGCGCCATTAGAGCCCTTTTTATTTCCCTCCCATCCATATCTTATCCCAAACAATCAGGTAAAGATGAGATGCTGTAGCGACATAAACAAATATTTACCACGAGCGGATTTACAAAGTTGCCTTGCCATTTTATTTTCTTGTTCCGAGATAAAAAAAACTAAGGAAGGAAATCCTTTTGAAAGAGGAATACCTGATCATTTGGTTGACATGTTTTTACTTAAAAAAATTCATTTATTTTTTTTCCTAAAGTTATGTTTTTTTATTTGTTTAGGAGAGATTTTGAGGACTTAAATATTTATTTGATAAGGTTTGGTTTTCACTCCCAGTTTTAATAGTAAGTTATGAAAAATATAGAAATACATATCGATATTACTTTTTTTATTCACACTGTTTCTTAAATATTTATACACTTTGTGGTAAAGCAATACAGAGTAGCCTTATTAAAATTTTAAATAGCCTGGCATGATTGAAAAGAAACATATCATCGAGCCAGGAGTTGCGGAAAATATCCATTGATATCCAGATTTTTTAAATAGGGTTTCCAGTCTGGTTTTCCCTTATGGTTCGTTAAACAATTATATTTATTTAATACTTTATTATACAGTTTTGTCGACGACCGTGATCTATCGATAAGCGTTCACACAAATGAAGGGGGTGCCTCAGGTGCGATTCCTAGTGGATTTACTTACGGGCTACTCTAAGACAATTTAAAATTTGAATTTAAAAATCCAGATGACGCTCTTGTTAGCGACATTGAAGTCTTTCAACATCCCTTATTTATTTAATAGGTTGAGCTGGTTAAGAAGCGCTCTTGAGGTGATCGTAATGGTCAAGAAAGAGCGCTTTGCCAAATTAGTTAAGAAAAAAACACAATGCACAATATGGTGGGTGTATTATTAAGCATCAATCTGTTCCAATCAACATGAGATAGTTTAAAAGTTTTTAATTTAAGGTGGAGGATTTATATTTTTCTAATCTTTATTTTTCACTAAGTCACATGGTAATAAACCCGCCCAGTTTGAAAATTTTAATCAATTTTGTATTTGACTTAACGGGTTTTACATTAATCTATTTTGTAATCTTTTTAAACCAGTTTAGCTTTTGCAATGTGATGTATTCATTGTTTTTATTTCTTCTGTATGTATGTATTCATATATGTATGTATTCATTGTTTTTATTTCTTCTGTAGCAATTAATCAATAAATATTCATTGATGTAATCTTCTGGATAAAAAAAGTAAAGAGTTATTAACAACAAAAATAAAAGAAAACTTTTTTAATGTGAAAAAATTAGTATTAGGTTTTTACTTGAAATCATAATGATTTTACTTTATTAAGAACAGTTTTATTTAGACCAAAAAATAGATGCGTTTAAAATATGGTGCATGGTTAACATTTCTAACGCTGCAAGACTTGAACGTGGGAATCTGCGAAAATGATGTCAACGGCATGTTTCACGTATTTGAGCAAGAAGCCAGATGTGATTTATGCAATATAGAGAAGATAAGTATATAAAAATGAATAACTTAATATACCATATATTTTTTTTTTAACTTAACTTGGATAGAATTTAATAAATGATTGAATTTATAAGTCATACTACAAAAGTCGTTTGAAATAAGCCTTTGAGAATAGAACCCTGAATACAAACTACTCACGTTAGATCACATTTTACTATTCTGTTTTAACTCGATTCCACCACCACTCACGATACAAAATAAGTCTCCATCCAGCACGATTTTGATGTACACTTGTAGATAGAAATCTTTTTTTTTAAGCACAGTGTCACGTAGTGACGAAGAAAGAACTGATCAAAGGTACTCCTGCAGTGATGGCGACACATCTCAGTTGAAAATAATAGAAGCTCCGACATCACGAGAGAAGAAAAATAACTCACAGCGCTACTTTTAAAACCTCTTCAAGCCTGGAGTTCAAACAGCCTAGTAAGTTGCCAGTACTTTTTCAGAAAACTTTGAAACCAGCAAAACTATACATTAGATCGGAGAAGTCAATCAGTCCGAAAACGAACCGATACAAAGCAGAGTAGAGATCCCTTTGAAAATTATTGGCTCGATTATCATCACAGTATCACAAAGTGTGATCTGTTGCTTGATCCAGATGACCATAAAATTACAACAGGCGAAGGAACAAGATTAAAGCTAAAAAATGGATATTAAAGCTCCCATGACCAGAGGGATACTACAATACCTTGGATACACCTACAGAGAGCCGAGGTGCGCCCTGATCCAAAGAAACGATGCCATTTCAACGAAGGATGACGAACATCGTTATTGCCAAGTTGACAACTGGGTGTCTAGACAGGCTTGTAGAATCGCGTAAGGGGTCATCCCTAGCAAATGGTGAAGAAGGACGTCACCTATCCTTGTGAGTTAGTCTTTACCGAGAAGGATAATCGCGGCACGAATATTTTGTTTAAATAAACAAGCACATAAACCATTTTGTTGCAATATAATTTTAACACTAAACAAATAATGAAGTAGAATAATATTTAAAGACCGCAGCCTCTGGTTAGCGTCAGACCTAGGACCAACAATTATTTTATTTGACTTTAATAGTTTCACTTGTAACATAAAAATATTATGTTTACCCTTTAATTATGATTATTATAAATGTATCGTTAAAAAATCATAAACTCGCATAAAATTATCTACACAAATTGATTAATTTGATTAATATAAGCAATAACGACTTGAATTATATCGTGGGAACCAAAATTTACAACCTTTTTGTGTGGGTTTGAATATTTCATTGTTCAGGTCAAATCCGTTATTTACAAATGAATCTGTTTAGCAAATAGATGAAATGGATTAACGTTCAAAGCAGCTCAAACAATATATTTCAAAAAGATCTTTAAAATATTTTTGATGTGACCTTTCCCAAGTTCTTGACCTTTACACTTTACTAAAATAGAATAGAATGACAAAATTGAAAACTTATTAAGTAAATGCCTTAGAGATAAAAGTGTTACAATTAATCATGGTTAAATGTCTTAAGATCGTGTGAATCAAAAATATTACTTACCATTCCACCGTGTCCTTTCGAGGTAAACAGAGTAAATAGTACGCCAGACTTTATTTGTTATCACGACACACTTGTTCCACCTTCTCATACATACATACACCTTCTAAAACAACCCTACAAGTTAATTAAGAATTTCATCATATAAAGTAGGTTATTCTTCAAACTCCTAAGTTTACTCTTAAGTTCTACATGACCAAAGTATCTCCGAGTGCTCCCGTTCATTATTCTTAATACACCAGTCTTATGTTCAAGTTAATCCCTAATCGCTTCATTCTATATTCTGACATACATTGTATCTAATGTATTCATCTCTGTGCACACATTTCTATAGCATTTATTCGGATATTTTCAGTCTTGTTCCACGTCCACATTTAACTCCCATACATATAAGTTGGTACTAAAGTACTGTTATGAAATGTCATCTATCCGGTTCGAGTATATATCGCAGTGGTAACTGCAATATGTCAGATGTCAAATATATCAAACTTTACAGGAGAGTCAAAAAACATTCCCATTTGCCCCCCTCTTCTCGGCTGCTTTTATAAATTAAATAATATCACGATTGATTGTACTCCGGATTAATACTACCGTTAGTTTTTTATCGTAAGTTGTGTTTTTTGTAAGTTATGTTGACATAAAACCATTTGCTCATCGACGTGAGTTTTTTTGACATACAACCTATTGCAGTTACCAGGACGATATGTAAAGTGGCCCATTAACTTTGTTTCTTATCGCTACACGCCGTTCAAAATCCCTTGTAACTCTTTCGATATCTGACAAAAAAATCTAATTTAGTAGCAGAATTCTTCAACTTGCTCTAATATTTCATTCTTCACCCACATATCGCATCACCTTTTATTTTCATGATTTTCTATCACAATGACTAGATTTCATAACATTCGTTTTTCAGATATTTCTCTTTACATCTCTCATTTAATTTGACTTTTAAGTTCTTCCGCGTTCTCTGCTAACACTACCATGCCCATCAATATACAGCAATCCGCACACATTTCCCATTTGACATTTTAATACTATCCATTGACCTATCTAGTTCCATCACACACGAATCTATTTAAATATACAATAACCAGGATGATATGACACATCCTTGCTATACCCTTTTTGAAAAAATTCAAAATCGGTACTAAAATACTGTTGTAGAATTTCATCTTAGGGGATGTTGATATTGTTCGGTTCTAGTAACATAGTTCTAGTAATATATGCGTTTTAGAGCCTCATTGCCCTTGTTGACGATTACTGAAATTTTCCACAATAATTTAATATTTTTTTTTATATTAATATATCCAGATTACTAAATCGAATATACAGAAGAGTCATAAAGAATGAAATAAGCAAACAATATTTTTTTTATTTCACATTTCAATTCATTTCAAGGCAAATATATACCTGGTACTGCTAGTACTAATAATTTACCACATAAAATAATTTTGTGTTAATTTGATAGACCCAAGTTTTTTCTATGTTAAAAATTATGGCAGGTTTTATAATGTGTTGTAAAATATAACTGAAGAAATCTAAGTTACATGTTACAATAAACCTTGGTCAATATAGATTAATATTCTGAATCATAAATTTACTTAAGAATTTTATTTTCTTGTTCGTTCATACGTTCCAAGGTGAAAAGTTAACACAGCTAACAAAATACTCGTACATTTATCAAATAAGTTACAAAAATATTAAATTTAAAAAATCTATATTTTTTCTTTTTATATTTTTAATAAAAATATCTCAAAGTTTGACTATCTTCAGAACGGGTGGTCCTCAAATATTTGAATATTTATCTAAGTCAATTAAAAATTATTCCTGTAAATCAATCAATAGATGAATAATGCGAGAACAACAAAGAAAAAACATTTGAAATGTTACCAATAATAATAATCGCATCCAAAAATCATAAATTCAAATTAATCGAAAAACCTCTTTTTGTTGTCTAGTACGATCCAACGGTCGGGCATTGTCGACACATTTCATTATTTATGTATTTACACAAGAAAACATTAACGTTCTTATATGTGTAACACGAAAAGGCGGTAAAAAATAAGAATTATTATGACCAGCCACCATATGGCGCGGGTGAGAGCAGTTTTTTTCATCAAATATGGCCTTGGATTAGAGACGGTAGTAGAGATGAGAGAATATAATAAAAATCGACATCAAATGGGTTAAAAAATCCTGACTTCAGAAGATATTCGATAGAAGTACTTTCACATGAGAACTTTGCATTGTATTGTGGAATGTTTTGTTTTGTTGTATTGTATTGTATCGCATGTCATGACATTGTATTGAATTCCATTGTATTGTATAGCATATTATTGTATTGTATTGTATGGCATAACTTTAATAGTTTTTCAATAGTGGTACTTTCACGTGAGAACTAAGCATTATGATGTATTGTATTTTGATGTGTTATATTGAATTGTATTGTATTTTATTGTTTCGATAGAGGTACTTTCACATGAGAACTTTGTGTAATGTTGTATTGTATTTTATTGTATTGCATAATTTCGGTAGTATTTCGATGAGAACTTTTTATAATGTTGTATGGTATTTTGATGTGTTGTATTGTATTTTATTGTATTGCATAACTTCAGCAGTATTTCGATACAGGTACTTTCACATGAGAATGTTGTGATATGTTGTATTATATTTTGATGTGTTGTATTGCATAACTTCGGCAGTGCATGGACAGATGAACATTCACATAAGAACTTAGTACTGGATTGTATTGTACTGAGTTATTATGCACTTTATTGTGTTATGGTGCGTTATGTTGGTTTGTTATTATGCATAGTTATTATGCACTTTATTGTGTTATGGTGCGTTATGTATGGTTGGTTGGTTTATCTTGGAATGTATTATTTTACATTTTCGTTGTACAACCTGGCGAATATATTTCGATATGGCAATCTCTTCCAACCAACCATATGAATGGCACATTTGGCGCAAAAGTATGTACCAAATGTTATGTATGGGAGTGAAACGTGGGCATGGATCAATACTGAAAGGACCCGAATAAATGTTTTAGAAATGCGTGCATTTAGAAGAATACGCGGGAGGATTATGTATGACAGAATACGGAATGAAGTGATTAGAGATGAATGTGAACTTAAGAGTGACGGGTTGAATAAGCTGAAGAACACTTCGATATGGTTTGGGCATTGTCACGCCTTTTTGCTAAATTTAAGAAACAAGAATTATATGTACACAATTGATTACATAAATCAATTCACCAAATATCAATCTTACCAAGGTGACAGGGCCGGACAGGTCAGTCGGCTTCTTAACGAGACAAGTACTCTTTAGGTCTCTGGGGTATTGTTGGGTTCTCTTAACTCTGAATAAGTCTCTCTAGTTTCTCGCTGGGACAGGCGACACAATTAAACAAGAACAATTTGTAATGAAACAGTTTATTGTATTGTAAAAAAAAGAAAAAAGAAAAAAAATATATAAAGAAAACTTGACGAATGTCAAGAAAAAGTTTAAAATTGGCAAGAAAATAAAAATGTGTTGTATTTAGCAAGGGAGATTCCAATAACAATTTAGAGCTAAACTTGAGCGATGGTTAAAATGTGCGGACGAAATTCACATTAAAAATAGGAGGAAATATTCACCCGTAATCAAAATGGCGTCCTGGAGTTCTGTGATATATGAGGGAGAGCAGTGTCGGACCCAACGTCTGAATCTCACCACGTTCTGCACGGAATAGGACGAGCCAGCTAGCGCCCGCTCCCCCCTGGCCAGGAAGTACCAACAGGCAGGGGTGCCAATCTCGACCTCGGTCCCCCGTGACAATGTTGTCATTGAATAAAAATGTACCTGACTGCAAGGGTAGTTACCCTTATCTTATTGTCTTTAGTATTTTAAAATATTCAAGTATTTCATAATATTTTAATCTTCCTGTTTTCAAGGCAAGCACATGGTCTCGACACCACAAGTTTCATAAATTATGACATGTCGCGAATTAAAAATTTCGAGGACGTGAAGTATGCAATTTAACAAATATAGTCCTAACACCCCACCCTAAGTTATTGAAAGAACAAAAAAAAACAAACAAAAAAAAAATTATCCTCCGTATATCACAGACGCATCAGTCCGAGGGATGTTTCTAAGGAGCGAGGGGTGTATGTACCCCTCACCGGATACGGTTTCGTGGCCGATTTATCTCTAGTCAGCATTTGCCATAGGTGTAGTCTTAATTGGTGTAAGACCGACCACGAGGAAGGGAACCACGTAAACCTTTCCTTAACTAGGCTCCTAAACAATTTAACTTCAACACATAGCCGGTTACACAGGAGCGGGAAACAATCCTTCCCAACTCCTTACACAAAAAAAAAATACACAAAGGTACAAGATTACAAGAATTGATACAAAACAAAACAATGCACAATGGTACACGATTACAGGAAATCGATACAATATTATTAAAATCAAATCACACAACAAGAAATTAAAATAATACTATACAATCGGGTAATATAATTAATAAAATATTAAACTGCAAGGTCAACTAATAATCAAATGTTGACCAAGAGGGAAACAAATCAGTTAAGCCATTCTCTCATTACAATATTCTGAGAAATGGACACAGCTTAACCAAAATAATAAAACAAATCTGCAGTCTTCTCCCAAAGGCTGACTTTAGTGGGTTCACTGTAGGTCACGGGCCAACCTATGAACCAGCTGCTCTTCAAAGGTGATTCCTGAAATTCTCCCCTTTCAATGTGGATTATCTTCAAAGGTGATTCCTGAAATTCTCCCCTTTCAATGTGGATTATCTTCAAAGGTGATTCCTGAAATTCTCCCCTTTCAATGTGGATTCCGTCCAACCAACCACCCACATGGCTCAACACAAAATTAGAATCCCACCTCCCTTGATACACCAAAGACAACACTTTACAACACATTCCTTTCCTCGCCCTTCCCTATACTGCACAGTCGGGAACCGATAAATTTTAAAGCGGCCCCATATCACGGGCGCTTTCCACAATACGACCGCCCCTGGCACACAGCACAAGACGGTCCAAACTTCCGGCCACTACCGGGCGTAGTGATAACAACAATGATAACAATAAATTTCGCAATTGCAAATATCTATCATTTAAAAATTTCAAGAGGTTCACACAGAACCTTATACGTCAAATTACAAATATCCTATGGTTCACACAGAGCCACTTTCGAGGACTTGTAACTCCTTAAGTTCAGACAGAACTTTATACATTGAATAACAAATATCCTATGGTTCACACCGAACCATTTTCGAGGACTTATATCTCCTTAAGTTCACACAGAACTTTACACATAACTTGGGTTTCCTCAGACTCCAAGGTCTGGACAACCGTTGCAGTAACAATTCACCACCACACAGAATGGTAACTGTATAGGTGGAGCCTTAGTTCCTTAAAAAAAAAACACAAAACATGATAGAAAATTGGCAAGTAGCCCCGGCTGACAGCAGGACGCGTCTACGGACCCCCAGAACAGAGCCAAGAATCACGTGATACCATTTACACAACTTTGGTCATCTAGGATCCGAGCGACAGACACGCGACCCCCCCGAACCGAAGCCACCCTAGCCCGAAACATGTGCATGACAGAACACATAAAAAACACAAAACATGATAGAAAATTGGCAAGTAGCCCCGGCTGACAGCAGGACGCGTCTACGGACCCCCAGAACAGAGCCAAGAATCACGTGATACCACTTACACAACTTTGGTCATCTAGGATCCGAGCGACAGACACGCGACCCCCCCGAACCGAAGCTACCCTAGCCCGACACATGTGCATGACAGAACACATCTGTAATCGCAATCGCTAATTTGGGTTCATGAGGCCCGTGATGGAGACACACAGCAATCCATCCCAGATGTATTCTCAGGCCATCTTCAAAACCTTTATCGGTTGGGAGGCTAGCTTCCCCCAACCCGGACTCTTAAGGCTGCCCAGGGCCTCTCGGTGATTCCCACCGAGCCAAAGTAAGGAGACAATGATAAACAACAAAAACTGGGAATTCAATTTACCGAGCGAGACCCACCATACGTCCGACCACAAGGGCACGGGTTCGTTTCGAGATTTAACTATCCAAGAAACGCAGCCCCCAGTCATGACGCATGCTGCCAACACTACAGTAACCAGAGCTCTTATCCCAAAACTCAAAACAGAGCAAACTTTGGAATTCAATTTACCGAGCGAGACCCACCATACGTCCGACCACAAGGGCACGGGTTCGTTTCGAGATTTAACTATCCAAGAAACGCAGCCCCCAGTCATGACGCATGCTGCCAACACTACAGTAACCAGAGCTCTTATCCCAAAACTCAAAACAGAGCAAACAATACAACGGTAATCACCGTAACAGTTACATAAAATCGGTACAAGTTCAAAACAAACAAAATTAGAACGGCAATTACCGTAACAGTTACATAAATTTGGCACAAGTTCAAAACAAAACAAAAATAGAACGGCAATTACCGTAACAGTTACATAAATTCTGTCAAAGTTCATTCGAGAACGCACCATACTCTTATCCTTATTCCTCCCAGCAGCACCACTACAACCTCCACATTTCCCATAAACCTTTCATCGCGCTGCCTAACAGACTACCATGCGACCCCGTACTCGGTGAGTGCTTTGACAGAACAAAATACATTATAATATTTTACACAACAACAAAAAAAATTAATCATTTTTATTTCAAATTATATACTCCACACTCAACAGGAGCCAATTCGTCAACAAGATGACTTACTTCAATACTATAGCCCTTCAACACCGTGGAATGCTACACCTATTTCAAATTATATACTCCACACTCAACAGGAGCCAATTCGTCAACAAGATGACTTACTTCGATACTATAGCCCTTCAACACCGTGGAATGCTACACCTCTCTAACAAGAAATTCCGAACACATCAGCGGTTATTATCATCATGGAACCCCGTCCAATAACTAACACTTGCTACGTGCAACTATCCGAAACGGATACTCCACTGTACCATCTGTACAATCTTTTCCAAAATTCAACTCGGTGGAAAGCAACACCTACTCCATAGCATTACTGAACAATTCTACTGCTATTAAACTTGCGGACCACCGTCCAGCGATAGCATTTGTGCAAAGCAATTATCCACGATGGATACTCTACTGAATCCTCAGTACAATCTTTGGAACGCTACTCCCGGGGGAAGGGTACACCTCTCCGTCAAGAAGTTCGGAATACATAACGAATTCTTATCAGATAAGACAACAATTAGGAAGACAATCCTTCCCTAATACGAAATTCTGAAGACTTCCAAGAATTTCTTCACTTAATGCCCTAACTTCTGCAGCCAATAATTCGATAGGGAATCTAATGAGAAGGTAACAATTACCACTAAATAACCCACAACAGCTGTTAGGTAACCCAATACCTAAGCTCGCATTACACAAGAGCAATTTGATCCTGAATGTAATACGTGTACCTTCTACAAACGGTACTAATCATCTATGTATTACATGAATTCTTACTTCAGAAGGACCTAAGTCCTTCGTTGAGATACATATAATCCTACTCTAGGCTCTCAGCATTCCGCCACTCGTGGTCCAGGCTTAGGTTCATTGAACGCCAGGTATTCTTTGGTTAAGTCACCGGGTTGAATACCAGCCCATACATAAAACATATGGAAATGAATCCATACGAGATTGCCCACGGCCAGCCCACTTATTCATTCACCCTTGTGCAATAATAAATTCGCACCGGTGACGTCACTTGACATACTAAACTGACATTCACCAAGGAATCGACAGTGTATACCTTCAAGGTATTATAACAAAATATTTAATTTAATTATTTTAAGAACCATTTTCCTAACCATGAATGACTCCCAATTAGGCGCTGACGAACCCATCACTACACTGTCAACTACTAGCTTATCTATAATCCACCCGGGCACAGAAGCTGTGCTCAGGACCGGACCCATATCATATGTTTGCGTCCTTATCGCGTGACGACGGACTCACCGCATAAAGTCTATTCTAAGCTATACTGTATTCAATAGTCAATTTATATAATATTTATGCAGCTACTAAACTTCAGCCGTATTCTTATAAGAGAATAACCCCTGTATTCCTTCCCTCTTACAAGACAAGAATGATACATTTAATAATTTGACTCCAGGTCACGCTTTCTAGTTTCTAAAGAGAGAATACTCGACTACGATCTCCCTATTACGACGAGAAACAGTTCTATACTCAAATATTGGTCACTCGACCACGCTCTTTAGCTTCTAAGGAGAAAATACACAAATGACTCTATCGTTATTGCAACAACAAAGGGGCTATACTCTATTTAACACTTGGCCATGCTCCTCTTATGTGCCTCGACTACGAGAATCCGGACTAATTCTCACTTAGCTTTATGACATGGAGTGCTATACTCCTCTGTCGGTCACTCGATCGCGAGACTATCATTGGTCAACCTTTGCAATGTCCTTCACGTGATATCTCCCTACCACTTTTCCACTAAGCTCCGACAGCTCGTAAACCGAATTGGAGATTTTCCTGCTAACTACGCTCTTTATAAATCTCGGTGCCAGCTTGGCGCTGAAGTAACGACCTGCATTTGACTGCTTAAAGGACTTTCTCCATACCACCTGTCCAACGGACAGACGTCTCTCTCTACGGCGTAGGTTATACCTAGCTGCGCTACGCTTAAACCCAGTCAATAGTTTAGCAGTGACGGTCTCGTACAATTTTTCATTCTATTTAGCCCTTGGAGATAATTAGGAGATCTCGTGGAAGAGACAATCTGATTCGAATCCAGTTGGTCGTGGAACGAAGCATGGGGAACCGGATGGAATCCGTGAAACAGATAAAAAGGGGTGCTACCGGTGGCTATGCTCACAGTATTGTTTAAACAGGAACAGATCTTCCCTAAGAATTCGCACCAATCTCGTTGATTGTCCTGTACCAAAATGGATAGACACGTCAGAATTGAAGAATTATATCTCTCGCTGGTATTGTTTTTGCGGGTGATAATACGCGTTGTAAAAGAGGTCTCGTATCCCATAGGATTCCAGGAATCCTCTGAATTCCTTCATCACCTTAATCTTTTCAGGGTCCGTTCTCAACCCTTCGCGGTCCACTATATGTCCCAAGTACCTAAGGCTTGACTTGCAAAATTCCGACTTGGCCAATTTTATAGTAAGATTGGACTCCTTCAACCGGCGCAACACCAAACGTAAGGTGGCGATGTGCGAATCGAAATCTGCGCTGCAGATTAAGATGTCATCTAGGTAGCAAAATACATGATCGCCCTGATCGGCAAACAGTTTATCCATTAGCCTCTGCATTTCGGCAGGAATATTTTTTAGACCAAATGGGGTGACCACAAATTGGTACTGACCCCGGCCACGCTCTTACGTAAAAGGAAGCGAGGCAAGATCTTTTATCTTCCTTAATTATTAGCTCGAAAACTGAGCAGAGTTTTCACAAATCCTCAACTAATCACGACTGGAAACAGACAATATCTGCGCCATCTTTATGCTATCACTTCTTACACCCGTGATAATTCGTTATCTGACAAGGGTGGCTCTAAAGAATGATTTTAAATTCTCTATTCTTGGAATATATTCTGTAAGGGACTCAACTGTTTCTATACATAAGCCTGTCTAGTCTGCAATTTATCCTAAAGTCTTCCGACCCATACCCTTCTAGGAAAACCCTATAGATTACATGACAATCACTACCTTTTTAACCTTAATTCTGAGAAGGTTAATGTTGCATCTCACAGGAACTATGGCTAGTTGAAGGAAGTCTATTTACTTCTACTTCCAGGATAAACAAGCCATCTTCTTTGTACCCAATGCACCGACACAAAACAAAAGAATCTATTCCAAAACGAAATTCTATTCGAATTTCGAAACCAACCGTGTTATCCAGATGTATTGTCAGAAACAAAGGAATCTAACCAACCGAAATTCAATTCAGACCAGATAACAAACTTCTCTATCAAAAGACATTGATACGAGAACAAATGAATTTATCTAAAACGTAATTCCATTCAGTGTTTAAAAACAGCGCATGTAAGAAAACTCAGCATCGACTGACTGATTATCAATAAGATACAACAGCCCTTTCTAACAATCCCCGTGTCAACAAGAACAGCCAATATTACCGAACGACAACAATTATGACGCAATACCTTCTACACAAACTCGCCATAACAACAGTAGCTCCGCGTAATAATTCGCAATATCCTATTATAAGAACCCTTCTGGAACTTAATTCCAGTTCTCTCTATTCCAACATATTGTTTAATAACAGCCACTGCTATCACGAGAAAAAAAAAAAAAATTATAACTATGACGCAATACTATTCACATCTAGAGCCTTCTTCTAGTTCCCACTCTTTTTCTTTTTCACAATATTTACTGCCTGACCTGCTACACCGTTATCAAAATAAACTATCCGTAATTACGACGCAATTCGTCCTTTTGCCTTTGACTTTGAAAATTACCAAACCGAACACTGCGATTTTAACTATTACTTAGTCCTAAACAAAATCCGTAAACCGGGTCTCTAGCGCGATTGAAACATCATTTACGGAAGTTACCTTCCTTCCAGGTGAGATTGATCTCAATTAGCCAGGAACCAATTCTTATTCAACTGGAATATTCTATGATTTCAAAACACTTGTCGTCATTCAATGACCACGCACTTCCTGTATTATTTAATCTGTTTCAAAACACGATACCATGCGAATCTATTTCCTCAAAGAAAAACATCGGACAGTATTTCCAGCCGCAAAACAAAATGGCGTCCGTCCATTATGCACGACCATTCCATAATTTAAATTTTCTAAACATTGAACTCCTATCCTTTATCTCCTTTTCAATCTATCACAATTCGCAAAAAATCACTAAACTGACCACTGAGATATTAATTATTATTTACTCCTAAACAAAATTCGTAAACTGGATCATTTACGCGATTGGAATATTTCTTACGAAAGTAGGGCGCACATAACACTTTGCCCAGCCCATCTCCTTTCAAAGATGAACTGGAGCTTAATCCACGTGGAATTTAGTTCTTTTTAAGCCTGACTATCCACGAAATACCACACTAGTCCTATTTACAATTCTCTGACCGCGCACTTTTTTTCTTGAAAACAGGGGAGCAGAATGAAGAGATCTTCCCTCGGCCTTAATTGGATACATTGCAACAATAAAACAATAGGACAAAAAGCCCAACCGAAGCAAATCAAGACCTTGATAACAAAAACAACACTTCTAACTCGATCGTTCTGTTAAACCAACAAGATTTCTCCTAGCAACGCAGTTCAAATTTACAAACAACAACTTCCTACATCGTGTTTACAATCAACCGCGAGGGACGAGGCTGACCAAAGCTCTATTTTAACAACAAACGACTATAGACCAAAATGTAATTCAATCTCTATAAACAATTATACCGTTTATAGATCCATTACAGAAGAAACTATTCAATGCATGATTCGGCCATTGAACCAAGATCGAAACCAAAAATAACTTGCTCCAACGGAATCTTTTTAAGTAAAAGAGGAATCTAACTTAAGCGAAACTTCCACTTCTTTGTAATATTAAACCGTTGAAATTCTACATATTTCGACAAACCGAGCACCAAGAAATGATTAATCCTTGCTAGAAAACCCGAAAGACTGGGCCAACTGAACAGCGAACTATTTCACGAAAGATAGGCGTTTCGTGCGCTTTGCCTACCCACGAACTCTCTTAATATGAGATTGGTCTCAAATAAATCAGAACACCATTCTCTTGACAACGAAATATTTTAGCGAACGTTAGCTAGAAAATCTATTCTTTTTCTTCTCACGATTAAGTAAAATTCTATTCACAATTCAAATAATGAAAAAACTCGAAAACGGCTCCTTGCCAACTCGGAGCCCGTAGCACATGGGCACAAGGAAGACCATGTGGTCGCGAACAGCGAAAACAAACGCGGGAGAACAACAAAAAAAACAATGGCAGTAAAAACAAATGATGCAAACACGTGGTTACAAAATAGAGAAAACAAACGGTCGTACACAAAAAAATACATATAAAAACACTTTTCTGAAAATAAATTATTATTTAAAATAAACAAATTATAAATAAAAGCCTTGTCTAGCGAGATATCAAGAGATACAGAGTTTTCTGCCCCGCGTTCGGGGGCCAATTATGTCACGCCTTTTTGCTAAATTTAAGAAACAAGAATTATATGTACACAATTGATTACATAAATCAATTCACCAAATATCAATCTTACCAAGGTGACAGGGCCGGACAGGTCAGTCGGCTTCTTAACGAGACAAGTACTCTTTAGGTCTCTGGGGTATTGTTGGGTTCTCTTAACTCTGAATAAGTCTCTCTAGTTTCTCGCTGGGACAGGCGACACAATTAAACAAGAACAATTTGTAATGAAACAGTTTATTGTATTGTAAAAAAAAGAAAAAAGAAAAAAAATATATAAAGAAAACTTGACGAATGTCAAGAAAAAGTTTAAAATTGGCAAGAAAATAAAAATGTGTTGTATTTAGCAAGGGAGATTCCAATAACAATTTAGAGCTAAACTTGAGCGATGGTTAAAATGTGCGGACGAAATTCACATTAAAAATAGGAGGAAATATTCACCCGTAATCAAAATGGCGTCCTGGAGTTCTGTGATATATGAGGGAGAGCAGTGTCGGACCCAACGTCTGAATCTCACCACGTTCTGCACGGAATAGGACGAGCCAGCTAGCGCCCGCTCCCCCCTGGCCAGGAAGTACCAACAGGCAGGGGTGCCAATCTCGACCTCGGTCCCCCGTGACAATGTTGTCATTGAATAAAAATGTACCTGACTGCAAGGGTAGTTACCCTTATCTTATTGTCTTTAGTATTTTAAAATATTCAAGTATTTCATAATATTTTAATCTTCCTGTTTTCAAGGCAAGCACATGGTCTCGACACCACAAGTTTCATAAATTATGACATGTCGCGAATTAAAAATTTCGAGGACGTGAAGTATGCAATTTAACAAATATAGTCCTAACAGCATGTAGAACGAACGGATGAAGAAAGACGAAGAAAATAATTATTATACATACTGCAAATGTTAGTGGAAAATGTGGCAGAGAAAGGCGAGGGAGAGTGTGGTTGGATCAAGTGAATTATATTTCGAAAGGTAAAAAGTCGGAATAAATTGTTAGAATTCTACAACAAGGTGTATGGATGTGGAGGAAATAAAATAAGTATGTCAAGATAGGGAATACTAGCCCTATGAAATGGTGCAATAATATAATATGTGTGAACTATTGTATGTAAAATGTTACCATATGAAAATTCTGCTCTCCTACCCTACCCCAACAGGGAAATGATATGATGGTTTAAACGCTGACGGATAAACTATACTATAATTACACTTAAGAAATTAAACATTTACGTCATCCGCCAAAGAAATACTTGATTTATAGCGAAAATATGAACAAACGCAAAAAAAAAAACGATATTCGCAAATGAAATCTACCGATAACTACCATTAATACTTAACCATATTCCATCAGGCTTTTGACGTATTAAAACTTGAAAAATAAATCCACCGAGAAAATCTTTATAAATATAGGAAAAAAAATCCATTATTCTCTTTTTCTACCTTGATTAGCGGATTATGGAAAAGTACACTGCCTCAGATTACAAAATGCTAATTTATGTGAATAATTTACAAAAGCTTTTTACAAAACATTAGTGTAACTAGTCCCCCATCCCATGTAAACTAAACAAAAACATTCCGTTCCACCCACAATCTACCAAGACGTGTGGGTGGTTGAACTAATGTTCAACTATAACAATACGTCGATCGATCAGACGAAGAAAAAGAATATAAATTGCTTTTAAAAGTCAAAAGAAAATATTATTATTGATGTTTTAATTAAGTTTCGATGAGTTTATGATTTGTAATATTGAACTATTGTTTCCAATTAAATGACGGGCGGATCGTTGTACAGAGCGCAAATTACTTGAACTTGTGTTATTCAATTAGTATTTATTTCTTTATATCGCCTTGAGGATGAAGACTGCAACATCTCCGAAACGCCAGACATCTAAGTTAACCAAACACGGGAATACTTACGAAAATAATTTTAAACTGATGGATAGTAAATAGCCGTGAGGTTGTAAAAATCATCAAACATAACTTACAAGGAAAACAATTTTTTTCTGTAAATTTTATTATACTGGCTTAAAAAGAGTTCTATAAATTGTAATTTTTTTCATACCTTTTGTTTTAACCATATAGTAAAGTAACATTTAACTTTTATATTTTTATAGAATAGCAATATGTTTTGAGATACTTATTTTTATTCCTTTATTCATATGGTGCCCGTCAACTTATCCGAATTATTTATTTAAACGACTTGAAGGAACGAGTCTGGGAGACCACTTTAGATTTTATTTTAATATTCTAATCTTCGGGCTTTAGAACCACTCCAGTTGACGAAAAAATCTTCGTTGTTCGTAATAGCATGTGAATAAGAAACAACGTGAATAAGTCAAGCGAGAGTATGTATTATTGGTAGACGAACTATATTCCTAACTGGGACGGTTTTTTTTATTCGTTCCGTAAAAATCTGAAATGCGCATGCTTAGATGGTCAGCTGGTGTGTCCCTAAGGGACAAAATAAAAAGCTCACGCATTCGTGGAAGCCTAGGTATTACATACATCAACAGTAAGATGAAGGAGAGGCGATTGAAATGGTATGGGCACGTTGGACGCAGAGCACCCGATCACATTGTGAACCAGGCAATCTCCATGGATCTTCCTCGAATAACAACCAGAGAAAGACCAAAGAGTTCATGGATGGTGCAAAAAGATAACCTAATGCAGAAGCACGGCTTGGGGGACGTAATCCGGGACAGAAGAGCATACAACCTGAGGACGAGGAGAGCTGACCCCAACAGTCTTCGCAGACAGTGAGTTGGGATGGAGCCAGGGAGAAGTATCATTGATAATCGAACACGAAACCCACGGGTGAAAGTAAAGCGTTTTATCAAATAGACACCCTCCGAGGCCTAGTTGATGAGACGCATGTCTTCCAGCCCAGGAGTTATGAGTTCGATAGTTAAAAAAAACTCCAGTCATTTTTACTTCAGAACACCTTTCTGACTGGTTTGAAAAAATTGACACAAGGCATTGAACCCGTCAGGTTGTATTATATATAACGAAAATATAATACAGTACAACGTTGTTTTGAGCTATTTTACTAAGAAACAGCATTTAACAAGAAATTTCAATTTATGTTCAATTCAAAACTACAAATCATTTAAGACTTTATTTGAATGAATAAATGTGACATAAAAATTATGTTCATCCTTAGTCAAAATTTTAAAGAATAAAGGAATATAAATGATTTTTTTTATGTACGGAAAACACATTAACAAAAAATTAACGTAATTCAAATATTTTAAAATGTCAACATTATGTAATATTTTATTTACTTACAATGGCGACTTGTCATCGGTATTTCAAATTAATTAAAAATTCAAATAGGATATCTTCAAATAAAATAATACCCATAAACCAGTATTAGTTGGAACCATTAATATGCTACCGTTAGGCCATTAAAATAAAATTATGACGTTAAAATACGTTGATAAAATCAAATATTTTTTTTACTAAATAAAATAATCAATGAAATATAAATTGAAAATTATAGACCAGAATTTCGTACACAATTTTATGCCGCATGTCGATTGCGGAGTCGAAAGGCTCTAAATGAACTGTGAAGTTATTTGAGATACAGCCTTTCGTCTCTACGAATGTGATATGTAAATTTTTCATCCGAGACCTTTACTTGAGATGAAATTCAATATTTGTAATGATGATAAAAATCAACGATTTTTATTTGCATTTTTCTAGATCGTTAAGCAAGTTTCACGCGTTTTGTTTCTATTGTGTTCAGTTGACGTATTTAAATTAACACATATTTTCGTATACGTTTTTTGTCGTTACGTGGAATTTGTTGGATATATTGAAAATAAAATTGCCAATTATGAAACAAGGTGGATATTTCAGGTTAAACTAGAAACCCAATTCAATTTATGTTATATAGAATTTTTTTATGTTGTGTATCGCTATCAACGGAATGAAATCCGGCAAGGTCACTGGTACCGACGGTTTGTCCATTGATGTCCTTAAACGAACTGGTCGAGAAGTGGATACCATCTTATCAACACTTTTCAACATGTACCATCTAGAAAAATTGGAAATCTGCAACCGTAATACTTCTCCATACGAAAGGCGATCAAGATGATCTTAAGAACTACCATCCGATCAGCATGTTACCTACCCTATACAATTTTTTACCAAGATCCTAACTAACCGACTCTCAAGTAGTTTTGACACGAACCAACCACGAGAACAAGCTGGATGCAGGAAGGGTTTCAGTACCATGGATCATATTCAAGTGCTGCGGGAAATAATAGAGATGTGAGGAATACAAACTTCCTCTATACCTAGCCTTTGTGGACTACGAAAAGGCCTTTAACTCAGTCAAGATAGTTGTCATACTAGAAGCTCAAAGATAAGACATTGATAGACCATACATTCAGTTGTTCAATAACATCTATAAGTATGCAACAGCAAAAATACATATCCACAAATCCTCACAGGCCTTCCAAATTAGTAATAGAGTTCGTCAAGGAGATACTATTACCCCAAAATTATTCACAGCTACACTTGAATACGTCTTTAATAAACTGGAATGAGATAATAAGGGCATGGTGATTGATGGAAAATACCTGAGGCATTTGATATTTGCAGACGACATCGTTATATTCTTACAGAAGCCGAATGATCTTCAGCACCAACTGAAGGAATTGCCAGAAGTCAGTAAAGAAGTTTGTTTAAAAATTAATATATCAAAAACCAAATATATGATAAACAGCTTTGCTACCCCTAAACCAATAATTGTAGATGGAAAACCGCTGGAACTTGTCCAGGAATATGTGTATTTGGGTCAACTTATTTACTTTGTAGGTGGCATATCGGAGAAAATAGCACCAGGACAAAACTAGCATGGACCTCATTTGAACGTTTGAACAACATCTTCAAAAGTAAACTCCCAATATATTTGGAGCGAAAGGTTTACAGCCAGTGTATTCTCCCAGTACTTACGTATGGCTGCCAAACATGGGCGTTTACGGCAAAGAACACACAAAATCTGCAGATCGCACAAAATAGCATGGCCAGATGCATTTTGGGATATACTAAAAGATACCGTAAACAAAACACCTGGATTCGCAACATAACAAGGTAGAATACGTTATAAAGGTGCGCAAGAAAATGAAATGGTAATGGGCAGTACACGTAGCCATATTGTTAGATTCCCGATGGACGTCCGAAATAATCCAATGCAATCCAAGAGGCATAAAGAGGCCCAGAAGAAGACCGAAGGTACACTGGATAGATGAAATCAGGCGTTCACAGCAAAGAACACACAAAATCTGCAGATCGCACAAAATAGCATGGCCAGATGCATTTTGGGATATACTAAAAGATACCGTAAACAAAACACCTGGATTCGCAACATAACAAGGTAGAATACGTTATAAAGGTGCGCAAGAAAATGAAATGGTAATGGGCAGTACACGTAGCCATATTGTTAGATTCCCGATGGACGTCCGAAATAATCCAATGGAATCCAAGAGGCATAAAGAGGCCCAGAAGAAGACCGAAGGTACGCTGAATAGATGAAATCAGAAAGCATGACAGCATCAAATGGCACCAACGAGCAAAAAACCGAAATATTTGGAATCACTTTCATCCAGCAGTGGATCGATCCTGGTTGACAATGATGATATATAAAAATAGGTATTTTCGTGGGTAGTATCTAATACCCTATAAATAGTTATGATGGAGGCTTCTGTACTTCACACAAACAACCATTTTTACATTTAGTGTTGAAATACTCCATTAATTAATTGATCAATTTGATATTTTGAAACCAGCCAATGGATTGTTTCGTGTCAAAATATTTAGATATTTGGGACGAAATTAATGTTGCGCAATATTGAATGTTTGGTTACATTAATATTATCTTTATTGTTTGTTTTTGTACCTTTATTGGTCATAGAATTTGAAGATGATTTCACATTCGGCGTTAACTTTTTAAATCATTTTTTGTTTTGTTTAACAAGATTAATTGTCATACTTTTGAATGAAAAAAAACTCAATTGAAAAAAGGTGTAGTTTTTTATGTCAGTAATAAATTTAAATAAACAAAGTGCTTTAAAATGTTACGAAATTAATAAAAACATATCTGATACTTGAAATTAAAAATTTTGTGGAATATTAAAAACCCTTTTTTTGGATTAGGAATCGTTAAAAAACAATGCCAACCCAACCACGACCGTTCGGATCTTCTGTCGTCTGGAAAAACACGGTACCATGAAGACTTTTTTTAAAATGCTTAATGTTGATATAAGGTGTCCTCGAATCCAATATGTTTTAGCTTTTTATTGTTTCATATTACACTCGCTCATGTTTATTACCTTTTTACTGTAGTATGAAATTAAAGCAGTTAAAATGAGATGAACATACTTTTACTTAATAAATTTTAAAAAGACTAAATAATAATATAAGACAACATTAAAGTGTTCAGCAAAAAAAATCTTCATTCGTCTGTAAGAGATTATCAAGTTCTCAATATTTCTTTTGTAATAATATTTGTTTTATGACAATATAATAAAACAAACATTATTTTACACATGACAAGAAATACACACAATTTGTGAAAAAAACAACATGTATTGTAATTTAATTTGGACACACAATTTTAATGGATCTGGGTTTGTTGCCTTTAATTTGTCGTATCCCCAGTAAACTAGGCTTTTGCCTGAGGACAAATCGTGTGAAAAAATAAATCAAAATTTCTTTCCGATTGTTTACTATATAAAACCCCGTTACACATTTTCATCAACCTGACAAACAGTGACACTCAATTAAATATGTATACATCACGCGAATTAAACCCCTCACAGGTCATCACTCCAGACAGATCAAAACGTTCAAACCACAATATACCTCACATAATCATAAAAAAAAATACAACACTCAAGAGCTCACACAAACCTTTGCTACAAGTCATTCCTCTTGCAAGCCCAATTATTCAAACTCCTATCGCAATAACAACCACACTCCGATCGACTGCCTAAATTGTTTTATTCCTTTTGCCTTTATTGAATTTGGCCCCCCGTTCTATTTCATGGGAGCCAAATAGTCATACTGCCTTTGAGCAAAAGATTATTTAACTCTAGGGGTGGTGAACATTTGATTAGCAGCAATGTGCATGTCATGTGTCTCTGCTGAGTCTGCATCTTCCATTCCTCTCGATGATAGTACCAGAGAATTGATTTTATGTTCAGAACTCGATACTCCCTGAAAAGCTCCGCTGAGGGATACTGGACAGGAAGTATATTAATCATTGTTATAACCAAATTTTGGAAAACCTGCAGTTGTGTTAAGGTGCATCCCCCCAAACTGATATACCGTGAGAAAGTGCAGGCTGACATAAGGCAAAGTATATACTTTTTAGAATATTTTCACTGAGCACATTTCGAATCATACGGAATATGTATCCTAGTTTTCTTATTTTTGTGCTCAATGCGTTAATATGAACCTCCCAGCGAAGAAACTGATCAATAAAAACTCCAAGATACTTTATACTATCAACCCTTTCCACAGAAACACGACTACAGTCAGCCAAAAGTGAACAAGTGGTCAGTGTTCATTACTTTTAAAGATTGAAGAATAGTATCATTCAATAACTGTTCAGTCGTTTTGTTCCTATCAATTATGTTACGTAAGAGATCATTACCTACATTGGCGAAATATTCATTAATGCCACTACAAAATTTAAGTGGTTCTTGTGTCAATGATATTTTCGTGCCATCAATGTTTAATGTAGAAGCTACATTTTTTTTATCTCACTGTACTGATGAGAGAAAAAAAATCCTACATAATTTATGAAGTAGGAAAACTGTTTAAAAAGTTCACCTTTATAATATGTTAAATTCCTTCGTAAAACGCAAGTGTAACCGCAACTCTAGTTCAACTTAGCACCGGCCATCTTGGAATAGAGACATTGAGTACAAAGTTTGCACTGCCATAGACAACGCCAACCCCATTCTATTGGGGTCATGCAGGCAACGAACTTAGGTCAATTTATTCTAAGGACAACACTGTTTCTATTTGAAAAGCAGGGAAATGACAACATTTGCTTTTTCTTAAAGTTGAAAAGGCTTCACTATGATTTTTTTTAATTTTCATGTGTTTGGTTATCTTTTTTCATTCATTCGTATATTCCTTCAACTTATTCGTGATATTGAAGATCATGATCGGCAGACAGCATTGTCTTCAGCTCAATTACTTGAGCCTTAAAACCGCTGGAATAGGCACGAAACTCGATGTTCGAAATTGCACATATAAGCAATATACTACTTCACGTGAAAAGGCAACAACACTCGCACACGTCTAACGCGTGTGAGAATTGTTACCAGACGAACCCTTTTACCCAACTAGGACTTTTTTTTATCAGTTGCCATAGGGAATCAAA
Source organism: Odontocerum albicorne (assembly GCA_949825065.1). Classification (NCBI taxonomy): domain Eukaryota; kingdom Metazoa; phylum Arthropoda; class Insecta; order Trichoptera; family Odontoceridae; genus Odontocerum; species Odontocerum albicorne. Next base: position 23,044,893 of record OX463857.1, read on the forward strand.
CCTAAAATCCCTGATTAGAAGACAAGTGTCTTACAAATAATGCCACGGAGGTTGTTCGTAATGGAAGAAATTGACTTTGGTCATTTAAAGGCGTGATAGAATTATGAATACGAATATATACCGCTAAGATCCATAATGTTACGACCTGAACAATTAAGAGCGTGTATCGTCCAATACCACGCTGGCTACGCCCACCGCACGGTCAGCCGATGTAACAGATAAAATTGTCAACTAGAGTCGATCTAAAATGTTACAAAATTGAATATAGCGCGATAGTAAAGTTTCTCACTTTAAAAGGGAAACCCCTAGCAGAAATTAAGGGACGTTTATATGATATCTACGGAGAAGATACTTATTTGTTATTTTTCCATACATTCTACGCAACGCTTTCATTTCTATCGCATCTATCACTTTTTCGATGTATACAAATTTGCCTTGCATACATACATATTGGGACCAAAATTCCATAATTGTAACTATTTTAAAGGTTAAAATCTATCATATATATAAAATCGATTGTTCTTATGTCCATGTGTAAGTTTAGATGTTTTCATAGTTAGGTTTTCATTTTTTTTTTCATTTCATTAATGACATATTTAAAACATTCTGTTATTTTAGAGCTCTCATTTATTGATATGATTATTAGACATAAAATAACATGGAAAATACTTTATTCATTAAGAGGAGATGAGTTTACTGTTGAACAGAAAAACATAAATATTTAAATAAGAAAGCTGATGAGTAAGATGAGTAAGAATACTTGATTCTTATAGTACTCGTATTAACAGCCAGCTTAGCTTCTTTTGAAATGCTTCGATCCGTAATAACAGTATATAACTCATCATTCACTATATTGCCTGCTGCCGCACGGCCATCTTATACCTAATTCATACCTTACTTGTCACACATTATTTAACAGTAAAACCCTGTGTTTCTAAGCTTTCCGTTAAAACTTGGTTTGTCGTTTTTAAAACACAGTTTTTTATACACACATACATATCATCACGCCGTGTCCCTTGTCGGGTAGACAGAGATAACAGATCTCCAAACTTTTACATCCAAGTACAAAACTTTCGCCTCCTCCACATTCATACCTTCTTTCAAAATATATTCCATTTTATCCAATCACGTATTACTCAGTCTACGTCTTCCTCACACACCTTGCACTTCTGACTTGTACAAAAGCTTAGTCATTATCTCCATACAACTCAGTTAAAATCTTTCTTCAACTCACTTAAAACGTCAATTTTATCCATGCATTCATTCCTTATGTCTTTATTCTGCCTTTTTTAAACATTGACACTCCACACATTTTCCTTAGTGCACTCATCTCTAAAACATTAATCTTACTCTTATCCTTTTCTGCCAAGTCCTAATTTAACTTCCATACATCAAGATATGTAATTTTTTATACTGTTAAATAACATATTGCATATACTGGAATTGCATGTATTGTATATTTCAAGATAATGGAGTAGAAAATACATTTTAAGAGATAAGTTATCAATGCTTTACTATATATTGCATTTTATATCTAAGTTTATAAATTGAAACAGCCTTAACTTATCGTTTTAACCAGCATCAAAACACTTATCTGATTAGTTAGAATAGATTGCCTTTAATTGAAAGCTAAGGTAATACCATACTTATCTGATAAACCTTAATAGTCATAATCTGTAACTTATTCATCTGAAATAAACTTTTGATAAAGCTCTACGAGACTTTCATTCATATTTACCTTTTTGATTCCGACAACATGAACCATTATTCAAGGGGGATTTTTCTGATACACAACTCCCGGTTCTATATCATTTTTATGTTCCAAGTTATAAGAGATATTTCAAATTTCCAGAAGCGCAATACCGAAAAGCTAAATAAATTGTCCGGCAACGAAATGATTGATGGTCACCGTAAATATCCACTACGCAAAATGAAAAAGTAATAAGACGGTTTTCAAATTAACGTTACTAGAAAGGGACTAGAGAAGGTAGGAAATTTAAAAGTTTTTGTGTTTCAGTTTTTTTTATAATTGCTTTACTTGAACGGTTTTTAACATAATTACGCTTCGAGTTCAGTTAAGATACAGGTGCCAAAGATCCGGTAACATAAAAACTCTTTCGTTATTTATTTATAAACTCCTTCATTCTTTACTAGTAATAACCTGTCAATAATGAAGTAAGTAAATCGATATTTTTAATACGACGCTGTGCTTGTCTTTGTGATGCTTCACGTTGTCGTGTTGCTGTTTCCCTAGAGTCTAGCTTGCACGTTTTGACTAACGGCGATCGTATCTTTCCTTTAGCATCTGCATTTCATTTTACAAAAATCTTTGCAAAAAAATTAAAAAACTTGCACGTAAAAAAAAACACCCTAAGATACCTGTTTCACCGTCTTAATCAAACTCGAAACTTCCCCTAATAATTCTGAATCTACAGTAAATTGTTGTTATCGTTCATCCGAAGTTGTTGACCATATAACATGTTAACGACTTAATCCAAAATGTAGGAGGGTTAAAGATACGGAAAAATACAAGAAGCGACTAAAGTCAACACATTTTTAGAGATGCTTTATAACAACGAAAATACCATTGAAGGGAACTTGGTAGCAAAATGACGCTGGAGAAATACATTTTATATTATAGATAAGAAGTCAGGAGTTAAGTATGTCGTAGCAATTGCTGTTTGAAAGATTACTGAGTTTTAAAATTGTATACAAGTAGAAATAAATTTTGTAAAACAGAAAGGGTAGGAAGAGGGTAAGAAGAGTAGAATAGAGAATTGGGAAAAAACACGTTTTGTCATTAAATAAAGGAGCAAGTCCTAAGATCAGCTTGTAGCTGGTTCTGGAGTTGAATAGCATGGACAGTAAAGGACGATGAAAAGAAGTGAGAGCGATAAACTGGAAATGCCAAGAAGTCTGCTTGAGCCACTCCATGATTTGAAAGACACAGAACATTTTCTGTGATATATGTAGGGGCAATGGGACAATGAAGGATGTTGTAAAATAGCAACAATACAAGGAGATGTCGATAATTCCTTACATTCAACGAATTCTCAAATGACAAATATAAGAGAATAGACAGTAAAGAGCAAATTTGCAAAGCATGTATGATACAAATCATGCCTTATGAAGTAGACCAGATATAATAAAAACAAAAAGTGTACTCAGAACAAAGTAAATGAAAAACCTCTCAGTTATTACAAACAAACTACTCAGATATTGAATTAGAAACTCACGTATCTGAGAAAAACGTTAAGTGGAAAATATTGTGAGATAGGATAAAAACCGCAGAAGGCACTGGTGAGACCACGTGAAAAATATTGTGAAGTAGAGTAGAAAAGCGCAGAAGGCACTGGTGAGACCACGTGGAAAATATTGTGAGATAGGGTAGACACCGCAGAAGGCACTGGTGAGATCACGTGGAAAATATTGTGAGATAGGATAGAAACCGCAGAAGGCACTGGTGAGACCACGTGGAAAATATTGATAAAACAAGGGTTCTCTCGTGGCGATGCATGAAAATATCCACTGACACTCGTCCCAAAGAAAACCTCCAAAAAGATGGAAGGATAGCTCGCAGTCAACATCTTAAAAGGCAGTCCTGATGATAACAAACCACATGGCTAACTGAATAAAAAGAAGAACTATTAATTGATTTGGAATTTATATTGTTAAACTTCATTTTAGTTCTGTTATCTGGACACTATTTACATGTGTGATGGACGAGTTAAAAGGACATTGAAAGAAGTGTAGCGACAGGGGACAAGGTAAACGGAGCATTTAATGTTAAATAGAACAACTACGGAATATAAACAGTAGCAAAAATTACAATACATAATACTGTATTGGTGGTCACCTTCACGTATGAAAGTGAAACATAGACTTGGAAAAAAAGGTTAAGAGTAAGATTTAAGCTGTGGAGATGCGTGCACTTAAGAAAATTTTGTGGGTTGTCAATATTTGAAAGAAGGCGGGATGAAGACATCAGAAATGAATGCGTGAATAAAATTAATGTTTTAAGTACGATGAAGAAAAGAGCTTTAATATGGTTTGGACATGTGAAGAGAATCAATGATGAAAGAAAAACTAATCTAGTATCCAAGTCAAAATTGCAAGCAATGCGTAGAGGTAGACCGAAGAAAATGTGTCTGGACCAAGTGGACCAGATATTGAAAGAGGGTTAAGTGAAAAATATGAATAATAAAAGATTGTGCATGACAAGATGTATAAATGTGGAGGAGGCGAAAGTTGTATACTTGGATAAAAAAAAATGGAGATATGTTCTCTATGCCTACCCCGCAAGGGACACGGCGTGATGATATACATATATCTGTGTGTGTAACTCCATTTTAAACAGAATTTAACACTTAAATGTTAAAAAATCCTACATAGTAAACTTATAGTGACAAACATGTTTCGCTTAACAAATTTTACAGTTTGAGAATGTAAAGCGAATCATTTTCTTCCGTTTGGCAATGCGAAGTGAACAAGGCCTGTTTGATATACGCCACTTTGATATTCGTTTATTATGTCGATTTTTTTCACATACGAGTATCATAATATTCTGTTTATAAAGAAAAAAAAACCACTTAAATTGTTCACAATATACACATATGTAATGTATTGCGATAATAAATCTCTTGTACATGTTTTGAATGCAATGTTTTTTTCTGCATTTCATTATTTTGATATGAATAAAAAATAACCTTTTGGAGTCGAAAAGTATTAACATATCATCTATTTGACATTCATTAGGTTACATAATATTTTCCTTCGATTACGCGCGTCAATGTGACAAATAATAAGGGAAATTGACTAACAAAATGGAGGGATTCGCCCTGTCTCTCCCATACTAATGAATTTAGCCCATTTATTTCGGAGACGCAGCGTGCTCGGACCTGTTATGTTCGATTGGCCCGTTAACACGACCAGTTCAACGGGAGAGGAATATCAATGAAACTGTTATGAAAAAAGATAGATCAAAAATGAGAACTGTCTTCCGAAAGTTACTATTTTGTCTACAGATAAATCTTAAAGTCAACATAAAATGACAGTTTACTTTTATAAAGAAGATATTAAAAACAAAACGTGATTTTACACGGTTTCTATTGTAAATTAGATACTGATTTTATGGCATAAAATACGAGGCATATCCAGAAAGCAAGTGCACTGAATTTTTGTAGGTTACATTTTTTTTTATTTAAACAAAAAAAATACGCGGTTACCGTAGTACATATGTAAGCTATTTTTCGACATAGTCGCCATTCCTCTCAATGCAGGTGGTGAAGCGGGGTATCAACTTTTTGATGCCTTCCTCGAAGTAGTTTCCCGCCAACCCCTCCGTCCACTTCTCCACCTCCTCCTTTACCTCCTCGTCGGTCGAAAACCTTTTTCCACCCATGTGCAGCTTCAGGGAGGTAACGGGATAGTAATCTGAAGGTGCTAGGTCAGGGGAATGCGCGGGATGGTTCAGGACATCCCATTTAAACGAGGCGAGCAGTTCCTTCGTGGCGTTGGCCGTGTGTGGTCTGGCATTGTCGTGCAGCATGCAGACTTCCTTTGTCAGCATGCCTCTCCTCTTGTTTTGAATCGCCCTCCGCAATTTTTTTAGGGTCTCACAGTATCTTGCAGAGTTGATGGTCTCCCCTTGAGGCATATATTCAATTAAAATTATGCCTTGACAGTCCCAAAACACAGATGCCATGATTTTCTTGGCTGAAATTGTGGTTTTGAACTTTTTGGCGGAGGGTGAAGAGGTGTGACGTGACCGTTTTTAAACTCGCGACACCACTTGTACACACTCGTACGATTCATAGCTTTATCACCATATGCAGTTTTCACCTCATTATAAACCTCAACCGGAGGTTTTCCCTTCCAAACGAGATAACGGATGACGCCGCGTATTTCGCACTTGGCGGGAGATTGGATTGACATTTTTCACGAAACGTGTTGTCGCGTCGACACTTCTCAACGTACTGACCTCGAACCGGTCTCGTTGCGGAGGGGAAGAGTCAGGCTACACGGAAGTGTAGCCAACATGTCGAAAATAAAATCCATCCGGTCGTGAGAGCCTCAGTACACTTACATTCTGGATACGCATAGTATGTTGTGAGGAATTTTTTAATGCCATTAATTTTATACATGCGTACATACCATCACGACATTTCCCTGTAGGGGGAGACAGAGCGCTAGAATTTCCTATCTCGACACACATCATTCGCCTCCTCTATATCCATATACCTTCTTATACTGTACAATTCCAACGATGTCCCTTACAACTTATGTTTCCTACTTTCAAAACACTATTAACTTTGTCCAATCACACTTTTCATTGGTCTTCCATTAACTTGATCAAACAAGAGTTTTATTAAAATACAAAATTAAAGTATTCAATAAAAAAAATAATGTAATAAGTGTTATGTTTATGGTTACATTATAAATGTTCGATTATCTGCAAAGAATGTCTAAATAATTAGAAATAACGATTGGAAAAATCCTTCGGTAGATTTTTATTTTTCTTTAATATAACATATGCCAAATTTGTAATGTTAACTCATAAGTCAGCTCTAATTAATATCTTACAAGATATATCAGTGACAATTACAAGATATATCAGTGACAATTACAAGATATATCAGCGACAATTACAAGATATATCAGTGACATTATCTTACAAGATATATCAGTGACAAATACAATATATATCAGTGATAATATCTTACAAGATATATCAGTGACAATTACAAGACATATCAGTGATAATATCTTACAAGATATATCAGTGACAATTACAAGATATATCAGTGATAATATCTTACAAGATATATCAGTGACAATTACAAAATATATCAGTGACAATTACAAGATATATATATCAGTGACAATTACAAGTAACAGAATAATTAAATGAATGTGTTCCAAAACAGATTATATTTTCAAACCCAACGCTTAATTTGTTGCTTTTAAAGTACGAATGAATGAAACGAGTTTCATGTGGTAAGAATAGGCAATGATACAATCTCATGTATGATATGTGATTCGATCTCGTGTACATAGTAGCACACGAGATCCCCGCAGGACGTCGAATGCTAAGGTTACCTCAACGGTAGAAACTTGCTGGTTACCAAACAGCTGGTATTCAACCTCTCAGGAATGGTTTTCGTAACAAAACAAATCAAAGATCTCCATAAAAAAAGAAGAAGACGTGTGAAATATCAAGATATTCTGGTAGAACAGAAAAAAACATAGTCGATGATTTTCAGAAACATTTTCCATTTGATAAAAATATCACTCACATATTCCAGTTGCGACCTTTAATAAATCCAAGAAGTTAGAATAATTCATTTTAAAATAAAAACTGCATTTTTCTCAGTCAAAATCGTCACTTATCAACTGTTATTTTTTGATAACATATACTACATATTAAAGGATATTAAGAATTGCATGGATAGCAAGGTGAAATAATACCTCTATTCTCGAAAAATTGAGAATCACCGATAAATGGTCGACAAAATGCTTTCGACGAGTCATTCGATTCTTTGAGCACTTTGCTCGTGACAATGGAGACAGTTTATAGAAGTTTGTAGTAACTGGAGAAGTGGAAGAACGATGCACAAAAGGAAGAATTCCAATGCGTTGGACTGGTCAAGTGAGAGACGATACTGAACTACCCTTAACAACTGCCTTTCGATAAGCAGAGTGCAGGGATGGATGGAGAGGAGTCGTCAGAGGCTATCATGGGAATCACGAGCTACACGACAAGATGACATACTGTAAAATAAAATATAAGACAAATCAAAACTTCTTGTTCTTTAAGTAGATCTTAAGTCTGTTGTTGCGATAATAATTCTTGGGAAGCAGAGCACCAGCTGTCTCTTCCCCTTTTATGCGGTCTTCATGGCGTGCGGTATCTTGCGGGGATCTCGTGTGTCTCTGCCCTTCCTATTCACATGGTCACTTCAGTTCCGCCTTCTCTTCCTGTTCCATCTAAAGATATGCTCTGTGTAGCAGGTTTATCGAATGTGAGAGTTTCTAGCCCTATACTGCGATGGTTTGTAGTATTCTCATATTGGATGGTCGAAGAAAGCTATTTGTTCTAGTTGTATCAACTCTTGTTTCAACATTATGAGTCATGATCGGCATGACGCAGGTGTTATTATACATTCGAGCTTAGCTATCAATTCGCATGTTTTTCTTTATCCAGATCACATATCTTAGACAACTAGATATTGAGTCTGCCTTAGTCGTGTGTTCCATTACTTTGCTGCCGAGATCATGGTGGCTGGAGATGTCGACACCTTAGTATTTATATTTGATCAAAACAATTCTTAAATCAAATTATTTCTCGTCATTCGTTCCAGATATCTAAATTTGGGAAGAGTGCGCCTGAGGCATCGTATTGAATTCCAAGCACATTTCTCGAGAATAGAACAAGTAAGAGAAAAAAATGTGAAAGTTTGGCGCAGAACATAGAACGGCGAGTGCAGCGCTGTCTCTATCTTAGGGGGGCAGTCTGGGAATGTGTCGAGTCCCCCTTCTCGCAATTGGGGGGCCATCTATTCACCACTCTGGCTATTTACATAAAGGATCTATCCCCAGCCACCTTCATTTTCTTTTACTCATCTGATATAAATATATTTATTTTAAATTGTTAATTAATCTGTCAATAATCTGCTTAGATTATAGTCTACAGCAGTATTCTACTAACAACATTGATATATGGAAGTGAAACATGAACACGTGGAAGAAGACTGATAGAAACCGAATAAATTCAGTAGAAATGCGTACACTTAGAAGAATACATGGGGTGACAATGTATGACAGATACGGAATGAAGTGATCAGAGATGCATGTGAACTTATGGTTTGGGCATGTGGAACGTGATGGTTTGAACATGTGGAACAAATTAATGAAGAAAGTGATAGAAAAAGTATGGTTCGATCAAGTGTATGACATTTTGAAGAAGGAAACGTAAAAAACAGAGAAATCGCAAAAATCGTATGGAAAGGTGTATGGGTGTAAAAAAGGTGAAATATGTGTGTCACGAAAGTAACGTCTTGAGTTATCTTCTCTCTAACATACATATGATAAACCAATAGGGAAACATCGTGATGGTAAATATAGTATGTATGTCAATAATAATGAGTTTAAATACCGAGTAAGAGTACCCTTGAGAAGAGTTTGCTCTCTAAACGGCTCTATGTAAGTTGTCCGTTCATTATTATTACTATCTCAATAATTCAACGAATTTAAGAAAACAACTTTTTGTACAGCTTTCGGGAATCGAACGCAATTTTTAAATTTATATGCGTCGTATATATATTTTATTATAGAACATGCTTTATTATATATTTATTTCATCCACGATCTATACTTTCCTCACAACAATTTCATACAATTATTGTTAGTAATTAACCATCAAAATTACGAGTATGACTAAAAATATCAATCAAAATGGAATAGGGCGTTATATCTAGCGAGATTATGTAGTATTGTATTATATTACAATAAGACTGTGGGCTGAAAAACGTTTGGTGTCCTCGAGGCTGAGCTCGTCCTATATTGGTGGGGGGTATCTCGGCCTGGGGGATATTATGAGATGAGCCCAGACATTTTGATAGCTTCTCTCTTAAGAGCATTTTCTGCTATTTATCTTAAGATATACGAGTATATGTGTTTTCGGAATGTATTTAAATATGTACATACTATGTTGTTATCAATAAACCTTTATTAATTTATTTATTAAAATTTCATTGTATTTCATTTACAGTACAACTTGACGAACCTATTGCCTTGTAGCAAACTCTACCAACCAACAAGAATAATGTTAAAGATGTCTTAAGTGAAAACCAAACTGGAACCCCTTTAAAAAAATCTGGCTTCCGACTATAATCGAACCGCCAACCCCTGGGCTAAAAGAAAGGTGTTTTATCAACTAGGCACAAAGTACTACTCGTATGTCTGCGTCAATGGTCAGAGCGATTATTGACAATTTCACGTTTATACCTTATTGTATCGGAATATTTTTTTGACTCATCAATTGTGAGAGCGCGCTTTGAAAGATATTAATTTGTAAACTGAGTTTAGTGTGTATTTTTCCTTTACAACAAGGAGACTTGGTTCTATGTATTTATTTTGAATTGTCATTTAATAAACGGTCGTTTGAATAACATAAGCATATTTTAATTAAATCCATTTTAATGGTGTATCGATATATTTTTTCCAAATATAATTGCTTCATTTTTCATTCGAAATAAAAATAATGAAATATCTCTGAGCCAGGAGTTTTCAATCTTTTGCACGTAATTAAAACCTATAAACATATTTTTATTCCACATTGTTGTCATGAATAAAACATTTTTAGCGTATTGTATTATATCACACTTGTGTTATATACAATACAATCTGGTGAGCTTTATTGCCAAGTGACAGTCTTTTAAAACAAACTAAAAATGTACAAAAGACTTATGTTATGTGAACACCAGACAAAAACCCTTTTTAAAAAAATACCAACGATAAACGAACTCGCAACCCTCGGACTGGAAGACAGGCGCCACGGAGGTCATTGAAATAGTAAAAAGCAAACATAGAAAATCGAATCCATCGCCTCCGAATAAAAAAAGCAGGTGTCTTAATTAACAACTAGATCACGGAGGTTGGCGATGTTTTTAATCGATAGTGGGTAAAAAGTTGAAAATGTAATTCAAATAAAGTATTTCGGAGAGTAAAAAACGGAACAATGAACACCATATATAATAAAAAGAGTTCGAATATTTACAAGACCAGTGTTATTCAACCTGGGCTACATATTGCATTACACCACCAAGTAAACATGACATTCAAGTAATTTTCTGAGAATAAATAATAGTCATTACTCTTAAGGAGACTCATTAAATAAAGGAGACAAACTAAACATTACGTAAAATACACAAAGGAATGCTACAGATCAGATCATAGGCGTTTGTGCTTTCCGCGAGGAACACGTTTATAAGACCAAATATATTTTAGAACAACTGAAATATAATTTTTGATAAACCATATTCTGTAATGATTACACTATTCACATTATTACACTTAGTTGTGATTCATCTGAAGCGATGATAAATCCAGTTTTTTTACTTAAACTTTTTTTTTGTATTGTTATAATTACACTATTATAGTACGGTTTACTTGCAGTGTAAAGTATAGTATACATAGATATACATATGTATATGCGGGTCCGAAAATTTGGGGGTGCGCAAAAAAAAGGTTGAATAACAGTGCACTGGACCATTAGCGGCGGAAAATAATAATAAAAGGAAAAGTTATACAGCGCCGTTAAGAAGGCAAACTCTTCTGAGGGGATTAAAATAACTCAAGATTTGAACCCAGTATTGTTGACATGTTTAAAATATTATAAAATAATGATGTACATGTATTATTACTTAACTAAATAAGAATAGAAACCTTTAATTTATGCTAACTTCAAAAAAGATAAAACATGCCTGTATTATGGGAATATGATAGATACAAAACCAAACCAACGGAGGTAATAAACACAAATTGAGACCAGAAAGGAGTCCCACGCACAATCTTGAATGATACAATACATAAAAACGTGACTTTTGAATGAAAAATGAAATATCAGAAGGAAATCCAGTGACGTACATATTATTTATTCCCAAAGAAAAAAAAAATCAAAATAAAATTGTATTTCTCGGAAATTTTATATTCAAGGTGTTTTATTGAATTCATATGACGGATTATATCAAATACATTAAAATTTCACAAAAAAAAAACAAAATTAATTTGCAAAACATGTTTATAATTCAATATTACTTACAAAGGCGCTTTTATTTTTAAGGTTGTTCATTTGAACTACAATGCTGGATTATTATTTTTATTATTATAGGTGGTAGACGCAATAAATATAATACAAATTTACAGGTTGGCAATATTTGTATACAGACAATAAAAACATATGGTCGTTCCAAGAGAAATCAACCTTATTAAGATTCAAATTTTACCTTAATCTATTGTAATAAAATTTCTGAAGACCTAGAAAAATGTGACACGACCAAAGGAATAAAATTCTGATAGAAAGAAGAGGGGAGAAGCTCCTACCATATAATAAGAGGGTTGTAAATGACGAGATGTATGGACGTGGCAGAAGAGGAAAAAATGTGCCAGGAAAGTCGGCTTATTTCAAAAATATTCCACAAACACGTTTCATACCCATACATCAAAGTTGGAACTAGAATACTATTGTGGATTATCATCTTAGAAGATTTTGACACTGTCCGGTTCGAGTATATTTGTTTTACTACCCTATTAACTTTGTTTCCTATCGCTATACGTCAAGGATAATAATTCTTATATTTTCTTGAATATCCCTATGTAAAAAGCAAAGTTTGATCAATATCTTTATTTTTCAGTTAAAACTGTTTTGTAGCATCAAATTAAATAAATGAAATAGAAACATAATTACTATCCAAAATCACTTTAACTTCTGTTAAGTTTCCTGCATTGGATTACTTTTCCCGCCTTCTCCATACGCCAAAGGTCATAAAATACCTTTACGAATTCAATTAAACACCTCCTTGGCTGTGGCACCATCATTATCTGCACGATAATCGGGAAACACTGACAAATTACCATCCTCGATTAGGGAGGATTCAACCCTTAAAGATAATATAATGGTCACCAAAAGAATAGGGTTGGTAAGGCAGAATGAAATGAGAGAAATAGTCCAACATTTTTGATCGCCTCGCCAAGATAGTGTCTAGCAATACTGTACCACACAACGCAAAGCCTTCTTTATGGGTTTTTACATCGGATAACGCCGGAAGAAAACACGACGACAAGGCTGCTCCCGCTTGGACAATGGTGGAAGCACTGAGCTTGGAATAAATTAGTTGGCCATAAAATAATGTTTTCCTGCTGTCGATAGAACTGTGCATTGCGTTCAACTTTACAGTTATAGCTTCTTTTATCGCTTGAAGTTAATGACCAAAGAAATACAAAAACAAATATAAAACTAAGATTGGAATTAATTATTTTATCTTTTATTTATTTTTATACAGCGTAAACCCAAATACACGGAAAGCTTCAAAAAAATATATACAGAGTAAAAGAAATAATTATTTTATCGAAACAACTAACACCTTATACTACAATAAGGGGCTCAATTTCTGAAATGTTGAAGATGTCAATATCTGAGGCCCCATTTAAAAAGGAAAGCCTGCGAAACAAATGAAGAGCACAATACCAGATAGGTCAACGTATTGCTTGTCCATCAAATAAATGTTTGTGTATCACAAATAGTTATTTGTATATTCCAAAAACACATATTTTCCAACATAGTTGGATTATACAATATGTCAGAACAGAAATATAAAGATATAGAAAAAGACCCTAATATCCCTCGTTACGCTTAGAAAATAGTGTCCCAATATACCTAAGAAAAACCTTGTACGAGTAGCATAGAGCCACGGGTAGAAACCGCAATTCCGATATATTGTAAAAATTTATTTTGAACTCTCTTCAGCATCTGAGAGTTGTAAATCTTCCGCTTTTTGTAATTTTGAAAGAAGCAAAGGTGATAAAGAACAACAGAGGGAATTGTGTTGATGGTAATGGTATGCATGTAAAACTACCTGTACACTCAAATGTGGTGATGGTATGCATGTAAAAATACCTGTACACTCATTTTTAAACAGAAAGGAAGGCCATATTTATTTTTATACCAAATCAAAAAAAATATTAGAAGCGAAATGAAAATGATTTTACAAAGTTTTCTTTCTGTCGAATCAAAAAAATAAAAAATCTAAATGCATAAAAAATATAAATATTTGTTGCATTTTTCAAACCACGTCATTCAATATATTTAGAACGAAGCGCTAAATTTATTATAAATAAACACAAACCACTAGATTTAAAAAAAAATGTTTACTCTTTGTATTCAAATATAATAGTTCATTCTAACAATTTTAATGACATGTCTTTGCAACAAAGATCCCTTATTAAATAGCATCTCAATTAAAAAATAATATTTAAAAAAAAAACGCAAACCGAATCATATGTCGACGATTGTAGCATCCTGTATTTGTTATTTTACCAATCCAAAAAAGAATATATTGAATAAGAAAAGAAAATATTGAACATGACCTTCAGTCAAACAAAAATCAATAAATAAACAAAATATAAGAAAAATAACACACACCCTTGTTTACAAAATACTAGAGCGAAATATGAAATTTAAACTATCAACGCTCTAAAGGAAAGTTCGCGTAAGATAAAATATAGCATGAAATGTATATACTCGTATATATTTTTTTTCGTCTAATAAGTTTTTTGAGCACGTTCTTCAGGTAAAATATTAATTTTCATACCCCCTTCATCCGCAGAGCAAGGATTTAATTTGCTTCATTATTCAGCCGAGGGAAAGTGTAAGGCTAAGTTTATTTCGCATTTTTTAGCAATTATGTCGGCCAGTTTAATAACGAGAACATTTAATTGTGGCAAAATAAATAAAGGGGTGTTTTGTGCCTCCTTGGCGGTGTTGCTTAAAATATTAGCTGTATGAATAACTCAAATCTATGTTGCCACTTTTTGGCAAGTGTCAACACCATTTCTCTTGTTTTTAAAATGTTTTTAAGACACCATTTTTAGTTAAAAATATATTTTTAGAAATTTTTGGACATTTCTTTATAGAATTCCATACTAAAATTTACATTTTTAATTCCACAAAAGCTCGCAAGACATGATGCAATATTCCATACAATTTATTTTATGGTCAGCATCAAAATCGTTGGTTGATTGCATTAAAAACGTAAGATATTATTTTGAGATTAACATTGATCGTAAATGAAGTTAATAAATAACATTAGCGCGTGTCTTACTAAAATGTACGGAAATTGTATACAACTTTTGGATTGTCTGTAGCAGCCTTTTATAGTATTAGCATCATTTATAGAGTATTGTTTTTGAGATATGTAAAAAAACATTTCTTAAACGCAGACCTTATTTGTAACTGGAGTTTAAAATGTACTCGTATTCATCATATTATTCTAAATTCGTATATTGTATTGTATCGCTTTTTCACTGTATACCATAAAGCCTGACGGGTTTATTACCATGTGTCAATCTCTTCCGATCAACCAGAAATATGATAAAAGGACCTAAAATAAAACCACATTGAAATCCCATTTAAAAAAAAATGGGTACCAAGGGAAATTGTACCCGCAACCCACGAAACGGAAATAAGACGTCGTACCAACTAGGCTACGGAGGTCATCTATATAAAATATTGAACGGGTTGTTTCACTCCTCATTACCGGTCTGTTATCGACTATTTTTCAATGCTACGATTTAGCATAGCAAAAAACACGATGATGGGACAGTGATGTTTAATGACACAATCAGACCTTAAAGGTTCAATGGATTTTGCCAATAGTCTTTATTGTACCTTATATTCTAATCATTTTTTTTTTTCTTAAATCTTACATCTTATGGACATCTCAATCATTGTGGTCATTGTATTGACATTCATGTATATTTGACTGCTTACGTGAATAAAGTGAACATTGTGGGCATTGTATTGACTGACATTCATATATATTTGACTGCTTACGTGAATAAAGTGAACAAATTGTTTTAGCCGAGATTAATTGGGTGACTTGTATAGATTTGTTTTGGTATTATGTCGAGTTTGTCTATAGTTTTTTTTTCTATTAAAATGATATAAACAATCTTTCAACCTTCCCACAAGATCAAATAAACAAAAAAAAACAGAGGCAACTTAACCCAATATTACAGTCGTCATATCACACACAAATATCTTCTGTGCATGTCAAACACCATGAATTTAGTTGTTATTTATAGAATTTTTTATGGCCAAAATTATACAAAGTTTTCGTTGATGGCTAATTTATGTTAATTCGACATTTACGTTTAACCTTATAATATTGAATATATATACACAAGACTTGTTTTTTTTTTTTATGAATACCGACCATTTTATAATCTAATTTACGAATTGAATAAATATATCATCCGGTTTTAAAATAAGGTATATGTTATATTGCTTGAAAATAATGAGTAAATTTGATCTGAGACGTTTTATAACGTTGCAACATGACTTGTGGTCTAAGGGTGTGCTATTTTTTGTATTAATGTGTATTACACTTTTATAAACAGTACAACCTGGATGCTTATCGCTGGATGATAATGTCTTCCAACCAATTTGTAAGATGTTAAAGAAACCTTAAGTAAAAATCAAACTGGAATACATTTTTTTTTAATGGGTTCCAACGGGAAGCAAACCTGCAATACTCGGGTAAGCTCGTTGGTTTGTGGTAATATCTTCCAGCCTATCTGAAAGATGTTAAAAAATCTCAAAATAAAAGTAGACTGAACTCGTTTTAAAAAAAATGTGAGCTCCAACAGCAATGAAACCCGCAATCTCCGAAAGAATAGAAAAAATTGGGAAAAAGTAAATAAATATTGTTATATTATAACATATACCATAATAAACTCCGACATCCGTCACTTATTTGGTAGCTTGCTTATCTTTCAAATCATGGATTTCAGGATCGATTGCTGACAGTCTGAAAAAGGGTCCGACTCCGCGTATCCACATAAGGCGTTTTGACATATTTCTAGTTGTTTGTAAGAAATTGGCAATTTGCAATGTCATATTGTACCGTATAAAATGAACATATGTGTATATAAATATATTACAATATAATGTTATAATGTAGACAGTAAGACGACAATAAAAAACAACAAGAATTCGCAAACATATATTTCAATGAGATTTGAAATTATCATTTATTTTATGAGACACTTTGTAAAAAAACATTTAAGTATTAGCAATTCTTAAAATAACTATAATTTTTTTATATCAATTTTGTCATTATAATCGTATGTTGTAAGGGGTTTTTCAAATTGAGTGGTTTTTTTTATTCAATTTTTTTTTAATTCTTGAATAAAACGCACAATTTGCTTTGATTTCAAAAAACCTTTTATTGGTCATTGAAGTATAATGAATGGCATTTATAATAAACACAAAAAACAATATCCGCCAAACGTCCACCTTTTGCAGCTCCACAGATGGCCACTCTTTTGTCAAAATTTTCGATGTCATTTTGGCACAATTGCGGTTCTAACTCACCAATAACGCGAATAATTTCATCCTTTAGCTCAGGAATTGATTGGGGGTCATTCTTATAGACCTGGCTTTTCACGTAACCCCAGAGAAAATAGTCAAACGGTGTCAAATCACATGATCTTGGTGGCCAATTAACATCACCGTTTCCGGAGATTACAATACATAAAATAATTCTCAATTTGAACGCGTTGTTGTTTTGTAAACGACTCCATTTTTATAAATGTCATACACTTCTCAAATGTCACAAGACTCAGGCAAATTCACGACGCCATCTGTGTTTCATCAAAGAATTAAAAAAACCGCTCAATTTCAAACCATTTAGATAACACAAACATTTAATTTGTGTTGTACTAGGCAGCTAATTAGCATCTGTATATAATTAAATGAAAAATCAATCAGTAAGGAATCGAACCCTAAAACGCGTTGGTTCCAAACAAAAAAACTTTCTACAAACAACAGCACGGTTATGCATACTTGCTTGTACAATTTAAACGGTGACTTAAAAAAATATATACTCGTATTTGTTTAGTGTTTGGTACGTTTATTCGATATTGCTTACCCTTATCTCGTCTCGTTTTGCCTTTATTTAGTTTTTTTATTTTATTTATGTCAATGTATTTGCTAACGACCTCCATGTCTTTTAAACCGGGGGTAGCGAATTGAAATTCAGTGGGAACCCATATACAAAAAAAAAATTTTTCAGTCTGGTTTTCGCATTAGGCCTCTTTAACGTATCTCTGGTCAGTTAGAAGAGATTGTCACATAATAATAAGCCCTTCAGGTTGTACTGTATACGACTAAAGAACAATATAGTAGAATTTTTATTTCAGAGGTCAGTTCTTGGTAAATATCAGTTTTTTTTTATATCATTTATTTCTCAAGTCAACTCGCTTTACTTATACGAGAACATATTGACATGGTTTGTGATTGGTTGCAAACCATTACAGTGAGATATTAAAATCGAATGTGAACTGTGTAATTATAAAACTGTTTCTTTGAAAGTAATTTGATATTTCGATTATTAAAAAAAACAAATAATAATGAAATAAATTTATATTAAAAACAAAAAATGTATTTTCTTTTCGTGGAAATTACTTAATATTAATAATATTCAAATTTACTAATTTTATTTACTATAATTCGTTTCATAAGAAACATTTTTTTAATGAATTAAATAAATGGAAAGATTTCAATATCTTAATCTTTTTTTTTTAATGTTGCTTCTCAATAAGAAACAATGGTTCGTTGAACAAGTTGAATTTAAATCATGAAGAAAACTTTCAAAATCATTTGCTTATATTTTTTTCCAAGCAAAGCTTTTCAACATATTTATATCTTAAGAGGGAAAATTCTTAATCGTAAATCTTTATCGTTTGATTTGCAATTGTATTATGATGAGTTAATTTGGCATTCAACTCTATAAGGAGAATGAATTGTGCTTTTGAGAATTTGAGAAAGGAAAGAAGTAAGTAAAAGATGTTTGAAAAACCATAATAAATGTTTGAAAAACCACAATGATAATAAATTAATATATTTTGTGAATATAAATTAAAGAATAAATAAGTACAAGTGCTTATATTTATAATTATATTAATGTTAATATTTATTTTGTTTTGTATAGCATAATTTTATTTATTTCAAATAATAAAATGAGTTATACGTTGTTACATATAATGTTCCACTGCTTTAAAATAGTTTGAATATTTGCACAAAATAATCAAACAAATCAAATCACCGTCACACCATGTTCATATTAGGATAGGCAAAGGGAACAGATTTCCAATTCATTATATCCTGGCACACATATTGTATCGCCTTGACCGCGTCGATATGTGTCGTCAAGCATAGTATCATATTATAAATTCCCTATTCCATTAATAATCTCGTATTTCAAATAATTAAAGCTAAAATACGAATTTTCCTCGTCATAAAATTCATTTCCATTAAAATAATTATGTTATCTTATTTTAAATATTGTATAATACTACACTTTATTGTGGTGTCGTTGTATTCAGTACGACTTTTCGGGTTTGTAACCATGTGAATTATCTGACACTAGACAAGAGAAGTGTCTTATTAGAATCCATTCCCTTTTGGAATTTGTTTTGTAAGATCTGTGTATGGAAACTAGTTAAATGAGTTTTTTTCTTTCTTTGGAACACATAAATATTACAATCTATTTCAACCAACCGGAAATGTTAAAGGCGCCTTAAATGAAAACTAGACTGGGAACTTTAGAAATCCATCGGAAATCGAACTCGAAACACACGAACTAGAATAGAATAATTAAAAAATTGGAGCAATTTAAGGAGTTCGGCTAATTAAGTATTATTTCTCAGATTATGGAAGGGTTGAGAGGGATATAGAACGGCGTGGATAGGAAAGTCAGTGCACTAAAACATACATAGGAAAGTATAAAAATATGTTAAAATGATTGTCCACAATAGTGTTTTAGTGCCAACTTTGATATATGGGAGAGAAAAGTCGACGTGGAAAAAGACTGAGATGAGTCGAATAAATGCTGTAGAATTGTGTACATTGAGAATAATACACGAAGTGACAAAATACGAGATGAAGTGATAAGGAATTAATGTGACCTTAAGGCTGATGTGTTTAGTAAGACAAAGACGAGCACACTTATCTGGTTTGAGCATGTGGAACTAATGAATGAAGAAACACTTACGAAAATGTTGTTGGATTAAGTAAATGACATTCTAAAAGAAATAGAAAATCAAATAAATTGTACAATATAAGAAGGTTTATTGATGTAGAAGAAGCTAAAGATGTGTGTCAAGATAGGACAATCTGGCGTCCTTTCCTCTCTGTCTACCACGACATGGAAATTGCGTGATGGTACGTATGTATTTAGAATTGTTGGAAGGTTTTTGACACAAGATGTTCACTTCCCATGACAACTGATTTTGATTTTCGAGGATTCACGAGTAGATCATTTTCCTTAGACCACTGCGTGATGAGGGGATTATTCATATCAGCAGCAGAAGAAACATCTCTGGAATGGAAACTGGCGTACAATAGATGACATTTCCTCCGCATCTGTATAGTTATGGGTAATAGTCTAGCAATGAAGATTGAAAATGGAATTGGTGACAGTATTCCACCCTGCGGAACGCCAGCAGTCAGCAGAGTTGTATACTCCCATGCAAATAATTATTGAATCATTTCAAGACGTAAAGTGATGTGATCAGGAAAGTTTTAATATTAAAATTTTAATAACAGCACTTGGACAATAATTTATGAAGATTTCGCGGTTGATTTCTTGGCAAAAACATTATTCATTGTTTAATTGACCTTGTTCCCTGCTGCAACACACCTTTCAATTAATTAATTTCTTAATTTGATACCCTTCAATATATCCGAATTGATGATGCAGACACATTGAAGAGCGTGGTCCAGAGATAATATTGTCTTCACCCAAGCTAATCGAGCCTTCGGATTGAAAACCTTTGGAGTTGGTTAAAAAGAATGGCAAGAACATTTGTATCGGTTTAGCGCGTGCGAGAATTGTTACAAGAACTGGAAGTCTTTTAATTTTTTCTTTATAGGACCATCGGGATTCGAATTCGAAATCCTGGGTGGAAAACCAGTGTCTTATCAACTAGGCAACAAAGTTCATCATATTTTAGTCGATTTTTGCTCAAATACGTCCATGTATGAACAATGTATCCCCTATTGTACCTATTTAAGGATATATAACGCCGCGTTATGTGAGCTTTTATGACACGTTTTTTATTTAAGGCAGAATTACATATTTTCACATTAAATATTTGTTCTAAATAATTTTGTTTGAATAATAGTACTAATGCACCATTAAGCAAAATATTTTTTGAAAATTTCGCGGTTGATTTGTTGGCAAAAACAGTACTTAGTGCGTCGTTGACCCTTTTTCCTGAAGCAACACGTCTTTCAATATTTTTCTCTAGAAAACATACACGAAGCATATATAAAATATGTTTTGTAAAATCGTCTTGCAAAGTTTCTTTGAACTTTAACCGGTATTCAGATCGTAAATTATAAAATTGATCAAATGTCACTTACCACCTAATTTCCAAATGATAAAATTAGTCCACAAGACTCGAAATGTCACGGCACATAATTCACTTCACATAAATTATCACAATATACACGACAAGCGATCCTAAATAGTTAATTGTTTATCAAAACACAACAATGTAAGAACGCTTTTCATATATTTAAGCGGAAAAAATATAACTATCAATTCGTTATGTTAAGTTAAAAATATCTAAATCACAAGTCACTTATATCCACAATGTTCACAGATAAAGAACACAACAATTAACATATTTTTTTCAAAAATCGAATTGACATTCACGAAAATTGGCGGTAAACACAATTGGGTAAGAATGGTTTGAAAAAAAATTGTATCCAAATTAACAGTTAACGAAATAATTTCTTCAAAATATATACTCGTATTATACCCAAATCACTATTCACGCTTAAATTCTTTTGTTCTTTTTCACAAATAAATCAAAATATTATTTTTTCAAATGGTCTGTGTTTAAATATTGTAGAATAAAAATAAAACAATTGACAATCACAAAAATTGGCGGTAAACACAATGTAAAAGGAAAAAATATATAAATGGATTATATTTTAAAGTTCCCGCTTGAAATTGTGTTCGATTATGTTATGAAAAACTTTAATGAGAATATATCGTCAATTTTTCACTTATTTCCAAGCGGCTACGGTTGCGTGCAATGTAATTTTACCTTTCGGGACGTGAAAAAAAAAACCTACAAAATCGAAACATGCCGCCCGACAAACAATCGTCGCGTTCAAATATTTGCACAAAATTTTCGACGCGAGTTTATTCGGAGACCAAAAACGTAAAATGCTCTACGTGTAGTCACTGCATCAACACAGGCCGAATGCAAACAACCAGAAAACCGTTTTCACATGTCAAAATTTACACCACGAATTTTTCACGAGAAAAAATACAAAGGGGCACGCGACACAACCTCCCCGAACAGCGACTTGACGCGGACTAAAAACCTGAAATTCTGACATCGCTTTCAAACGGGAGCTTTTTCGCGGCACGCTTGTAGCCATCTCTCTTTCCAACACACATTATTTCGTATACACATCTCTTTCTCACACCTCGATATTTTATTCATGCAAAAATATTTTTTAAATTCTTATTGGAAAATACTATTTTAATAAGAATATGTTTTATTTTGTTTTAATTTGTGTATTTATTTTACCTGTAAATATATTGGTTACCCCGGGAACACAGTAAACTCCAGGGAAATACCAATTTACCCCTAATACGCTATCTCTTCATCCCCGTCTGTCACACTACTCCATAGATCTTATCTCTCTATCGTGCCACGCTTATAGCTCCGTCCCTTTTACTCAACCTTCGTATCCGATATTTTGAAACGTGTATACGTATCAAACTCAACCCACGATGAATTATTTTAGATATTAACTTTAGAAATAGCTAAATAGAAAATGTAATTGATAAAAATTACACAAAATGTATTCTAATAAAGTATAAATTTTCTAGGTGAATTGAGCCTTAAAAAATACGTTTTGCAAATAGAACTTACAATTTTCCCATACGTTTTCTAGCACATATACTTCGTTTTGGATACTTAATGCATATATATCTTTGTTTCTCTCCTTCTGCAGTGCATATCCATCGCATTCACTCACCTCACAGGTTGTATCTTCCATCCCTTTTTATAGATATGCTTGCCAGCTATTTCTCGGTGGAAATTTTAGAAGTTGATATTTTTAATGAATTTTCTATAGAAAATAAAGGATTTTCAATTTATAGCAAATTAATTGTTTCGAATGTTTCTTTGTGGGATGTCATTAGACAGTTATAACAAGGAACGATACTGATTTTATATACGCTATTATACTCCATTTGAAATTTAATATTTTCTTACCTTTTTTTGCCACTCACAGCGGTTGCTAAAAACGGTGTATGGATGTTGCGTTCCTTCAGTGTCTACCTGTTAGCGCCGTGGTACTCGTATAATATTTTTTATTTTTATTGAAAGAAATTCAGCATTTTTTAAGATATCATAAATTCGAGAAGATTTAAGATTTATTAATATAATTTTTTTCGTATTTTATCAAAATGTATCGTTTCCCTGTTGGGGTAGGCAAAGAGGACAAAACGCCCAACTTTAATATTGCGCCATACATCTTTCGTGTATTTACATCTATACACCTTCTCATTCAAGTTCTACGATTTCACTGACTTAACATTTCCTTACTTGACGCTAAATTTACATCGTCACGTAATAGAGTAATATTCAAGCATTGCTAATAAAAAAAATACGTAGGATATAGCCATGGGAAAATCTGTGCCTTATCCAGTAGTTCTAAATAAAAAAAACTAAACTATCGAGGGTGAAGACAATTTTGTCTCCCGGACACGCTCTTTAATATGTCACCATCACTAATCTGGATATAGGTACCAAGAAGTATTAAATGAATAAATAAGTGAAGAGAAGGGTCTTGAAAATACCAATTAGCAATAACACACGATGAAATGGGAAGACGGTAACTCAAAATTGATAATGACCTCAAGGGTCTCAAAATTCATAATAACCTCAAGGGTCTCAAACTTGATAATGACCTCCATTCATATTCCTCTTTGTATCTCTATATTTTGCATAATTAAGGATAAACTACGGTTAAAAATGCAGTTACGAGAGAATTCATCTTAACCGAAAAATCATGGTGGATACAAGTATTGTACAACGAAAAGACATTGAAAGTAGTTTTCTTAAATTACATATTGTATATACATACCATCACATAATTTCCCTATGGGAGTAGGCGAGAGGACAGAGCATCAGATTTTCACATCCCTAAACACATATTTTACCTCTTATACATTCATACACTTTCTCATACAACTCCTACGATTTATATTTATATAACGTTGTATACCACGTTTCCTTCTTTCAAAATATCATTCATATGATCCAGTCATATTTTTCTCGGTCTTCCTCAATCACTGACATTTGCACTCTATATTTATTTTGTTAGTCTTTTTTTCATTCGTTTAACATGCGCTAGCCATCTCAGATTGCTCTTATTTATCTTACTTAACACATCGGTATTTAATTCACATCCATTTCTAATCAATTATTTATGTATTCTGTCAAACATTTTTCCAAGCATTTATTCTTCTCAGTGCACACATTTCCACATCGTTTATTTGACTCCTTTCGGTATTTTTCCTAACCTATGTTTCACTCAAATACTTCAAAGCAAATACTGTTGTGGACTATCACCTCAGCGGACTTTAGTCTACGACGGTGTTTAAGTACCATGTTTATTAAAATAAAGCTCACGTATTATAATGAAAAACAGTATGTTAGTCGATTTTATCTAACGAATTCGACATATTTATGAACGTATCTTAATTTAATAAAAAAAAGCACTGCAAAGTTAATAAACCATCTAAACATAAAAAACATTGTCTTACTAACCTTTCAACAAAACGACCATCTTCCACATGACATATCCACTGTATATTTATTTCAGTTTAAAGAAAAAACAACAATAAAGTTAAACTTATCAATTTCACGCGATCTCTACCAGTACATAAATTTCTATGTTAACATTTTTTCGACTAAGTAAAATATCCGTTACGATAACTTTTAAATTAAATAAAAAAACTATGAATTTTATTCTGTGTGTAATTTGGTCTGTCATACATAATATTGGTATGTCATACATAATATTGACGTACTCGTATATAACATACATATGCAAAAATAAACTTATCCACAATTTTGTCTTTCTGACACGATTAAGGAAAAATCCAGCTGCTTTGTATGTTTTTATACGGAATATTTAAAAAAAAAGGAATTACCTACATATCATGCATACATACATACCATCACACACTTTCTCTGTCAGGGTAGGCAGAGGATAGAGCGCTAGACTTTCCTATCCCGACACATATCCTTCGCCTCTTCTCTATCCATACATCTTCTCGTACTACTCCAACGATTTCTCTGACTTTATATGTCTTATTTTATCAAAATATTTTCTGAGGTCTCTTCTATCTCACCTTCCACTCATATTTACACTGTATATTTATTTTATTAATTTTTCTCTCAATAAGCCATTTTATATAATGTTTATTTTTTCATTTGTATTATCTATTCTTTTCCGATATTTCAAATGTATAAAAAAATTATGAAATGGTTGGGTCTTTTTTTGCATATTAACGTCCGTTTATATTATGTGACTGCATATATTATACCAGCGATTCTTAACAAGAGGTCCACAAGCTATGTATATTATGTATTGTAATTTATTTTATTAAACACTGTTTATTACACTTTATGTAACGGTATAACCCTACCAGTTTCAAGGTTTTCACATTTTCATGTGCTCTACTGATAATGAGATGAAAGCCTTGAAACCAGTAGGGTTATACCATTACATAAAGTGGAATAAACAATGTTTAATAAAACAAATAACAACGTCTTTAAACCTTCACAATGTTAATGCCCTAACTCTAAATAATATACATTATATATTTATGAAAAGGTGTTTTGATAAAGCTTTTTTCAGGTAGATAGTCACGTGTTTCTTCTTCTTCGAAATCTCAATGCTGAGAAACATGGCCCGAAAATTGTTGAAGTTTTCTTCCGAGAAATAGTGCGGTGGTTTCCCATCCCAAAGAAATTATATACATATTGCAAAAACTGTGAGCCCCTTCTACCAACAAACAATGTTTTGGGGTGTAGTTCTAGGTCCCAGATGAAATAGAGGGAGATAGACCAGGTTAATAATGGTTGAATAAGGTGGTTAGTATTTTGAAAAAAGAAAACGTAGGAATTTAGGAAAATCGTAGAAGTAGTATGAGAAAAAAAATTAGACGTATAAGAGGCGAAGGGTCTCAGTTAAGATAAGAAAGCCTGGCACTTTGTCTTCTCTGGCTACTCCGACAGGAAAATAGCTATATGGTATGCATATGTTTATGTATTCCGTGGACCGCAAGGCGCACCAACATCTCTATCTTCTAAGAATTGGAGAATACCGAAAGTTTTTTCAACAACATACAGAAAAAGAATCATAACATACATACTTAGAACATGGTGCTGAAAAAATGGTCAAAGTCTGGAGTAGATGGGGATCACGGGGACATTTAAGGGAAAGTGAGGAAGTGGTAGGTGTCCTATGAATAAACGGATCGAGTAAAAGAGTTTACATGATCATTTTTAAGTGCTGCATTCAACATGGCCCAGGATCGGGAGGGGTGGAAATACGTGGCGCGCACAGTTCTAGACATAGCAGAGAACCACAATGCTCCTAATTGAGCACACGATAATAAAGAATATAATACATTATATTAAAGCCGATTTATAAAAAAAATTAATGTTCCACTCTGCTTCTGACTAACAGCTTTTTTAACATATTTGTTATTGGTTGAAAAAGATAACTATATGTCCTTTGATCAGCCAGGTTATACTGTACGCTACAAATACGTAGTATAGAGATTAATTAGTAAATATCTCAGAGATGTAAAGTTTAAATATTTATATTACTTTTGATGAAAGTACTCTTTACATTTTTTTTTACAATTTGTGTGCTCAACGATATATAAGGTATATTTTAAAACTAACACTTAAGCCATAATAATAAATTATATAATGGAAAATATCTAAGCCATTTGAGATTTGCAGACGATATCGTTATATTCTCACAAAACCAATATGACCTACAGCACCAACTGCAGAAATTGGTAGAGGCCAGTAAAGAAGTTGGTTTGAAAATGAATATATCTAAAACAGCTTTGCTATCCCAAAACCAATTACATAATTGTAGATGGAAAGCCGCTGGAACTTGTCCAGGAATATGTGTATTTGGGCCAACTTGTTTCCTTTGTAGATGGCATATCGGAGGAAATAGCACGAAGGACAAATAAAGGTGTGCAAGAAAATGAAGTGGTAATGGACAGGGCACATAGCCAGAATGTTCGATTTCCGATGGACATCCAAAATAATCCAATGGTACTAAGAGGTATAAAGAGGCCCAGAAGAAGACCGAAGGTACGCTGGATAGATCAAATCAGAAAGCATGGCAGCATCACATTGTACCTACGAACAAAAAACCGAATTATTTGAAGTCAACTTAGGGAGATCTTCTTCCAGCAGTGGATTGACCCAGGTTAACAATGATAATGATGATGAATATATAGTATCAGGTCCTGAACATAGCCAATTTGCATCTCAAATCCATTCTCTGGCACTACCATCGAGAGGAAGGGAAGATGCAGACTCAGCAGAGACATGTGACACGCATGGAAACTAATGAAATGTTCACCATCCCTAGAGTTAAAACCTCTTTTGCCCAAAGGCAATATGCTTATTTGGCTCCCATGACATACAATATCGTGCCGAATTCAATAAAGGTAAAGGTAGGAAAACCATTTAGACAGTCGATCGGAGCGTGGTTGTTATTGCGTCAGGATTATGAGTACTTGCAAGGGCTTGCAGGATGAATGACGTATGGAAAAGATTTGTGTGGGCTTGTGAGTGTGGGTTTCTTCTTGTTATTTTAAATTTTGTTGTTTTTGTGTTTCTGTATGTTTTTTATTTTTATTCTTATGATTGTGTGCGGTATATTGTGGGATGAATATTTTTGGTATTTCTGGAGTGATGACGTGTGAGGAGTTTAATTTCGCATGATGTTTCCAGTTGTAATTGAGTGTCACTGTTTGTCAGGTTGATGAGAACGTGCAACGGGGTTTTTTTTTTGTGTAATCAAAAATCGGAAAGAAGTATCGATTTATTTTTTCATGCTAAATATCCTCAGTGAGATACAGGAAAAAGTCTAGTTTACTGGGGATATGACAAATAAAAGGCTACAAACCCAGATCCATTAAAATTGTATGTCCAAATTAAATTACCTGTTGTTTTTTCGCAAATTATGTATATTTCTTGGTGTTATAATAATAATAAATAAATATAATATGTACATATATTTTTCCAAAACTCTCCTTTTAAAGTTCAACAGACTAGCTTGGAAGATTATGTAAAAAGATTAAGAAATGTAGCATTTTACAGTCATTTTTGTTTTTTTTTTATGTATATAAAAATGGGAGTTTTTATGCTTCATTTGTATTTCTACCAGACGCTGTGTTTAATAAAACAACATATAAATAATAATATAAAAATAAATAAAATCCACAGCGAATCGGTGGAGACCTTTGAAAAAAACAGGGTTGCCTCATTTTTAGTAATTGTTTTTTTTTTAATAATATTTATGACTAGTAAAGAGGAGTCATGGGTATCAGTTTACTCCCTAATACTAGATGGGAAAAACTCTGTGTCATTCAAGGGGAGAAGTAAAGCGCCGGGTTCAAACCTCATGGTAATATAACGCGTTATATGCACTATACACTTTAAATTTTTTTAAAATAACAATCTGAAAGTCAAGATGATTAATGTGTAAACTCGTGATCGTTAAAATAGCCATGTTTGATATTTTCCCATATTTATTTATTTAATACTTTTATTGCAAATACTATTTGCGGGTTTATTTCCACACAGTAATCCCTTCCAACCAACCAGACAAAATTAAATGAAGCAAGTTATGATCACAAAAAAACATTCAAATTACTATTCATCCTCACGAAATCTATGAACACACACGTGAGCATATGCCTATAAACCCCACGCAGACGGACAATCATTCGAACATTGCTTTTCATATAAATTGAGATATCATCGATCAAAGGAAGGGATGGTGGAAAGGAAAGGAAAAGAAATCAGGAATGAAACACATTATATTAATGACTAGAAATTAAGACTTTTTTCAGACGCTTCTTAAAGCATACTAAGAACGAAACAAGTCTAACAATGGTTCCCATATATTCGGTTTACAATGGTATCGTCTGGGTTGAATTTGGTCATGCAAACAGACCTTGCTATTTCGATTATTTTTTGGAGTGACTAGTCTTAAAGCATGGAATAGACTTATTTTAGTATTAAGAGTAGCGGAATGATGGCATAAAGATACTCAATAGGATTCGAATTGAACGAACGAACTTATGCACAGATATTAAATTGTTTCGAGCATAAAACAATTGATTTCGTCGTTTGTAATTTTTAAGGACATTACTTCTCAAATTTTTTTTACTATGGACTTGCCCAAATATTTCAACGTTATCCTTTGAATATTTTAACAAACATAAAAGACAATAAATAATAGTGTGTTAGTGTGTGGAAGTGAAACTTGGATTTAGCAGAAGGATAAAAGTTAGATTAATGCTGTGGAGACACGTGCACTAAGATTTAGCAGAAGGATAAAAGTTAGATTAATGCTGTGGAGACACGTGCACTAAGATTTAGCAGAAGGATAAAAGTTAGATTAATGCTGTGGAGACACGTGCACTAAGATTTAGCAGAAGGATAAAAGTTAGATTAATGCTGTGGAGACACGTGCACTAAGATTTAGCAGAAGGATAAAAGTTAGATTAATGCTGTGGAGACACGTGCACTAAGATTTTTTTCAGTGTCAAAGAAGGCGAAAGGAGGACATTAGAAATGCATGCATGGATAAAATTAATGTTTTAAATAACACGAAGAAAATATATTTAAGATGCTTCGGACATGTGAAGAGAATGAAGGACAAAATAATGACTAAACGAGAATGCAAGCTTGAAGTCAAAGGTATGCAAGAGGTAGGCCAAGAAAAATGTGACTGGATCAAATGAAGCAGATTTTATAAGAAGATAATGTGAGAAGCATGAATGATGTGGATTTGCCGAAAGTTGTGTGCTTAGACAGAAATATTTGGAGATCTGTTATCTCGGCCTATCTTAAGAGGGACACGGCGTATCTAAATTCTATGAGATGAGAGTTATATTCGTACCAATCTCTATATTGTATCTTCTACCTGTCGTCTAACATAAAATAAAATATCTCCTCTCACTTTATTCTCAACAGTCCAGTGAATGTTCTTTATACTCAACCATTGAAAATGTTCAAATTATTCTCGCCAAGGTCAAGGTACTAACCAAAAAGTAAAATAAGGTCAAATTGTCCACGGTGGCTTATGTGGTAAAGTTAGTAAGACCTCCGTGGTCATCATCATAGTTCTATCTAAACAGCTCAGGGTGAGTCTTTACTCTTAAATTAATCTGTATTCTTCCCTGTATTGCGATCGGCGCTTCCAGTCCCGGCACTCTGAGATCTTTTTCCACCCCATCCAACCAGTTGCGGTGTGCCAAAGCCTCTTTTATCTTTTGGTCTGGTCATGTCTAAGATGTTTATGAGTGTGGACTCGTTATTCATTGTATTTATCCAGTCCATCGAAGACGCTTTTTTAATAAATCTCGCAATATTCGAGTTGACAAGAAATTTTAAAAAAATACACCACACTTTTTTCCATGTTCTTCCTCATACTGTTAAATTGTACTTTACACTACACTACATCTAAAGCCGATTGTATAACTATCACGTATCAGAAGATCCACAAAGGTTTATTTGTAGTTAGTCTTCCCTTAGTAAACTTTCTGCTGTTTTCTTACAAATAAATATTTTTTTTCTAAACGTCAACAGAGACGAAGGAGCACCCAATCTAATTAATGGCCGCAGCCACCACCTTACAATCCTTACACTCAATTATATGTATAGTAAGTTTGTAATATTTTAAATCTAATAATAATAACGAGTTCAAATCTCAAGTTAGAGTTGCCTTGAGAAGAGTCTGTTCTTTAAACGGCGCTATATAAATCATATTTTTTAGTATATTTACTATTTTTTATATGCAATATAACTAGATGGGTCCCTTGTGATAATCTTTTCCAACCAACTAGAAAGATGTTAGAGTTATTAAGGGGAAACTACGGTACTCAAACGAGAATCGAGCTCGCGATCCCTAGATTAGGAAACAAATTTCTTATCCACTATGCCACGGAGATCATGTTGAACTTGTCCATTTGCTTTTTAATGTTTTTATATCTTTTATTTAACTTCACCACTGCAGTGATATTTGATCACAAAATAAAAACAACATAAAATCCAAAACATCAAAAAAAGCAAAACACAAAAAATGTTTCGAGTTCGATTAATCATCATGCTACAACCGACACCCCTGTCAGTTAAAAGAATCTGCTAGAGCGCATCTCGTTTCTCCGCGACGTTTCGATATATTTGCCTCTCTCTCCAGCGGCACACTTATTTTCTTTGTATCTCTTTTCTTTAAACATACAGGACGTGTTATCTCTTTCTCGGGGTCATCTGGAAGCAATAAGCAGAAGTGATCTAACCGACATTATTGTTTTGTTTAAAGTCATACCTAAGAATTAAATTTAATGTGGTAGAAATGTCCGGTATCCCATAAAGTAAATTGTAAGTTACATGCGGATGTTCAAAGTAGAATTAAGAAATGTCGACCTCCGTTGTCTAGTTTGTAAGATGCCTGTTTTCTAGCCTGAAGGTTACGGGTTTGATTTCCATTAGAACAAAAAAAGTCTAGTTTCATTTAAGGTATTTTTAAAGTGTTTCTGGTTGGTTGAAAGAGATTTGGCAATAAGCCCGCAAGGTTGTACTGCGTAAAAAAAATATAGTACGATACAAGGAAGGAATTTCGATTTTTTTATGTATTCATTTAGTACCCTTAAACCCAACCGAATTGTTTATTCTGTTATTTTGAATAGCATGACTGTGAGCTAATAGTGTCTTTGACCTTATCCCTCAAGCCTTCGACCTTATGACCACTCAAGAAGACAAGGAACCCGTGGTTCGTCATCGAACGTATTGGCATTACTACACCACACGTGAAGAGACAACACTAGCACATATCTAGCACTTATAAGCAGCGGCGGCCGGTCTAGAGTGGCGCTGGTGCGCTGGACCGGAGAAATAATTCGCAATAATTAAATTATATATTCGCAAACATGACTTACAAAAATGTTAAATATTTGTATAGATTAAATATATATATATATATATATATATATATATATATATATATATATATATATATATATATATATATATATATATATATATATATATATATATATATATATATATATATATATATATATATATATATATATATATATATATATATATATATATATATATATATATATATATATATATATATATATATATATATATATATATATATATATATATATATATATATATATATATATATATATATATATATATATATATATATATATATATATATATATATATATATATATATATATATATATATATATATATATATATATATATATATATATATATATATATATATATATATATATTATATATATATATTATATATATATATATATATATATATATATATATATATATATATATATATATATATATATATATATATATATATATATATATATATATATATATATATATATATATATATATATTATATATATATATATATATATATATATATATATATATATAATATATATATATATATATATATATATATATAATAATACTGACAAATAGTACCAGTATTTTTATTTAAGTGAAAATTAAAAAAAAAAATTAAATAAAATTTAAAAAAATATTCCTTTCAAATTGACCGGCCGAGTTTGCCAATACTACCGGAGCGATCTCCACCAATACGCACCGGACGGAAACGCAGATTCATATAGGGCAGATAGAGACATATAGTAAACCGTGAGACAGCGATATTTCATATTTGCTCAGCGTCTCGAGGTGCGTTGGTGCTCAGTGCACCAGCACACCTCGGGACCGGCCGCCGCTGCTTGTAAGTATTGTTACCAAACGAACTTTTACCAGACTAGAAACGTTTTTCTACCAAATTGAGAGAATGATTGAATTGGAAAAGACTCACGTAACAAAAATGACTGACATGAAAAGAGAATGCGGCAAAGATAGATCTAGGAATATATTTTTGATATAAAGAACTGGTATTCGAATGAAAGATTCAGTAATAAAAAAAATATTTATATAGTAATCGATCAAAATGAATATTATCACTAAACTTATATACTCGAACTGAACAAAACCACTGGCTGATGATTCACAGTATATTGTATATTAGCGCCAACTTTGATTTATGGGAATGAAACATGAATGTAGAAAAATTGTAAAGGGAGCTGAATAAATACTGTATTAACTAGACCAGCTGTCGTAAATCTATGGCACGCGTACCACTAGGTGGCACGCGGAAGGGTTTTTGGTGGTACGGCATAAATAATGACGAATAATGAAATTCTTTAGTACGTTAGCAAATTATATGCATAATTTCTTAAACGTAACGGCTCGTATTCTTAAACGAAATTATTCGTTTTTGGGGAAACATCAAAAAAATTCTCGCTACGTGGCTCATTTTCTTAAACGAAATTATCAGTTTTTGAGGGGAAAAATTTAAAAAAATTGACTGCAAAATAAACACTTAATTTGGAACAGGGTCTCCAATTTATAATGCGCATGAGGCCATGTAAGTTATTTGAATTATAATAAAGTAATATTGAAGTAATGGTAATTAAATAAGTATTAATTCCCTTAAGACAATCTTTTCTTTAACCCCCCCCCCCCCCCCCGCCCCGCCCCATTATAATGAAAAGCTCCCCTGGATCAATCAGCGACACGCAGTGTTCAATAATTAAGTGTTATTAACTTCGCTTACTACATTATTCCCTAATTCAAACTAACAATTTTTTACTTCATTCTGTTTTCTGTCATATTTCGTCATACTACGTAGTTTAGTTCAGCGGTCGGCAACCTATATTCGCTGATGTGCCACATTTTATATTTTTTAAGTTAATTAACTTAAAAAATATAAAATGTGGCACATCAGCGAATATAGGTTGCCGACCGCTGAACTAAACTACGTAGTATGACGAAATATGACAGAAAACAGAATGAAGTAAAAAATTGTTAGTTTGAATTAGGGAATAATGTAGTAAGCGAAGTTAATAACACTTAATTTATTTGGACATGTACTCGTAGAATGGACGTGGGACGAAAGGCTGAAAAAAACAATATAGAACACGTACGTGGGTTTTTATGTTTGTTTATTTAATTTAAAAAATAATTTGAGACTAATTTTTACCTAATAAATTTACATTTATCATTTTACATTCGTAAATTAACATTAAGATTTTATCATTTCAACGATTAAGTCCATTTATTACTCCAGTTATTTTTTTAAAGTAATTTTTAATTTTCCTTATTCGTACATGAATAAATAGTTCAAATACAATAAAACAAACAAATATTCAGACATATTCGATAAAAATTATTATTAAAATATATTTTATACTAAAACATTAAAACAAAATACAGTAACATGTTATTTATAGTTCTTTAGATTTCATTCTTAAATTATGCAAATAATATGTGTCGAACCTTTAGAACATATTATTACCTATATATATTAGTTAATTTTTGTTGTATTCATAAACTTTATACAATGAAATTCTAAGGTTTACGAGTATTAATTACACAATGAGTAAAGGTGTATACAGTAGGTACCAATATTATACAAAATACTTATGAAGGTGCAGGGGGCGGAGGAGAGACTTAAGGTGGTACAATTCAAAAAAGTTTGTAAACCCTTGATACTCGTGTAGACTAAGAAAATAAAAAATATTGTTTTAACATTTTTATATCTAGCTTACTAAATAAATCTTTCGTTTTAGTGTAGTGAATTCATTTCAAAATCGTATTCATCCCTTTATTCTGTAAATTTAAAAGTTTCTCAATTTAGTTCCATTGTTCAGAAATAGAAAACTTGAACAATAATATTAATATGGTGATATTATTGAATCAGAAACCAAATTGGTTGAATTCAAACATAATTTATATCAAATTCTACTGAGAAACCCAACCTTTTTGCCATATTTTTAGCTATAAATTCAGTAAAATAATTGCAATTCAAATAATTATCCAGCATATTTCTCAAATCATTTATAGTATCCATTTCCTTTACAGCTTTTTCATTTATCATCAAACAGTCATTTCCACCACTATTGACTCTACTTCCCACTATCATATATTTGTATTTTGAAACATTTAATCTTTATCTATTTATACAACGAGTGTGAGTCATGGAAGAAGATGGCCGAGATAAGTATGATTCGATCGAGAAATTTAAACTTTGACATAACGAAAGCAGTCAGAGAAACCAAATGATCTGCGTAATAATGTGTATGGATGCCGAGGAAGCAAAATATGTATTATATATCGTGATAAAAAAAATTCCCTGTCATCTCAGCCTACCCCGACAAAGCATGATGGTATGTTTATATCAAGTAAATGATATTATTTGTTATATTTTAATATCTTTGAATATCAGACATATTGCTTTGGAGACGAGTGTAACTTTAAGGTCGATTTCGTCTTCATCGAATACCATAAATTTATTGTTCCGAATCGATTCAATAGGGCAGGGTATGATGACAGGGTTGTTGCCGTTCCCGTCGCTGGCTGACAATACTTTTGGGATGTCTTATCCAAAGTTATGATAGTATATGAGCACTTCACGCATAAACTACACTACACCTAAAGCAGAATGTAACATAATACTGTCACATATCGAAAGATTTACAAAAGTTTTTTTGTAGTCACTCTTCCCTTAGTATGTTTTTTGTGATTTTCTTACCAAATATGTTTTTCTGAACATAGTTTATAAAAGTCGTCTATTTTTTTAAAATCATAACCAAAGTAACATATTGAACGACCTCCGTGGGCTTACTAGTAAGACGCTTGTCTTCCGAAACCAAGAAAAGCGAGTTTTTATTCTTTAAAAATCGAGGGTTACAGGTTGCCAGTATGTTTTTCATTTAAATCTTCTATAACACCTTTGTTGTTAGATAGAAGATATTGCAACTTAACAATAAACTCCCCAGGTTATACTATATACAATGAAATAGTAAAACAATAACTTTCACTTTACCACTAAATACTAGGCGGTAAAAAAGTGGCCATGTTAAAATAGATTAAAAAGCGTGGAATTTTTATGCTTTTTGTTCATTTGTGTTATATTTTTATAATCTTTTTATTATTATTGAAAATATTCATAAAAACGTTGGGTTGTCTATGCATATATTGATTTCCGTTAGCACTGCATCCGTTGGGTTCAAGTCAGTGATCCTAAACCGGTTTAGTTAGATTTGTTTAATATATTTCGTCCGAGTTACTTATGTGTTAACAACACTCGAAACGGTGATCCGAGAAATCGGTACGTGATTTGAAATGCAGTTAACGTTTTGGTCGCATTCTAAATTACTCAACCGGTAAGAATGTGACGCAGTTTACTTTAAAATCTTCATTTCCGTGCATATATTACTATTGGAACACTAGACATGCCATGCACGAATTATATATATTTTTATAATGTTCCTAGAAATTATTTTTTTTACTTATTCACAAGACTTACTGCTAACTACTCCTTTAAACATATTTTATATACATTTTTCACATGAAACACCTCATTAAACACAAAAATACCCGATACGTCTACTGATAGCTGAACGTCAAAACTTTAAAACCGTCACTGACAACTATAATTTTTTCAACACAACATTAAAACGTGGATAAGATGAAATTATTTCAATGTTATAATTGAATCATTACAGCGCGCACCTCATTTTATTTACAAAAGTGAAAAATATAGTGTGACATACTGGTATATTATTAGAAATCAGAACTATCAAAATTATTATTGACAGTAATATTTGAATGAAATCTGTATTCAGATTTTACAAAAAAAAGCATGTATCGCTAGGGCAATTGGAGCAAGAGCCGGCAAGACCTCACACGCCACCCATACATCTAGCATTAAGGCTAAGGCCACACCAAAGTGCTTCGCTAGGTGCTACGTGACTACTGGGCTAGGTGACTTCATGCTTGGCCACACCAAAGTGCTTCGCACAAATTCATTTGACATTTGGGAGTGGTTGAGTCAACAAACGATGCCACTCTCAAAACTAATCAATTTCATTACAACATACCATCTTTATTTACTTCCTGTGCAACTTCATTCCAAAGTGATTTTATTACAGGTACATTTTTGTATAATTTGCTCGATGGGTTCCAAAAAAGCTCCCTTTTATACACAGCTGTTATTAAAACTTTTGCCATCTTGTAAAATCACTTGGTGACACAATAAAATGAACCAACACGCCTGTTCGCCAGGAGACTCACTCGGTGACTAATCGTCATGTAGCGTGGCGCGAAGCGTGCAGTGTGGTCATTGCGATAGTATGCGGTGAGTTGGTTCGCTACGATATGTCGCCTAGCTCGCAGCGTAGCCTAAGCACCAAGCGAGGCTCCTACCTGTGTGGCCGACGCCTAAGAGATAGACCATTCCACGTCATAGAACAAGCAATGGCTTAAACTTTATCATAATATCTCGCCCTGTTGGATCCATTTGGAACAATAAATGTATTCGACGAAGACAAAATTGACCTCCAAGTTCTACTTCTATCCGAAGGAACATGTCTCAGACACAGATTCGAAAGATATGTAGGGAATACCGACATCCCTAAATATTGTCAACATGCACGGTCAACGACCGATGAATCAACCTTCGAATATGTACAAAGATCACATACCAGAACGTCAATATTGTTTACACGCAAATAATATTTACGTCGCATTCCACGGTAGAAAGAGAACGCATCGCGTTGTCTCACCGTTTCGGCAATAAATATTCTACCCACTATATCATTGGCAACGTCTGCGACCACCTCGGCACGCACAGGAGTGAGATCAAGATATACTGCGGACGCATTCACGCGCCCCGTTCTGAAATTGTATATATACCTACTTATCGACAAATAAAGAGCACTTATTATTATTCACTTGACCATTCATTGATTGTTCACTCTCACTTTTTCGCATTCCTGAATCGACGTATTTTATTTTAAATACAAAACAAATCATCATCATCACGACGTACGACTAAAGCATACCGCTAAATTGATGACCCCGAACGAAAAGGAACACAGAATTCGACTAAAGCGAATACAGCGATGTCAACAACATCATCATCAGCACGTCCTACTAGGACATACGCTAAAGATACAATGAAGACATTCCACTACAGTGACTGAATACAAAGATACAAAGTTCGAAATCACTTCTTTCGCGATACTTGAGCAAATGTAGACTATGTAGAATCAGACCAATATCACGATATTTATGACTTCCATATATCTGTCTAGCACAGAGGTTTTCATCAACCTTAGTCTAACATTGACACCCTAAACAAAACAAAATATCTTCGCAGGAACCCTTCCTATATTCACTTATTCAGTACATATATATTAACAATAAAATAAGTACAAAGATATCAATTAACTTTATTACAAGATTTATTTTCAACCTACGAAAGTACGACCACATAACTTCATACCAGAAGGCATTGAACTGATTGAATGTTAGAAATAGACGCCAAATTCACATACTGTCTCTATTGTGTAATATCCTTAACTGTCCCGCCACACCCTCTTATCTCGCCGAAAATTTTCAGCGTCTTTCCAATCATGGATTAGCGCTACGCTCAAACAGAGATTGTTTATTTGTCTTTCCAGTTCACCGCTCCTCTTTCTTTACGTCGTCCTTTACTGTCCATGCAGTGAGGCTCTTGAATCAGTTACAAACCAATATAAGACTCGCTCCGTCCTTGGCATGCTTTAGGAAGCGACTGAAAAAACTCTTAATTTCTAGTCAGTAAAATAACGTATTTCATTCCTGATTTTTCTTTTCCTTTCCTCTCCACCATCCTTTCCTTTCCTTTTGATTGGTGATATCTCACTTTATATGAAAAATAATGTTCGGGTGGTTGTCCGTCTTTGTGGGGTTCGTGGGCATGTTCTCACGTATATGTTTATGGATATCGTGAGGATGGATAGTCATTTGAATGATTTATGCGACCACGTAACTTGCTTTATTTACTTTTGTCTGGTTGGTTGGAAGAGATTGCCGCCTGGATATAAGCCCGCCAGAATGTATTGCAATAAAAGTGTTAAATAAATAAATAAATACAAGAACTTTTTTGTTTATTAACAATATAGGAAAATAATAATGCAAAAAAGAGCGTAAAAATTAATAAAACATTTGGACTTTTTTCAATATTTGGAGGAATCTTTGAAAGATACTCTCGGCACCCTTTGGTTATCGTTGCGGAACCCTAAGGTGCCGGGGCACCCCGTTGAAAACCAATGGCCTATCAGCAT
This sequence comes from Odontocerum albicorne, assembly GCA_949825065.1. Taxonomy (NCBI): domain Eukaryota; kingdom Metazoa; phylum Arthropoda; class Insecta; order Trichoptera; family Odontoceridae; genus Odontocerum; species Odontocerum albicorne. Next base: position 23,084,276 of record OX463857.1, read on the forward strand.
TGAAAACTGATTGGCAGATCAGAATAAATAGAGTCACAACAAACGACCTCCGTAGCCTGGTTGGTAAGACACTTGTCTCCTAGCCCGGAGGTTGTGGGTTCGATTCCCGTTGGAACACAGATTTTTTAAAAAGGATTCTTGCCTGGTTTTTACTTTAGACCTCTTTAAGATCTTTTTGGTTAGTTGTAAGATATTTTCATATGGCAATAAGCCCACCAAGTTGTACTGTATACAACGAAAGTGTAATATAATACAATAATCCAGACGCGATACAACAAATGAATCGATAATAGTATTAATTGCCCCTGTTGGAAGACATCGACGCATTTAAGACTATAGAAGCCCGAAAAAACCTTATAACATATTAGTATATCGAAAAGAGCTTTTCTTTATCGAGAAAGACATCAAGCTTACTATCGATAATGATCCAAGATGCCATGACAATCCCGATCTAGCTTGCTGATGACCATATATAAAAAATAATAATCTTGTCTCGTAAACTTCCTTTGTTATTTCTAGCTACTGAGACAAGCTCAAACCATTTCACATAGAAGTACAAAACAATATTAACCCTTAGGGTGCAAATTCCCTAACATAGTGCATTTTTCTTCACCCTTATTCATGCAACTCATCATCCACTTATTACTTGCAAGTATTTATCGATCTGTCTTCTCACTAATACCTTTACAAAGCACTGTAAATCCATGCAGTTTCTCGCTTATTATTTTTTCTCCATTTTCTTTTCATTCCCACACCACCTAAGTATCCCTTCTTACTTCAAATACTAACAAAACTAAGTATGTATTTGCAGTCAGTGCTTCAGCACCCTATTTTGCAACCCCAATGAAAACCACCCCTGACTTCAAAAGTCGTGAATAAAAAATTAGCCTGTGTAAAAATCTTATTCCTTTAAGTTTCAAAGTGTTTCTTAATAGAAATTTAAACACAAAGCTTACTCCTTATTCCCCCGGGAATAGTGTTCGAATTTACATTGCTTTTTCTTTCCCTGGAAATTCTGGAGAACCGCAGAATGCTGAGAAAAATGTGTCCCCCTTCTTGCAAATCTACAGGGGTTGCTTCCAGCGAACGTGGAGTGTAAATGGAGTCGTGTAAAAATATTTTTAAAGAAGTTTTTATTACTTCACATACGGGAATCTAAACTCAAGTTATTCTGCGCTGAGAAAGCAATTTTGGAACTCCGTACGCTCCTCTTGTGGATGATGTCTTGTATTCCTATAATCGAGTTATTTGTATAATGCAATTATTAATCCTGCTTTCTTTGAATATTATTTGTTAGTTTACTTTTTATTTTGATTAAAAAGATATCAGTTTTTTCTACGACTTACGGGTCTAGTTGAGAGAATGTTAGACTTCTACGGAGTTACGAGTTCGATTCTCGACGGTATCCTATAAGATAGTTCCATTCTGGATTTTGACATAATGCTATCGAGCATTTTTCAAATTGGATGGAAAAAAATGCCATATGACAATAAGCTTACCATGAAGTACTATATCTAAATATAAATGTAATACAATACATAAAGTAAAAAATACCATATGACAATAAGCTTACCATGAAGTACTATATCTAAATATAAATGTAATACAATACATAAAGTAAAAAAAACTTATTAATAAATACATTCATGCCATCACGGCATTTCTCTGTCGGAGTAGGCAGAGAGGACAGGCGCAAGATTTTTTATTGTATAGTATTACACTTTCGTCGAATACATCACAACCTGGTGGGCTTATTGCCATGTGGCAATATCTTCCAGCCAACACAAAATATGTTAAAGTGGCCTTAACTGAAAACCAGACTGGAATTATTTAAAAAAACTGAGTTCCAACGGGAATCGAACCCGCAACCTCCGGGTTGGGAGACAAGCGTCTTACCAACTAGGTCATGGAGACTTTCCTATCTTGACACAAGTCTTTCGCCTCTTCTACATCCATACACCTCATACAAATCCTACGATTTCTGTGTATTTTAACGTTTCCTTCTTTATAAATATCATTCACCTGATCCAACTATGGTATACTTTTCTTGGTCTTCCTCTACAACACCTTCACATTTGCACTATATATTCTTTTGTTAGTCTTTCTTCATTCACTCGTTTTACATACCCAAACCATCTTGTACATCTCGTACCTGTACTCGTTTTCATCTTATTCAACAAATCAACCCTAAGTTCGCATTCATCCCTCGTAATTGAATTGAGTTTTTTTATCATAGATTGTCACCTAAAGTATTCTTCTCAGCGCACGCATTTCTACAGCATTTAGACGAGCTTTAATTTTTTTTCGACGTCCACATTTCACATGATAGAAATCAAATTGTTTTTTAAACAATTTGTAACACTTTCATCACCCATCTCGCTAGGAAAAGTGCTCATTGAAAAATTATTACATACGACAGCGGTGTCTTACTATAGCATTATCATCATCACTATCCTCATCAAGTCATGTTTCTATTGGGATAGGTAAAGATACCAGATATCCAATTTATTCTGTCCTAACGTGGTACATATTTCACTTCTACCACATCCATGCACGTAATCATACATAATTTCATATTATAAAGGCTTTTCACTCTCCGGTTTTTCAAAATTACATTCACGTTCATTCTTTAATACTCGTTTAGATTATTCCTATTGTAAATATTTCATCATTCGTCATTTCTACGTGCTGGAACCATCTTAATGCCTCTTTTTCCTGTTAAGCGCTTAATCTTCTTCCAATCCGTATTATTTTGTTTTGAAATACATAGTTTTTTCACATGCTAAACGTAATTCTATCATATTTCCACAGTTTTAAACGAAACTCAAGCACGGTGAAAAGTCCTACTTAGATTATTTTTAAAAATGATAATTGTGTTTATCCACTTAATATAGCGCACAGTTTATCCACTTAAAATAGCGTTACTATATAACCTTACCGGTTTCAAGATTTCCGCCTAATCATGAGGAGAGTCTTGTTGATGAAGTGAAAACCTTGAAACCGGTAAGGTTATAAATGGTGTTTTATTAAACAAATAACTAAAACATAATGTTATCAAATATAGATTTTAATTGCTTTAAAAACAACACAACGTTGAGATATGAATAGAAACAATAACTCAGAAATAGCTTTTTCAGAAATAATTTCAATTAACGAGATCGAATCACTCGCTAATGGAAAATATTCGTTGAAATCTATTCATGAAGTAGGAATGGTAAAGAAATAAGATGAATATTTCCAAAATTAGCAAGTGAAGCGGTTTTAACATCCCTCCCACATCCTGAAAAAGCTCATTATGTAATTTTATGAGAATATTCTATGAAATTTTATTAAGACGAAGTATGAAGAATCAAAGAAATCGAATATGCTATTTAAGAAGATTAATGAATATTCTTCATCCCAATAATCTCTCCGCTGCTCGCCGAGATTGTCTCCTCCCTCTCTCCATCCCCAGTCCTCCACCCGAATGTTTACCATTAAAAGCGTGTGTGTCGGTTTATTAATTAATTACCAGTTCGAACAGAATTCAGTCTTGTTTGTGCTCCCCTGATGATGAGATGAAAGCCTTGAAACCAGTAGAGTTATACCGTTACAAAAAATGGAATAAACGGTGTTTGATAAAACAAATTACAGTGTCTGTAAACCTCAACAATGTTAATGCCTTAACTATATATTAGAATAAGAATATGTATCGCAACCTATTTTTCACTTCTATCCTTTCTGCCTACACCTACAGAGAAACAGCGGGATGATATTAAATTACTGTATGATATGTAAGATCTGGAATGGTCTTATGGACTCTTGACATGCATTATTCAGCGTAGTTTTAATATATTGCATAAAAATAATTCATAGAGTGATAATGTATTACTGAATAAGGAATTAAGTGGTTAAGGATGAATGTAAACTTCAGGCTGATGTGTTCATTAAGATAAAGTAGAACATGCTGAGACGGTCTGGGCATGTAGAATGAATGAATGAAGAAAAATTAACATAACAAATATATAGCGCAAATGTGAGTGGCATAGTAGAGGAAGACTAAAGACAATATGGTTCGGTTAAGTGATTAAGAAAGCTCTAAATACTTTCTTGAAAAACATTTTCTGAAACGTTGGAAGAGGTCAATATCCGAGGCTCTATTCAAACGTTGGAAGATGTCAATATCCGAGGCTCTATTCAAACGTTGGAAGATGTCAATATCCGAGGTTCTATTCAAACGTTGGAAGATATCAATATCCGAGGCTCTATTCAAACGTTGGAAGATGTCAATATCCGAGGCTCCATTCAAACGTTGGAAGATGTCAATATCCGAGGCTCTATTCAAACGTTGGAAGATGTCAATATCCGAGGCTCTATTCAAACGTTGGAAGATGTCAATATCCGAGGCTCTATTCAAACGTTGGAAGATGTCAATATCCGAGGCTCTATTCAAACGTTGGAAGATGTCAATATCCGAGGCTCTATTCAAACGTTGGAAGATGTCAATATCCGAGACTCTATTCAAACGTTGGAAGATGTCAATGTCCGAGGCTCTATTCAAACGTTGGAAGATGTCAATATCCGAGGCTCTATTCAAACGTTGGAAGATGTCAATATCCGAGGCTCTATTCAAACGTTGAAAGATGTCAATATCCGAGGCTCTATTCAAACGTTGGAAGATGTCAATATCTGAGGATCTATTCAAACGATACAGTTTAAAAAACAAAAGTAGAGCACTTTGCAAGTTAGTTCTCCTTATTGCCAGTTATAAATACAATGGATCAATGTTTACATACGTCGAAAACTTATTACGAACATATATATAACCATATATTTTCCAACATAGTTAGATTAGACATTGCTCCCGTCAGCAGCGTAAAGATATAAGAAGAGTCCCTCATATCCCTCCTCACGCTTAGAAGGTAGTATATCAACATACCTGGAAGAAGCCTGGAATGACTTGAATAAGGATAAATGTCAGTTCAGTTTCAGTTCAGTTCAGTTCGATCCCACCTCCACAACTACATTTCCTTTTTCCCGTGATGTCGGACCATAGGTCCATTATTACTAGTACGTTTTTCACTCAGGTATGTCGCCACCGAAGAAGGAGTCCCTTTGGGCAGTTCCTTCTTCGTCACTATGTGACGTCGCGCTCATAAAAAAATTAAGAAAAATTCCGTTTTTCTAGTGTAGATCGCCCTGAATGGGGACTTATTTTGTCCCCCATAACAGCGTGGATGGAGATGGAATCGAACTGAATAGGATAAATGCTAACGAAAATCTAATGTAATCAGGAAAATGGAAGAAAGGCGCAATGAGATTATTTGAACATAAGGAACGAATATTTGAACATAAAGAACGAATGAATCAAGGAAGTCTAACAAAATATAATTTTAAATAAACAGGCGTGATGGTATTTTTTAATGCAGAATTATAAGATTGATTATTAAATTAATGATTCCTAAAAAATACGGTGATTCCATGCCAACCGTTTGAAAAGAATATTCCATGGACAAATAAAAAAAATAACGTCAAGGACTGTAAAATTCTGAATTTTACATTAGGCCTTGGAATTATACAGAACAGCTTTCCAGGAATTATCCAGAACAGCTTTCCAGAAAGTTATGTAGCGCTGTTTCTTGACTTCAGCACTCCAATTTTTAGGCAGTATTAAACGTCAGTACAACCATAATTTAAAAAAAACTTAATAATATAAAGGCAGTCTGGAGGGGGATGACAAGCTATCTATCAAAACTAATAATTCTCGACGTTTGTACGTCGGTCACTGTGTCAAAAAGTGACAACTGTCGTACATCGGTCACTATATCAAGAAGTGACAACTGTCATTCTGGAAAAATAAAAATAAAATTAATATACGCGAGTATGATTTTTCGCATATTTGAACCATGTTTTTTTTTTATTTTTGATTATTATTATTGGGGTAGTATTTATTTAATTGTATTAATTAATTCTAGGAATCAGCAATGATTCAGGAAAAAAATCAACAATATTATTTAACAGCTGTCACTTCTTAATATATTATAATTATGACATTACATAAGAAATGGCGGTGAATTAAAAACATATTCTCAAAATATATTAAATTTTTTTTATTAACTTCTTATTTTAACACAGTTTAATATTTAGTCACAATTGTATGTATAAAGTCTGGGTGCCGTACTCGCGTTCAACTCGTATTTAAAGTCGCAAAAAAGCTTCTCAAATACGGTCGAAATAGTAAAGTTCTGCGAGCTTTTTACTATTAATCTAAAGGTTCCTCTTTTGATTCCCTGTATTGTACATTAACTTTAATATCATTATTTTGTTTCATATAATGTTTAATAATTCGTTAACTATAAACATAGTTTTGAAATAGACAGTCAAAACTATTTCAAAACTAACATGCGAACTAAATGTGGTCAGAAACCACAAAAAATGTATAGAATTTGAGGTTTAAAAAAAATCTACTTTTTTCGCTTTGTTTGTAATATGAATGTTATATATGAGTATTTCAAATAATTCATTCTACGTTCCGTGATGAGATTAACATATTGAAATTATGAGTTTAGATCATTCGTTTGAAACCCCAAACAAGATTTTTTTGCAATAAAATGCTTTTTTCTAAGTTATCGAAGAGATCTTTGGGCTTCCACTGTGTGATATGAGTTTCATTCTCGACATTTTACTACAAAAAAATATATTCAAATAAAGTGTTGTACAGTATAATACTCGTGCATATTTTAGATTTGATCAAATTTTTTACATAAATAGTCAAATTTAAGGATAAAAGTAACAAAGTCTCATGAGTTAACAAAGTACGTAGAGATGACATCTTGAAACGGATAAATAAATGTAGAGAAGTATTATTTACCAACAAAATGAGAAAGATTCCTTGGGACATATAGTATAATGCAAGGAGAAAAATGTGAGATCCCTTAACTTATATGTGTTATTGCAAGAGGAAATCCAAGGCAGAAGAATATCAGTAAGAAGACACGTCTCCTTATTAAATAACTAAACGGAATGGTTTCATTATGACATCATATCTTTGTTCAGAGTTGGATGATAGCCGACCTTCGAATGTAATATTCTGTAAATTGAAGTGCATGGCCGCGCGGCAACGTACTGGACTTCCGTACGGAAAGACAGCGGTTCGATCCGAAGAAAGGAACGAAAATTCCACGGCACATATTTACTTTCCAACTGAATTTACGTTGGAATCACGAAGGGATCCTCAGCTGTGAGGCCCAGCAACGACGATGATGCTATAAATTGGAATATTATTTTCAAACTGTATGTGAATATATTGGATTGTATACAGCTAAACCACAAGACTTATGATTTACAAAGAATATATAATCCAAATTTCTAACTATTTTATATTATTTTTCAATTTGTGTGCATTCCTGTTTATTTATTTATTTTTAACTTGTGATCCCTTGCATTTCTCTGCACAGTAGCTGACATAAAGGCTATATTATTATATAAATATATATGAAAACCGATAACATTCAAACAATGTATCTTATTTTATCCGAGCTTTAAGCATCTCCCCCTCGATCTTCAGCGAAACGCTCTGGAAAACTCGAAAATCTCATTTCGTCCATAACAGCCGTAATATTATTACTCGAGAGCTTTGAATTATGGACCTATAAATACCAGATAATGGAGATAAGGCGCGACTCAGGTCCCATTATCTGGCTGCTGCTTTGGCGACCTGCATTTTGCAGTTCGCAAACCTCCATGGCCCAGTTTTCTGTCTAATACAGTAAAGTTAAGCATTCATATTTACAGTCCGTGGGATTGTCTTGTGAATCTAAGTTGATACAATCTTTTGCATTTTCTTTTTGTTACTTATTTTAAACTTTATCTTTTTGCTATAATATTTATTCTGGCATACCTGTTTCGCAAATTTCTTGACTTCAATCTGTTTTCAATCAAACTGCTAGGCTGATATATAGAGGTCATAATTATAAGCCCGTTTCTAAAAGTCCACATTGGCGCTCAAGATTGATTTCAATATATGTTTCTTTGTATTCGAGTTTGTTAATGAAATATCTCCAGTATATCGTTCAAATCTGTGTTTGTGAGATGTTCCTTCGGAGAGAAGTAGGACTTTGAGGACGATTTCATATTAATCTGATAAATCGATTGCTCCAAATCGGTATCAATAGAGCGAAGTTTTATGAGAAAATTTTGGTCGTTACTAGCCCTGTGATGTGGAATGGTTTGCCTCAAATCGTTAGAGATCTGGGTGGCGTGTGCAACTTTAGGAAGCACTTAAAGACAACCCTTTTTGGGAAATCTCATCAAAATGTTTTGATTATATATGAACACATACACTACACTATATTTAAAGCCGAATGTGTTACTATCACATATCGGAAGATCTACAAAGATTTATTTGTAGTCAGTCTTCTCTTGACAAGTATTCAGCGGTTTTCTTACCAAAAATGTTTTTCTACAAATGTTCATATGCGGAGAAGCTCACTATCTAATGGCTGCAACCACCACCTTCGTATCTTTACACTCAATTTATATATTATATATTTATTTTTTATCTCTCAATAATAGTGGGTTCGAATACCGAGATTGCCCTTAAGGTGAGTCTACTCTCTTAACGGTACTATTATGTATAAATTATCCTTTTTTTATTATTATTCTCTTAAATATCAATTTTTCGTCTTCCAAATCTATTTCTACCCCCTCGTTATTGTCATTGATTTAACGTGTTTATTTGTATAAAACGATCTCCGTGGTCTAGTTAATAGAATTCTTGTGTTTCACCCGAAGCTTTTAGATTTCATTCCTGATGGTAACCAAATTGTTTTTTTTTGTTTTTTCAAGTCCGTTTGAAAAAAACATTTTTTTGCATTTTCAAACGGGTCTATTTATATATTTCTAGTTTATAATTTATTTTAAAGGCACTATATTGCTTAGTATTTTAATTGCGAGTTCATTACAAAACGAATATACTCGTACATGACCAATTACAATATATTTTTTTATTGTAATTTGTCCTATAATTTCGCATTCTCATTGCATTTGAAAAAAAGTTTTATCTGGTATTTTAACTAACTTTGATTAATTGTGTTTGATTATTGCTTTGATATTTTTTTATATTATATTTAAGAACATAATATATGATACGAGTATGTCTCCTAAACCATTAGTTTGTTGATACGTTTATTTTTTATTTGTTGTTGTCTCCTAAACCATTAGTTTGTTGATACGTTTATTTTTTATTTGTTGTTGTCTCCTAAACCATTAGTTTGTTGATACGTTTATTTTTTATTTGTTGTTGTCTCCTAAACCATTAGTTTGTTGATACGTTTATTTTTTATTTGTTGTTGTCTCCTAAACCATTAGTTTGTTGATACGTTTATTTTTTATTTGTTGTTGTCTCCTAAACCATTAGTTTGTTGATACGTTTATTTTTTATTTGTTGTTGTCTCCTAAACCATTAGTTTGTTGATACCATTAGTTTGTTGATACGTTTATTTTTTATTTGTTGTTTGTTGATACGTTGAATACGTTGAAATTTGATTTGTTGTTTGTTGATACGTTGAATCATTTGTTGTTTGTTGATACGTTGATCGTTAATTTTGTTGTTTGTTGATACGTTGATCCTTTTAGTCTTTTATTCTTTTATTCCTTTTAATATTTTATTCCATTTGTTGTTTGTTGATACGTTGATCCTTGAATTTATTTGTTGTTTGTTGATACGTTGAATATTTTTTATTTGTTGATACGTTGAATACGTCTCCTAAACCATTAGTTTGTTGATACCATTAGTTTATTGATACGTTTATTTTTTATTTGTTGTTTGTTGATACGTTGATACTTTGATATTTTCATATATTATATTTAAGAACATAATATATGATATGTCTCCTAAACCATTAGTTTGTTGATACGTTTATTTTTTTAAATATATATTTTTACGATTTAAAATAAAACCTTTTTCATGTATCATATTTCATATTATATCTAATCATTATATATAAAACTCATGGATTAAAATTTTCAACCCGGTATCCCGCGAAACCATCTTTTTCAAAATATTTGACAATTTTGTACCAAAATTCAGTCTTAGAAGAATAATAATTTCAAATCTCAGTTTCAAATCATTTTGATCGCTCTGATCCATACTCGATCACATCTTATCAAGCAGATCATCTTTCTCCACTCTTCACTCAATCAATAATCATCACTAGCCGATTCGAAATTTAACCTACGGTTCAATTTGAACCGGTTTATTAATCATTGTGTTCTGCCGTTCGCCACAGACAACGTATCGAATTTTATCCGCCAAATTATACCGGAAACCTTAGCGAATTTAAAATACGAGTTGATAATATTTCGCTTCTTTTACTTATATACATATTACTTGCAGCCTTATTGATATAAAATATTTATATTAATTTACCGATTATAAAAAAAAGCTATTATTTTTCCATGATGCTTTTGAGCTTTAAGATGGTTTTAACATGTGATGAGAACAAATACAGAAATAATGACTAAGCGAGTATACAAGTCAGAAGTACAAGGTGTGCGAGAAAGAAGTAAATCAAGCAAAACATAACTGGATCAATTGAAATATACTTAAAGAAGGTAAAGCGAATAGTTTGAATAATATAAGGTTGTACATATAAATAAATAAAGATGTATGAATGTGAAGGATGAGAAATTTGTGTGCTTGAATAGAAAATTTTGAGGATCTGTTCACTATTCTACCCCGAAAGGGACACGGCATGATGATACGAGTATGTATGTTAACTTTTATTGTAAAGTCAAGACTAGCGTAGCGCTGTTTTCAGTTTATTATATTACTGCTCGCAAGCCACTGTGAGGGTAAACTTTTGAAGAACCCCATTGGCAACTTATATTTTTATGTTAATATTGAATTTAAACTAAATGATTGTAAAGGGTCTTTCAAATTAAGTATTTTTTTAAATTCTTGAATAAAACACAGATAGCGTCGCGAACTTGCCTGGGTCTTGTGACATTTGAGAAGTGTAATGTATGACATTTATAAAACTGGAGTCGTATACAATACAACAACGCGTTCAAATTGTTGAATTATTTTATGTATTGAAATCTCCGGAAACCGTGATGTTAATTGGCCACCAAGATCGTGTGATCTGATACCGTTGGACTGTTTTCTCTGGGGTTACGTAAAAAGCCAGGTCTATAAGAATGACCCCCAATCAATTCATGAGCTGAAGGACGAAATTATTCGCGGTATTGGTGAGTTAGAACCGCAATTATGCCAAAATGTCATCGAATTTTTTTAAAAAAGAGTGAACATCTGGGGAGTAGACATTTGTGCGGATATTGTTTTTTGTGTTTACATGTCATACTTCAATGACCAATAAAAGGTTTTTTGAAATCAAAGCAAATTGTGTGTTTTAATCAAGAACTAAAAAAATTTGAATGAAAAAAAAAACCACTGAATTTGAAAGACACTATATAACGCTTTTGTCGTATGCAGTACAATCTGGCGGGCTTTTGCCATATTTTCCAACCAACCAGGAAGATGTTTAAGAGGACTGAATTGAAAATGCTTTCAACGTGAATCGAAACCTCAGCCACCGGGCTGGAAGACAAGTGTCTTACCAAATTGACTTCGGAAGTCGTCATTGACAATTCCGATCGTAATTATCCTGAAATAATTATATTGTATTACATTTTCGTTGTATACAATTCAACCTGGCGGCCTTATTGCCATGCGGCAATATTTGCAAACAACCAGAAATATATTAAGGAGGCTTTAAGTGAAAACCAAGCGGGAATATTTTGAAAAAAATCTAGGTTCCAACGGCAATCGAACCTACAACCTCCGGGTTGAGAGACAAGCGTCTTACCAACTAGGCCACAGAAACAATAATATGGATATGGCAAAAATAAAGATACACATACATGATATAAAGCAAGCATTCAAGGCACACAATTCTTAAAACGTGTAATAAGTGCCCTATTTATTCGCTTGAGTGCTGTCATAGATGCCAGACGTGATTGGCTTGGTAGGTTCAAACCCCGAGTTGGAGTACCCTTCAGAAGAGTTTTCTCTCTAAACAGCACAACATAAATTGCCCTTTTCATTGCCATAATTATTCAAACTCTCTGAAATATACAACTCTTTACAACACACCATTATTTTAAGCACACAACTCTTTTAAGCACACAACTCTTTTAAGCACACAAATCTTAAAAATAAACAACTTTTTAAACAAAACAACTCTTAAAACCACATAAATATTTAAAGCACACACCTCTTTATAACACACAATTCTTTCAAGCATACAACCCTTTAAAGAATACAACTCTTTAAACAACATAGCTCTTCTAAGTATTCAAACGTTTTAAAGCTCACAACAATTGAAAGCAAACAACTCTTAATGTACAAAACTCTTTAAAATACGCAACTCTTGAATACAATATATTGTTTTACGAATAGTAGACATGGTATTTATTGTCAAAATCTCTGTATAAAAGCTGTTCAACTGTCCAGCATCATTTCATCTGAATTTATTAAACGACACTAATGAGATGTCTATCATTAATTAAAAAAAACAAAACTTTACTATAAAATAGCGGTATAAAAATCGCGATGTTGTTTTTAAAGCACATCAATTTTTTTTCAGAACACAATTCAATTAAAAAATACCTACGGAATAGAGACCAGGGTAGACACATCTAGAACAAAATCTCTCTTGAGAACCTCGGAAATGAAAACACCGAGATGTATAACCGGAAACACACTAAGAGATAGAATCAGAAACACCGAAATAAGGAGAAAGTGTAGTACGGAAGACATCGTCAGGTGGGGAAGACAACGAAGGCGATACTGGAACGAACATGTAAACAGAATGCAAGACGACAGACTTCCACGTGTCGCCCTTCAAGGGAACCCAGCCGGAAGAAGATTACCGGGAAGACCTCCGAAGAGATGGCGTGACAGCTGTCAATCCATATCACAAGAAGGGGAACAAGCGGAACAAACAGATCATAATATATAGGAAGAGGAAGAAGAAGAAGAAGAATAATTGAAAGCACACAATTCTTTAAAGTGCAGTTCATTCAAAGGAAACAATTCAGATATTTATATTTAACTCTCAATGGAGTCATGATCAAGTAACATACATATGTGTTTGCCACAAAATAAAGATACAAATGTTAGGCGCATATTTATTTTTCTCACTGCAGCCATATGCTGCACCGCCTATAGCGAATTGAACAGAATAATGGAACATTTCTATCAGGATCCTCGCGTACATTTCCTTCCTATTGGAATGGGTATAAAACAAATCTCCGCTCGAAATCTCCGTATCTTTATGGAATCTCCCATATCTCCTCATTTGCCACATCCTACATGCTCTCATTGACTTCGCTCCATATACGGTAACCACAATTTTTATTTTCAACAGTGAAAATATTGAGAATAGAAAAATACCTCTTCCTAAAATTATTTATACATTTATTTGACACTTTATCGTAAAAACAATCTGTCGGGCTTATTGGCATGTGGTAATTTGTTCCAATCAAATAAGATAAAAGTAAATGAAGTTACATGGTCGCAAAAAAACATACAAATGACTATCTATACCTACGACATCCACGAAAATATACGTGAGCATACGCCCATAAACCCCACAAAGAAGAACAATTATCCGAACATTCCTTTTCATATTAAGTGAAATGTCATCAATCAAAGAAATGGTGGAGAGGAAAGAAAAACAGGAATGAAACACATTATTTTACTAATTAAGAGTTTTTTCAGTCGCTTCTTAAAACATGCCAAGGACAGAACGAGTTTAATAGTGTTGTGTAACTAGTTCCAAAGTCTCACTGGATGGACAGTAAAGGACGACGTAAAAAAAAGAAGAGCGGTGAATTGGGAATATCAATAAACAATCTCTATTTGAGCGTAGCGCTAGTGCACGATCGAAAAGACGCTGAAAATTTTCGGTGAGATAAGAGTTAACGAATTCAGAATTTGTTTCCTTCCATAATCTTTATCTTTACGGCTGAGAATGGGTCTAGGATACTTATATCGATTTCTGCTACCTACCTCTCTCAGCAGTATTCGTTCTCTAATTAGTTAAATTCAGTGTGTGACAGTTCTCCGACACAGCATCCAGCCATCTCAAATTTGGTCTTCCCACTCTCCAACGTCTCCAACGTCCTATTGAATCGCTGAACAGAGGATTTTTTTTATAAATGCTCAAACTTGCTCAGTATAGACTGCTCTGTCTAGCAATTTTATAATTTTTCTACACTAGCTTTGCCACACAGGGTGTAGACCTTTTTGTTATACCTTCGTCTCCACGCATCATTGCCATAAATCGGATCATAACATATATTCGGCGGAGAATCTTTTTCTCAAAGGTATCGAGAACTCTTTCATCTCACTGTGTAAGTATCTAGGTTTCTGATGTGCTAGTAAACATATAAGATATTATTAAATAATTTTAATAAATTCCTTGAGTCCCAAGTTATATCTAAGGAGGGTCATAATATTGAAAACGCTATTTCAACCATGAAATGTTCAGCTATCAAAAATAATTTATTTTTCCACACTGGCAATACGCTCGGGAGCGTTTCGACGATTCTGGAATCGATTGAAGATGAGAAACATATTTCCCCCAAAACGTCGTTTCCTTTCAGATGCGTAGTATTACTGGCGTATAATTTATTTTTATGTGTGACTCAGCAATATTTTTAAATTGATAATATGTGAAAAATCTGATATCTCTTCACACATCTCTCTCTATGCTTTTTTTATTTGTGTAAACCGATATCGTTCATTTTATTTTCAATTTCACAGAAACTTGAAAATTTCACGAACGCGATAACGTTCCACAAAATAAATTCCACAATACTTGTTGGAACCATATAAAATTGGATATCCGTTACCACGAGTTTGATTCACTGCAGGTATTATATTAATTTTTATAACTTCATTCTACGGTGAACCAGGGATTCGACAACTTTTTTTTACCATACCACATAATATAATTTATAAAGAGTGGCATACCATCAAATTCTATACGAGGAAAATGTGAAAAGAGTGTGCCAGTATAGAAATGGAGGTATATTCTCTCTGATGACCCCCAATGGGGGCATGGTGTAATGGTGAAGACGAATAAAAACTCATTTGATAACTCGGGGTACTGTAACATGTACACTTGAACGGGACATATTCAAGATTTGGTGAGATAATAATCCATAACAGGATTCTAGTACCAACTACGATGCATGGAAGTGAAACGTGGACATGGAAAAATATTGAAAGGAGCCGAATAAATGCTGCAGAAAAACGTGCACCGAGAAAAATGATTAGGGATGAATGGAAACTTAAGGTATTAAGTAAGATAGAGAGCCTGCAGTCCGAGATGGTTTAGGCATGTAAAATGAATGAATGAAGAAAGACTAACAAATCAAATATACCATGTAATGTGAGAGGGAATAGTGGTAAAGGAAACACTGGAAAATTATGGTTGGATCTAATAAATTATATTTTAAAAGAAGTAAATGTAAAAATGTGAGATAAAGTTCAGGAGTTGTATGAAAAGGTGTCGTCGTCGTTGCTGGATCTCATAGTTGAGGATCCCCTCACGATTCTAACTTCACTTCAATTGAAAAGCAAAGCTGTGCCGTGGAGTTTTCGTTTCTATCTTTTAAATGAGTGAGTTGTTGCACACCAGAAAGCTCACCGACCACACCGGTATACTGGATCTAATGGCACGCATTAAGTGAGACGATTGGAGCACACCGGTACGTTTTTACCCCTTTTTTTTTCAAAGAATAGATATGTTCGAAGTCATAGGTATTCTTATGTATATACCCCCGAATACTAAGCGGAAAAAATGCCTGTCTCGTTCGAGGGCAGTAGCACAGCGCGAGGTTCGAAACGATGACCTTCCGTACGGAAGTACAGTGCGTTACCGCAAGGCCATGCATGTCAAAAAGGTGTAGGCGTGTAGAAGAAGCGAAATATATGTGTCGTGATAGGAAAGTCTGCGAAAAGGTGTGTTGGTATGTGTGTATTAAATAACTTGAGCCTACTCGTAAATAATGGAGAAGTCTACTCGTAAATGATAGTATATAGATATAGCTCTTTCACCACAACATGCTCCTCCAACATTACAAATCATTTCGAAGTGCGAAAAGTAATCATCGTAACCTACAGTAACTAGCTATAGTAAATGAGTCTACTCAAATATTGGAGCTTGAGGGTATTTACCCGTTCAATGAACGCTGATATCTAACACTTTCTTTCGCAAAAATTTCAAGAATTTTTAATTTGCCAAAAATATCAAATCAATAGAAAAAACCAGCGATCTCCTTGGTAGGCATTATTTCCACGATGTCCTACTGTTTACATAATTTAATTATTCATAAAATCACCATCATAACCAGCGACATCCACTCTTTATGCTTTTTTACTATAATTCCTTTCCACCATCCCTTCCCTTTTCCTTTGATTGATATTATCTCACTTTTATTATTAATATAGGCATATATGAGCTTTAAGATGGTTTGGACATGTGGAAAGAATTAGTAATGAAATAATGGCTAAGCGAGTACACAAGTCTAAAAAAGTGCACGGTGTGCGTAGAAAAGGTAGACCAAGAAAAACGTGACAATACCAAATGGACCAGATTTTGGAAGAAGGTAACCTGAAAAGTATGAATAATATAATATTGTGTATAACAAATGTATGCATGTGGAGGAGGTGATAGTTGTGTGGTTAGATAGACACGTTTGGAGATCGGTTTACTCTGCTTACCCCGGAAGAGACACTGCGTGATAATATGCATATTGTTCATATTTTTTTGTAAATCACGTTAAAGCTGAATAATTATTACAATATTTATTTGCGACCATGTAACATCCTTTATTTACTTTTGATTGATTGGTTAGAAGATATTGTTGTCTGACAATAAGCCAACTAGATTGCTTTATAATGAAATGTTAAATAAACAAATACGGTCTATCCAATGGAACAAACACTGATTTTATTATCGCGTAACCACCTTACGTAACCATTCCATCTGTAGATTAATAAATAAGTTAACTAGCGACATATTTCAACTATCTTCCATAAAAGTTTCAAAGCGCTGGCATCGCTGGTTCATTTGTAATGACGTAACAATTGACAATACCTTCTGAGTCTCGGTCGGAAAAGGAACAATGGGGCAACGTGCCAACATTAAATTTTGTCTTAAGTTAGGTAAAAGCGCCACAAAAACTTTTGAAATGATTCAAACTATTTTTAGTGGTGAAGCAATGAGTCGTAAGAACCTTTTCTAAATGGTACGCAAGATTTCGTGGTTGACCATCATTGACAGTTCAAATTGAAGAAAATGTTAAAAATTGACTGAAATTCTTCGAAATGATTGTTGTGCGTCTACTAGGCTCATCGAGTAGCTCACTGGAATTCCCAAATCCACTGTCCATCACATTTGAACGGAAAATTTGAACAAACGAAGGTATGTTCTTGCTTTGTACCGCACTCGCCGACTGACGATCAAAAAGTTTGCAGAGGGGAGCACTGCAGAGACATGAAAAGAGCAACTAATATGGATCCAAACTTCATGTTAAGCATTGTTACAGGTGATGAAACATGGTGCTTTCAGTATGAGCCACTTACAAAACGCCAGAGCTCGAAATGGAAGGGTCCACAATCTCCGACACCGAAAAAAGACGTCGACACCGAAAATGAACATGCAGAAGAGCCGAATCTAGACTCTGCTCACCGTTTTCTTTGATTACAAAAGATTTCTAAGCCAGAAGTTTAAATGGTGAACGACGATGTGTACTTGGGTGTTTTGATCGTTTATAGGCCAGAATTATTCGAGTTCAACCCGAATACCGGGAACAAGGGGTGTGGTCTTTGTTGCACGATAATGCACCGGCGCACAAAAGCAAGATTGTAAGCAATTTCGTGGTCAAAAAAAGTATCGATCCCCCCCCCCCCGTATTCATCTGGTTTGGCTCCATGCAACTTCAGGATTTCCCGAAACTGAAATTGGCGATGAAAGGAAAGCGTTTTAATACGATTTCAGACATCCAGATGGCTTCGACCGCGATTTGGGAGGCAATTAAAAAGAATGAGTTTCAGGAGTGCTTCAGAAAATTTTACAACCGCCTTCGGTATTCTATTGACTTACAAGAAGTGTATTTTGAATAAAAGATAATGTAAACAAAAAATAAACAAGGTCATATTTCGCATTGGGCAGACTGCGTATATATTTTTTCTTAAATTTTATTCATTTAGTTCACTCTTTGCACTTTTGTTTTGTTCATTCCAATCTAAGATATCTTGGTCTTGGTAAAATACACTTCCTCAACGTTACATCGTAGGTTTGTATTTATAAAAAGAAATACTACTAAAATCCTTAAGTTTCCGGCTTGAATAAGTTTAAGCGTATATGGACAAATACCACATGGTTAAACGGTGGTACAGTTAAAATTTGATACATCTACTTTCAGTCGTGTTTCATCTAGCACCCGTTAAAGACGAATTGTTTCGTTACATTCTGAAACGTTAAAAAATAATATCCCACGGTTATCAAGTTTTCGTTTCACAAACCGGGAAAAATTTGACAATCACGCAATATTATTTTTTTTTACATTTCAGAATATAACGAAACAACACGTCATCGTGTATTCTATCGACTGTAGTTTATATTGAGGGAAGAAGTATCAAATTTTAACTGTGGCATCCCTTCAGCACACAATGGGTGGGGTTCGTGTAGTATATGTTTCATACACGCTCTAACTTGTATGGGACATACGAGTATGTTACACCACGCCAGAAGACCCCCCATGGTCTAGTTGGTAAACGCTTGTCTCCCAGCCCGGAGGCTGCGGATTCAAATCCCACTGGAACCCAGATTTTTTTAAAAAGGATTCCAGTCTGGTTTTCACTTAAGGCCTCATTAACATATTTCTGGTTGGTTAGAAGAAATTGTCACGTAGAAATAAGCCTGCCAGGTTGTACTGTGCACAACGAAAGGGGAATACAATACAATACAACTTGTTCAGGTCGGAAACTTTTAAATCTTAGTAGTGCACATTCATAATTTTAAAAATTTCTACTTGATTTTTTTTATATTGTATTTGTAATCGTCATATACTAAGAATATTATTTTTTTAAATACAATTATGATAGATTGTGATAGCTTGTATAGTTTGGAAATTCTAGGATGAGTCCTGTGACAGCTCACAAATTAGCCCTAATACAACCTTATGTAATGTATTTACCTAAATAACTTGCTATTTATTAGAATTGAGGCTTATATTAAAGTTGATAAAATAATTAAAATTACTGAACATCGTTACAAGGTTGTATTGGGGCAAATTTGTGAGCTATCACAGGACTCATCCTAGAATTTCCGAACTATAGTAATATAGTTTATAATAGTATGTATTTTATATCAACGAATAAAGTAGTTCTCTGTTTGATCCTAATTCAATATACCACTAATTGTCCAATACAACAGTTTTGAATATTTACGCTTAGATGTCAGTAAATTGAAATAATTAGAATAATAAATGTTTAATAATTTATTACTTTGTTATGCCACAAATTGCGTAAATCACCGCGACACGTATTTCTAACTCCTATATTGAGACTTCCCTTCGTAAATGATGTTTTACGGGGGTTAATCTAATTAGTGGAACAACAAACCAATTTGTTTTAAAAATATTCTAATATGGAGTTCCACAAAATTCAAGCCGTAATGTTTGATAAAATAATAATTTTATTTCCTTTATGATTGTTTCTTAAAATTACATCTCTTTTAAATGAAATCCTCAAGGAAGTACACTACATCCCCGAGGCACCCCGTTTTACGTTTACCGTATTGTTTTTGAGTTGTTGCATTCTTGAAGATTTCCGCTTCGCTGACTGGAATTTCTTTGATCCTTATTCTAAGCATCTTTGATACCGAAACGTCATAAAAACCATTTAGACTCTAGACGCCCTCAAGGCGCTTTCAACTTTGTTCATTCAAAAACGTTTGACAAAACAAATTTAAAAATATCTGGAAACGGAAGTAATTTTTTAATTGAATTAAATAATTGTTATTTATTGAGTTTCAATGAAAAATTGTATCATTTATGAGTGACAAACAATTTGGAGAAGAAAAGGCTGGTGCAAAGCGTGATGTATTTTATCTGTCAGATGTATTCGAATATCTTAATTTATTAAACAAACAGATGTATTCGAATATCTTCATTTATTAAACAAACAGATGTATTCGAATATCTTCATTTATTAAACAAACAGATGTATTCGAATACCTTAAATTATTAAACAAACAGATGTATTCGAATATCTTCATTTATTAAACAAACAGATGTATTCGAATATCTTCATTTATTAAACAAACAGATTTGATCAAGTTTGATTCAGTGATATGATCATAGTATAAATAGGCCAAAACCCACACGATGGCTGTCGCCAAAGAAAGAATACGAGAATTGAATTTTGAATACAAGAGAGCGAGAGAGGAATACTTGGATTCTCTCCGAAAGTAATTCTAAATTTGAATCTCGGTGGGTCCGTGATACTGAACGAATTTTAAATACCTAGCTAACAATTTTTGAACCGGTGTAAAAGGGGGCGATGTATAAATGATATACTCGTATATAAACAAATTTTACAAAAAATAAATTACAAAATTTTACATTTATGAATATTTATTTTCATAAATGTAGAATTTGTTTTACTTCCGTGAATATTTTCACGGGCTGCAACTAGTAAATATAAATATACCAAATTGGATTATAGATACATTTGGTGTGAATGCTGTTAATACTGAAATTTAAATAAGTACCAGGAAATCTCATAGAGCTACAACGTGATTCGAGAGCTCAAGTTAGACAGACATACACAAAATAAAGATAATTTCAGGATAAATAGTGAAATGGCAAGTAAACTTTAACAGCTCTGGAAGAGAGCAAATTTATATTTTATTGCATTTCCCACATCTTATCTCGTTGAATCTGGATTTAGTCAGGTTATTCATCTGCTCTCAAGAGCTCGTAACCATCTTGATGTCGTGAATAGCGGTGATTTTATTTTATCGCTGACAACGCAGCTGAACATTAAAAAACTTGCTAGTTTGCATGTCACAAGGATCACAATTAGTATAGTATCATAAATGTCAATTTATTACATGCTTTTTTTTTTAATAAATATTTTCGTATATGATAAGTTTGTATGTATATCATTCATATGAAATGTGTTGTAATATTTAAATAAACGGAGGAAATCATAATGTTTTTTTTTTTTATTTCTTCCAGAAATGCTTTTATGAGTGGAAGCCACAGAAAAACACTAAACTCGAAAGGAAGCCACAAGTAAAAAAAAAAGACTTAGAAACACTGCCCTAGAAAGTGAAAATATGCATGAATTCTGACTTCGAGTCATCTGCAATGAAGTGTCAAATCTTAAAGATAAATCTGGAAATTTACTACAGTTTCCGGGTCCAAAAGGAATTTGCAGGATCCTCCAAACAGGTTGTCAAATAATATGTATTGATATGTATTCCATCTACTGACAAAAAAAAACTCAGCAAAAATTGCAAGGATTGAGCTAAGCACAAGAAGAGAAGTGAAACCGGGTACATGTGTAAGGAGTGAGATGTAGCGCTCCACAAATGAGAATGTTGTTAGAATTACTATACTAAACTAAATCATTTAAGTATTTCATATAAATATACAAAGTTTCATTACAATGTTCTAAATTTTTACTAAGTTATAGCATTTTTTTTAAATCCCTCACAAAAATTGGAATTCCTCAATAACATGACAGGCACTGTGAAATGTTGTCTTGATTTCGATAGTATTAAAATGGTAAAAAAAAAAGAACCGGTAAGTGAAAACAAATAGTTTATACTCACATAATATTTTAGATTTTGATGCATGCATGAAAAAAAAACTAAACCGCAATAATTATTGTTCTATAAACTACCCAAGAAATAAAAAGAAACCTTTCAACCCTTAATTTAAAACACCCTTTAAGTGGAAAAAAACAGTGTTAAATTCATATTATTTTAGATTTCGAGGAAAATTTTAATGCATATATGGAAAATACCTAAGCTTCAATACTCATTGTTCCATAAACCATCCAAGAATTAAAAGGTACGTAATTAGGCGTCCGATAATTCACCTCTTGAGTATATTAAAGGCCATTGTTAAGCCCAGTCATCAATAATTTAGGGCCTAATGGCTGATTGGCCAAAAAGCAAAAATAAATTCGATAATCCTACAAGTTTATGTCTTCCAATTATTTCGAGGTCTTATTTATAATCAATGCGGATTTTCAACTTTTTTATGGGGGAAAATTTAATTTTTTTCTTTAAATTTAACGTTTCTCAAATTACGGATATCTGAGATAAATTGATTGAATTGTTTTATTTTATTTTATTGCAGTGTTGATACAAGCTACATTTATAATAATAACAAAAAAAGATGATTTACATAGCGCTATTTAAATTACTTCCACTCACTTTTATATAATTTTTGAATCAGTCTTTCGTCATCGTTTAAAGAAATATGCTGAAATCAACTCAGGATGCTATTTTCTACATTTTTCCTATATAAGTCTTTAATTCATATCCATGATTCATAGCTAATATATTTGTTTTATTCTGACATTCATCACTATAGTTCGGAAAATCTAGGATGAGTTGCATGACAGCTCACAAATTTGCCCCAATACAACCTTGTAACGATGTTCAGTAATTTTAATTATTTTATCAACTTTAATATAAGCCTCGATTCTAATAAATAGCGAGTTATTTAGATAAATACATTACATAAAACTAACAATAATGACAAATTAATACATCTTGTCACAAATTAGCAAAAATGTGGCAGTTTGTTAAAATCAAATTATATTTGGTGACGTTTGTCAAAAGTCACTACGTTAGTCTCCATTGGCTAGGGATGGGGTATTCGATAGTTGGATTTTCGATTTTTTTTTTATACATTAATCGTAATTAGTATTAATCCATAGTGGATTAATACTATTTAAAGATATTTGGCCTATTTAAAGATACATACAAATCATACAATACATTAGAAAGTCAGTATAATGAAAATTAGGAATTAAAACGTCAGTTTAGAGAAAAACAATTGTTCGATTTATAAAAAAACTATTCGATTTATAAAAAAAAAAAAAAAAACGATTTTACCCCATCCCTTTGTGACATGACGTTTTAAACGTCGCACGGTTCATCCTAGACTTTCTGAAGTATACACAACATATTTTTATGGCACGAAGTGCCACAACAAGAACTGGTTCCTTTGATTCATGTTCCTATCTCACATCTTCAAAATATTTATCCAAAATACTTTTTCAATATTTACACATTCATAAAAATATTGTCTTCTTCAGATGTTATTTCTTTAATTTATAACAATTCCATCAATTTGTTTTTATTATCCACAATTTACATCGTTTTAATAGAAAGAAAAGTCTTAGAATACAATTACATAATTTACATCGTTTTAATAGAAAGACAAGTCGTAGAATACAATTACATAATAATTTTAATAGTCGTAGAATAATTTTAATAGTCATAATAATTTTAATAGTCGTAGAATACAATTACGTAATAATTTTAATAGTCGTAGAATAATTTTAATAGTCATAATAATTTTAATAGTCGTAGAATAATTTTAATAGTCGTAGAATACAATTACATAATAATTTTAAGAATGTTCCATTTTGTGAACATACCACACCACTTCAATAGGTAAGGCCTATGAAGAAGGAGTCTCATTCCTTAATAACAAATTTCATGTGGTTGTTCTAAATATTAAAACTAAATACCAGGATATCTATCGCATACACAATTACAACCGTATCATACATCACTACGTTTCTCGCTGGGATAGACAAAGACGACAAACCGCCAGACTTTTCTATCTAGACACACATACAAGTATATGACACACTACGATTACTCTTCTTTCTTTCTTTCGATGGTCTTACAGTCCATATCGAGCTTTGGCCTCCGTCAATCTTCACCTCCAACTCCTCCTGTCTTCCGCCTCGACCCTCCAATCCTGCGCCTGTAGCAGCCGGGTTGCGTCCCTCTCAACTTCGTCCTCCCATCGCAGCCTAGGCCTGCCCACTCTCCTTCACCCACCCGGGTGTCCTTCCAGGTTTATTTTGGATGCTCGCGATGACGGCATTCTCTGCACATGTCCGGCCCATCTCAATCTGCTCAGTCTGACATGTACAGATAGCATGGGAGCTTTGTAGATATTATATAGCTCGTCGTTGTATCGCATTCGCCAGGTTTCGCCATCATTCACGGGGCCCAGGATCCTACGTAGTACTCTTCTCTCGAAGGCATCCAGCAACTCGACGATTACTCGATTACTCTTATATCTAAAATTTTCTCATAAGAAAGTATCATTCAATTAATCTTACCATACTCTCCTTGATCTCCCTCTATCACCCCTTCCGCTTGCATTAGAACTGTGTATTTGTTTTGTTAATGTAACTTCATTCATTCGTTTCACGTGCTCAAACCATCTAAGAGCAATTTTCTCAATCTTACTTAACATCCGAGTGGCAGCCTTAAGTACACTTTCATTCCTAACCACTTAATTCCGTATTCTATCATACATTGTCCTTCTATGGATTATTCTCAGTGCAAGCATTTATTTGTCTCCTATCGATATTTTTCCGTGTCCACGTTCCCTCCTATGGAACGAAGTTGGCACCAAAATACTGTTGTTGACTATCATCGTCTTAGCAGATTTTGATACCCTGTGTTGAGCATATACACGTTATGTTTTAATGCCCATTTGACTTTGTTTCCTTTCGCTACACGCCGTTCGATATATCTTTTAACTCTCCCATTGCCTGAGAAAATACTACCCGAATAGCATAATTTCGCATCTTGCTTCAGTCCTTCATCGCTCACCCATATACAGAATTCACTTTTCCTTTTACACTTTTTTATGTATGTTTTCACATATTTTTATCATATATTTGTCAATTATACTAAAAACACTGAAACATTCGTACTCCGCATTCACACCCTTAATCATTCCGTTATCACATATTGCATATATTTAATCCATGATTTTCCATCCATAATTTCGACAGCATCATAAAGTCCACAATCGCTTTATTTCCTACTAAGCAATAAATGAAAAACAAAGATATTTTTTTATTTCTTTTAGAAAACATAAAGCACTAAATAAGTATCAATGGTAAATTGCAAAGAAAATAAAACAAAATGCTCATATTAAACTCTGAATTTTCCTTCGATAAAACAAGGTATATCCGGAAAAGCAAAAACAAAAGATCAGGTGTCCCCTGAATGCCATCGTCTGTTAATTTTCTTGCGAAAACTTTCCACATCAAAACTTTATTTCTCCATTAAATATGCACGACGTATACACTTGGGCAAGGGGAAACGAAAAGAAAAAGAGATAAAAAAATAGAACAGAGGAACGCTAAAAAGTCAAAGATTAAAGGGGCAGGCAATGAGAAAATTGAATTTCCTCGGAAACAGAGCAGAAGAAGATGGATGAAAGAAAAGAGATTTTATAGGAAGATGTTTTTATCCATACTATCATGTCATCATACAACCTGTGTGGCCTGATTGCTAAGATGCTTATTTTTTATTTCGGGTTCGATTCCGGATGATACCCAACAAAAAAGATAAGTGTTAACTCATTTTTCGCTATATAAATACATACATTATATAACGTCACTCCTTTCCCTGCTGGGATGCGCAGAGAGGACTAATTTGCTTATCTCGACACACATATTTCACTTCTTCCACATCTATACGCCTTTTCACACAGCTCGTTCGATTTATATTACTTCCTTCTTTCAAAAATGTATTTACTTGATTCAACAATACTTTCTTTGGTATTCCTCTACCACGCTTTCCACTCACATTTTAAGTGTAGTTTCGGGTTCGATTCTCGATAGTACCCAAAAAAAGGATCGCAGTTTGATGAAAGAGCTCATCGAGTGACAATAATATACACGCGCCGAGTACGTGTCAGAGTGTTCTTGTATCTTCATAAGCGGTATAGTATTATCAACACGTACAATGACGGACTGCGAGTTCTGTACCTGTTCCAATGGTTATAAACCTGAAAACTCAATTCACCAGTGTGTGTATAAAGTGTTTGTCAACCTGCTATAATGTTCGTTAACCTTTTTACTCACTGGGGTTGGTGGTATTATTTTAAAATAAAACGATAATTAACTTTTAATTAACGTTTTAATTTCCTGCAGCAAGTCGAAGAATTATGCCATTTCGACGTGCATAAAATGTTATTTCAGAGTGTTGCATTTCTAAATACAAGAACTGCAGCTGCGCATAAATGTTCATATTCTTGAACGCTCACTTACGATGGACAGTGTTAGTCCACTTTCACAAGTAAATGTGAACAGTTAATACTGTAGTACACATTAACTGATTGCTTAAGGTGAAGGTGTACATTCAATAGTCATAGTTTATGTTCTCTGACGATTCGCTTCCACTGTAATATATACAATACATCTAAACGATACTTTTTCCTCTAAACTTTACATGTTGGAATAATGATTGGTTAAGCCTCTTAAGTCATGACGATTTCGAAGCCTAGATGTAAAATGCTTGTCTTTTACTAAAGTGCTTTGGGTTTGATTCTCGATAGTAACCAAAAAGTTTATTTATTACATACTGATAATTTTTAAATTTATTTTTTACTTTAAACGAAAAGGTGAGCTGAAGAAAACAAATTAAAAACAAAGCCAACGTTCTCAATTTGGAGGCTACAGAGAATCATTTTACTGAGCAAGGTCTGTAACGAAGTGCCTTTATTCTTCAACCACGATTATTATATATATTTTTCTAAATACTAATAAAACACCCCGCTGAAACTTTATAATTTGCATTCACATCGTTTCACATCCTTGAATTATTATTACATACACAATTTCAACTACATCATAATCTCATCTAAACAACCTCATTAACATCACATCCAATAACTCCTCATCACACGCTCGACATTGGCATCAGTAATTTATCACGGATATGCCCATGAGATGACTTTCAAAAGCTCAGATCTTTTCATTATTTCCAAATAAAAAAATCTTATAATTTTTTTTTTGTTTATTTAATTTTATTTCAACTGATTCAAATGATCTTTTTGATGCAAAAGACTAAAATTAACAACAAATAAAATTTACGCCGACAACAAACGCAATTTATATGTTGTTTATAGTTAAGGCATTAACGTTGTGGAGGTTTAAAGACATTGTAATTTATTTTTATCAAACACGGTTTATTCCACTTTTTTGTGATGGTATAACCCTACCGGTTTCAAGGCTTTCACCTCATCTTCAGGGGAGCGCAAACAAGACTAAATGCTATGCCGTCACAAAAAAGTGGAATAAACAGTGTTTGATAAAAATAAATTACAAACGCAATTTAATATTAAAACTGGAAAAACTATACTAGTTTATGACGAGCGACACATTCAAGCGAACCTATACAGTTCTATCAATTCATCCCGGCAATAACCACTTCTCCACTTTGCTGCTGTAAATAGTCAGTCACATGAAAATTCATACAATGCTCAAATCGATTGCCTAACCGTTAAATAAATGTGCAGTTTTGTTATGCAAGAGTTTGCAACCATTTCTGCATAGAACAAAACATTTTGCCAGGTGGACCTTCAAGGAACGTGTAACATGACAAGCTAAGTTAATTCCGAACTATTGAAATACGAACTGACAATCTTAAATAATGTGAATTCAAACTTTTTTCCTCTATCTGACACAATTGTAAGACTGCCAACAATAGACCATAGTCTAACTCAATTATTGAAATCTGCAGTTTGTTATGCGTTCTTTTTTTCAACATGGACATCGTCATGAAGTGACCATATTACTGAATTGTTATCCAAAATTGTTCTTACGAGAGAAGCACATAATTGTTTGCTATCGAATTGTTATCCAAAATTGTTCTTACGAGAGAAGCACATAATTGTTTGCTATCGAATTGTTATCCAAAATTGTTCTTACGAGAGAAGCACATAATTTTTTTGCTATCGAATCGTTATCCAAAATTGTTCTTACAAGAGAAGCACATAAATTTCTTAAATAGTCTAGCATAGAAAATAATTACCAAGTCTCAGTATATTAACATATTTTGGATTAATTCTCTTCAACAATCTTTAAACTTACCAGATAAATTAATCAAATGGATTCTCGATGGTTATTCGTAGTTTTAAGGATAATAGACATAGAAATACTGAATAGTGATTATGATCCTATTTACAGAATACTGAATGGAGTCCCTCTTCGGGGTTTCAAGAGTCCTCAGGGAATATTGGATACAATATTCCTCTGAGCACTCTTGAACAATGCGGTTGTCTGTGAGGAGTTCACATCAATGATATTTATCAAAATTCTGGACAGACTGATTTGTCTAAACAGGGTGTTCAGAGAAGAGATTCCCTCTACGAACTTTGATTTTTTCTTGCCCCATACACGATTACACTTAAACCTTTTCAATTGTTGTCGACGGCCGTGGTCTAATTGGTTGGCGTTCCCGCTAAGTAATTTGATTTCTAGTTGATTCAATACTGGACTATTTTTACTGTCAGCCCGTTTTACATCCGAATTAATGTTTTTTTCAGTAGTTTATATACTGCATGTCATAATTTCTTAAATCACTATTTAAAAAACTTGCTCATTGTTGCGTACCGTAAATTCCAAACATAAAAAAACTTGTCTATTGTTGGGTACCGTAAAATATAGATGTATATTGTCATCAGCTTTCACGTTTTACTCAGCATTGATTAAAAAACCGCCCGCGATTAGTAATTATCAAAAAGGTTTTATTGCATTATGATAATACTGGACCGCACACGGCACGGACAAATCTACAACAAATTAAAGACTAATTGCGTTGTTCTTTCGTGTACCGTTCCATATTTACTAATCGCAAGATTGACAGATGGCACACATGAAATTTTTAGAGTTGCTAATTATAAAAAAATAGCGTGAAATTTAAATCCGGAGCTCTTTTTAGGACACCCTATAAAAGGAATAATTTAACAAAGACCAACAAAAAATACATTTTAAATGGGATTACGCATAAGATATTTTGTGCGAAGGAAATGCAAAAAAAATCAAATAAATTGTAGGAGTTGTATGGATGTAACAAAGGAAAAAGATGTATGTCAGAATAGGAAGTCTGTGCTCTCTTTCCACTCTGTCTATCCTGGCAGGAAAACGGTGTGACGTTACGTATGTAAGTGTGTAAGACAATTTTGTCTTGCGGCCATGCTCTAAAGATTCATAAATTCAGATATGTAAAAGAGTTACCATACGAATGACTGGTAACTTATACGATTTACGTCTGGATGATTTTTTTTATTTGATAAATATAGAATGGTATGAAAAAGGCAGTAAAAGAGTTTCATCAATTACAACGAAACACGTCCATTTATTCAAAAAATGATGACCGTATTCATCAAAAATCGGATAACCGTTTAAGGACGTAAAAATTTAACCGCTGTGCCATAAAGTTTGAAAAGATGTAGAGATAAAGTGGGGGTAATGTGAGCTTTTATGTACCAATCCAAGGGCACTGTATCAATGGAGAGGTTGAGTAGGGGTGGGGGGGGTGTTATTACATTTTTTCATGTATAAAGAAATAACAAAGCAAAACTTCCTCCGCGGAGTAACGCTGGGAAATTTATCAAATTCCAATAACAATATGGGCTAGCCGCAAAATTCTCGTGAAGAATATTCAAACCAGGGTCATGGAATAGATTCCAATATTATTTTATTTTTTCATTTTTCTTATTCGAAAGAATACTTTTAACTTATCAACGAGTTTTCTACCGACATGCTTTTATTTCAAAGAATGGAGCATGTGAAGCAGAGATCCAACGACGATTTGGAATGGCGAAATCAGCTATGGTAAATCCGACACGATATAAACTAACCGATATTTACTTTACAGAAGAATCATAATCCGTTTAGTTAAATCTCTAGTATTCTCCATAATAAGTATGGAGTGAAAACATGGACGACGAGAAAGAATGAAAAAAACATGAAAGATACCTTTGAGATGTGGTGGGGAAGGCGATATCTATGATTTAAGAATTGGAGACTACCAGAAAACTTTCCACAAAATGCAGTAAAAGAGTTATGACATACTTTGGATACGTTGCTAAAAATAATGATAAAAATCTGGAGAAGCGGATCATTACTAGGACAGTTGAGGGACGGCGAGCAAGAGGAAAGTTTCATATGAGATTTACGAATCACATTAAGGAGTCAATATAATCCTTTTTTAAGTGCTGCAATCAACATGGTCCAAGGCTGGAAGAGGTGAAGACAGGTAGTGCGCCAAGTTCAAGACGTAGCAAGTAACCACGATTTTTTCACGAACCACGTCATCGCTTAATCAGCATTGAGTAAGCGATGAAGAAGAAGAAGAAACATCTAGTTGCATTTGAACTAAACAGCTATTTGAACTAAACAGATACTTTATAATAAATACCAAGGATTAAAATCCCAATTATCAGTGTTCATCTAATGTTCAGTTCTGTCGTGTCAGTAAAAATGTTACAAATTATGTACAATATATGGAGAAAAAAAAAAAAACTTATTCCTTAATGAATTTAGCCAACATCCTCCTTAACTTTGACATTGTTAAAATATGTATTTCAATGTTGTTTATAGTTAAGGCATTAACGTTGTGGAGGTTTAAAGACATTGTAATTTATTTTTATCAAACACTGTTTATTCCACTTTTTTGTAACGGTATAGCCCTACTGGTTTCAAGGCTTTCACCTCATCTTAAGTCCTGTTTGCGCTCCCCTGAAGATGAGATGAAAGCCTTGAAACCGGTACGGTTATACCGTTACAAAAAGGTGGAATAAACAGTGTTTGATAAAAACAAATTACTATGTTTTTCAATATTTGAGTCAGCTGCCCCATTGCACTCTCGGTACATTCTCAATTCTGGGTTATAGAAGCCTATATTACTTTATTTTATTATATATTATTTATAGTTAAGGCATTAACGTTGTGGAGGTTTAAAGACATTGTAATTTGTTTTTATCAAGCACTGTTTATTCCACTTTTTTGTAACGGTATAGCCCCACTGGTTTCAAGGCTTTCACCTCATCTTCAGTCTTGTTTGCGCTCCCCTGAAGATGAGATGAAAGCCTTGAAACCGGTACGGTTATACCGCCACAAAAAAGTGGAATAAACAGTGTTTGGTAAAAACAAATTACTATGTATTTCAACATTTGAGTCAGCTGCCTCATTGCACTCTCGGTACATTCTCAATTCTGGGTTATAGAAGCCTATATTACTTTATTTTATTATATATTATTTATAGTTAAGGCATTAACGTTGTGGAGGTTTAAAGACATTATAATTTGTTTTATCGAAAACTGTTTATTCCACTTTTTTTAACGGTATAACCCTACCGGTTTTAAGGCTTTCACCTCATCATCAGGGGAGCACAAGCAAGTCTTGTTTATGCTTCCCTGATGATGAGATACTTTGAAATGTAACTACGCTGAACAAAGCAGGCCTTCTAAGAGAATTAGAGAGAACACTTTAAACTTTAGCAGAATGGTTCTTATTGGAAGAGATGATGATAGTTGTTGATAAATAATAAAACACGCTAGATCGCAATGCGGAAAGAGAGTGTTTATTTTTATAGTAACGTAGGTATTTATATATTTTTGGAATTTGCACGAGAGTGCGCTCGCGATATGCTTACGTCTCGCTTCTGTGAATACAGAAACGGTTTATTGTCGTATGTGGGTATTCATCTAAATACGGAACTGGTGAGATAGCCGTGGTGCGTTCTCTCTCTCTGGCGTGTGGTGCGGTCGCTTGGCCGGCGTCAATGGCCGACATGTGACCTTCGGACTGTTTACTATAATTTATCGAGGAGTCCGAAGGTCGTTTCATCGGTCATTGACCGTATGTATGCGACAATATCATGACCGCCACAACACACTAAAGTCGCAAGTAAATTCACAACACATTTTAAAGCAGTTTTAAGGAAATTTAAAACTTCTATACATGATATATGGAAAAACAACAGGTAATTTAATGTGGACACACAATTTATGTGGATCCGGGCTAGTTGCCTTTCATTTGTCGTGTCCCCGGTAAACTAGGCTTTTGCCTGTTCTTACATAGCATGGAAAAATTATTTGTAGTTTTTTTTCTGATTGTTAATTATACACGGTCTGTCCAATGGGAAGAGTGACTAATTTTATTTTCACGTAACCACCAGCGCCATCAGTAGATGAATATATGAGCTAACTAGCGAGACATTTCAACTATCTTCCGTAAAAGTTTATCGCTTGCTCACCTGCGTTGGTCTGGACATGTAACTCGCATGTATGTTTACAGCCTCCTCAAAATTATCCTTTTCGAACATTTGACGTTGGTCAGAAGAAAGCACGATAAGCAGCACAAGAGATATAATGACGTATTGCATGACACGTTTAAAAATATTACTGCTTAGCCCAACTGAGAGCAAACACCATTAAATGAGATAAATTGCATAAAATTGTTTTTAGTTATCAGAGACCCAATTCAGAAACAACACGCAGACAAGTACTGAAGCTCCTTGCCTTATATGCAACACGATATGCTTATCACAAATGATATAGTCATCTCTGGTGGCACCAACGACAAGTACCCTAATCAACAATTATGTATTGTGTATTTTATTACACTCATTCATTCGTTTATACATGTTCAAAATGATGAAATATTTTTTTACCAATAAATAAAAAAGAATGTAAGTAATTTAGTTTGTCATGATCAGAGCTAGAAAGAAAAACAACGTTCGCTTAAGGCGCGTTCTCACGGTTCAAGTTTAGTTGACCGATTAAATTCGATCAACAAAAGTTGAAAGAGATCTGTAGTGAGAACCTTTGTTACAATAGAGTTGATCAACTTTTTAGTTGATCAAAGAAAGATTGACCCAGTCAAACTTTATCGTTCAAGTTATGAGTCATCCGCCATTTGCTTTCAAGTTGAACCCTGTCTTGAAACGTGTGAACATGTGAATTCAAGTTGATTGTCAAGTTCGCTTTCAACTCAATAAATATAAAAATAAAGATGCAAGAGAAAATGCTTTCGAAGCCATTTTTAACTGAATTAAATTGAAACAGTTTATTGAATCACTTTTTATTGAAACGTGTGAACAAAAACTGATTCAAGTTGTAACTTTTGTTGATCAACTTTAATCGGTCAACTAAACTTGAACCGTGAGAACACGCCTTTAGCATTTGTATTTTTACTATTTGTGCTAATTGTTTAAGTGGCGTCTCTTGTAAGGACACGTGTGAACATTGAAAGCAAAACAAAAGTGTATTTCCATAATATTTACGGTCGTGGAATCGGAACTGAGACCCACAGAACAAAATGACCTCTCTGGACACCTGAGATCAAGATCCTATGATCACCTGGTATAATATAATGTGCAACACTGAAATAAGAAGAATGCATATCTCTAAGAATATTGTAATATGAGATGAGACAAATACGAACACGTAAAAAAAATGTGACTAGTACAAAAACGTTAAAAATATGAAACTAGTAGAAATACCTAAAAAAGATAACACTAGTACGAACACGTATAAAAGATAAGACAAGTACGAATACGTGAAAAAATGAGACTAGCACAAACACGTAAAAAAGATGCGACTAGCACGAACATGTAAACAAAGGTGTCACTAGTACGAACACGTACGTGTGTGACCCGACAATGCCTATAAAACTGAAAGGAAAGGTATACCAGACTATCGTTAGATACACAATTATGTATGGCTCAGAATGCTGGACTATGTACAGCTCCTACTCTAGGCAACATTAAACAGTAGAAATGGGAATGCTTAGGTGATCGGCAGGAGTATCACTGAAAGATAAAATTAAGAGCTCACGCATTCGTGGTAGCCTGGGAGTCACTGACATAAATAGTAAATCAGGCAATGTCTGTGGATCTTCCTCGACAGCCGTCCAGAGGAAGACCAAAGAACTCATGGATGACTCAATGCTCCAATATCCTGCAGAGAAACAGCCTAGATGAAAGCGACACCCAGAACCGAAGAATATACAGCCTGAGAACGAGAAGAGCCGACCCCAATAGGGGCCTACCTAGGCAATGAGTTGGGACAGTGCCAGGAAGAAGAAGAAGACTAGTACGAACACGTAAAAAAGATAAGACTAGAACGAACACGTAAAAAATATGAAACTTGTACGAAAACGTAAAAACATATTAAACTGGTAGAGATAATTAAAAAAGATAACACTAATATATTGTAGTACGAACACGTTTAAAAGATAAGATAAGTACGAACACGTAAAAAAGATGAGACTAGTACAAACACGTAAAAAAGATGAGACTAGTACAATCATGTAAAAAAGAGTCGATGGTACAAGAATTCTCTTTTTAGCTCCACATGAGGTTGTTGGGATTATAATATGATAGCTTAAAATTTAAGCGTGTGATTGCGGTGTGTATATTCAAGTTAACTTTTTTGAATATATAGAATAAATATATGAACATTGCGGTCACGGGTGCAGGTGGCTAGAAGGGTGCGTCTTATATTCGATAATGTTTTTTGACATCGCTCTGAAGATTAGGTGAGCAACACTTTCGAAACGTTGGTCATAATTTAAACCAATCAAACATGGCAACAACTTCGAAAAACATTTGGTGCAAATATACGAATTTTTTTATTAAAGAATGAGTCTTGCCTAAGGAAATTGTTCTCTTTATCCACAAAATTGAAAATTTAAAATATTATTATGTTCTTACAATCTACATTTTATCTTTCCACCAAAATGATTTATTGTGGAAAATAAAAATTGCATTCATTGTTTGGTTAGTGTAAAGTGCTTTTTAATAATATTTCATCACTTTTGTTTATGAATCTATAAAAGGCAGCTTTTAAGCGCCAATGTACAGAAAAGGTAGACTGAAGAATGACTTAATCTGGGATATTCGTGATGAATATTATGTTAATATCCCGCCGTCAATCCTGTTGGGTAAAGTACTACCCTATCGTTGTATATAATACAACCTTACGAGTTTATTGCCCTGTGATAGTCTCTTCCAACTAACTAGAAAGGTTAAAAAAAAAGCCTGAAGTGAAAACTAGACTGAAACGTTTTTCGGCAGTTTGATATGAAAAATCTAGAGAATTTATAAGAACTGCCAGTTAGCTTTTGGCAATTTTTTTTCGAATTTCTTAATGATACCATTTTCATTAATTGGCTCGCTGGACTATAACGTACATATGTCACAAGTCGATTGAATAAAAAAATATATAAGTCAATATTTTGACATCGACCGTAGAAGATATAAATACAATTGTGTGTTCCACAGAAATGAATATGGTATTTGGAAAATTACGTGCAGTTTTTTGGATCATATATAGTAGCTATTTATCAACCTAAAGTACAAAAATGCATTATGTATAATAACCCAGTTCCATCCAGTAAACTCTAAAGTTCGTTTAATGTTTAAAACAAATGTAAAATTTCAAAACAGATGTTGCCTTTATAAAATATTTTTGTCGATAATAATTTATATAGATCATAAAAGATGTCGCATCACTTTCATTTTTGTCAACGAAATGCAGTATGCGGTCTCATAATTCAATTATAAATTGCAATCATATTTCAATCCACGTCATGATATAGTATTATGGATTGAATAATAGTCGCGAGTGAGGGTTTTATATTTTTTGACAAGCAGCTGTCAGTTAATGCATCGGGGTTGTATTTTTGTGTTTAATGCATTCTTTGATTTGTAAAATTTATAAAAAATGTATTTATATGAGAAATAAATAGTAAACCTTAGTAATATAATCACCGTTTCATAACATAGCAGTTTTATAACTTAAGAAACTCTGAAACCGTGCAAGGTAATAATAAGGTGTATCGTCTCATATAAAATAATTAATAAAATTTTAACTAATTTAGAAATTAAAAAAAAAAATGCGCTTCATAGAAAAGCCCTGACTCGCACCAATAACCTGATTTCACTCGAATGAAGTTCCGCCCTTGCCGGGAAGAAAGAAGGTAAAATCGATTGACCTACAGGGTGCGTGACTTCCGGGCCATCCTGTAGTTTATTTGCTATAAGATTTACGATGTATATCGGTGTTTATTTATTAAGGAGAGATTATAAACTCTACTATCTTTCAAGCATTCAATCACACCACTTTACTTTCAAAACAGCTTAGTTGTTAATATATTTGTAAAATTGTTTAATCAAATTAAAAAATAAACTATATGGAAAATCGATAAACACTTCTTGTTTTTTTTATATAAGAGGCTTGATATTTAGCACATACAAAACATAATTGAAGTATTTTTCCTTGGAAAAATACTCGTATTTTGTGGTTCGATTTTTATTCGCATATGGTCGCATATATGGTAAAAACACATCATAAATCCCTTCAGTGACGTAGCGTGTTTATTTTTCCCCGCCATAATATTTATTCCCAATATCTCCTCCAATTTCATAGCTCCAGGTGAAATTGTGAATAATTACAATAATAATAATAAAAGGACAATTTATATAGCACCATTTAAATATGAGACTTTCCTCAAAGGCGCATTGACTCGAGATTCGACAAAGATTACAAAAATTGAAAAGTTGAGTCTCAGGCTAGAAAGGTAGGGGCTGCGGTCATTAGATAAAGAACTTACCCCCATCTGCATATGTTTAGAAAAACATATTTGGTAAAAAAGTCGCAGAAAACTTTCCAAGGGAAGACGAACTACAAAGAAACCTTTATAGATCTTCCGATATGTGATGACATATTCAGCTTTAAATATATGTAGAGTGTTTAGGAACGGTTGTTCCTTAAAGGAGAGATGATGAGGATGGTTGTTGATAAATAAAACTCGTTCGAAATCGGAATATGCAAAGAGGTATTTTATTGATAAACGTCGGTATTTATAATATTTGGAATGTGTGCGGGAATGCGCAAGAGATATATCGCTGTTTCGTATTTGCCTTACAATATGTTTATTGTCGTCACGTAGGTATTCGTTGTTTTGACTGACAGCGCGGAAGATATGTTGCTCTCTCCTTTCCTCGTGGAATGCGGTCTCCGCTAGTAGTGAGTTGAATGACCGACCGTGTGAACTTTGCCCATTGTTTGTCTCGCATTGTGAAGCATGCGAGTTTGATGACCGGGCGGGCAAAGGTCGCCTCGTGGGTTCAGTGACCGCACGTATAGTCACTACAGTGCTCCCTCCCTAGCGTAGCGTATGGTCTCCTGTAGTGGTCAAAGGTCGCCTCGTGGGTTCAGTGACCGCACGTATAGTCACTACAAGTGTATTATATATGTGTATATTTAAATGGAGCGTATTGTATGTGTGTAGTGTGCATATTTAAATGGAGTATATTGTATGTGTGTAGTGTGCATATATAAATGGAGTGTATTGTATGTGTGTAGAGTGCATATTCAGCATAAATTTGGACAAGATTTTATATTTGCTTTTATTTAAATCGTCAAATATCCCTTATCCCCTTTTAATCTAACTTTTCTTATTTTCTTTGTACAAAGTAATGTATCAAATCTTTCACCCAACAAACTAACACTGGTAACAAAATTGTTTAACATTTTTTTTCTGATAGTTCAGAAGAGATTGCCCTTTAGCAATAAACCCTACGAATTGTATATTTTTCCATGAAGTGTTAAATAAATAATTTTGCAAAAAGACCCAAACCTCGAAACGCATTTTAATTTATTGTATTTGAAATGTGGAAATACATAGATCATTCTTGTATGAACAAAATATCAAGCCAGTATT
This sequence comes from Odontocerum albicorne, assembly GCA_949825065.1. Taxonomy (NCBI): domain Eukaryota; kingdom Metazoa; phylum Arthropoda; class Insecta; order Trichoptera; family Odontoceridae; genus Odontocerum; species Odontocerum albicorne. Next base: position 23,122,137 of record OX463857.1, read on the forward strand.
GTGATACTTTCACTTCAACTTAAAAAAATGTATTTCACACAAAGCGACGATATTTCCTCAATTATTTCAAACCAGGTAAGATATAATAGGTTGGGTCTTTTTGCACTTTCTATTTATACCTTGATTTATTACTCTAAGCCAGGGACCTCCAAACTCTTTAGCTCGGGCCAAATTGAAACCATGAATGTGAATGACAATGTATGTCAGAATAAGGAATGATATGATTAGGGATATAAATCCGTAATTACCTCATTCCTTATTCTGACGTACTATTCCATATTCTGATATATTATGTTACAATATTAAATGAAGACTGGTATACTTAGTACGATGAAAAAAAGTACTCTGAGATGATTTGGACATGTAGAAAAAATAAAGGAAGAAAGACCAACAATACAATACAAATACGTATACGTGAAAACATACTGATAGGAGTCGAATAAATGTTGTAGAAATGCGTACATAGAGTAGAATACATGATATGAAAATGTATGACAGAAAACAGAATGAAGCGGTAAGAAATTAATGTGTTAAGTAAGATGAAGAAGAGCACACTGGGAGGGTTTGGGCATGTGGAACGAATAAATAAAGAAAAAGTAAAAAACAGATATATAAATAGTGCAAATGTAAGTGGAAGGCGTGTGAGAGGATAATCATGAAAAATATAGTTGTATCAAGTAAATGATAAGTTCACAGAAATATAAGTAAAAATTGAGAGAAATCGTTAGAGCTGTAAAAGAAAATGTCAAGATGTGAGAAGGCAAAGATGTGAGTTGCGAGAGAGGAAAGTTTGAAGCTTTGTCCTCTCTTACTATTCCGACAGGAAAAGAGATATGTATTGGGTGTTAACACAAGTTGTGCCCGTTTTTTCCAAATTTAAAAATGAGCACCAAAAGTAAAACAAAATGGTAAAGGTTATACGTCATTCAAAAGAAAATTTTCTGCTCTACAAGATATTGTGAAACAACAAAAATCAATTGTCGACAATTGTTTTTTGTTGTTTTCACTCAAAACATGTGGAACCCAAGCGCTGAACTTCTGGACTTTTCCCATTGATTTAAGATGACGGTATGCAGTCAGGTGACTACAATTCATCTGCTCAGCCAATCCTACGGTGATTTGAAGGGGATCTTCATGAATAATATGGTTTAAGCGGTCCTCATCGAAGTCCACTGGTCGTCCGGAACGTTTCATGTCTTTCAGGTGGAAATTACCGTCTTTGAAACGCAAAAACCACCGACGAGCTGTCCTTTCATTCATAGCATCTTCACCGTACACTTCGCAAATATCGCGAGCAGCTTTGGCAGCTTTATTCCCCCGACTGAACACGAACAGAAGGAGGTGTCGAAAATTCTCACTTTCGTCTACTTGACATTCCATTTTGAAGGCTTGTAATTAAATAAAATAACACATGTAACGTAAAAGCAAGCACAATATCTTGTAGAGCAGAAAATTTTCTTTCCAATGACGTATAATCTTTACCATTTTGTTTTACTTTTGGTGCTCATTTTTAAATTTGAAAAAAAAACGGACACAACTTATGTTAACAAATAATATATATGTTAAACATCCATTTTTACCTTGAAATTTTTACACATTTATTTAGTTATTATACTTTTCAAATTATTTACCTGTGTGATGTAAATTAGATCTTTTTTGTTCACGGTGTAATATCTCTGAAATAAGTAACTTTTCAAATTGTCAGCTTAGACAGACAGTGAATGCTCTCTCTGGTTCTGAACCAACCACTAAAAACTGCGTGCATGAAACGTCTCCATATGATTAATCCATGATAGCAAAATAGCCCTAAAAATATGTAGTATTTTGTTTTCATCATCATCATATAGACGACCTTCGTGACATGTTGTAGTTGCTAAGACGCCTGTTTACAAACCCGGAGATTGTGAGTTAAACTCCCAGACTATTTTCAAATAGGGTTCCTGTCAGGTTTTTACTTAAAGCTTAATTAATACCTTGCTGATTAATTGGAAGAGATTGCCACATGGCAGGCCATATTTTATACAACGAAGGTGTAATACAATAATAATAAAAAATACGTTTATTGACTACAAAAAAAAACAAATTAAGAAAAAAATACACACTTATGTTATAAAGGTCTTACACGATTTATAACAAAAAATCCCAATCAGATGCTGTCAAAAGGTCTGGGCTAATTTTGTATGGCCCCTCTCTCCCCCAATCGGGTATCAGCCTAGTGGTAAGAGAAGAAAGACAGATGTTTTCCAAGCCACAGCTTCCCAATAAAAATATAACTGTAGAGTATTTGTTCTAATAATATCCAAAGCACATAGATATTCTCCATAAAAATATTTTTACAAACTACCTAACAATCGAATGCTAAAATATTATATATTCATACACAAATATATTCATAGACAGACACGCATTCATACCCAGAAATATGCATACTTGCAAAACAAACACGCATGTACATGTACATTAATTAGCAACATATGAAAATAGATGTAGTTGTAAATGAAAAAAAAATACATGTAGTTGTAAATGAAAAAAATACATGTAGTTGTAAATGTAGTTGTAAATGAAAATACATGTAGTTGTAAATGAAAAAAAAACGTAAAAAATACGCAAATTTTATAACTGCGAAAAAACAAAAATGTAAAGAAGGTAATAGAGATTTTTTTACAAATAACCGCAGAGATTCACGCACAGCATGGCAGCTCAAACTGTCGTTGAAATTCAAACAAATTTGACAAAATCATTAGTGTAACGAGAAAAAGTTCAAAAAATAATAATAAATTAATGAAAATAATAGGTGTCGTGCAAAAGATATCACAAATAATTTAGGAGACATTTCAGAGCATTCCCGAAGGTGCATTATTATTCACACTCTCTTTTAAAAGCAAACCATGAATTATTCACTCTCTTTTAAAAGCAAACCAAACTGATTCCAACTTTTGCTGGCTGAGTATGAAAAGATTCCTTAAATATTGTTTGATTATAGCTCAATACAATTAAATACACGCCTTTCTTTGGTTACTGCTATACACAGGGTCCTCCACGATGTTTCCAAAATCGTCCATCTGTTGCCATTTTATGCCTCGTTATTTTTACGTAAACCATTCACCCAGCGTGCCTTAGGTCGCATTATATGCCTTCATGTTACTCTCGAGTACCACTAGATTAGTCTCGACACATTCACCTTTGCTTGTTGTACTCGCTATATATTCTGCCCACATCCACTTGAATCGTTTTATAGTTTGCGCGCGAATCCATTTATTGCGTTTACGATATCTTCTCGTGTAACCCACATACTGTTACACCTCCCCATGCTTTTTAAATAAAATGATATCTAGAAAGAAGTATCGTGTTTCTCGGATCGATATCGTGAGGACAAAATTTTTATTGCTAACTTCGTTGTGGATATGATTATATAAGGTAATCGTTTTGCGCATTTTCCGCGGCCAATGCTTACCCCAATTACTTAAGCTATTTTTAAGCGTCATTTTAAATATGTTACTTTTTGATGATTTGTGTTTTTTAGTACTACAAAAGAACAAACGCGACACAAATTTGAAGCTTTTGTACGACTTTCAACGATAATTTGTCTTTTCTTAGTAAATTTTCTGCGGTTTTCTTACCAAATTAGTTTTTATAAACATATGAAGAAGCGGGAAAATAAGTATGGCCGCCATATCTAATGGCCGCTACCAACACCTTCCTATCGTTACACTGAGGTGTATGGCCGCGCGGTAACACACGGGACTTTTGTGCGGAGCCCCGCGCTGTGCTACTTCCCTCAAATGACACAGGTATTTTTTCTGTCTAGGATTCGGTGATATAAGGATACCTAGGACTTCGGTCATATAAATAAATTATTTCAAAAAAGAGAGAAAAAAACATGCCGGTGTACTCCGATCGTCTCACTTCGGTGTGCCGTCGTATTCAGTACAGCGGTTTGGCCGGTGAATTTGCTGGTGTGCTACAGATCACTCAAAAAAAAGTTCCACGACACAGCATCACTTTCCAACTGAATAAAAGTTGAAATGGTAAAGGGGTCCTCAACTACGAGGTCCAGCAACGACTACGACCGTTACACTCAGTATTTTTTATCTGTCAATTATAGTGGGCTCTAATTCCGAGTCAGAGTGCTCTTGGGAGTAGTCTGCTCTCTAAATGAATATTCGTGAATTGTAGTTTCACAATGATAATTATTAAGATACATGTCTCATAGAAGAGAACTGGAAAGATACTCATTAAAATCCTTGCTTATTTAATTATTATCTGTCGATAGCTTATTTAATTATTATCTGTATTATCTGTCGAAGGTCTGGAGTTCAAATAACCTACACGTTGCCAGTACTTTCACAGAAAAATTCGAATGTAGCAAAACTATCTTTTGACACCACTAGATCGGAGTAGTTAATCGGTCCGAAGATGAACCGATGTAAGGCCGAGTGGAGTTCACTTTGGAAATTCTTGACTCGTTTATCATCGCAGTACCACAGGTGTGATCTGTGGATTGATCCAAAGGGCCGTAAAAATTACAACAGGATGAAGGGACAAAATGAAAGCTAAATAGTTGGCCATTAAAGCTCCCATAGCCAGATAGAATTTGAGTAGTCCAATAGCTTGGGTTCACCTACGGAAAGCTAAAACGCACCCTAATGTAAGGAAAATATTAAATATCATTCTTTCCACGGAGAATGACGACCATCGATGTTGCCAAGTTGATAACTGGACCTCTAGGTAGGCTTTAATAATCGCATAAAGGTTCATCTCTGGCAAGGGGTAAGAGTTTAGGGTCTTGGACCTTACATAGAAAACACTCAACTCCTGGTCCGCTAACAACTCAAACTCTTCACCTTTGACTTCAAGAAGCTGTCAGTGCTCGGACAACGGCCACACTCCGGGAATGCGTGGGCCCACAGGAACTTTGTGGAGGGGCACAAAGGCTGGTCACAAATGCTTCCGTATTTCCATATCCGCTCTCCTAACCCTTCGAACTACACATATATTATATGTAAGTACGAGTATATACCAAAACATTTCTACAACACTCTTGCTACCACTTAACTTCCACAAGTGCATATTTCCTCTAAGACCTAATACTGCACCCCAAAATACTATGTGTTAGCAGCAGGACTCGCAATATATACAACATGTATCTATTTTATATACCATCTACTAGGGTGCGAAAGGCAATCGAAAACCATCGTACAAGTTTTCCCAAGAAAACCACATGAATATGCTCAAAAATTGGTGGGTCATGTTTCGCAGCATTGGGGTCATAACGAAGAAGATACTCATTGATATTAAAAAATATAGTACAATTCATTACCATTCGAGAGTAACCTATTAAGAAACTAAGCTCAGAAGTATTTTTTTCGTCATCATAGATATTGAAATTGGTGTAATGTTCTCATTGTCCGTTTTTTTGCTGTGCGTGAAGATCGATGAATACCGTCGATAGTTGTTTTATACCTAACCAGATCTAAACATTTTTTGAGTTTCATCCGGAATCAAACACGAAACTCTCGGACGAGAGACTAAAATTGTACAAACTAGGTCACAAAACTCGCACAAGCATAGGATAATCTAGAGTTCCAAAAAAAATCAAGTGCTGTAACAAAAAACAAAGTGTAAATTTAAAAATACCCTTACAAATTGGGAACCATAGTATAACAAGGGTAAATCAGCCATTTAGCGTACGTGTACCCCTTCGGCAGGATACTCAATTAATTCCAGACCGCCCCGGGCCTGTACACAATACACATTGTGCCAATTAATACAAAAACCAAGCCCATTGCAATCTAATGCGAAAACTGACAGCGATCCTAAAACTGTTCATTATTTTTTATTCGGATTTTAAATTTTGTTATGGCACAGAAAATGCGCAATTAAAACAGTATTTTAATTTACAAAAGGAAGTTTATAAGCGTAAATATAGTAAATATATTCAGGTAGAATCGGGTATGGGGGAAGGTGAGTAAGACAGGAGAAAGAAAGTGGAGAAAGCCAGTCTTTTTTTCAACTCGAATACTATCGAAGAGAGACGAATAAGATCTTTATGTGTTCTTCTTAATTACAAAGCAATCACATGCATTTAAAAATGCATTTAAAAATGGGAAATCTATTGATATGAAGAGTTTTTCTCTTTACAATACTCGTATGTTTGGATTAAATTTGCAAGGTTGAAATTGCTCCAAGTAAGAAAGATTCAATTTAAAGCCCATTCCACTTCGTTGTTATCATGAAACAATCACTTAAGAGATACAGATCGTCCTTGGTGCATGCTTTTTGTGGATGATCTAGTATTGATAGAGGAAAACTTTATAAGAGAAGTTATTGGAAAGGAGGAGTTATCCTGCAGGAGTTATTGGAAATATGGATAGTCCATTTTATAGCTCATGGCCTTAAAATTAATTTCAGCAAAGCGGAATACACGATACTTATTTTCAAGTATCTGTGATGACTCATAAAGAAAAACTTTCAAATATCTGAGATTGTACATAAACAGTGAAGATGGAAATAAGTTTGATGGGACCAAGATGATAACATAAACATGGTCTAAGTGGCGACAAGTAAGTGCAAAACCACGTGAAATTGAAAGGAAAATATATAAAAGTCTATTTAGACTAGTATTCTTGTAAGAAAAGAGAAAATAAGGAATGAATGTTTGAGAGGTACTCTAAAAAATGGTCCGAAGATAGAAAGACGACATATTCCAAAGAAACGATCGAAGAAAAGCACCAATCAAAACGTGCGTGATCTGAACCTGACTCAGGAGATAGCCTTGGACAGAGTACGGTGGAAATAAAATGCAAAGTTGATGATGTAATGATTACAACAGAAGTATACTATAAGTCAATATCTTAAGCAGTTTATATATTTTAATTGTTTAATGAGCAAAATAAAAATAATAAAAAGACATAGCACCATTATAGAACAAACTCTCATCAAGTGCGCTTCAACTCAGGACTCAAACTCACCATTATTGGTAGATTAATAAAAAGACAATTTACATAGCACCATTGTAGAACAAACTCTCATCAAGTGCGCTTCAACTCAGGACTCAAACCCACCATTATTTGTAGATTAATAAAAAGACAATTTACATAGCACCATTATAGAACAAACTCTCATCAAGTGCGCTTCAACTCAGGACTCAAACCCACCATTATTGGTAGATTAATAAAAAGACAATTTACATAGCACCATTATAGAACAAACTCTCATCAAGTGCGCTTCAACTCAGGACTCAAACCCACCATTATTTGTAGATTAATAAAAAGACAATTTACATAGCACCATTATAGAACAAACTCTCATCAAGTGTGGTTCAACTCAGGACTCAAACCCACCATTATTGGTAGATTAATAAAAAGACAATTTACATAGCACCATTATAGAACAAACTCTCATCAAGTGCGCTTCAACTCAGGACTCAAACCCACCATTATTTGTAGATTAATAAAAAGACAATTTACATAGCACCATTATAGAACAAACTCTCATCAAGTGTGGTTCAACTCAGGACTCAAACCCACCATTATTGGTAGATTAATAAAAAGACAATTTACATAGCACCATTATAGAACAAACTCTCATCAAGTGCGCTTCAACTCAGGACTCAAACCCACCATTATTTGTAGATTATTAAAAAGACAATTTACATAGCACCATTATAGAACAAACTCTCATCAAGTGTGGTTCAACTCAGGACTCAAACCCACCATTATTGGTAGATTAATAAAAAGACAATTTACATAGCACCATTATAGAACAAACTCTCATCAAGTGCGCTTCAACTCAGGACTCAAACCCACCATTATTTGTAGATTAATAAAAAGACAATTTACATAGCAGCATTATAGAACAAACTCTCATCAAGTGTGGTTCAACTCAGGACTCAAACCCACCATTATTGGTAGATTAATAAAAAGACAATTTACATAGCACCATTATAGAACAAACTCTCATCAAGTGCGCTTCAACTCAGGACTCAAACCCACCATTATTTGTAGATTAATAAAAAGACAATTTACATAGCACCATTATAGAACAAACTCTCATCAAGTGTGGTTCAACTCAGGACTCAAACCCACCATTATTGGTAGATTAATAAAAAGACAATTTACATAGCACCATTATAGAACAAACTCTCATCAAGTGCGCTTCAACTCAGGACTCAAACCCACCATTATTGGTAGATTAATAAAAAGACAATTTACATAGCACCATTATAGAACAAACTCTCATCAAGTGCGCTTCAACTCAGGACTCAAACCCACCATTATTTGTAGATTAATAAAAAGACAATTTACATAGCACCATTATAGAACAAACTCTCATCAAGTGTGGTTCAACTCAGGACTCAAACCCACCATTATTGGTAGATTAATAAAAAGACAATTTACATAGCACCATTATAGAACAAACTCTCATCAAGTGCGCTTCAACTCAGGACTCAAACCCACCATTATTTGTAGATTAATAAAAAGACAATTTACATAGCACCATTATAGAACAAACTCTCATCAAGTGTGGTTCAACTCAGGACTCAAACCCACCATTATTGGTAGATTAATAAAAAGACAATTTACATAGCACCATTATAGAACAAACTCTCATCAAGTGCGCTTCAACTCAGGACTCAAACCCACCATTATTTGTAGATTAATAAAAAGACAATTTACATAGCACCATTATAGAACAAACTCTCATCAAGTGTGGTTCAACTCAGGACTCAAACCTACCATTATTGGTAGATTAATAAAAAGACAATTTACATAGCACCATTATAGAACAAACTCTCATCAAGTGCGCTTCAACTCAGGACTCAAACCCACCATTATTGGTAGATTAATAAAAAGACAATTTACATAGCACCATTATAGAACAAACTCTCATCAAGTGCGCTTCAACTCAGGACTCAAACCCACCATTATTGGTAGATTAATAAAAAGACAATTTACAAAGCACCATTATAGAACAAACTCTCATCAAGTGCGCTTCAACTCAGGACTCAAACCCACCATTATTGGTAGATTAATAAAAAGACAATTTACATAGCACCATTATAGAACAAACTCTCATCAAGTGCGCTTCAACTCAGGACTCAAACCCATTATTATTGGTAGATTAATAAAAAGACAATTTACATAGCACCATTATAGAACAAACTCTCATCAAGTGCGCTTCAACTCAGGACTCAAACCCACCATTATTTGTAGATTAATAAAAAGACAATTTACATAGCACCATTATAGAACAAACTCTCATCAAGTGCGCTTCAACTCAGGACTCAAACCCACCATTATTGGTAGATTAATAAAAAGACAATTTACATAGCACCATTATAGAACAAACTCTCATCAAGTGTGGTTCAACTCAGGACTCAAACCCATTATTATTGGTAGATTAATAAAAATATAACAAAATAAATATATGTCAATTGAATGTTATGATATGAGTAGAAAGGTAGCGGCTGTGGCCGTTAGATTGGGTACTTCCCCGTATCTGCAAAAGTTAGAAAAACAAATTTGGTTGTAACCACAGAAAACTTATCAGGGGAAGATGAACTACAAAGAAACCTTTATAGATTATCCTATATGTGATAGAATCACACTTGGTTTTAGAAGTAGTGCTGTATGTATGTGAAGTATTCATAAACAGTCATATAACCTCCGTAACCTAGTTGTTAAAACGCATATTTCCTTACCCGGGGGTGCGAGTTCAGTTCTCGTTGAAACCCAGATTTAAAAAAATATTCTAGTCTAATTTTCAGTCAAGCCTTCTTTAACATATTTCTGGTTGGCTGGAAGAAATTCCCATATGGTAATAAGCACGACTGGTTGTGCTGTATATAACGAAAGTTTTCTTTTTAACCTGGCGAGTTTATTGCCATGTCGCAATCTCTTCCAACCAACCAGAAATATGTTTTATAGGCCCTAAGTGTTAACCAGACTGGAATCCTATTTAAAAAAATCTAGTTTCCAGCGGGGATCGAACCCGCAGCCTCCGGATCGGCAGACAAGTGTCTTACCACCAGGCCACGGAGGTCGTCTTTAATACAATACAATCATAAATGTTGATAAGACTTCCGAAAAAGGGTTGTCTTCAAATGCTTTTAAAAGCTGGACACGCCACCTATATCTCAAACACTAAGAAACAGATTATTCCACGCCATAGGATCTGCAATGGCAAAAGCTCTATAATAATATACTGTCATTTTGAATTGATTCGGAACAATCAATTTATTAGATGAAAACAAAATCGACCTGAAAGCTTCATTTAAAATGTGTTATTTTACAAAAAAATCTATTATTTCCACTCATTTACACCACACAGAGGAAGCAATAGCATGTTTATTTATTAAATTCAATTTGTATACCCAGCCCCAAAGTTAATTCAATTAGCTTGTTTCTATTTACTATTCATTAAAAGTTACCTTGAGACCTAAGAATACAATAATTTACCACGTTTCAATGGATATAAAATATTCTGTCGGGTTGCTCATTGAATCTAATTCCAAAGGGTGTATCGAAGGGTAAAAGGCCTCTTCTCCGCTTTTGATTTTAAAGTCATTGAAATTTCTAAAAACACTCTGGGCCATTCGTTTAAACAGAACGATGTTGTGTCTTATAGTCAGAACACGTGGATACTGCGAAGGTCAAATCCGTTTACTTTTGAATACAAATTTGCTTTTGCTAAGAGAAAATACTGTAACTCAGCGACAAATACGCCGCCGTCCAACAAACTTCCCAATATTTTCAGTGCGAGCTGTGGAAAATTTCTGTTTCCATATAAATATTTAATTAATTCATTTCGTTCTGAGAACTTTTGTACAAAAGGGAAAATGAGTGTAGTTTAGGTACATGAATTTATAATGTTAAAGACAACGTCCGTGGCCTAGTAAATAAGACGTTGATCTACCACCCGGATGTTTAGGGTTCAATCCTTTATGATGCTGAAAAAAATAAACACAGAAGATCTTCGTGATTTCAGGGTTTTAATTAAATTATTTCTTTATAGGGTGTGGACTGAAAAACATCTGGTGTCTCGCGACCGGGCTAACCCAATTTTGATGTAGCGTATCTCGGCCGGGGGGATGTTATGTGATGAGCCCAGACCTTTTGATAGCTTCTTTCTTAAACGTATTTTCTGCAGTTTATCCAGAATATCGAAACTTGACCCCAGTAAAAACCTTTCTTCCCAAATGCCACAAACATTGAGGCTCTCCGGACGGAAGTGACAGTGATTAACTACTGTCGCATCCGCCTGGAGAAATACAAGAACGGTGGCAGGGTAGGCACCCAGTGCTACCGTTGTCAAAACTTTGGCCACGCATCGGCGAACTGTAACCACACAGTCCGATGCGTGAAGTGCCTGATGGCGCATGCCACTACCGACCGCCCCAAGAAAGAGCGGGACACCCCTGCGGCCTGCTGTAACTGCGAGGGTGCTCATCCGGCCAACTATGGTGGTTGCCCCCGCCGCCAACAATACATATCCAGCCTACATAAGAGACGCAGCGTACCGGCTCCCCGGATGGACCATCGCTCGTGGAGCCAGGTAGCCAGCGGTACTCCAGCCTCACCACCTCACCTACCAGCCTCTCCTATAGCCCCCCTTTCTACTCAAACACTCCACCCTCCTCGTGCTCAGCCCCTGCCCCCGCCCCCGATTAACACGTTCACAAACGGAGAGAGCGAGTTACTCGCCATCATGCGCCTTGTCATCGGAGCCCGGAGCAGGCTCGCTTCTTGCACCACTAAGCTCGAGAAGACTATGATCTACCTCGAGATCATTGAGCAGCTCGTAGGATAAGCGTGATGACGAGTTTCTCTGGAATGAAAGTGCTCTGCTGGAATGCTTACAGCATGCAGCAGAAGATCGAGGAGCTGATACTGTTGGTGAACAATTCAGGTATAGATATTGTGCTTGTTACGGAAACTTGGTTAAAACCTGTATCTCGTGTGAGAGGCACCGGTGGTTTCATCGTCTATAGATCGGATCGCGTTTCCGGTAGAGGTGGAGGCACCGCGATCCTCATCCGAGACACTATCCATCATACCCAACTCCTCACGCCCGCCCTGACAAACTTGGAGGCTACTGCCATCAGCCTCAAGGTTGACAGGGAGACAGTCACAATTGTGGCAGCATATTGTACCGGCTATCGTTCACTTCTGGAAAATGACATCGAGGCAGTGCTGGCCTTGGGGCCCAAGGTCATCATGGCCGGGGACTTCAATGCCAAGCACCGTTACTGGAACTGCTTGAGAGCTAACCCGAACGGAACGACGCTGTACAATTATATGGAAAACCACAACTGTCAAATACTATATCCAAATCAACATACCTGTTTCACCAACCCCCGTAGCCCTTCTACACTGGACATTGCCGTAGTCAAAAACTACCCTAACATCTCTGGCTTGACTGCTCTAGAAGCTCTCTCGTCAGACCACCTCCCAGTCTACTTCACATTGGGAGTGAGGCCGATTGCTAGCCTCAGAGAGCAGTACGACTACGCCAATGCTGACTGGAAGGGTTACAAAGCCTACCTCCACAACCAGCTCTGCCTATCACCAGAAACTCTGGTGAGCCCACAGGACATGGATACCGCGATAGATACCATCTCCACCTTCATCCATAATGCCCGTGATGAAAATGTTCCCCTCAAAATTGTCACTCCATACAAAATAAATCTTACTCCTCATATCAAACTCCTTATATCTCTAAAAAACAAACAAAGACAGACCTACAGACGTACACTAGACAAACGTGACCAAACACTTCTAAACGTCCTCCAAGATGAAATCAAAAAAGAAATCCGCCTACTTAAAAACCAGCTATGGCAGAGAAAATTGGCAGCTCTAGAACCGGGTAACGGTACTCTCTGGCGAGTCGTCAAGGGTATCAAGTGCTCGTCTCAAAGCATACCACCTCTGCGCACAGCCTCAGGGTTGGCTGTTTCTGGCATTGACAAGGCTAATGCCTTGGCGGACGCTTATGAGAATACGTACTCAATCACTTCCGATCTTGGAAATGTTGATGTCAACAAAGCTGTCGAGGACACTCTCACCAGCTTTGCTTACTCCCCGACCAACCAAAACGAGGTGCAACTTTGCACCCCGTCCGAAATTGGTCGTATCCTTGACAGACTTAAAACACGAAAAGCACCCGGTCCCGACAATATACACAATAGTCTTCTTAAACAGTTACCACTCAAAGCGAGGATTTTTCTTACTAAAATAATAAATGCTTCACTCCTTAATGGCTATTTTCCGAGTATTTGGAAAGTAGCCAATATTGTTCCTATTCACAAGCCAAATAAACCTACCGAAAATCTAACTAGCTACAGGCCCATCAGCCTTCTTCCAGGTCTTGGCAAGATTCTTGAGAGAGTGGTTGCCTCAAGGTTAGTGTTCCATCACGAATCCAATAATACATTCCCTCATGAGCAATTTGGATTTAGAACAAGACACAACACGGTCCAGCAACTTACCCGTGTCGTGGAAGACGTGTCGATGGGCTTCAATAGGAACAGAAGTACTGGCATGGTACTGCTGGACCTCGAGAAGGCTTTTGATACTGTCTGGCACGATGGCCTTCTTCACAAACTTCTCCTCACTGGCACTCCACTCTATCTCGTGAAACTACTTCAATTCTACCTCTCCAATAGAAGTTTCACAGTCACCACTCATCATTCTACGTCATCCGCCAGGCCCATCCCTATGGGTGTCCCCCAAGGCAGTATACTTGGACCATGCCTATTTAATATTTACACACACGACATTCCTACTCCCCCAAACTTTAAACTCGCACTATTTGCTGACGATGCGGCATGCTACGCATCGTCACTCAAGGTGGATCGAGCTGGTCGCCGTCTTCAGATTGCTCTTGAGATCCTTGAGAAATACTACCAGGACTGGAAGCTCAAAATCAATGACGCCAAAACTGAGGCCATCATGTTCTCCCGAAAAATCAAGGAAAGAGTGCCGTCGATGCCCTTATTCATCGGTGGTTGCCTGGTTGAGTGGCAGGACGTGGTTAAATACCTCGGCCTGCACCTTGACCGGCGACTGACGTGGAAAACCCATTTGAATACCATCAGACAGAAGGGTCACAAGGGCATAGGGGCTATCAGTTCGATATTTCATCGACGCAGCTTCCTTTCACCCAAAAATAAGCTCCTCCTCTATAAAACCCTTATTCGTCCTATCTTGACCTATGCTGCACCCGTTTGGGGTAGTGTGAGCAATACGGATCACCTGAAACTCCAGAGAGTGCAGAACAAGGCATTCAAGATATCTTTTAACACCCATCCCAGAACAAATCTTACCCGACTTCACGCTGAACAGCGAGAAGAAACCCTACAACACCACATCCTCGCTTGGACCGTGAAGTTCTATAAAAGCCAACAAAATCACAGAAATCCCTTAGTCGCTGCCCTGGGGGCTTACGAGAGTAAATCCGACCTACCCTTCCGTTATAAGCACAAGCTCCCAAAGCATTATCTGTTGCCTGACTAGTCCACCTACAGTATTAGCTGGGACGACCAAGGTCTGAGTGAATGTGATGGAATACAAGTAGCCTGAACGAGTGGACTTGTTTTTGCTGAATAATTAGTGTAAGAATTGTTATCTAGTTATAAGTAGTATGTAGGTGTTAATTATTTCTAAGATCTCATATATTAAGATTGAATAAATAAAATAAAACGATATGTAGGAAAATAAGTTTAAATAAGTTCATAAATTATAACATATAATTAAGATTAGTTAAGTAATAAATTTGTATACAGGTATAGCCTTGACAAATGTTTGTATAGTAATTTACTTGTTTAATAAAAAAAAAAAAAACCTTACATCAATATTGTATTATACTTATTTATATGCAGTGATACCTAAAGGGTCTATTGTCTCGAATTAATATCATCCAGCCAACATGAAAGATATTAAGGAGGTCTTAAACTGAGGACTTTTAAAAATAAATTAAATTCCAACGGGAATCGAAGCTGCAACCCTCAAGTAGATATTAAGCATCTTACCAATTAGACTACGGAGATTGTCAATATTACCTTAAAAAATCAAACGACTAGTATGAAATAAAACGACTAGTATGAAATAAAACGACTCGTATGAAATCATTGCTTGGTTAACAAAATAAATAATATTGAAGCCTACTCCAAAATGATTATAACGTGATGGTGTGTGTGTTACTTAAATTAAATAAAAATAACTCGATAAATTCAGTCTCTCAACTTTCCTTCACTTACGACCGAATTCCGATCCTCAATTCAAAAGAAAAGTGTAGAAAACCAACAGTAATAAAAAAGCATATACGGAAATAAGGAAATAAAAAAAATATCGACAAACTGTCCCGAGCCTTCAACACGTCCTTCTTGACTCAATCCAATCAGCATTCTCAGGAAAGAGACAAAATATTTTACACTCGATGAATTTATCCGACATAAGTCTGCAAACGCCAACGCCAACGCCGACTGATTTTGGCGCTAAGGAACACGCCTCGACTGACGCAAAGACCTGTCAAGTTGACATTCAAGTTGTATGATTAATAGACTCGAATGGTTGGTAGTACTTCTCGGGGCGTTATTTATTATGTCAATTATTACTTGACAGAAATATATATTTTTAAGGGTGTCGACCTAAAATTAGGGGGACGGTACATCCCAATTTTTTGGAGCTGTACTACAATATTTTTTTTCCTAACATTCCTATATTATTTCTTTTATCCAACACTGTTTATTCCACTCTATATAACAGTACCGGTTATATAAAGTGGAATAATTAACCCTACCAGTTTCCAGGTTTTCACCTCATCATCAGGGGAGCCCAAACAAGACTTGTTTGTACTCCCCTGATGATAATGGGAAAACTTCGAAACCGGTAGGGTTATACCGTTACAAAAAGTCGAATAAAAAGTGTTTGATAAAATAAAGTACAATGTATTTAAACCTCCACAATGTTAATGTCTTAACTATGAATAATACTCGTATAACATATTCCTTTATTGATATCGAGGTGCATGGCCGCGCGGTAACGCTTTGAACGTCCGTGCGAATGGTCGCAAGTTTGAACCCCGCGCTGTGCTACTCAAATCGAATGACACAGGATTTGTTTCCGTCTAGTATTCGGGGGTATAATAATACCCATGACTTCGATCATATATATTCTTTAAAAAAAAAGAAATTAACATGCCGGTGTGCTCCAATCGTCTCACTTCAGGTGTCATCGGATCCAGTACACCAGTGGGGCAGGTGAGTTTGCTGGTGTGCAACAAATCACTCACTACTAGAGGAGAAGAAGAAGCTTCACTTTCCAACTGAAGTGACGATGGGATTCTCGACAACAAGACCCAGCAACGACGATGACGCTGTAAATTGGAACAGTCATTTCTATTCTTTTTTTTTTTAAATGTATATTAATACCCAGAAAACATATTGACGTGAATCAAAAATATAATACACGATGACTAAGATGCAATTTCGAAAAAAAGGGGGTCATACTGAATAGATGCAATTTTGAAAAAAAAGGATATGACAATTATTTTTTCGTATGGTACATATTGTACATATTGAAGAGCGTGACCGGGAGACATCATTGTCATCAATCCCAGTAATCGATCCTTCTGGTTTAGAATCTCTGGAATAAGCACGATCGATACTCGTTGTTCGTCATCGAACATTAGTAACACTACTGCTTGACGCATGTGAATACTGTTACCAGACGAACTATTTTATAAGACTGGTACGAATTTCTTTTGAGTGCCATCTGGAATTGAACTCACAACCCCCAGGTGGAAGTCAAGAATGTTACCATTACGATACGGAAGTCGTCGAATTTACTTATTTATACGGTACCTTAGAACAATTATAATAACAAAAAGAAAAAACTAATAAAAAGGCGCTTTAAATATAACCTACTCATTTTTCTTTGGATAAAATTATTGAATTCAAAGCAGCTAAATATTAGAAGTTGCATAAGAAGGTGTATTAAATCCTTCATAAAAAACACTACAGCAAAAAGTTAAAAATCGTAACGGAGAGACAAGATTGAGAGACAATTTAGTATTCGGCTCATGTAATTGAGACTTCGAATTCAGAACCACTAGCGAAGGTTCTGAATTCGAATTAATACACATCTTTACAACACGTTTTAATCCCAAGCTTTCACATCCATAATTCCAAGCGTGTCAAAGTCACTCATCACACGCTTTATATTCGCATCAGTCATTAACTCACATGCTAATGTTGAAATCTCCAGGACTTGTCAGACAGCCACCTTGTTACATTTCTTTTTATACATTTGAAGGTGCGACATTACAAAATCACCATTTTTTCTCAACGACATGTTGTAAATTCTTGGCGCTTGGATCTACTATATATGTTCCTCCTCTCAAATGATGTACGAACGCGCTAGGGTGACAACAAGATTCAGAACGTCACCTCTTGTTCTATGGCTGTGTTCTAATATATTTATCGGAAGATGGAAGTATATATTGCTCGTGAGCAAGAAGACAGTTAGGAGAGGCTTGTTATCACTGGGAGCATGGAAGGACGACGCACAAGAGGAAGATCCCGAATGTGTTGAACTTACCATGTCAGAGACATAGAGCAGGATTATCTTTAACAACTGATTTTCGATCTGCGAAGTGCAGGGACGGATGAAGAGGAATCGTCAAGAGTTATTATGGGAGTCGTAAGTTAGACGGCAGGATGGATGGATTATTATAATATAAAATTAGTGCTTTAATAAATATCTCACAAAGATCAAATACCTCAAATTAATTAATAATCAATATCTCACAAAGAGTCAAAGAAAAGTACAAAAAAGTCAGAGAAAATGTAGAAGTTGTTTGGAAATGTGTATGGATTTTGAATAGGCGAAAGATGTATACCCTGACATGGAAAAGGTGAAAGATGTGTACTCGG
Organism: Odontocerum albicorne; assembly: GCA_949825065.1. NCBI lineage: Eukaryota > Metazoa > Arthropoda > Insecta > Trichoptera > Odontoceridae > Odontocerum > Odontocerum albicorne. Next base: position 23,140,072 of record OX463857.1, read on the forward strand.
AGTACCTTGACGTGGAAACGGTTTGATGGTATATAATACCTATGTATGTAACTAAAAGTTTAAATTTGTATTGGTTGCTTCAAGTAATGATTATCGAAATCGAACCAAATGGAATAAGAATTCAGCGTTTGATAGTTTGTATATTTTTTTTTACTTACAAATACAAAACAAATTAAATATTCTTTTTACATGCGTAATATCACACCGTCTCCCTGCCAGGGTAGGTAGAGCGTCAGAATGACAGATTTCCCAATCTCGATTCACATACTCTGCATCATCCATATCCATGAACCTTATCATACAACTTCTACGATTTCTCAGCGTTTTTACGTTTTTTTTCTTTAAAAATATCATTCACTTGATCCAACTATATTTTACTTGATCTTCATCTACCACGCCTTTATTTCACATTTACACTGTATATTTGTTTTGTTAGTATTTATTCATTCATTCGTTCCACGTGCCTGAACCATCTCAAAGTGCTCTTTTTCAACTTACTCAACACATTCATCCTCAATCACTTTATTCCTTACTCTGTCATACATTATCACCCCACGTATTCTTCACGTATTTATACACCATGTATTCGGTTCTTCAGTTTTTCCACATCTCCGTTTCACTTCCATAAATCAAAGTTGGTACTACGAGTATAATACTCTTGTGAACTATCTTAGCAGATTTTGATACTGTCCGATTCAAAAACAAATGTTTTATGCTCTTATAGCTACATGCCTTCGTAATTCTTCATAACTCTTCCATCATCTAAGAAAATTCTACCTAAATACTACCTAAATACTACTTAACTATTACCTAAATACTCCCTACTTAAATATTGCCTAAATACTACCTTAATACTACTTAAATACCAACTAAATAGCAGGATTTTTCAACTTGCTCCAATCCTCATTACTCTCATATATATCACATTTGCATTTTCTTTCACACTTTTCTATCACCATGAATTTCACAACATTAAGTCTTAAACCGTTTTCTTTACATCTCTTGTACAATTTAACATACTCGTGCTTATCAAACTCCGTAATTCATCACCATTCTCCACTACCATATCATCAGCATACAGCAATCCGCATAAATTTATATTTGAGATTTGTATGCCAACCATTAACTTCTGTATTTCCTTCACACATAAATCTGTCAATATTAAATAACCAAGGTGACATAATACATCCTAACATAACTCCTTTTAAAATATCACCTAGGAAAGGCACTGACTGTAAAACATACTCTATTTTCGGCGTATAACGACACAACACCATGTACTAATTTACATTCAACACTATATTCATTCAATATTTCTTATCACTACCTTAAAATAATAGTGCAATGTCGAAATCGAACTAAATGATATAAAAGTTCAGCATTTGATGTTTTATGTATTTATTGTTTTCTGCTTACAACGAAGAAAAAATAATAAATATTTTTTGATGTCTGTAATATAAGGGTAAAATTTTCCCGAATTATTGTTTATGAAACATAGTCAGCACACCCAAGTAGGGGGGGTGGAGCCCTATCAATATTTAACCGCGAAGAAAAAGTGGGTGTAGACATTAGTGTGACTACCCTCTTTCAGTCACTTCTTGAACAAAAGAAGCATTTGTGATACAAAACAAACAAGTTTCATTATTTTTATTTCCTGATGTGGACATTAGCACCCTTTTTATGTAAAGATTTCATCGACTGAAAAAAAGCGACGAAAATGAAAAATGTAACTCTGAAATACTTGAAAAAATTATCGGTAGTCGTCAGTAAAAATAAATCTCTGTAACAAGAAAGTTCAACTATTTTGGTAATATTTTGGTTCGACTCCAATTTCTTCTTTTATATATCTAGTAGTTATGTTTTTTTTTTTTGAACAGAATACTTCTAATTGCACCCTCAAAGAATTAAATTGGATATCTAAAAATGAATTTAAATTAAATCCAAAGAAAAGAGAATTCCTCTTGATGGGGATGCATTATCAGTCATTGTGTTGGTATTTTTACAAAAGATAACCTCAAAATCTTGGTGTCTTTCTTGATATTAAGCTCTCTTTGACAGACAAATAGGTTATTCAATTTTCTTTAAGATTTATTCGTCAATGTCTTCCAAAAAAAGTAATAAAAATTATTATTTATTAATTTGTTATATCGCGACTGGACTATTGTAATTTTATTTATTCTGGTCTACCTGATTCACAATTTTCTGAATTTCAGTTAATTTTCAATATAACTGATATATAGTTGTCATAAATATTGTCATATTAGTTCGCTTCTCCGAAATCTTCACTGGCTTAAGTGTCACGAACAGATTGATTGAGAGTTGAAAAAAAAAAAAAAAAAAAAAATATATATATATATATATATATATATATATATATATATATATATATATATATATATATATATATATATATATATATATATATCATACATACTTAATACGTATATAAAAATATACGTTCATATTTACTCATTAATTCTACGAAGCGGTCATCTTTGTTAGTCCTCAGCTTTTCAGTAAATTCAACACTGACTATTCCCTTCACCATTACTCGATAGCTCGATCATACCATTAATAAAACCTAATGGATAACACTCTCTCATGGCAAGATCAAATAAATAAAGTAAGCCGAAGGGTCTTCTTCAAACTTCAATCACTTGAAATGTTGCAAAGGTTCCTGCCAACTAAAATGAAAATTTTACTCGTACAATCTCTGCTCTGTCCGATTTCGGACTATGCAGACGTCTGTTAATTGGATATTACGGAGGAACAGATGGACAAATTACAGCGTCTTCGTTTGTTTGTCAAAGATTTATTATTAACCTTAGAAAGTACGATCATGTCACTTCATACCGGAAGGCGCTGAACTGGTTGACCGTGAGAAAAAACGTCCAATTCACATACTATCTCTATTGAAAAATATTTTTACCCGTCACGCCTCTTACCACACCGATTTTTTTCAGCGTCTCTCCGATCATGGACTTACGCTATGTTATGTTCTAATAGAGATTGTTTATTGACCTTCCCAGTTCACCGCTCTTATTTTTTTATGTCATCCTTTACTGTTGTGTTGTGAGATTCTAGGACCAGTTACAAGACAATGTTAGACTCGCTCGTTTCTTTACTGTCCGTGTAGTGAGATTCTAGGACCAGTTACAAGACAATGTTAGACTCGCTCCTTTCTTTACTGTCCGTGTAGGGAGATTCTAGGACCAGTTACAAGACAATATTAGACTCGCTCCTTTCTTGGCATGCTTTAAGAAACGTCTGAAAAAACTCAAAATTCTAGTCAGACATAACGTGTTTCATTCCTGATTTTTCTTTCATCTACACTATCCTTTCCTTTTCTTTTAGTTAATGATATCTCACTTTTACTTTCATTACGTATATGTTCATAAAGATGAATAATCATTTGAATATTTTTTGCGATCATGTAACTTCCTATATTTACTTCTGTCTGGTTAGTTGGAAGAGATTGCCGCCTGGCAATAAGTCCGCCAGAAAAATGTTTCAGTGAAATGTTAAAAAAAAAAACATATCACTACGCTGTGCCCCTTGCGTGATTGGCAGAGAGAACAGATCTAAAAAAAATTCTATCCACTCATAAACGTTTTCCTTCTCCACATTCATATATCTCGTCATGCACAATAAATTATTCACCCTATTCAATTTACATTTTTCGTGATTGAGCCCACTTATTTTTTTTTCAAAATCACTCTCGCTGAATGCATCTTCCATTGTTACTGTTATCACTTATACAATCATAACCGATATTGACTGTTTTAAAAATCTATCTCGAATCTACTGCTTGTCTGTTATTTTCCGTTCCTCTAGTTTGAACACAATAAACTACGTTAATTTAAATTCGCGATAACAGACACCGCGTAAATGAAAATATTATTGTATTCCAAAAGCGTACATCCGTAGCACGTCAGAGTGTTTAAAACATTTAGAAACATCCTATAAGTACTCGTTAGTAATTCAAAGTTTTAACTTATTTTTGAATAACAAGTCAACTTGTTCAACAGTCAACTTTTAAACTTGATATCTGGTGTTATAGTAACTACAAAATAGTAATACTAAAGGGACGGAGATATATTCTCAAGGAATTATAAAGTATCTCTCTAATGGATCTTTAAGCAAAGTAAGTACCGAACAAATCAGTCGGAAGAAGTAACATAGAAGTAAGATGGAAGTAAGATAGAAGGAAGAAGAGCTGCAAGAAACAGATGGCGATATTATCTCAGCCTCGGGGGGAGATAAGGAAAAGTTAGTTTTAATTGCACGATACAAGGGCCGGCTTTAAAGATTTAGGATTAAAGTCAATTTAAACATTATTTATTTTCCAATACTAAAAAAGCCTCCATGGCCTCTTGAATAAGTCGCCTCTATGACATAGCTGTTGAGACAATTGTCTTTTAACTTGGGGGTTATGGGTTTGATTCCTGTTGGTACCCAGATTATTAAAATAAATTTTGATTTATTTTTATTTATAGTTAAGGCATTAACATTGTGGAGGTTTAAAGACATTGTAATTTGTTTTATCAAACACTGTTTATTCCACTTTTTGTAACGGTATAACCTTACCGGTTTCAAGACTTTCACCTCATCATCAGGGGAGCACAAACAAGACTCAGGTAGGGTTATACCGTTACAAAAAGTGGAATAAACAGTGTTTGATAAAACAAATTACAAAATTTTGGTTTGGTTTTCATTTAAGAAATTCTTAACAATTTTCTAAATGGTTGAAAGAGATTGCAACATGGTAATAAACCTGCCAAGTTTCACTTTACACAACGAAAGTATAAGAACAATAAATATGTTTTTATGCCTGAGTGATTCAAACAACTGAAAGTCACCAACAATATGCCTACAAATGACCCTCCAGATCTTTGGATGCATTGCCCTTGACCAAGGAAACAATTTAGGAGATGTTTATGGTCACTGACTTGGGCTCTTCCTCTTACACGTCGTTGAGAAACGACGTGTAAAAAGAGGAGCCTAAATGCGTTTAACTGACCAAACGAAAGACCCAATGGGACTTCCCTTAACCGCAGCTCTTTGAACTGCAGAGCGCAGAGATGGATGAAGAAGAGTCGTCAGAGACTGTCATGGTAGTCAGGATGCTCTGTCGTTAGCTACACGACTAGATGATAATTTAAACAAAGATTGAAATTGCTCTTGAATTAATTATGTTATATTAAATTTATAAAAAGTTAAACCGCTTGATATATTCAATTTTGTGATTATAGAATATATAAACCACTACACTACACCTTAATCTGAATGACTACCACATATAGGTTTTCCCCATGTAAGATTTCTGTAGTTTTCTTACCATGAATATATATATGCAGATACGGAAAAGTACCTAAACTTATGGCCGCAGCCACCACCCTTCTGTATTTACACTCAACTTATATACATATTTATTTTATATGAAGTGAACGCACTGAACTTCCATGCTAAAGATCGCCGGTTCGAATCATTCGTATTAGCATTCTTATGACTTCGGCCATATATATTCTTTCAGAAAAAATGAAAACATGCCGGTGTGATCGGATTGTTTCACTTCGGTGGGCCATCGGATCCAGTATAGCGGTTTGGCCGGTGAGTTTGCTGGTGTGTAACGGTTCACTCACTTAAAACTTAACGGCATAGCTTTGTTTTCTAACTAAATTAAAGTTGAAATGGCGAGGGGATCTTCGACTACGAGGCTCAACAACGACGATTTATTGTATAATATTTTCAATATGTCACTAATAGCATGTTCGTGTCCCAAATTGGAGCGCTCTTGATGAGAGTCTAATCAGGAAAAAGCGCTAAGTAAATTGTGTTTTTATTATAATTAAAAAATCAAGTAAATAGAGATATATGTGATCAATATCATAAGCGTATTTCACGAGGATCATAATCCGAACTTCAAGGACCATAAAGTTAATAAAAAATAATGTTTAGACCGCTCCTGTGTATTAGAAATGATCATGTCAAAAAAGTTTAGGTAGTAAAGTGTTACATGCCTGAGAGTTGGAGAACTCTCAAATTTGAGAATATGAAATCAGTTAGAGGAGAAACTTGGGCTGCTCTTCCAGTTATGGTATCATCATTCATAAAATCACACATCAATTAAGTAATGGGTGGAAAACCTGGCAGGACCAGATATCTTTCGATTTATGGACTAGAAACTCGTTTATATTTATTTAATTATTAATACTTCATTGTTAAACCATTCGGTTGGCTTATTAAGAGGTAGCCATCTTTTCCAGATGACAAAATGGAAGTTATATGGTCGAAAAAAAAATCAAGTAATCATTTTTTGGTACAAAACTCATAAACAATATAAATCATTAAAATAAATAGCATATGTCTTCATTTAAAGGAAAAAGAAAGCGATGGTGAAGAGGAAAAGAAAATCGGAAATGAAATACGGTGCATTACTGATTTAAAATTCAGCGTTTTTTCAGTCGCTCTTTAAAATATGCTAATGACAGAGCGAGTCTAACATTAGTTGGTAACTACATATATTGTAGTTCCAGAGTCTAACGAAAGTAAAAGACGACTCAAAAAGAGAAGAACGGTGAACTGGGGAAGCCAATAAACATTATCTGCTTGAGCGTAGCGAAAATCCATGATCGGAAAAACGTTGAATACTTTCAGCAAGATATAGTGAAAATCCATGACCGGAAAGATGTTGAATATTTTTGGCAAGATAAGAGGGTGACGGGATGAGTAAGAATATTATACAATAATGACAATACGAGACTGTTGAGCCTATTTCTCACATTCAACCAGTTTAAGCACTTTCTGTTACAAAGTAATCTAAGCGTACTTTCTAAGATTAAAAATTAATCTCAGACAGACACTTTGAAGACGCTGTATATTCCCAACTGTTTCTACGTAATGTGCAAACAACAGATATCCACATAGTACAAAATCGGAACGATCAGGGATTGCAAAATAAATATTTATGGGAATAAAGGCTCAAGAAGATTCTTCGGCTTTCATCATTTGAGAGAATGTTATCAACAAGCATTCCTAGATTTTTAACTGTTTTATTTAATGGTTCGCTAGTTATCGAGTAATATTGCTGAAATAAAACACCGTTGAAGATCGATTGAGGCTTCATAGAATTATTGAGTAAGCCATACTCATTAGTTTAGTAGGAGGTTTATTGAAAGTTCACATATAAGTCGTTAAACGTCGAGTAAAAATAAAATTTCTTTAGATAGAAAAATGTCGAACTAGAAACCATGGCAAATCCGGAAAAAAAAACTAACTTAAAAATTGAGACAGTGTTGGACGTGACTGAAGCGAAAATATATTCCAGAATAGAGTATTTGAATATCTGTTTTCTGTATATCATGCAAGTCTCGATAATATTCTACACTATAAGTATCAATATAATAATATACTAATTTAATTATTCTTCTTCTCAGTGTCATGTCAGGTCCCCCCAACATTATATATCACTTGAGAGTAGATATCTTTATCCCCGGCAGCCCGAAAAAGATCTCCAACACCCCTTATGCCAGTACAATCACGTATATTGCGGAGACAGGAGATTTGCCTCCTGCCAACACCTCTTCGGCCTTCTATTTTGCCTTGGATGATCAGGTGCAGTAATTTGTACTTTGCTCCTCTAAGTTCATGACCCAAGTAGGACACCTTTCGGATTTTAATATTAGTCAGCAACTCTCTATCAACTTAGGCTCTTTGAAGAACCCTTGTGTTGCTGACCATATCCAGGGTATCCGTAGCATTCTCCGGTGCATCCACATTTCGAATGCTTTCAGTCGGTTCATACTACTTACTTTGAGGGTCCATGATTCCACTCCATGCAATAACACTGACCAAACGTAGCATTTGACTAACCGTTGTCGAAGTTTCAAGTTTAGGTTATCATCGCAGAATACGCTTCTCATTTTATTAAAAGTCGCACGAGATGATTCAATTGTGCACTTCGATTTCTGGGTCGAGGTCTTCCACTAGGATACTTCCGAGGTATTTAAATTTTAATTACTAATTTAATAAATAAATTTTAAAAATATCTCAATTTGGGTCACCATTCAACAAATTCAAAATAGTGATACGAACATGTTTATTAAAATAGCCAAGAGACAACATTATCTTCAGTTCAATTAAACGAGTCGTCAGATTTAAAACCACTTGAGTAGTTTAAATACACGGAACTCATGGCGCGTGTTGGCATACTAAAGAAGCAACAGCACTTCTAGCACGTATGAGTGTTGTTATTAGAGGAACTCATTTGCCAGACTTGGGCCCCTATTTTTTTTAAAGATCGGGAATTGAACCTGACACCACCGAATAGAAGGCAAATGTTTTAACAACAAAGCCACAACTTGAATAACTTCCGGAAGCACTTGACGACAATCCTTTTTGAAAGGTCTTATCAAAATTATTGATTATATATGAACACTACACTACACCTAACGCTGAATGTGTTACTTTGACATATCGGAAGATCTACAAATATTCCTTGGTAATTCATATTTCCTTGGTAAGATTTCTGCGGTTTTCTTACCAAATGCGTTTTTCCAAACATGTGCAGATACAGATTAGTACCTAATCTAATGGTCGCAACCGCCACCTTCTTGTCTTTATATTCAACTTATACTCGTATATATTTATTTTGTAATATGTTTAATCTGTCAATAATAATAGTGGGTTCAAATCCAGACTTAGAGCCTCCTTGAAGATAGTCTGTTCTCTAAACGAAGCTTTATAAAACATTATTTTGTGAGTATTTTACTAGCTAAATACTTATTTCACCATATTTATGTACGAGTATATTCACCTTAGATATACTTTTATCTACACTCCAACAATCTTAACAATATGCCGCAGTTTCAGCCAAGAACATACTGCACCGGGGTCACACAATGCAGCCAATATAAAAGTAATATATCTTCCAGGAAACCTATTTTCGAGCAAAAATATTGTCCTTCGTAGGGTAAGTAATGTGACTATTGGGAAATGGGGATATTTCTTAACAAACCTTAATTTTATTTTTAACCTTAAAGAGATATGTTATTATCCAATTTCCGTATATCATGCCAGGGTTAAATTGTGGCTTAAAACAAGACATTGATGAAATATTTGTCAACCCTCGTTGTATTTTTGACAATTTAAGCTTTGTTCAGCAACTAAAATATTCCATTTTCTTTTTGGCCATTGAGAGTGCCTCCAATTTGGTAATTATATGAAAACACACCAGTCTACGCATCATCTTTTGCAGTTCACTAAACTCGACTTAGGAGTAATCTTCCTGACTCACTCAGATTATACGAACTCTATGGTTTAGTCTTCTAACCCAGAAGTTGCGGGTTCGATTAACGTTGGTATCCAATTAAAAAAAAAGGATTCCACTCTGGCTTCTACTCATGGACATCTAATTCTACATCCACATCATGCTACTCCTTCGATTTCTCCGACTTTTTACACCTCTTTCTTTCAAAATATCATTCACTTGATCTAACTTTACTTTCCTTGATCTACCTCTACAACGACTTTCACTCACATTTGCACTGTAAATTTGTTTTTTTAGTCTTTCTTCCATAGTGATTTCCTTGGAATGGATATCCAGAGTGGTTTCTCCTTGCCTTCTCTGGGGATTATCTGTTGGGGTTACCTTCCCTTAGCTGGGTGGATCCAGGTTTATGGCGCTGGAAACTCGCCATTCGTCCACTCTCTATCTGCTAAGACACTGATGAAAATGTCAGTGGTCACATTGCCCGCGGTTTGCGGGGCCTTTGAGACCACTCGTGGACGCTAGAGAGTTGGACTTTGTAGTAGTGTTACTGGTGACATTGCAACGTGGCGCATTACGACATTTTGTAGAAGTATACTTTCCGGTCAAGCATACTCCATCGTACCCCTACTACAAGAGGTGTTGGCAGGAGGCAAATCTCCTGGATCCGCAATATACGTGATTGGACTGGCATAAGGGGCGTTGGAGATATTTTTCGGGCTGCCGGGGACAAGGATGTCTACTCTCAAATGATATTCAACGTTGGAGGGACCTGACATGACACTGGGAAGAAGAAGAAGAAGTCTTTCTTCATTTATTCCTTCCTTATACCCAAACCATCTCAAGAATGCTCTCTTTCATCTTTCTCAACATATCACCTTTAAATTAAAATTTATCCCAAACACGTCATTCCGTATGCTGTAATATATTGTCCCCCCATGTAATTGTCTGCATTTCTATAGCATTTCACTTCCATATATCAAATATGGTGCTAAATTAAGTGACCCATTGACTTTGTTTACTATCGCCACATTCCTTTAACATTTAAATGTATTTGTTCATTTAATTCAACACTAGTGTTATGATGGATTTATGACCTAGTAGAAAATACGCTTGTTTTGCAGTGAAAATTTCATCATCCAAATTTCATAAAAGACAAAATAAAAAGTATCGATTTCATTTTCATTGGAAGCTCTTTAATATGTTACTATTCGTTTGAAAGACGTTGACAATAAGCCCGACAGATTATAATTAATACAACTAAACTCTAATACAAGACATCGATTAAAAAGTTGAGAGGAGAGGGACACCCCAGCTTGATTTGCATGTAGAAGAATTGCCACCTGGCTATGAACTGCACTGGAACACCTGAAAATCTCTTAATAAGTTCCGTACAGGAATCGGAAGAACCAAGGAAAAAATGTCAAAGTAAGAGGACGTTGCGTGATCCATCACGACTTTCTGTATCTGTGGTGAATAGGACTGCCATGTGAAACTTGATGCATTGCCTGAGGACTCCGGTGCCTACCACCGAAGAGGACTTGACTCGTGGAACGTCCAGAGCTCCTCAGGTGAAAAAAATTGGGTGAGAATGGTATAGTCCTTTTGAAATGAAAGGAAGAAAACAATGACACTTATTAACATCACTACCTACGTGACATTAAGTGACAAAGCAAAGTCAGAAGTGCATGGTGTGTGTAGAATATGTGTAGAAACGTAGCAGGACTAAGTGGACTGGATTCCGAAAGAAGACAATGTGAGATGGACTTACTCGTATTAAAGAAGATTGTTCATAATTAGGAAAATTTATTTGAAGGAACTGAGAAATATGTGGTTAGATAGAAAATTGATCTGTTTTATATACGTGCCCTGCAAGGGGCACTTTGATGAGGGGAAGATCGAAATGTGAGGAGGTTTTGGAGGTTTTCACATAATCATATGAGAGAATAACTGATAGAAATGTAGAGCGTGTAATAAATTGTTGGGTAAGATTTTAATGTGGTTATTGAGATAATGATATGGTTGAAATGGTGTATGTGATAGCTTAAGATTTAAGTATTTGTATTTGTAAGGCTGTGAATGCAAAGTGTGAATATTTCAGCTGGGTGTTTTAGTATTTAGAACAAATATATGAAAGTTGTGATAAACGAATGAGACCACTTCGTCAAATGATTCGCATAGTAAAGCTTTATCTGAATCAACAGAATGGAGGGTTTTAAGTATTGTTATGTACTTGTTTTCGGCGGTTTTCCTATCCTTTAAAATTATGTAGATTTTCAAGGTTGTACTGTCGATAGTATAACAATGTTAAAAAAAAATTGGAGGTATTGTATGTGTCGTGCCTTAAGACTTTAAAATTATTTTATTGTATTTTTGTAATTTTTGTATTTTGTAACAAATAAAACACTCATTACTTATTTTTTTTTTTTTTTGCTATAAGATACATTTTGATGATAAATAAGTAATTTAAAAATAAGATGGAGTTAAAATCTTACAGTTTACTCTTTTTTTATTTCACTCTCGTTTATTTTCATTCAAATAATAGAGACACATATCTTTAATGTTTAAATATTTTGATATACGACCGATGATAATAAATTTTAATTTCAACAACTTAATTGTGAATTCATGATAAAAAGTATACTATGAATAATGAATAACATAATAACAATGCCCCAGTCAAGACCTTAGATTGAAGAAATGCTGGAGAATTACTCTCCTGAACTCAATGGCATTTACATATATTGAAAATATCTACCAAACCAGGTATCAGTTTATGCAATTGTTGTATTCTCAAAATTGATGAATTCCAACATGCAACTGCAATTAACAAATTGTTATTGGCACATATGAATTGTAAAAGGTTCCGCGTATTTCTAGCAGGAGTGTGAAAACCCATTTGAATCAATATATCGGCGTGTAGCGATAGGAAACAAAGCCAATGTAGCACAAACACATATATTTTAACCAGACAATATCAAAATCTGTTAAAATGATAGTCGACAAAGGATTTAGGTGCCAACTTTTTTTTATGAGAATGAAACGTGGACTTGGGAAAGGACCGAGAGGAGTCGAATAAATACTATAGATATACGTCCTTTGAGACAAACATATGGTATAGCAATGTGTGAGAAAATACAGAATGAAGTGATTAGGGACGAATATGAACTTAAGTAGTGTCGAGTAGGATGAAAAAGTGCACTCTAAGATGATTTGGGCATGTAAAACGAATTAATGAAGAGAGACTAACAAAATAATTATATAGAGTAAATGTGAGTGAAAAACGTGTGAGATGAAAATAAAGGAAAGTTAGGTTGGTTCTAGTGAATGATTTTCTCAAAGAATGAAACATAGAAAATAAATAGAAATCGTACAAATTGTGTGCGAAGGTGTACAAACGTGGAAGAGGCTAATGATGTGTGTCGAGATAGGAAAGTCTGGCGCTCTTTCATATCTGCCTACACCGACAACGACATGGCTTAATAGTATGTGTATGGTATTTTCTGCAATACATCATCGCACGTCTATATCTGTATACGTATAACACATAAAATGAAAAAAATTAACATTACTTATTTTACAATACTTGAAAAATCAATGATTGGTTTATTCAAGTTACATTTGACATAACATATTAATATTCATTACTGATTTTAGATCACGTCAATAGTTTATCTTATTTATTTATTATAAAGGGTCTTTCAAATTGAGCGGTCTTTTTAATTCTTGGTTAAAACACGGATGGCGTCGTGAACTTGCCTGGGTCTTGTGACATTTGAGAAGTGTAATGTATGACATTTATAAAAATGAAGTCGTATACAATACAACAACGCGTTCAAATTGTTGAATTATTTTATGTATTGTAATCTCCGGAAACTTTGAGATTAATTAGCCACCAAGATCATGTGATTTGACACCGTTGGAATATTTTCTCTTGGGTTACGTGAAAAGCCAGGTCTACAAGAATGGCCCCCGATCAATTCCTAAGCTGAAGGACGAAATTATTTGCCTTATTGGTGAGTTAGAACCGCAATTATGCCAAAATGTCATCGTAATTTTTGACAAAAGAGTGGACATCTGTGGAGCAGCAAGAGTTGGACATTTGGCGGATATTTTTTTTGTGTTTAAATTTCATACATTATACTTCAATGACCAATAAAAAGTTTTTTGAAACTAAAGCAAATTGTGTGTTTTATTCAAGAATTAAAAAAAATAGAATTAAAAAAAGCGCTCAATTTGAAAGACTACTTAAATTAATTTATTTTTAAAATTGTTACAAAAATTTTTTTTTTTTCAATAACGTTTATATACAACACTTGATTTGAGTAATAGATTTATTCATTCTTTTGGTAGCCCCTCAACATTTCCAAATTAGCAATTCAGATATATTGAAGAGCGTGGCCTTCAAAAAAACCTTGTCTTCGGCTCCATTACTCAAGCTTTAGGGCTTTAGAATAATTGTAGTAGTCACGGAACTTGCTGTTCGTCATCGTACGTGTAGGGAATAATATCTTGCATGTTAAATGACAGCAACACTCGCACAAGCCTAGCGTGGTTTAGTGTCAAGGATCGGTTTTTTTTCGTGTATCATCAGGAACCGAATTTAAAATTACGGGGTCCAACCCATTACCTACTAGACCACGGAGATCGTCAAATAAAAGCTTAAATGTATGCACTCAACACTTTTCTCATGAACTTAAATTTCATTTTCTATTTAAAGTAACTTCTCATGATATGACGAATAAAATGAAAAAAATCTGATAAATTAGTGCAGAGACCGACAGAAATGAAAAAATAAAACCTGCAGACTCATTCCATTCAAAATGAAAACCGATCATAATGAATAAAAACAACCCATTAATGCAACCCCTGTCGCACGAGTTGATGTCATTTGTGGGTGTTAAGAATTAATTACCACCCCCGCAGGATTTGAATGTAGCCCCTTTGCATTCAATGCGAGAGAAAAATACGCGGATATTGTCTGCGAGATGACTTAGACATATTGAATTTTATGTATTTTGCTAATGCGGATCAAATTAAAAAACATATTTCAAGAAAAAATATTTATAATAATTAAAGGAATATGAAAAAAGAAAAATTTTGATGTTATATAATTTATTCTGTGGTTTGATATTTTTTTAGAAGGACGATTTAATTTTTCAATACCACTGTAAAAAGACATTTTGTTCTTAAAATGGTGTAATGCTGCGGAAATCACATCTTCGACACTTAATTAAGGACATCGGCTTTCAATTTTGTAAATAAAAAGTCTAGACTATAATGTAGACGATTCAATTCTTGGAAACCACATTGTAAAAAAACAACCTCTGCAGCAACAATAGTACGTACTGGCTCATTGTAGTGGCAATAATCTCACGCCTTGTGACAGCTTTTTGCTTAGTATTAGTTTTATGGCATCCTTTAATTGGTGCATTTATGACGTACAATACTCGCCAGTAACTACATTGTGTCTGTGTTTAAAGGCAAAATCAGTTGAATTCCCTAATGATCTCAAAAAAATGTTGCCATTATATTTTTTTAGACTAGTATCGCCTTTGCTTCTTTGAGCCGTGGTGATCCCGGACGGCGCCACTCCATTGAGTTCCTTTTTAACAGAAAATCATGGCACAAGACAATAGTTTCATTCCCCGCAACAATTAATCAATTATTTATTTTTCTTTCCCATCGCAGGGTAATAAAAATTAATTGTAACATTCAACACTCTTTGCTTTTTGACAGCACTCAAGAGTTTTGCCACTCATTTTGAGCTCACCTCTCTCTGTGGAATATGCAGGAAAGATTCTCCACAGGTGTCGTTTAATTTCTGTCAGTCTTTTCCCTTCTTTTGAAATGAACTGATAACTGCGTGATATATTTTTTTTAACATTTTAGAATACAACGAACCAACACGTCTGCTATCGAATGTAGTAAACATACTTATGAAGGTAGTGGTATCAATTTGTAAAAATTTAATATGTCACCTCATCTGATTATGGGTAGGCGTGGCCTACTATCTGTCCATACACGCTCAAATTTGTTCAGGCCGGAAACTTTTGTACCTTAGAGGTTATATACATGTATCTGTGAAATGGGAAAACGCAAAACAGACATTAATTATTTATTTTTAAATGCAATTAGAACTAAACTATAAAGTAAACTAAAATTACATTTATCTCACAGCCCACATTTCTTCATTATTATTATTGCCGACCATAAAACCTGAAATTCATTAACTGTTTGAATTTACATTTCTCTTTATAACCTTATGATATTCCGGAGCGGAATCAATTTTAAAACTTAGACTTAAGTTTCATTCTCAGGTAATGTCAAAACTTGTGCCATGTTCGTGAGAGAGTGGGTATATGTTATTGTATTTACTCACGCGGCGTGGCCCGCCCATTTATAATCCCAAATGAGTTTCCTTAAATACCGTATATCTTAACTTATTTGCGCAGAAATAATAGTTCTTTGCCCAACTTATTGTGTAACTTACAAACAAATGTATACCATCAAACTTACATTACTGCCAGTTACTTTAAAGGTTATCTATATTAATATTATTATTTATCAATTTGAAGGTGGGTTGGGAGAAATAAGTTAACACTACTGTGTACTTCATTCCTATTGTTGAAAAAATATATATATTTATCAACAAGTGGTGTATCTGAGACGGTTTGGGGGTGAAGAACAAATGACTGAACAAATACTAGCAAAACAAATTTACAGTGCAAATTTATCGTGGAAGGCGTCATAAAATAAAACAAAGAATAGCATGGTTGCATCACGTGAATGTTTAAAAAAAGTTAAACTCAATAACTTATAGGAGTTATATGAAAAGGTGATAAATGCAGAATAGGCGAGAAATGTGTGTCGAGATAAGAAAATTTGGTACTCTGTCCTCTCTGCCTAAACCAACTTATAGGTACAGAGATGGAGTTTATTATCATGTACTTATTATACCAAACCACGTGATTAGAGACACTTTATTTCTGACAAAAAAAATATCAAAAAGAAAAAGGTGGGTTTGAATTCAAAGAAATCTGCGAATAATAAGATTGTTGGAAAAATATGTTTATTTTTATAGGAAGAATACAACAGTTATCGTAAAAGCGCATGTTCTTTAATTTTTCGCTGTTTCCCTTCGTCCCGTGGCTGAGATGGCGGTAACGCCTCCCGATTCCCAACATAAAAATAATGTTTATTAATGCGATAAAGATTGCCGCCAGAGCCGAACAGATGTCGTGTCAGCGATTCAAGCAGGGGTGGCAATTGTCACTATTTTTGACGGAACTTTCTATGATTATGTCGAGGGTTTCTCTAACATCGCCACTACTTACTACCAAACGACACAGTAATCCTGGCGATCAACCTAGATAACCTTCAGTTTTCACTGAAGGTTATCTATGTTAGATTGAACAGAATAAATACAGCAGGTGTCGAGCAAGGACTTTTTTCTTTCATTCTTATGGTGTACGAGTACCTGAACATATCAGAAAATTAGGAAAAACCTCGAGCAAGGAGGTGTGATGTCACCATGGTTGTGTAGAAGATATATCATATAATAATGAGTAAAATAAGTGTACGGTTAGCATGCAGATATAATGTTACATTTTTATGTATGTCATCATCATCCTCATTGTCAATCAGGGACAATCCACTGCTGGATGAAGGTCTCACCAAGTTGACTCCAAATAGTTCAGTTTTTTGCTCGTTGGTGCCATGTGATACTGCCATGCTTTCTAATTCCATCTATCCAGCGTAGTTTCGGTCTTCTTCTGGGCCTCTTTATGCCTCTTGGGTACCATTTGATTATTTCGGACGTCCATCGGGAATCTGACAATCTGGCTACGTGTCCAGCCCATTGCCACTTAATTTTCTTGCACACCTTTATAACGTCTTCTACCTTTGTTTTGTTGCGAATCCAGGTGTTTCGTTTACGGTCTCCTTTAGTATATCCCAGCATGCATCTCTCCATGCCCTTTTGTGCGGTCTGGAGCTTTTGTGTGTTCTTTACTGTGAGCGTCCATGTCTCGCAGCCATACATAAATACTGGAAGAATACACTGATTGTAGTAGACCTTTGGCTTCAAAGATATTGGGAGATATTTACAAAGATATTTTTGGTATGTGCTATATTTATATTATATTATAAAAACCTTCGTGGCTTAGTAAGATGTCAGTTTTACTATAAAGAGGGTTGCGAGTTCGGGGTTTAATTCCCGCTAGTAACAAATAAAAGAAGTGGCCAGTTTTTTATACAGAGGAGAACCCATAAACAACAGGAAGTATACATAGATAAACACTCCACACACAAATGACACAACAGTGGAAAAGGTAATTCCTGAAATCACTGACATAAAAGACAAAACACGTGGGTTAGGCGTTATTTTTAGTTTGAACATAAATATTTAAACTATGTTGCTTGCTTGTGTCATACGGGTGCGAGTTCGGGATTCGATTCTTGCTAGTAACAAATAAAACATTAAAAATGAATTCAATCTGGTTTTTACTCATTCAAATTTTCTTGGTTGATTGTAAGAGATTGTCACATGACAGTAACCCACCAGATTGTACAGTTTGAAACGAAAGTGTTTTACAATAGAGATTATAAAGCAACCCTGATTTCATCACACGCTGTGTCCCTTTGCAAAACCCTTTTTGTCATTTCATGACATGAAAACAAACTGATTGAAGTTTGCAAAATACACTGATGTTTTGCAAACTCAGATAGAGTATAGAAAGTTCCTCCGGATCAGCGAAAATTGTATATTTAGTTTTTCGATAACTCTGCTTCATATGAGCATTAGTACAAAATGTATATGGATTTGAAAACTAATTAGCATAAAGCAGATTTACATAAAGTAACATTATTTTAAAAATACTTTATTTCATACACACTCGTGCATACCATCACGCCGATTCCCTATCGGAGAAGGCAGAAAGGAGTGCTAGACTTTCGATTCAACTCACATTTTTCGCCTCTTATATACCAGTACACCTTCTCATACAACTCCTGCTATTTCTCTGACGTTTTACTTTTCCTTTTTTGTAAAATACCATACACCTGATATTTTTAAGGATTTCCATTTTTTGTGATACAGGTTTATTATCTTTTTGTGATACAGGTTTATTATCTTTTTGTGATACAGGTTTATTATATTTTTGTGATACAGGTTTATTATATTTTTGTGATACAGGTTTATTTTATTTTTGTGATACAGGTTTATTATCTTTTTGTGATACAGGTTTATTATATTTTTGTGATACAGGTTTATTATCTTTTTGTGATACAGGTTTATTATATTTTTGTGATACAGGTTTATTATCTTTTTGTGATACAGGTTTATTATCTTTTTGTGATACAGGTTTATTATCTTTTTGTGATACAGGTTTATTATATTTTTGTGATACAGGTTTATTATCTTTTTGTGATACAGGTTTATTATCTTTTTGTGATACAGGTTTGTTATCTTTTTTTTGTGATACAGGTTTACTATCTTTTCCATAATTCTCAGATTTAAAAAAAAGGGTTGCGAAGGATATCGAACGGCTTATATCAATAGGAAACAATATGGAATTCGTAATCGTAATTCGTGGAATTCGTTTGACTGCATTTTTTGGCATTCCAGTTCTTATTTTCACCTCAGCCAGGCATCGTCCATTATTTGTAATTCTGGAGTCTACGTAAAAAAAATCAGTAACCACTTCTGGACATTATTTAATTAACGCAGTTTTGGTACTGCGGTTAATTATCATAATTTTTTAGCATTTTCCAGTCCTTCGTACGAGCAAACCCTTCCATATTAGGACATGATCTGTCCAAACATGATCTGTCCAAAGAATCTTGACAATACAAACGGATGATTATTATGTTTATTTATCAACGAAATAATGTACATTTTACCATTGTTTATTATTAGTAATGTGTATCGGATCCCTTGAAGCTTCAACAAGTGCAGAACAAGGCAATCAAGATCTCTTTCAACACCCATCCCAGAAGAAACCTCTCCCGAATTTACGCCAAACATCGTGAAAATCACCTCCAACACCACATCCTCGCTTGAACCGTGAAGTTTTATAAAAACCAACAGAACCACAGCAATCCTCTAATCGCTATTCTGGAAGCTTACGAGAGTAAATCCGACCTATCTTTCCGTTATAAGCACAGGCTTCCGAAGCATCATCTGCTGCCTGACAAGTCCACCGTATTAGCAGGGAAGACCAAGGTCTGAGTGAATGTGATGGAATACAAAACATATAGGTGCTAAATAATTAGTATTAAAATAATTAGTTGTGAAAATTGTTATCGAGTTATAAATAGTATGTAGTTTTTAAGTATTTCTAATAAATCAAATATTATATGAGTATTAATAATAAAATGTAATGTAGGAAATTTAAATTAAGTTAGTTCATAGTTATATTGTAATTTATTTTTATCAAACACTGTTTATTCCACTTTTTTGTAACGGTATAACCCTACCGGTTTCAAGGCTTTCACCTCATCTTCAGGGGAGCACAAACAAGACTAAATTATGTGCGAACTGGTACCGATATACAAGCTTCAACGGTTGAGGGCTGAGGGGTGAGGGAGGCATGGGACGGAGAGATTTTTGGGATATAACTGTTCACCAGATGTTCGGATCGATGTACTGACTAAGAAATTTCTAGGGCTTCTAATCTGTCCAATTTATTTCCGTTACTACTGATACGTAAGAATTTGGCATCATCGATAGAAAAAGTATGGTTTTCACGGTAACAATGATTAGCCATTTCAGAATAAATTAGAGGATTTGTTAAGGCGGATTTGTGTTCACAAAATCTCTTTTCAAAAGATCTTCCTGTCTTTCCTATATAGAAATTATCACAGTTAGCACATAAAAGTTTACACACATCACCGTTGCTAAGTATTCCATTTTTGCCTTTCATAGTTATAATATATAAAATAGTCTTAATATAATGGGTATTATAGGTATATCCTTGGTAAATGTTTGTACTATAAATCACTTTATTAAATAATTTACAAAAAATAATATATATTATATTAAAACACTCACTTGAAACTACATAATTTGCACTCACATCGTTTCACTTATATACTTTACATACTTGAATTATTATCACATACACAATTCCAACCGTATCACAATTTTAACAATTACATTAACATTAAATGACTCATCACACAATCTACATTAGCTTAAAAAGTTATGAGTATTTTATTCATAACAAATGATAAATATTCTATAAAAAACAAATCAAAACAATCTCATTAAAACCAAATAAAAGGATACAATCACAATTCAAGCATTATATAATTGCATTATCATGCAATTAAATACATCAAAATTGTCAATAAAAAATACAATAATTTCCTAATACACAGTTATTAATAATTGGTGTCCCAGTGAGAAACGTTATTTTGAATTAAACGCTATTTTATCAATGAAGATTTTGGACAATTGATTTTTGACAGCTGTTATTGCAAAGCATTGAAATTTTAATTATGTAACGATGCACGACTGCACAGGATCACATCGGGTGTCACTCTTGACATTCATATGGATTACAAAGTTCAAAACAAAAAAAAACAACATATTCATAGTTTAAGCGCAATCAAAAGTCAATATCGACTTTAACGTCACAAAATAAATGCTAAGATACAAAAATAAATCAGAAGCGAAAGGAAAAAAAACACAGAAGAATAAAGTTTTTTATTTTTGAGTTAGGAAATTAAATATTCAATCTTCAAATTTTAACCTTATTTATGAGATACGATGTATTGTTTTATCACGAGTGATGTTTCACTTGTGATCTGCCACAACGCAACACCTCTTCCAAATGCCATCTAAGAAGCAAAAAGTAAAGTTTTTATCCGTTTCGCCCCCGCGATAGTATTTTTTTCGCCGTTATGTGTTTATTTCAATCGTTGAATTGCGTCTGCCTCGCATATCTACCGGAAGACTTTACGCCTATAAAACCTTATTATATCGTCAGTTCTTTGAAGCTTCGTGCGAAAAAAATCGGATAAATAGGGGGAGGAGAAAGGCAATTGCGGCAGTAACAATTCTCATACCTGAGATGTTTTTTTTACAATTTTCAATAAATTTATAAGTTGATGGTTACATTAAGCAGTTTTTAGTGTACTTTCAAAAAGTATTATTTGGGTATATATATATACGTGTATGGAAAAAGAAACCTACTAAATATTTTTTCCTGATTTAATTAACCGGAAGTTGAATATTTTATTAAGCGATTTTTTAATATTTTTAAAGAAAATCTTAAACTGGTGCAAAATCGTATTTTTATAGAATTATTGTAATATTTATTTGTATATACTATAACATTCAGCAAAAACATCTGTATTATATAATATACAACGTGCAATCACTGATGTTTCCAATTTCAACAATGCGGACGTCTGTTATTTGGATGTTAAGGAGGAACAGTTTGATAAATTACAGCGTCTTCAAAATGTTTGTCTAAGATTTATCATTAACCTGAGAAAGGATTATTCGTATCAGAAAGAACTTAATTGTTTGAATGTGAGAAATAGACGCGAAATTCGCATATTGTCTCTTTTGTACAATAACCTTAACTGTCCCGCCACTCACTCTTATCTTGCCAAAAATATTCGGCTTCTTTCAAGCATTGCACTGGCGCTACGCTCAAACAGAAATGTTTTTTTTGCATTTCCCAGTTCCCGCTTTTTTTTTTTACATATCCATGTAGTGAGGCCCCGGAACCAAGTATTAGTTAACGTTAGAAATGGATAGTCACTTAATATTTCTTTATTAACATCGAATACATTATTATTATTTTCCAACCAATTGCAAAAATATCAAATAGACCAAGTAAAAACCACACTGGAACCTTTTAAAAACAAATGTGTATTAATGGGAATCGATCAATATGCACCTTAAGAACTAGACCACGGAGGTTATATGTATTATGTGCGCGATGTTTTAATTTTTTTTAACCATATCAGGTCCTCCCGACATAATATATTATCACGTATGTTGCAATGTCATGCCATATTAAGTCTATCTAACATTGTGACATCTCAAGTACATCCAACGTTGTGACATCTCAAGTACATCCAACGTTGTGCCATATCAAGTCTACCCAATGATGTGTCATATTGAGTCTATCTAACATTGTGACATCTCAAGTACATTCAACGTTGTGCCGTATCAAGTCTACCCAATGATGTGTCATATTGAGTCTATCTAACATTGTGACATCTCAAGTACATTCAACGTTGTGCCGTATCAAGTCTATCCAATGATGTGTCATATTGAGTCTATCTAACATTGTGACATCTCAAGTACATTCAACGTTGTGCCGTATCAAGTCTACCCAATGATGTGTCATATTGAGTCTATCTAACATTGTGACATCTCAAGTACATTCAACGTTGTGCCGTATCAAGTCTACCCAATGATGTGTCATATCCTAAAACAATAACAGTTTCTGCCAAATATTATTTACTTTACCGGCCTCAAGAAGAGGATACGCGTAATCAGGTAGGTGAGTGGTTTACATATTTCAATATGAACATAGTATAATAAAGCAATAAATATGTTGTCATGTCAATGTACCAAATTTTGCGACGTTATGATATATCAGGTCCCTCCAACATTGTAACATACCAGATCTCTCTAATGTGGTAATAGTGTCATATTAATTTCCTCCGACATTGTTCGATGTGATTAAATGACATCAGACCCCTACGACATTATGCCATGTCAGATCTCTCCAAAGTGGTAATATTACCGTATTAATTGTGATTACCGTATTAAATGCCTCTGAAGTTGTGCGATGTCGTAGAACAATATCAGGTCCTTCTGACGGATTGCCATATCGGATCTCTCCAATATCAGAGAACCATATCATGTCCCTCCGACGTTGTGCGATGTCGTAGAACCATATCATGTCCCTCCGACGTTGTGCGATGTCGTAGAACCATGACATGACCTTCCGACATTGCGTCATATCATATTTCTTCAATGTATCACTATATCATAATACCAAATCATGTCTCTCAAAAGTTGTACGATGTCGTGGAACTGCATCAGGCCCCTACGACATATAGTAGTATCATATCAGGTTTATCGAATGTGTTAGTATGTTATATCATAATAAGTCTCTCCGACGTTGTGCGTTGACGTAGAGCCACATCAGGCCCATCCGAGATAGCATCATATCAGGTGTATCCAAAGTGGTTCTATATCATACTACCATATCAAGACCCTCCAATGTTGTGCGATATCGTAGAACCATAGCAAGACACATCTTTCTGAGTTTGAGTTCTTAAAAAAATTACCCTTATGATCTACACAAGGCGACAAATGATATCCAAATGGTTGTTTCTTGAACACATCGTTGTTGCTTATTTAACAATCTAGCTGGCTTAATGCCATAAAGTAATATCTTCCAACCAACCAGACAAAAGTAAATAAAGGAAGTTACATAATCTCAAAAGTATATCCACAAATAGATGTTTTTCATTTGTCGTTCGACTCTTTCAGAAAATAACAAAGAAATGGAGTACAAGAATGTTAACATTTAATATTATTTATAACATTTATTCGTTTTAATGTTGTTCAAATATTTTTTTAATGATTTTTTTTAACAAATAGCTTGATATTATGAATTATTTTTTCCATATCATTTTTTGTATTTTTTGATATACACTTATACGTGTGTATCAAAAAGTACACTTGTTCGTTGTATAATTAAGGGAAACCTGTAACACGCAAACAACTTTGAAATATAAAAAAAGAGTTTTAACGGAGTTCAATTCTAAATATTTTGTTTTCATCTTTGAAGAACTCGTTTTCTATGGATCTCTGCTCGGAAGATAAACGTGGGAGGCCAAACTCAAAGATATTATATACATTACACTTTTTGAAACCTTAAATTGTGTTTGTTTTCTTATTTTCAGAGAACTACGGAAAATAAATTTGCTTAAATACTGAATGTCAAGGGTAACGTACTGTAATTTGTACAACATTTTATTGGTTTTCAAACAGGACTTGTTCAACTTTTCCTTGAAATTTTCATTATTAATGTAACTATCAGTAGCGCAACAAACAAAAGAATATAAGTATTTTTGCAAAAAAAAACTCAACCGGTATTGTTTATACACATAATTTAACCACGAATTCATTTTATTTTAATATATTTTAAGTCACGCAGAATAAATTTATTGTTTTTGTTATTAATCAAAACATATATTCACAACGTGGAAAATATAAATGTGGAACAAAACTGTAATAGTCGAATAAATGTTGTATAAATGAGTGTACTAAGAAGTGCACATATTGGGCTATTTTCAAGCAATAACAGGCTATGATAAGTTCAAACTGTTTAGTTGCCATGTTAGCGACGTAAAACAGTAGATATTTATCCTTTATAAGGATTATCGTCTTTGTGCAAGTACAACATATATGCGGCCACGTTCACATGCATCAACTAGACTAAGTTTTTGCAGGGGTTTGAGAATTCGTGTTTTTTTTTAATAAACACGGCTAAAACGATTGATGGAAACCCTTGTGTTGCTGACCATACGCTGGACGGATAGAAGGGTCAAAAAGGTATTGGCAGGAGACAAATCTCCTGACTCCGCAATATACGTGATTGGACTGGTATAAGGAGCGTTGGGGATCTTTTTCGGGCAGCCGGGGACAAATATGCCTACTCTCATCAGGTGATATTCAACGTTGGGGTGACCTGACATGACACTGGGAAGAAGAAGAAAAAGGTTGAGAAAAAATCAGTTCACTTGAAAATCTTCATTTTTAAACAATTCAGCGGGCTCATTCTACGGCAATATTTTTTCAACCAAATAAATCACCGAATGTTGTGAATGTGACTCCACTGATCACAACACCTTGACGCCTCCCCTTTTTAGATATTGATTCAATATTTATTCATAAATCTACGTCTCCTTTCTAAATGATACTCTACCAAAATACATTTGTTTTCCCACCGTTTCCTTTTATGATCGATTTTTCTCCGTATTTTATTTCGACAAACTCTATATAGGTATTATATTTTATTTAAATGTCAAAATTTGTTCAAGTCATCAAAAACTTCATAGTTTTTAATGCTTCTATTTGTCTTTTGTATATTATTAAAGTTAAGAAAGGAAATTTTTGATGATTATAAAAATAACGACTCACGTTTTTTGTACATTCAAATAATCCTTATTACTTATCGATCCGTCCATAACTTATCTTTGATATTAGTATAAATATCTAGACTAAGTGTATTTTGCGTTAGACCGCACATCAATTACATAACTTGTTGCGTATTTTTCCAACATACATATTTCTATGTTGTTTATAGTTAAGGCCTTAACGTTGTGGAGGTTTAAAGACATTGTAATTTATTTTTATCAAACACTGTGTAGGGAATACCGACATCCCTAAATATTGTCAACATGCACGGTCAACGACCGATGAATCAACCTTTGTATATGTACAAAGATCACATACCAGAACGTCAATATTGTTTACACGCAAATAATATTTACGTCGCATTCCACGGTAGAAAGAGAACGCATCGCGTTGTCTCACCGTTTCGGCAATAAATATTCTACCCACTATATCATTGGTAACGTCTGCGAACACCTCGGCACGCACAGGAGTGAGATAAAGATATACTGCGGACGCATTCACGCGCCCCGTTCTGAAATTGTATATATACCTACTTATCGACAAATAAAGAGCACTTATTATTATTCACTTGACCATTCATCGTTGTTTACTATTTATTGATTATTCACTCTCACTTTTTCGCATTCCTGAATCGACGTATTTTATTTTAAATACAAAACAAATCAAAATCATCACGACGTACGACTAAAGCATACCGCTAAATTGATGACGCCGAACGAAAAGGAACACAGAATTCGACTAAAGCGAATACAGCGATGTCAACAACATCATCATCAGCACGTCCTACTAGGACATACGCTAAAACTGTTTATTCCACTTTTTTGTAACGGTATAACCCTACCGGTTTCAAGGCTTTCACTTCACCTTTTTTTTTTTGCTTGTCAAGTCTTATTTATTTATTTATTTATTTAACACTTTTATTGCAATACAATCTGGCGGGTTTATTGCCAGGTGGCAATCTCTTCCAACCAACCAGACAAAAGTAAATTAAGCAAGTTACGTGGTCGCATAAATCATTCAAATGACTATCCATCCCCACGAAATCCATAAACATATACGCGAGAGCATGCCCACGAACCCCACAAAGACGGACAATCACCCGAACATTATTTTTCATATAAAGTGAGATATCATCAATCAACAGGAAAGGAAAGAATGGTGGAGAGGAAAGGAAAAGAAAAATCAGGAATGAAACACGTTATTTTACTGACTAGAAATTAAGATCTTTTTTCGGTCGCTTCTTAAAGCATGCCAAGGACGGAGCGAGTCTTATATTGGTAAACAAGACTCGTTTGCGCTCCCCTGAAGATGAGGGGGAAGCCTTGAAACCGGTAGGGTTATACCGTCACAAAAAAGTGGAATAAACAGTGTTTGATACAAATAAATTACAAATACATATTTCTGTATTATTTAGTTTTAAGGAATTAACACTGTGGAGGTTTAAGTACACTGTAATTTGTTTAGTTCAACACTGTTATATAACGATCTAACCTTACCGGTTTTAAGATTTTCTCCTCCTCTTCAGGATGAACATCTAATACGTATATATACTACCGAGATCTGACCGAAACGAACGAAAGTTGTCTCCTGCTTCCCTTCACCCACAATCCCCATCCCGATTTTTTTTTAACCTTGCGAGTTTATTGCCATGTGGCAATCTCTTCCAACCAACCAGAAAGTAATTTTTATAGGCACTAAGTGTTAACCAGATTGGAATCCTATTTAAAAAAATCTGGGTTCCAGCGGGGATCGAACCCGCAACTTCCGGATCGGCAGACAAGTGTCTTACCACCAGGCCACGGAGGTCGACTTTTGCCATTGACGTGAGTATGTCTTGGGTGTTGCTCTCCTGATGATGAGGGGAAAACTTTGAAACCGGAAGAGTTATACCGTTATATAAAGTGAAAGAACAAGTCAGAGAAATCATACGAGCTTTATGAGAAGGTGTGGATTAAGAAGAAGGGAAAGTTATGTGTTGCGATAGGAAAGTCTGGCGCACTCTTCTTTCTTCAATCTTCTTCTCCTGGCACACTATCCTTTCTTATATATACCCTGATAGGGGTATGGAGAAAGGAGAAGTCCGATAGTTATGTGAGTTCTTGGTGAAGTCCAATAATATTTTTTTTGATTATTTTTTCCATTCAATTATAATATGGTGAGCAGTTTGCTCAACTCTCCCAATCAACCAGAAAACAAATTAAGAAAGTTACATGATCGCAAAAACTATTAGAATTGTTGTAAGTTTGTACAAAATTCATGAACTAATATAATACGAGTTCCGTGGCCTAATTGGTAAAACGCCTGTCTCCCTGGAAACTGCAACATTTCCGAAACGTCGACATCATAAACCATATCCCGTCGTACAGCAGTCCAAAAGACGACCTACGTGGCCTAGTTTGTAAGACACCTGTCTCCCAGCCCTGCGGCTGCGAGTTCAAATCCTGCTGGAACCCTGATTTTAAAAAAAGTTTTCCGTTCAGATTTTCCCTTAAGACCCCTTTAACATCTTTCTGGTTGGTTGAAATAGATTGCCACATAGAAAAACCCCGCTAGGTTGTACAATGAAAGGATAATACAATAAATAAATAAATAAATATAAGTTTATTGATAGCAACATACTCAGAGCACAGTAAAAAATTAAAAAGTAAACCTACAAATACCACCTCAAAGTGAAATATCATCAATCGATGGAAGAGTTTGCTCTCTAAACGGCACTTTATAAATTCGCCTTATATTATTATTATTATTATAGGAAGGAAAAATGCTAGAGATGAAAGTGAAATAGAAAAGGAAACTCGTTACATTACAGACTTGAAATTAAAAGTCCACTTAAATAAGTAAATGAAATCACATAAAAAAATAACAACGAAGCTATCCAGAATTATTCCCGTGGGATCGCAGGGTAAGGAAAATACGACTTCCATATAATTCAAGTAGTATTTTTCGGCTAAGAGGCAGATCTTCGCAAATAAGTCTCCGGTATGAGCCCTTCTTGGGGTTTCCCCAATGGGCTTATCCCCCAACGCCCTTAAAATAAGTTATTGCAATAAACGTAGATCGCCTTAGAGCTGTAACGGCCATTGCTTCGAAAAATGTGAAGTGTCATGCCGTGAACCGACCTGGATGAAGATGTTTTATCTTCTTCTTGATGTGCAGTCTCCAGTCTTCCTGACATTCATGATTTTTATTTATTTATTTAACACTTTTATTGCAAATACAATCTGGCGGGCTTATTGCCAGGCGGCAATCTCTTCCAACCAACCAGACAAAGTAAATGAAGCAAGTTACGTGGTCGCATAAATCATTCAAATGACTATTCATCCCCACAAAATCCATAAACATATTCATGAGCACATGCCCACGAATCCCATAAAGACGTACAATCACCCGAACATTATTTTTCATATAAAGTGAGATATCACCAATCAAAAGGAAAGCAAGGCATAGCGGAGAGGAAAGGAAAATAAAAATGAGGAATGAAACACGTTATTTTACTGACTAGAAATTAAGAGTTTTTTCAGTCGCTTCTTAAAGCATACCAAGGACGGAGCGAGTCTTATATTGGTCACTGAAAACATCTCTGTCTTTAGTGACACAGAACAGTTACTCAACTGTATGGGAATCTGTCCACTCACGAATGTTGTGTAACCTCGACAGATGCTTATACCGATTCCGCGTCGCTCTTTAATTTTGCTCATCAATATGAATTTTAGGAAACGGTATATTTCTCCTCTCAATATAGGACCCTGATAGACAATTTTTCAGTAATTTATGGTATTTAAGAACTCATATTCTACATCTATTCGACGTAGTATCTCGATGTTTGAAATACGATGAAACTAAGAAGTTCAGACCATTCTCCGATGAATCCACATTGCACATGTTTCTTTTTATTTAGCATTCTAGTGTTTATGATCCGTGTTTCAACACCGTAAAGTAAAATGGACCATATTTAGCACTTAATCGTAGTACGTTTTTGAATTTTAAGATTCACATTGCAGAAAACTGATCTCATGTTGAGAAATCCTGCACTTGCTATTTCAATTCGGCATCTAAATTTTCTGTCTGGGTCAAGGTCATGCATAATTAGGCTTTCTAGATTTTTTAAACCGTTGACTTGCTCTATAGGTTGCCCGGTCAGCTGCAGACATATACCACTACGAGATTGTCGAAATACGAACATCAATTTTGTTTCTTGAACATAAATATTTTGTATTTCCTCGTTTTAAAGCTACCCATTTTTAAAACGCACAGAGTGAATTGAATTGATTATTGGGAATTCAATAACAATTATTTTTCTACGTTTGACCTATTTCCAACCGGGTCATAGCGTCGGGTGTAAGGTTAAAAAGTTCCTGAACGACTCCATAAAACTAACTGATAATGAAAGTATGCTATGAGTATTTTTGTATCGTATTGCGTGTTTAATGCTTAGCGTCGTATTCGTCTGATATGTCTCGAGCTCGGCGCACCGCCTGCATCCAACCCTTTCGTTCCTGGGGCATACGCATAATATCGCCTGTTGAGAAACATAGTGGCGAAACTCCAAAAAAATACATTTTCGAGTTAAGACTTTCAAATGGCACTTAAATGACTCCTTTTTTACGTGCGTAAGTGGCATAAGTATATTTCAACTCCTTGCCGCTTCAAGAAGTTGAAATATACTTTCGCCACTTACGCACGTAAAAAATGAGTCATTTTAGTGCCATTTGAAAGTCTTAACTCGAAAATTTATTTTTTTGGAGTTTCGCCACTATGATTCTCAACAGGCGATATATTGATTGCAGTGCTTTAAGAGGATTCTTTTAACTCCTTTATTTGATCAGTCCATCTTATAGAATACCTTTCTCTTGCTTATATTTCCTTAAGTGTCCACGTGAACACCGGATTCTCCGGACTTTCATTAATCTTTCTAGCAACATTCCGAGAGTTCGTAAGATTTATTTTTATGCTTGTTATGGATAGTCATTCGATAATCTTCATTTTTTGGTAAACAAAAACGTTATTGCGCCTTGTATTCCATGGAATACAGAATACCCGCCTCTAATATTCAATCTCGATGACATATGTTTATCAAGTTGATTTCCTTCTTTCTCATGTGTCCACTCCATATAAAACTATGGAGAATACTGGAGACTTAACTAGACGAACTTTTTTTCTTTTGAGTAAAGACCAAATTATCTATATCTTTTTCAAAACTAATATTGTTTTCTTATTATTATTATAACATTATATTACTCTTTCGTTATAACAGTACAACCTGAAAATTTATCGTAAATTTTGCGATCCCTTTAAAAGGTATTGAATGAAAATCATAATAAAAACATAAAAAAACAGGAATGGAAGCGACAATAATTGGGTCGAAAACAGGAATGGAAGCGACAATATTTGGGTCGAAAACAGGAATGGAAGCAACAATAATTGGGTCGAAAACAGGAATGGAAGCAACAATATTTGGGTCGAAAACAGGAATGGAAGCAACAATATTTGGGTCGAAAACAGGAATGGAAGCGACAATATTTGGGTAGAAAAAGAGGTGTCCTACCAACTAGTTCTCAATGGTGGACATTTTTCCTTATCACCATTAATTTTTTTCTTAATTTTAACAAATAAACATAACAATTATAATTCTAAGCCGTGTTACGCATGACTGAATTATCCATTAAGGACAAGGAATATTTGTATATAATGGCCGTTATCTTTTTGTTTGAATTTTGTTACTTTCAATCAAATATTATATTTCTTAATTTTGTTTAAAACACATTTATCAAAACCGATAATAATTTTAAATCAAAAGCTGGCTGCTTGAAAGAAATTGCTTTACGGCAATTGAACCACCAAATGTATGATGTATTATTAATATGGAAATGTTAAAATAAAATATACGGAAAATTTTATAGTTATTTATTTTTAAACTACATAATTTATACTCGTAATTTTACCTAACCATTTAGTTTCCTTTTTATGAAATAATTCATGATCAAAAGGTTGAAAACTCACATACATTTCTTAAAAAAATATAAGAGAAACTCCTTTATCCGACTGTGGGCAAAACCTTAAAACAGTTCCAGCATAAACTACGTTATCTCGCCCCGTTCCAAATGGGTCATACTTTATATGAAAATTCGACCCATTTTTCCAACGTCAAAAATGGGTTATATTTTGCCGGTGACAAAAATGGGATATATTTTCATCGGTCCACTTTTAAGGCGCATTTATACCCGAGTAAAGCTCTTGTTACACAACCATTAGAAACGACTGGGACAGTGTACCGCAATACTCTCGAGAGAATTCATCACCACACGTCTACGTGTGTACTGGCCTTTATTTTGGGACGGGCGAGTCGCAATTTTTTTTAATATGAAGGATTTTATTTTATTTTTAAACTCCTTCTAAAAGTATGAATTAGCACAAATGGAACTGGAAAAAGGTTCAAACAGTGAAGTACAAACATTCCTTGACATTTTATAGTTTTTTTTTTTTTATAATTTGTTTATTTATTTACTTAAACACTTTATTGTACAGATTAAAATTGATGGGCTTATTGACAAATATCAATATTTTCTAACCAACTAGAAATATTATCCCTACAAATTTATGTTTAAGAAAAAAAGTATTACATTACTGAGTATATCCTTTCTTTCTAATTTTCCTTAATTTTCCTTCTTTATTCTTCTTTTGTCAACGTCTACCATTATTGCTTAGAGATTGGCAATTTATTTGTTTAAATACTAGAATTTAATTTATTTATTTAACTCTATCATGAATTAAAACAGTTCAATGTATCCAAGATGAACTGGTTGGCTAGAAGAAATTTATGTATAGCAATAAGCGTGCCAGATGTCCTATGTATAACGATGTATACAAAATAGTTAAGGTGCATGGCCGCGCGGTATTGCACGGGACTTTCGTGCGGAAGGTCACCGTTTCGAACCCTGCACTGTGCTACTGCCCTCGAACGACACAGATTTTTTTTCCGCATAGTATTCGGTGGTATAAGGATACCTATGACTTCGGTCATATATATTCTTTAAATAAAAAGTGGAAAAAACATATCGGTGTACTCCGATCGTCTCACTTCAGATATGACATCGGATCCAGTAAACCGGTGTGGCCGATGAATTTGCTGGTGTGCAACAGAAAAAAATAAGAAATTAACGAAAAATCCACGGCACAGCTTCTCTTTTAACTGAATTTCCGTTGGAATGGCGAGAAGATTCTCGACTACGAGGCCCAGCAACGACGACGACACAAAATATTGAAAACAATTATAATTTGTTTTTATCAAACACTATTTAATCCCCTTTTTATAACTGTATAACCCTACCGGTTTCAAGGTTTTCGTCTCATCATCAGGGAGCACAAACAAGACTGAATTCTGTTCGAACTGGTACCGACATACACGTTTCTGATGGTAACCATTTGGGTTGGGGACAATTGATGAAGGGAGAGAGGAGACAATCTCAGCGAGCAGTGGCGAGAACATTCCACGCCACAGGATCAGCACCGGCAAAAGTCGTATCATAATACTCCGTCATTTTGAATAGATTCGGAGCAATCAATGTTTTCGATGAAAACGAAATCGATCTCAAAGTTCTACTTTTTAACTTAGATCGTTCTTTGGGTACTATCGCGAATCAAAGAAGTATCGTACAAACTAAGCCACAGAAGTTGTCGAGTGATGATGATGGTCGACTAAAAAAAATCAAATATGACATATAGATATATATCAAAGATTCAGAATAAATGGCGACAGATGTGTTAGCCCGTGCAGACTGGTTCACAATGGGTGGCTGCCCCCACACCATTTCCTTAGAAATTCCGAAGACTGACGAATGACGATGGAAAAATTTCTGATGGTGAGAAAGGCGAAAAATTAAATCGCATCACGTCTCGTGAGAACTTGCCTGTAAAAAGTGTCAAATTGTTTTTTCTACATCCGATCCCGTCGAAAAGTCTATTTTCCCGCCAGTAAGCGTGCCGAAATGCCCGCGCAGAATTTTTATGCGCTAAGGGTGACCAGATAACAAAATTATTTTAATTATTATTTAAACCTCTTTTCAGGTTTTCTTTGTCATTGACACTATGCGTTGGGTAAACAATAAGATTACTGTATTCCATAATAATAAAAGGACAATTTATATCGTCATCGTTGCTGGGCCTCGTAGTCGAGGATCAAATCGCCATTCTAATATCAATTTAGTTGGAAAGCGAAGCTGTGCCATGGAGATTGTTCTTTTAAGTTATTGAGCCATTGAACACCAGCAAACTCACTGACCACGCCATTGTACTGGATCCGATAGCACACCTGAAGTAAGACTTTTGGAACACACTGGAATGTTTTTTTTTACCTCTTTTTGAAAGAATAGATATGATCGAAGGCATAGGTATCCTAATACCCTCGAAAACTAGGCTCAAAAAAATACCAGTATCATTTGAGTGGAACAGTAAAGCGCAAGTTGCGAACCGAAAACCTTCCGCACGAAAATCCAATGCTTTATCGTGCGACCATGCATGTCTAATTTATCTATATATGACATACCGCCGTTTAGAAAGCAGACTCTTCAAGAGAGCTAAAATTCGGGATTCGAACCCAATATTAATGTCAGATTAAAAATATTACAAAAAAACATGTTGAGTGTGAGGATAGGAAGGTAGTGGTTTCGGCTTTTAGATTAGGTATTATACTTTCCCGCCTCAGTTAGTACTAGCCTTTAGAAGTTACGTATCAAACTTTCATGATATTCCGACATTGTGTCATTGAGTTACAGTGGTTTTAGTGATGCTACTTTTGCTATTTTCAAAACAATAGAAAAAAACGAATTTCGTGTGTTAATAAAACATTGATTTTTAATGGGAAAAAATACCGTTCAAACTCAGCGATGGCTCGAAAAGTGTTATCCGGGCTCTGCTCCGTCGAAAACAACCATTTGTCGGTGGTATGCTGATTTCAAACGCGGTCGTACAGAAACAAATGATGCTGAATGCTCTGGTCGTCCAAATGAAGCTGTTATCCCAGAAAACATTAAAAAAAACTCAAAATCGTGATAGAAAATCGCCAAGTAAAGTTGTGTGAGATAGCTGACATCCTGAAGATATCATTTGGTAGTGTTTACACTATTTTAAATGAACATTTGGTCATGAAAAAGCTTTTTTCGAAATGGATGCCGCGTTTGCTCATAATGGAATAGAAACAACAACGCATCGATGATTCAGAGCGCTGTTTGGCACTGTTATGCGAAATAAACAGGAGTTTTTGCATCAGTATGTGACAATGGATGAAACTTGGATCCACCATTATACTACGGAATCAAATCGGCAGTCAGCTGAGTGGAGAGCAGCCGGTGAAAGTCGTCCGAAGCGACCAAAAACTCAACAGTCGGCCGGGAAGGTTATGGCCTCCGTATTTTGGAATGCGCATGGTATAATATTCATCGATCACCTTGAAAAGGGAAAAACCATCAAAAGCGTTATTGGAGCGTTTGAAGGCAGAAATTGGAAAAAAACGGCCCCATATGAAGAAGAAAAAAGTTCTCTTTCATCAGGACAGTGCACCGTGTCACAAGTCGATGGTAACGATGGCCAAATTGCATGAGTTGAACTTCGAATTGCATCCGCACTCACCGTATTCTCCAGATTTGGCCCCCAGCGACTATTGGCTGTTCGCAGACCTCAAACAGATGTTCCAGGGAAAGATATTTGGCTCCAATGAAGAAGTGATGGCCGAAACTAACTATTTTGAAACCAAATATAAATCGTTCTACACGGCTGGCAAAAGTTAGGAAAGCGTTGGAATGAATGTATCGCTCTTGAAGGAGACTATGTTGATGAATAAAGAAGAACTTTGGCAAACAAATATTGTTTTAGTAGTTAGTCCCTCGACTTATTGATCGATGTGTGATATGTCGCACTTATATGTTTACTCCCAGTGAGATGTGCTTCTCTTAGATCGTTTGAGTGCAGAGTGCTAACTCCCGAGCTAAATTGGGAGAACTGACATCGCATGGCCTTCTTCTATCTACGAGAGACGATGGACTGACGCAGCAACTTCGGTACATCTTCGAATGGACTACGGAGATCAATCCTAGATCTGCATCTCCTCCCACAATTGCTAAAAACATGAACACTGTTCTTGTACCTCATAGAACTGCTTACTCTGAAGTTACTTATTATGACCACGTTAACTAGCTTAGTCTGGTCGTGAACAAGCTGTCCTTCATGGACGTTACTTCTCCACATGTTTCGGTCCTTGATTTGCTCCTCCCAGATTAGAATATCTAGATCGAATGACAAATATCTATTTTCCTGGCATACTTAAATCTAACCTTGGGGTGTATCTAGTTTATCTTGGCGTCTGATGTTTCACCATAGATCATTGAGAAGAATTTCTGCATATATTGTTATAACATGGCCGAGCCAGCGTAGCGAGTTAAATTTGAAAGAGAACAGAAGCGTACCTCCATTAGTCTTTTGTTTACATAGGACAACAAATTAACTAACATTCATTGTCGTTTGAACCTTCGTATAGATCATTCAGGCAGAAGAGGCATTTTGGAATAGTGTGAGTAAAAGTGCATTTACAAAAACTTCT
Organism: Odontocerum albicorne; assembly: GCA_949825065.1. NCBI lineage: Eukaryota > Metazoa > Arthropoda > Insecta > Trichoptera > Odontoceridae > Odontocerum > Odontocerum albicorne. The sequence goes on from OX463857.1 coordinate 23,176,111, forward strand.
GACTTTATTTTTTTAATGAAGTGAAAAAACATATAAAAATATATTGTTTACCACATATAACGTTGTGGAGGTTTAAAGACATTGTAATTTGTTTTATCAAACACAAACACAAAAAGTGAAATAAACAGTGTTTGATAAAATAAATTACAACATATAAAAATAATATTTTATATTCAAACATTGAAATGAACACACACGTTTTGTAAATTAAAAATGCTGTCAGCTTAAATTGTAATAATCATTGAAATAAAATGAAAGTAAGTTTATTTCACATATTAATTGTTTAGGCATGGCAGATTCTAGGAAACATTAAATAACAATAATGGAATTTTTCAAGATTAAAAATAAATACAAGTACAAGTATTATGTAGTAAAAATGTTCGTCAGCTTTAATTAGATTGCACTTAAAAATACAATTATTATTGTACAAGTATGTAAGATTATTTAACATATTAATGTATCATAATTACATAATTGCAATGCCAAATAATAAAGTTTTAAAATAATAGTGGATGGAGTGATACTAAATTCTAGGAAAAAGTAAGTTATAACAAGGTACATTCTAAGCTTTCGATTTTTTTTTAAATATACATTACATTAGACAAAAATCGCACTCCAAATTTCGACATGGTAGTGTTTTTCTAATCACCGAGTATTTTAACAACAATACAAACGTGCACTCTGCGCGAACCAATCGTGTGGAAATCTAAAACCAATACCACTACACAAGTTGTGTAATACAGAGAGTGTTACTCACACTATTGCAAAATGACTCTTCTCGATGAATGATCTATACTTTGTTTTATTTCACTAAAGTTCTGCCAGTCAAAAATGAAATAGGAATCATTTTCTCTAGCTGGCAGCACCCATCAGGTATTCAGATCCATAAAATGTATTGTATTGTATTGTATTACACTATCGTTGTATACACACCAACCTGGCAAGTTTATTACCATTTGACAATCTTATCTAACCAACCAGAAATATTTTAAAGAAGCCTTTAAGTGAAAAATAGATCCATTTCTGAGAAAAAAATTGGTACAATTAAACATTCAATCCCCCAGGATTGGAAGACAGGTGTCGTACCAACTACACCTCGAAGGTAGTCATTGGCTTTACAACACTAAGTTGGTGTAGGTATCTATCCAAGAATATCTTCAACTATGAATTCCGTTTTAAAAATATCGGATATCAGTGAAAATAGATCTCACAACCCCGCAGGCTGGAAGACAACCGTCTTGCCAACTGAAACACGGTGGTCTATTTTATTGGAAAAATGTATTAAAAATATAATAGTTCCATCAAAATTGACACTGTGCTTTTCCAAGTTTTTTCATATGTTGCGAAACATGTAAAAGTGAGCTAGATAATTTTTTTATTCATTTATCCATATTATGAATGTCAAACAAATGCGTCTGCACGAATACTCTTACCACTTTCCCCTCTCGTTACTTGATACTTCGATCTAAAAACAAAGTAGCCACCGAGTAAAAACAAAACCCTCTCTATGTTCCCTTTTATCTTGCCTAAAGAGCGCCAACACCCGACCTTCTCGTCTTACAGGGCTGAATTTCCCTGTTCGTGGCATACGTCGAAACGTTTGCATAAACACACTCTTCATTTAATTTACACCCTGAGTGGCAGGGGTAGATTCAGGACGCGCGTCTTCCTCCACCCACTTTAAAATAATTCAATTAATTAATTTTAACCTCAAAATTGTCTTTTCTTTTTCTGAGAAACGAAAGTCAATTGACGAAATTTCAAACTGTATAGAATAAAGGTATAAAGACTGTTATAAATACTACGTAGTCAAAATGAATTATAGGTTTATTGATAGCAATATCATATCGAAATATAAACCTGAAATTGCATATGATTATAAAATTAAGGTCTTTGATAACATATAAAAGGGAGATGAGAATAATCTTTAAATCAAGTAAATATATTTGAATTATGGTATATTTGAATTATGGATAAGCTTTGTAATTAACATTTCTTCACGGTAATATAATCTATAATAGTTATTTATTTATTTATTTATTTACCTATTTATTTATTTATTTATTTATTTATTTATTTATTTATTTATTTATTTATTTATTTATTTATTTATTTATTTATTTATTTATTTATTTATTTATTTATTTATTTATTTATTTATTTATTTATTTATTTATTTATTTATTTATTTATTTATTTATTTATTTATTTATTTATTTATTTATTTATTTATTTATTTATTTATTTATTTATTTATTTATTTATTTATTTATTTATTTATTTATTTATTTATTTATTTATTTATTTATTTATTTATTTATTTATTTATTTATTTATTTATTTATTTATTTATTTATTTATTTATTTATTTATTTATTTATTTATTTATTTATTTATTTATTTATTTATTTATTTATTTATTTATTTATTTATTTATTTATTTATTTATTTATTTATTTATTTATTTATTTATTTATTTATTTATTTATTTATTTATTTATTTATTTATTTATTTATTTATTTATTATTTATTTATTTATTTTTTTATTTATTTAATTAACGACACAACAGTGTCCTTATATACAAATGAACATGTGACAGGTTATACAAGTACTTAAAATTATTGACAAATAATACAACTTTATCTTAAACTAACATTAAGATACGAGTATATGGGTGTTAACATAAGTTGTGTCCGTTTTTTTTTCAATTTAAAAATGAGCACCAAAAGTAAAACAAAATGGTTAATGTTGTACATCATTCGAAAGAAAATTTTCTAATCTTGGAAATTTCATCACCAGTAATGATGCGGTAAAGGAACCTTTGCTTGTGGCCATGCGTAGCTCGATGACGCGCGAGCAAACCAACAGAAATTGTCGAACGTTGATTTTTTGTAAATTGACAAATGTGTGTAAATTAGATTATATTAATTTACATTTTGTTTATCTACTTAAATAGTTAAATAATTTGTGATAGAGTAAGAAATGAGGACTTAAAAAAATAATGGCGATTGCTGGAATATTCATTCAGCTCTTAAAGTAAAAAAACAGAAATCCACGTAGCGTGAAAAATCCTAGACATATTTTACAATGACCTATGTTAATTATTAAAATATTGAAAGATGAAACAGCAAAAGATCTTAAAATTAGCCGAGTATGCATGTTAAAAGGTATCTAGGTGACGTTAAGTGGAAAATGTGTGTCTGGATATAATGAAATGAGTCTCTGTTGACTTCTATAGGATCATGGTGTTATGTGATCAGAATGATAAACGGACAAAATCTGCTCAACTTCGAGTCGTGGTTGAGGATTTTAATGATCAACTCAATGTCGAGCGTTGGGATCCACAACTATAAACAGGGTTATCGACCACACAAGACCAGAAAGTCAAAGATGTCATTATTGCTGGACCTTCTAATGGGATGAATACCGACAAGAGAATCTATGCTGTGCATTCAGGATGGCCCAGGACCGGGAGACATAGAGACAGATGGTGCGCCGAACTCAAGACATATCACATGACCACGACAGTTAACATTGAGCACGTGACGAAGACGAAGGAAAATCTAAAGAGCTTAAGATTAAATTTTGTCTTAGTCGTCAAGGTCAATCAATCAATCAACAGTGGCTCTACAACCCAGGTCGGGTCTTGGCCTCCTTTAAAGCACGCCTCCATGACTGGCGGTCCTGTGCTGCTGTTCGCCAGTTCTGGATGCCAATGAGCTGCGCATCCCTATTGACACCATCCAGCCATCGAAGCTTCGGCCTTCCTGGCCTTCTTCGACCCCCCGGTGTGCCATTCAAGAGCCCTCTCGGAATGTCCTCCTCACTCATTCGCTGCACGTGTCCAGCCCACCTGAGTCTCCCAATTAAAATCTCCTGTGTTATGGTAGGGTCTCCATACAGACCGTACAGCTCCTGATTATACCTGATACGCCATTCTCCGTTATTGCAAATGGGGCCATATATTTTGCGCAGAATCTTCCTCTCAAATGTCCCCAGAGCCCTCATGTCCACTCTACTTAGAGTCCAACATTCTGAGCCATAGGTGAGCACAGGTCGGATGAGTGTTTTATAAAGTAGAGTTTTGGTTTTTCTAGAGAGATGTCGTGATTTCATGTACCTCTGCAGTCCAAAATAGCATCGGTTTGCAGCTATCAATCTTCGATTTATTTCAGTGGAAACATCGTTCTTATTTGTCACCATGGTACCGAGATACACAAATTCAGAAACGGTTTGGAAGGTAAAGTTGTCTATTTGTAGACTTATTGGGTTTTGGCGTCCATTTACGGGCATATATTTTGTTTTGGTCTCACTGACTACTAAGCCTAGGTTTTTTGCCGATGCTGCTAGTGCTCGGAAGGCATTTATAAGTTCATGTTCCGACCTCGCTATGATGTCAATGTCATCTGCATAAGCCAGGAGCTGCACAGATTCACTGAATATATGGCCTGTTGTTTGTATGCCGCTATCCCTAATGGCCTTTTCCAAAGCCATATTAAACAGCGTACACGCCAAAGCATCTCCTTGTCTAAGTCCATTAAATGTTTTAAGAGGTTCAGACAGATCCCCTTGCACTCTGACACGGCACTCAACGTTGGACATTGTAAGCCTGACTAGGTTAATGATTTTGACAGGAATATTAAATTCAGCCATAGCTTCATAGAGTTTTGTCCTATTGACCGTGTCGTAGGCAGCCTTAAAGTCTATGAAGAGGTGGTATGTATCAATGTTGAACTCTACAGTCTTTTCCAATATATGTCTAAGTGAAAACATTTGATCTATTGTTGACCTTCCCCTACGAAATCCAGTTTGGTATTTTCCAATTATGCATTCGGAGTATTTCTGCAATCTATTACAAAGAATGTTTGAGAGTATTTTATATGCTATATTTAAAAGGGTGATACCCCTATAATTGGAGCAACTCATGGGGTCTCCTTTTTTGAGCAGGGGACATATTATACCACAATTCCACTCATTTGGTAGTATTTCGTAGCGCCAGATGTCACAGATGATTTTGTGAATATGATTGTGGAGAGCCTCGCCACCATGCTTGAACACCTCAGCGGGTAGATTATCACATCCAGGTGCTTTGTTATTATGGAGATTCTTTATGGCAATTGAAATCTCAGCCAAGGTTGGGGATGGCTCATTATCATCAACATCAGTGGTGTCGTATTCTACTTGTTGGTTCCCGCTTGTTGCTCCATGTTGGTTACCATTCAAAAGGACGTCGAAGTATTCCACCCATCGATCCAGAACCTTTTGCCTGTCGTTTAAAATATTTCCCCGACCATCATAACACATAGTTGTTCTAGGCTTGAACTCTTTCCGTTGGTTGTTGATTTTACGATAGAAAAGTCTGGTGTTATTCTGTGAATGCGACAGTTCTGCCTCCTTTATTTGGTTTTCCAGGTATACACGCTTCTTCTTTCTGTGCAATTTCTTCTCTTTCCTCCTTAACTCTTTATACTCCAGCACAGCTTGTCGTGTATGATGCCGTTGTTGCATCCTGAGATATGCTTCATTTTTTTCATTAGTAGCATGTTGGCATTCAGCATCAAACCATTCTTCTCGTAGTGGTGCCTGCCTATTTCCCAGAACCTCATTAGCAGTGGAGGTGACTACAGATTTAACAGTCTCCCAGTGTGTATTGACATCATCCTGGTCCAGGTTCATATTCATGTCGGCATCGTCCAATCTTGAACCGATCAATGTTTTGAATTGTTCTGCGGTTTCTGGTGCTTTTAAATGGTCTGTATTAATCCGGGTTGAACGTGTACCCCTCCGTTTTTTCGCATTGGAAATCCTACATCGAACCCTTGCTATTACTAAGTAATGGTCAGAGTCTACATTTGCTCCGCGATATGTTCGTGTATCCATTAAGTCGGATCTATGCCTGGCGTCAATTAAGAGGTGATCTATTTGATTGACATTTCTTCCATCCGGGGTTTTCCACGTTCCCTTGTGTATATTCTTTCGTGGGAAGCATGTACTGCCTATTATCATGTTGTGAGAGGCTGCAAAATCAACAAGTCTTAAACCATTATCACTCGTCACAGTATGCAGGCTATGTTTTCCGGTTATTGAGGTATGTACCGACTCTTTCCCGATCTTAGCATTAAAGTCCCCAATTACCACCTTAATATCATGTTTTGGACAGTCCTGGTATGTTCTTGCTAGCTTACTGTAGAATTCCTCCTTCTCAATGTCGCTCTTCCCCTCTGTAGGAGCATGAGCATTAATTATACTGTAATTAAAGAACTTTCCAGTTATTCTCAGATGCGATATTCTATGGTCCACAGCATTAAATCCGATAACAAGGTGCTTCACTCTCTTTGAGACAATGAAACCCGTTCCAAATACATGATTCCTTTCATGACAACTGTAAAAGATGGTCCAGTCGCGCTCTTCCATTACTCCCCTTCCTATCCACCTCACCTCTTGAAGGGCTGTTATGTCAGTTTTGTATTTATTAAGTTCATCCAAAAGTATTCTCAGTGTTCCGGCACGGTATAAAGAAAGAACATTCCATGTAGCAATTTTCAAATCATCGTCCTTTTTCCGTTTGCTAGGTCGGTGCAATCTCAGTCCGGCTATATCTCTTTTAGGTTTCGTAACGGTAGGCTTTTTATGGGGTGGAGCTGTTGACACCACGCCCAACCCCCAACCTGGAGGACCAGGGTTTTTCTGTCAGGGATTTCCTTCCCTTAGCTGGTTGTCTCTCGTTTTCTGGCGCCAGAGACTCGCCATCGCCCTACCCATATGGATAGGACTTACTGGTAGTGTTGCCGATGGGATGCAACTAGGCGTTACGCAGCATTTTATAGATACACACCCTCCAGCAGAGTGTGTCTCACTGCGACCCTACCAGTTTTGGGGAGAAGGAGTATTTTGTATAGGATCACCAAAGGGTATGAACTAGGAATTAAGATAGGAAGGTAGGTGTAGGATTGGGAGGGCGCTGACCGGATGGAAGTGTTAAAGGACTGATCAGCGTCCAGCATCAGGTATCCCGGGTGTGCCATACCCGTAACTCACTGGAATAGTGAGCCCCCTGGGAAGGATCGTCAAGGTAGAGTGATTTATTTTCAATAAACGATTTCGAAGACGACTATTGCACTATTGACATCATTATTAATATTTGACAATATGCGAGAGCAATATTCTATCCTTCTATATCTAGTGTGATTATCAGTCATCTTGTGGATGGAAGACGTCTAGTGCATATATTGATTTATTTTGTACAAGCTGTTGCACTTAAGCAAGCACACAGTCATCACAGATCGAATGCAAAGGTCTTATGACAAAAATATTAAATTTCCAAGATAAGGCAGGTTTAAATAACGGTAGCTTTTCTTTTTAGGTTGAGTTTTATAAAGCGCTAGTTTTGTGATGCTTACAAGTTACTGAAAAAAAACATAAATTCAGATGTAAAATGGTCCAAGAGTAAAACCAGTCTGGAAGTGAAAGAAAGAAAGGTAATGTTTAACATATTAATTCCCGGAAGGACTGAAGGAAATCCATCAAGTTACTGTTGAATCTGTATCATGGGTGAGAAACCTGAACACTCGATTGTGAGTGAAAAATCATAAGGGAGAAAAAGCTTTCAAGAGAAAATTAAATATTTCAGAATATTGAAAGAACACTTTTCTTTATTTTAGTGATAGATTCCCTATGGTGTTCAAGAAAGTTTCATGTACAGGTCCCTTTATTTCAGGTTGATCAAAATATATTTTCATGAGACAATTAGCACGCTTAACGTTAAACAGTATCAAAGAAACTGTAATACAATACAATTAATTATAATGTGAAGATTTATTCCTAGCCTTAGACATAAATTCTATAAAAATACAGAAAAAGAAATATTTTTCACGACAATTATGTGAAACAATAAAAAAATACATCAAATTATAATACGAAATCCACAAAATTATTATATTCCTAGCACTTAACATAAATGCTTTGAAGGTTACAGAAAACTCTTTCATATATACCCTAAAGGTTAAAAAGCAAAGAAAAAAAAGTAAAAACTTACCACTTCATTTCAATTGTATGTGATTAAACACTAACTTGAGAGACGAAAATGTTTAAATTTAACCTCAAATAGCGGTTTCTTTTAAAGTTCATGTTAAAATTCATCACTTCATAACCAGAGGCGGACTCTCATAGAACTTATTATCGCACACTATTATCATTTAAGTATCTATACATATATAGTAACAGGAAAGTACACAATTTAATGGAGATAGCCGCTGCCTTCCGATCATCATATCGTAGTTTAAGTTTTAATTGAAAGAGCAGAAACGCTTTGGGAAATAAAATAAGGAAATTTATTATATTCGCTTAAACATCAAAGATATAATTACTAGTGCCTATAGATTTGTTATTCATTTTCTCCTACACTTTTAGAAACAATTTCACTTGGAAATTTTCAGAAATAAACTAATGGCCATCTCTTCCGACCCCGGAACATCAAAACACACACTAAAGAACTCTGGATTTGGACATGTTGAGAATTCCAGATGACCGTATTCCGTAAATAATAATTTTCAGGTGACACCCAGAGGAAGACATCCAATAAAAAAAATCTAGAAAATCGGAGAATGAAAGAACTTTGCGAGGACATTCTTCAGCTAGACGAGTAATCGTTTTCGAGAGCACCCAGGTTTGATTAGTGACAGCGCTGCAAATCCATCTAGAAACTGATAAAGGTGAATAAAGTAGAGAAAAAAAATTATGAAGAAAAGACCACATTCTCCCGTATTTAATTTTTTACTGTAGCTGCCAGAAGTGATATGTTCTTCTAATCGAATTTTTCAAGTAAATTGGGATTTATTCGATTTTTGCTTAAATGGGTATATCTGAAACTTGTGCACAATATTCCATTATATATAATGTCTATCTCTTGATTGATTTTAACCGATAATTGTTTATTATTCGTCATGTTAACATTTTTATTTTATTGTTGCAACAGTCATATTAGTATTGTGTAATATTTAATGAATCGATCTTTATTTTTGGTTCTGGTTCGTTTCGCAAGTAATATTTCAATTGGATCGATCCTGATCTGGCTCAAAGGGTTAAATATATGAGTGGCGTGTACAACTTTAGGCAGCACTTAAAGACAACTTTTTTTGGGAATTCTTATCAAAATGTATGGTTATATATGAACATTACACATACGAATACACTGCACTCCTATTAAAGACGATTCTTTTACTAAATCATATCGAAAGATTTACAAAAAGTTCTTGGTAAGCTTTCTGTCGTTTTATTATATTTATACGTATTTTAAGCATATGCAGATAAGGATAAGTGCCAAAATAATAGCTAATACTCAATTTGTCTTTTTTTGTAATGTTTTTAATATGCCAATAATAGTGGCCTTGAATCCCGAGGTAAAGCGTCCTTGAGGGTTTAAACTCTCTTAATAGTCCTATTATTATTATTTTATGAGCATTATAAAAACTAAAAAATTCAACCAAATATAATTCTACCCTTTCCTTCATTTTAATTACTATGACTGCTCACTCCGGCCCTGTCATTTTGAGTATTTTAGTTAAACTAATTTTATTAATTATGGGGAGAAAATATCGCTTGTTCTTTAACAAAGAATAATTTCTGACAAATAGTCTAATTAGATATTTTACCTAATAATACAGGTTATGCTGAACTTCATGCTAATTTATAAGGGCTTCAGTTTCCAACACGCGTCGGTTTGTTATTTATTTTTCTAAAACACTCTAATTATATGAATGAATGAATTCAACGAAGCAAAAAACATCTGACACATAGAAAACAACGTTTTAGTTTATTTGATATATCAAAGAGGCTACTCAGATCTTAAACGCAACAGGAGAACCCTTGAAAACTGCTCTTCGAACTGCGGAGTGCAGGGATGGGTGGATTGAAGTTGTCAAGGGATATTTCTCCTTTGTCTCTACATAACATAAGAAAGTATCGATAATATTCCTGATTTATACAAACGTCTTCTTACTGGGGATGCTTAGTTACAGATTATAACCCATTCATCCTGAACAGTCATGGTTTGTATGTTTCCGATAATTATTTGAGACAACGCACCCATAGATTGTTCTTTCTGTTAATCTATAAGTTTATTAATAATAGAAAAGAAAACTCAAAATAATTCATTATATACAAATAATTTAATCTTATCAAAGCGAAACACCTCAGTTATAAAATCCCAAATCTCGTCAAACCGAAAAAAAAAAACAAAATAAGAATTGTAATATTCAAGTATAAACGTAGATACTCGTACCTACCTACCAACCACATTTTAAAATATCCATTTATTTTCCCTCGCAATATAAAAAAAAGAACACGGTTTAATATTTTTTTCGCTGGCAACACGTAAAACAGAAATTAAAATTCTTCTAAGCGTGTGTTAATTTCTCCTAAATAAAGCGATTCTAACAAAATGTGTTAAAAGGCAAAAGCGATTCTTAAAAAAGTTGTTGCCTCACGAGAACTATTCAAACCAAGGAACGCCAACCTTTTTGGGGCACGTGCCAAATTCGGTATTGGATAAACTCTGGCGGATCACGCGTGTTTTTTTTTTATTAATAGGCATATCAACAATTCGTAACCTAAAATTAAGCTTCATGCTCCAATTTGTCCTCATTAAGTAGCGCTTTTTTTATTTATTTTTCGTGTTCATATTACTAGCATCTCAAGAGTACTGTATCAAGTATGCCTTCGATTTACTGATAGGCTGCTACAAGACGCCTTGAAGGATATTTTACGTATACTTACTTGATCTTACCAGCCCGAAATCACAGTGAAAAAACTGTAACGCCACTGGGAATCGAATCCGAAGGCTTAGTTCGTGAGGCAAACGGCTTAAGCAGTCATCAATGAAGCCTGACAATTATCCTGCATTCATTTATTTAGCTTTATATAAATACAATTCACATAATATGAGTGAACATACTTCATAAATAACTAAAGAAATATATATTAGTATAGTATTATTTGGGATATATATGATATGAAAAAAAATTATAATATTATATTTTTAGCATTGTGGATCACATTTAAATAGGATTTTTATATTCCGATATAAATCTTCTTCTTCGTGTTGGAAATCTAGAGTATGTGGTTATAATCAAACAACTATATTTTATTGATATTTATTTCATGATTTATAAACAGTAAGCGACAGCATAAAATACGACACCCGTGGCCTAGTTGGTAAGACGCCTATCTTCCAGCCCGAAGGTTGCGGGTTTTAATCCCGCTAGAACCCTTTTTAAAAGAGTCCAGTCTGGTTTTCATTTAAGGCATCTTTTACATCTTTCTGATTGGCTGGAAGAGATCGTCATATAGTAATAAGCTAGCCAGGTTGTACTGTATACAACGAGAGTGTAATACAATACAATTTATTTTATTTTCTTAATTTTACACATGACAAGAAATATACACAATTTACAAAAAAACAGCAGGTAATTTAATTTGAACACACTATTTAAATGGATCTGGGTTTGTTGCCTTTCATTTGTCGTGTCCCCGGTAAACTAGGTGTTTGCCTGTATCTCACTGAGGACATACAAAATACCCTGATGATCCCGGGTTGGCCATGTCTGATTTAAACGTTTTCGACAAAAAAATAAACGCCCAAAATGTACACGAACCAAAACACAGAATGGATTGGTGCGGCGGTACATGTCGAGCCAATTGGGCTTACACTCAACTTATGTTATTGTTTTTTTTTTTTGTAATATCGTCTTCTACTAATATATATAACATACGTGTAATATTCTTCCCATGAGCACGCTTATATTCCTTCTATTTTTTTACAGATTAATAATAACTTTTGTTTATATATTTTTAAATTTAACCTGGCGAGTTTACTGCCACGTGGCAAACTCTTCCAACCAACCAGAAAGATGTTTAATGGGCTCTAAGTGAAAACCAGATTGAAATCCCATTTTTTTTAAATCTGGGTTCCAGCGGGGATCGAACCCGTAACCTCCGGATCAGCAGACAAGCATCTTATAATGTAAATTTGAACCTTGTTTAAAACAAAAATTATCTATTATGTAGTTTGCCTAATATCGTGACGCCGAAAATGAAACAAAACATACTATGACCGTGAAGGGAAAATGAAACATTTAACATATATGCAAAAGTATTTTTCTTATTTTACCTCTAGCTTTACTAATCGGGCACTATTCTGCAGAGTTAGAATTTCTCTGACTTTGATCAGATATATTTTATTTTTCAAAATATAAATACTATGACACTTAGCTATCTGTATTATGGTAACTTCAAAGTATATTTATCCTCGTCAATGATTCTCAATCTGTGAGATGTAAATGCCAAAAAACAGTTCGAAATGTGTATACATTTGTATTGCATGTTAAATAAAAAAATACATCTCATAAAAAATATTTCCAAAAAGATTACGCATATGCTGTTGATAAAATAAATCCCCTTAATAATATAATTGATAATGATATATCTTTCACAGACAGTTTACAGATTAATTTAATAAAACATATGTTTTAAGATGCGAAATCCGTCCATAATCAAAATAAATACCATATATCCTAAATCTAAGTATTGATGTGAAGAGGAATAAAAATTAAATAGTAGAAAATACAATTATTACACATTTTTATGAAAAATGTTGTGATGTATGTATGTTTGTACCTTGTGCGCACGTCGGCGGAGCAGTGCGCATGCGTGTAGCTGGAGGTTTCACCACCATCCGATAAAGCAAGTGTGGTGCTGTCACTCGAATACTCCCTGCAACACATCATAAAACAAATATAATCAGCGGTTTTTTTTTCTTTAATTTAACATGAACATTGTTTACAAAGCTTTTAAATTAATTAAGGTGAAATAAGACCTAAAAGTAAAACCAAAATTGATAACCATTCCACGATCGAACATACCGAATTGTTACCTTGAATATTTTGATGTTTGATACGTGTAAATCACGCTCGTGGTAAAATACTAAAAGAAACCAAATAAATGCTATAGAAACGCGTGAAAAAAATCTATGCGGGAACAATTTATGCCAGAATACGGAATGAAATTATTACGGATGAAATGTTAACTTTAGACTGTTGTACGAGTATTAAGTAAAGTCAAGAAGATAACTCTTAGGTGGTTTGGGCACGTAGAACGAATGAATGAAGAAGACTAACAAAATTAATATACCGTGTAAATGTGAGTAGAAGGCGTGGTAGGGGAAGACCAAGGAAAGTATGGTTAGATCAACATAACGATATTTTGAAAGAAAGAAATATATAAAGTCGTAGGACTTGTGAGAGAAAGTGTGTGGATATACTCGTAGAAGATGCGAAAGGTAAGTTTCGATAGGAAAGTCTGGCTCTCTCTCTTCTCGACCTACCCCGACAGAAAAACAGTGTAATGGTATGTATGTATCAAGATCATTTAGATCTAGTTATGCAATAGATTAATAATTCTTTAGTTTTTTTCATTTATTGAATCATTACCATCAACCACATTCGATTCAATATAAACATATTTCATAGTATTTAAGCTTATTCTTTTTAATATCTTCCTACCACCTCTTCAATAGCATTATTCCACCTTTTCCGTAGTATTTCTCTGTTTTTTCTTCTCAGCCATAAGTCTTTGCATTCATGTTCGTATTTCATTGTATACTCGTATCATCTCACCACATGGCTTGGTCTGCCCTCTACACCTTCAATGTACTCGAAGTTTTTGTTACATTTGGTATTGTCTATGATTCATTCATCCCGTTTTTGATCCCTGAGGAGTTGAAAACGGGACGAACGTACCCATCCTAATGCTCTTTGTGTTTTACCTAACTTCTAGAAGTTTGTGGTTAAACTGTTTAATGGGCGTCGAAGTCTCTCAGATTATGTTGAACAATTCACGGACATGGAAATTCGTTCTACTTCTCGCGGAATAATAATAATAATAATAGTAAATTGTCAATTTTTTAAGTGCCATTTAGAGAGGAGACTCTTTTGAAGGGTGTTTTGAATGCATAAAATTACAGTAAGAATTTGCTATTTTTTCACTAAAATGGAGAACTGAAACTTAACTAAATGAATCATATTTATTTCCTACTTTCTCGCTTACAAGAGCAGATGACTAGGAAATGTTCAAATCCCATCTTCGTTACTGGGCCTCATAGTCAAAGATCTCCTTACCATTTCAACGTCAATCTTAAACTGGTCCTCTACGTAAAACATATGCTCTTCTGTGAGAGAACAGCCTGATCCTAGACGGGTATTCCATTCTGCAGATGATACAGACATGTGGGTCCAACTGAGCCGCCTGGTAACGCTGACCTATGTTCGCAGCACCCTGACCGTTTCTCGAATGTTCAAAGCCCATTTGTAATGGAGGAAAAAGGAGCAACGACCAACTTTGATAGAATCATTTATGAATGTGAACCAAACAGAGTAAAATAGATGAATCAATATAGTAATGAGAAACAGTTATTTATGTATATTCAATTAATTCTCCGAGCATTGCGCGGCAGCCATCCACCTCTGATACAGTTCTTTGTACCGGTGCCGTACAATTATACTTGTGACATGTCGGGTATGGTGTAGTGAAAAAGATCAATACAACTCATATTTAGATAAAGTAAGAGTGAGGGGATCGCTGATACCACAAAGATTCGACGAACTCCGTGACCTGGTGTTAAGACGCTTGTCTGCCGATCCGGAGGTTGGGGGTTCGATCCCTGCTGGAACCCAGATTTAAAGAAAATGAGATTCCAGTCTGGTTTTCATTTAGGGGTCATTAAAACATCTTTATGGTTGGTTGGAAGAGATTGTCATATGGCAATAAACTCGCCAGATTAAATAAATAAAAAAAGGTTATATTATGAAATAACTATCAAATTCATTTTGGCCATAGCATTATGACAAGGATATATAATTTAAGGAAGAGAAATATTTTTTAAAGAACTATTTTTGCACTAGCGTCTGGTTTCTGGCTCAAATTGCTAACTGATATTTTGCTTGTAGGTTTTAGACTTTTGCGGTTCTTCGTATCAGTTGCATAAAGTCTTTCGGAGTATTGTGCTGCACGGTATAGCTTATTCTGCCAACGTTTCGAAAACGTTGTGGTTTTCATCTTCGGGGCTTATTTGTAGTCAACCTTAAGCTTTAAGCTCACATTTATCCCTGATCACTTCATTACGTATGATGTCATACATTGTCACCCTAAAACTTTATTCTCAGAGCATACTATTCTACAACATTAATTTAATTCAGCTCATTTCAGTATTTTTCTATATCCACGTTTCACTTCCATAAATTACTAGTAAACTGTTGTAGACTACCATCTTAGCAGATTTTGATACTAATTGGTTTGAATGTATTGATTTTAGTGTCCCGTTTACCTTTGAATATCTCTTGTAACTCTTCCGTCACCTGAGAAAAAAATGCTACCTAAATAGCAGATTTCTTGAACAAATTGTTATGCAACTTAAAAACATAAATTATTTTATCGTTCACATATTTATTGTAAAGAGTCAAAGAGCCGTAAGAATGGCCAGGACAGTATCCCCCAAGCAAGCACACCTCCAGGACGACCTCCCAAAAGATGGAAAGACAACTGGCAGTCGACGTCACAAGAGGGAAACAATGATGCAGGACCATAACAGGCCTAAAATAATAAAAAGAAGATATTTATTGTAGTTAACAAAGCGTACCCTTATCACAGTTAAGCTCGATCCCTCTACCAGTCACGATAGCAACGTGGAAGACAAAATAAGTTCCCATCCTGCGCGATTTGCACTTGAAGATCAAAATCTTCTTTATTTTTTTTATCAGAGCGATGTCACGTAGTGATAAGAAGGAACTGCCCAAGAGTATTCCTTCTCCAGTGGCAACACACCTAAGTGTAAAAAATAGTTGCGATGTAGGACTTAAGGTCCGACGTCACGAGAATAGGAAGACGGTTCGTACACAGTAACTATACTTCTAAAGTGGCTTAATGCCTGAAGTTCAAACAGCCTAGCAAGTTGTCTGTACTCTCACACAAAAATTCGAATGTAGCAAAACTGTCCTTAAACGTCACTAGATCTGAGTAAACAATAACCTTTTTTTAACTATTGTTTTCCTGGTGTGAGGAGGTTTGAGGACGGCGATAACGTTGAGAATCTCTGTTCCAAATATTAAAACTTTTCGCAGCGCACACCTGGCTTTTGACACTAAGTTGGAATTAGCGAGGCCATTTCGCGAATTGGCCTAAATTTTACTCCATATTGCACCGATGGCACCAATTTCATTTAGTTTAGTGCCATGTGGAGTTTGTTTCGTGAACTGCAGCCGTGCGCTGTGAAAGGTGGAGTGGGAGCATATATTATTTTACTCAAAAGCTCAATTGTGAAAATACTGTACTATAGTTCAGAAATTCTAGGATGAATCCTGTGACAGCTCACAAATTTACCCCAATACAACCTTGTAACGATGTTCAGTAATGTGATAATTTCTATATAGGAAAGACAGGAAGATCTTTTGAAAAGAGATTTCGTGAACACAAATCCGCCTTAACAAATCCTCTAATTTATTCTGAAATAGCTAATCATTGTCACCGTGAGAATCATACTTTTTCTATTGATGATGCCAAATTCTTACATATCAGTGGTAACGGAAATAAATTGGACAGATTAGAGGTCCTAGAAATTTCTAAGTCAGTACACCGATCGGAACATCTGTTGAACAGTTATTTCCCAAAAATCTCTCCGCTCTTGGCCGAAATTGTCCCGTGTCACCCTCATCCCCCAGCTTCAAACCGTTGAAGCGTGTATATCGGTACCAGTTCGAACAGCATTTAGTCTTGTTTGCGCTCCCCTGAAGATGAGGTGAAAGCCTTGAAACCGGTAGGGTTATACCGTCACAAAAAGGTGGAATAAACAGTGTTTGATAAAAATAAATTACGATGTTCAGTAATTTAAATTATTTTGTCAACTTTAATATAAGCCTCAATTCTAATAAAAAGCCAGTTATTTAAGTAAATACATTACATAAGGTTGTATTATGGCCAATTTGTAAACTGTCACAGGACTAATCCTAGAATTTCCGAACTATAAATGACGCAAATATCATAATTATCATAATTAGCGCCACCAAATCAAAGTCACTATGAAATTATACGAGTCAACACAGTAAAATTATTTTACAACAATTACAATTTTCGACATTTTAAAGTTTTTGAAATACGAGTACTATTCGTTATTATTTTGCTAGCAGTTGATTTCTTGGCTGTGTCAAAAGTTACTTATTTTCATCATTATTTGGCTTAGGGTACATTAAAAAATCTATTGATTATTAAATATTCACATAAATAATATATGCGAATAGTATAAAGGTACGACAGGTTTGAAAAGATCCTAAATAACGTGGCACGACCAAACGAATCAAGTTCTGAATGAGAGAAGAGCAAAAAGCTTTTATATAAAGAAAGTATGAATGACACGGTGTACCAGGATAGAATGAAGTTAAGATATGTTCTCTCTATCTACTCCAAGATAATATAGCGTGACGGTGATTATGATGATGATTATTTTACAAAATAATGCGAAATTTATCATATGGTATATGTGTAACTAAACACCATCAGAATAAATATGAATCAAATAGTCAAATCACATATTTGCCAATATGTCCTAGACAACCATATCACCTGATTTAACAGTCCCGGCTTCTTTTGATGAGCTGTTTGAATGGCAAAAAATACATTGACAAGTCTACGGAAAAGTTCAAGGAAGAAATTTGCCAAGAAATCAAGAATCTATCGACTAAAATATTGAAAGACAATGATTAGAAATGCATAGAAAATCCCAGCTTTACACAGCAACCAAAGGGAAAAATGATCGATAAACATACATAGATCATTATATTTTTTTAAATTTATTTATACTTTTAAATTTTTACAATAAAATATGCAAATCACTCTCCTACCTTACAAGACGTATGTATGATTGTCGTAAGGCAAGTAAGTTTCATAAAATAGTAACATAAAACAAATAATAGAAATATAACAAAATAAAAAATTTAAGAAACAAATATAAATTATAAAAAATCGTAAGAATAAAATAAAGTATTATGCAATACAATCAAAATGCTATTATTTATTTAAAAGTCAACGATACAATGTACCTTACAACAAATTATACTTGATTAGATGCCTCAATACCAACCCCTTGTTGCGGATTAGATACCCGTTGGTATTCATATTTTAAAATGCTATTATTTATTTAAAAGTCAACGATACAATGTACCTTATAACAAATTATACTTGATTAGATGCCTCAATACCAACCCCTTGTTGCGGATTAGATACCCGTTGGTATTCATATTTAAAAATGCTATTATTTATTTAAAAGTCAGCGATACAATGTACCTTATAACAAATTATACTTGATTAGATGCCTCAATACCAACCCCTTGTTGCGGATTAGATACCCGTTGGTATTCATATTTAAAAAACACTTCTAATCTGGTTTACACATAACCCTAATTGTACAACATACTGGTTGGTTACTTTTTTATTTATTTATTTATTTTTTCAAAACAGGCTTAGCCCAATTACTTTGAAAATACAAAACATCAAAAAAGAAGAAAAATTACATAGAGGAAAAAAAATAAGTTAAAAAATTATATAAAATAAAAAATAATGCATATGCATACAAACGAGTATATACACACAAACATATTACACACATATATTCACAGTCATTTAGGTATGTTGATGAGTGCCTTCTAACGCGCTCAATCTAAGAAGAAAATTTACTTTTGCTTTTGGTAATGTGATATGAAATATGTCAATATCCGAAGCAGTCCCGTTCAGAAGAGTTAAGACCCTTCCAACAGGCATAGCGGCTGGAAGACCCGTTCTTGCGTATGTTATTGAGAACAGTTCTTGCCGGCGCAGTCTAGTGTAATTGTTAGGAACATTTAACGCTAATCTTTGTAGTAATGCTGGACAGCTCACAACTCCTCGAACGAGTTTGACAACGTATACCAGGAGACGCACATCTCTTCTTACGCTGAAGGAGTTATACCCGAGCATGCCCAGCAGGAACTGAGTAGGATAAAGCCATGGATAGACACCGAACTCTCTCATATAGAGATATCGTAGATATTTTTTTTGTACTTTCTCCACCATGAGCGAGTTCTGCGCCCCCACTGGGCTCCAAATGCAAGCGTGAGATTGTTACGTGGCAATAAATCCAACATGTTAAGTTGAATAAACTAACAGTGAAATATAATAATACAATACTATAAAAACACTAACGTCATTTCTCTATTGGAATAGGCACAGAGGATATAGCGTCATACTTTCCTATCACAACATGCTTCCTGCACCTCCTCTACATTCATAAATATTTTCATATGATTCCTTCTGTTTCTTATTCACCTTATCTTTCCTCATTTCCAAACAACATATAGTACATCTGATTTAACTATGATCGGTCTTCGACATATAACTTATCTCATATTTACCAATATAAATATGGAAATGGGCAAATATATATTAATCACCATGATTAAAAATATATATGGTCCAATTTATGACAATGGCGAGTGGATACAGAGGCATAACAAGGAATTCAACACCCTATATGGGGAAGCTATCGTAACAAAAGTTATAAAAAATCCTAGACGGCTGTAGCTTGGGCACTTCAAACAAGACTGTTTAGTAATCTCATG
Source organism: Odontocerum albicorne (assembly GCA_949825065.1). Lineage (NCBI taxonomy): Eukaryota > Metazoa > Arthropoda > Insecta > Trichoptera > Odontoceridae > Odontocerum > Odontocerum albicorne. The sequence goes on from OX463857.1 coordinate 23,195,807, forward strand.
GGGGTGTAGGGGAATAGGTTGGCCAAATTTTATATGACTTTATAGTGTGAAAGAAAAATGCCGTACACAAAGTTAAACCTATTAAAGGAGGAATTCTGCTGAGAGACATTGTTGTTGGTTGGAAGAGATAGCCACATATCGATAAGCTCATCAGGTTGTATTGTGAGATACAGGCATAAGCCTAGTTTACTGGAGACACGATAAATGAAAGGCAACAAATCCAGATCCATTAAAATTGTATGTCCAAACTAAATTGACGGCCTCCGTGGCCTGGTGGTAAGACACTTGTCTGCCGATCCGGAGTTTGCGGGTTCGATCCCCGCTGGAACCCAAATTATTTTTTAAAATAGGATTCCTCTCTGGTTAACACTTAGGGCCTATAAAAACATATTTCTGGTTGGTTGGAAGAGATTGCCACATGGCAATAAACTCGCTAGGTTAAAAAAAATACCAGCTGTTTTTTCGCAAATTATGTATATTTCTTGTCATCTGTAATAAATAAAATAATAAATTAAATAAATTGTAACCAGCTAAAGAGTAATACACTAATACTCAGCCATGACCAATCTTTAGTTGATGATGGTCAAAAAATAATCCATAGTTTTTTTTATTATTATTTTCAAAATCAAAGTGAAACGTGATAGATGTTGACATTTGTGCCAATCTGCATAAACTAGTTGCAACCCGTGAAATATTCACGGAAGTAAAACAAAATCTACATTTATGAAAATATATATTCATAAATATAGAATTTGTTTATATATACGAGTATATCATTTATACATCGTCCCCTTTTACACCGGTTCAAAAATTGTTATGTAGGTATTTAAAATTCGTTCAGTATATTTTTTTATCACGGACCCACCGAGATTCAAATTTCGAAGTATTCTTCTCTCGCTCTCTTGTATTCAAAATTCAATGCTCGTATTCTTTCCTTGACGACAACCATCGTACGGGTTTTGGCCTATTTATACTATGATGATGGTTGAAAGCTTTATGTGGTTAATTCACGGCTATTTTACAGATACGAGTACATTGAATACTAAAGTTGAATAAAGATTCTCATAGTTAATTATTCCAGTTAATTCATTTCGTTTAATTGAATAATAAATATTTATTTTGGAATACCTATATTATTATTTTATTTTTTTTATTATTTATTTATTTATTTTTACAAAACAGGCTTAGCCCAATTACTTTGAAAAATACAAGACATCAAAAAAGAAGAAAAATTACATAGAAAAAAAATATATATATATAAAATTAAAAATAATGCATATGCATACATACGAGTATATACACCCAAACATATGATACACATATATTCAGTCACTTAAGTATGTTGATGAGTGCTTTCTAACGCGCTCAATCTAAGAAGAAAATTTACTTTTGCTTTTGGTAATGTGAAATGAAATATGTCAATGTCCGAAGCAGTCCCGTTCAGAAGAGTTATATCCCTTCCAACAGGCATAGCGGCTGGAAGACCCGTTCTTGCGTATGTTATTGAGAACAGTTCTTGCCGGCGCAGTCTAGTGTAATTGTTAGGAACATTTAACGCTAATCTTTGTAGTAATACTAAGTAAGTAATCATGGCTTAGTTCAAACATATAGTTTTTATGTTTAAATAATTAGTATTATGATAATTAATTATAAGACTTGTTATCTACGTATAAGTTAGATACATATATAGATTATGACTATTTCTAATAAATTAAATATTAAGATTATCAAAAATAAAAACAACATGTAGCAATTTTAAATTCAGTAAGTGCATAGTTATAACATACAAATTAGGTTAGATCTAAAGATATAAGTTTGTATATACGAGTCTTTAGCAAGTATTTATATTATAAATTACTTTATCAAATAAAAAAAGAAAGATTTGACCCTATAAATCAACCAGAAATAAGAGAAAACCAGACGAGAAATATTTTTTTAATAAAATTGTATAACAACCAACACCGATAAGAAAACGGCGTGATGGCATATATGTAATAATATTTCATCATGCTTAAACACTAATAAACTAATATTTATACTATATGCAATACACTTGTTTACAAACCTAAATTTAATTATTTAATTTAAAGTAAATCGTATCATAAGTCTTTTTTTAAATGAATTTTGTATCAGAAATGTAACTTTATTGCTGAAAAGGGTAATGTTCTCTGGGATTCCCCCTTTAATCTTAGAAACAGTTAATAAACCCCCCTCCGATTTTATTTGTATTCATTTCTCGCTCGATTTGTCCTTTTCCCAATCATTTCGTTCCTTCGACACTTTTGGTCACCCTCCTATCTTTTTCTCGCCATTTCTCTCCTCTTTTATTCATATCTTTCTTCTCCTAGTCATTTCTTCTTCTCCTACCTCGTAAAACAATAGTGTTTACGCCAGTCCATTCCCCAGAATCTAGGCTGGTGATATGAATTTGAACGTTATTGTGTCTTTACTGACTTTGTAACAATAAAATCGCGGCGTGGAATTTTTCGAAGTTTTGATTCGTTCTCGCTTTTTGGACCAATGATGACGGAATTTTCTTAGAGAGTTTACAAGAAGGATCGTTTTTAGCTTTTTTATAAATAAATATATCATAACAATAATAAAAGGAAAATTTACGAATATATTCGTAAAGCACCGTTCAGAGAAAAAAAAACTGTCGTCAAGGGAGCTCCAACCTGGGATTCAAACCCACTATTATTGACTGATTAAAAATATACCAAAATAAATATAGTTATGTTTTAGTTACTGTATGCTTCATAGATTGCTCAGTGTCCCATTAACCGACGACAGTTTTAAAAAGGAATTAATAACCATAAAAAAATTGCTACAAATAATGGCTATCCTGGAAGCCTAATTGAATCACTTTTAAAAAACAAAACGAAAAAGAAACTTATAAAAGATTATATATTTAACGACACCTATAAGCATACCAATATAAATGGAGCAAAGTCCTATTTATAAAAAACATATCATACGAAATAACCAAAAATATTCCAAGTCACATAAAGCCAGCTTTTTACACTAATTTTAATCTCCGGAAACTCTTATTTAATGAGAAAGGCAAAAATGTAATACTTAGCAACAGTGGTGTGTATAAACTTTTATGTGCTGACTGTGATAATTTATATATAGGAAAGACAGGAAGATCTTTTGAAAAGAGATTTCGTGAACACAAATCCGCTTGAACAAATCCTCTAATTTATTCTGAAATGGCTAATCATTGTCACCGTGAAAACCATACTTTTTCTATCGATGATGCCAAATTCTTACATGTCAGTAGTAACGGAAATAAATTGGACAGATTAGAGGTCCTAGAAATGTCTAAGTCAGTACATCAATCCGAACATCTGGTGAACAGTTATATCACAAAAATCTCTCCGCTCTTTGCCGAAAGCGTCCCATGCCTCCCTCACCCCTCAGCTCCCAACCGTTGAAGCGTGTATATCGGTACCAATTCGAACAGCATTTAGTCTTGTTTGTGCTCCCCTGAAGATGAGGTGAAAGCCTTGAAACCGGTAGGGTTATACCGTTACAAAAAGTGGAATAAACAGTGTTTGATAAAAATTAATTACAATAAATATAGTTAAGTCTAAGGATAGTAAAGTGGTGGCTACATATAGTCTGAAAAAGATATTTTGGTAAGTAAACTAACCATATTTGTGATTGTCACTAAAAAGAAAATATAGACTAGGGTAATTGTTGAGCGAATCCAATATGGACTAGGGTAATTGTTGAGTGAATCCAATATAGACTAGGGTGATTGTTGAGCGAATCCAATATAGACTAGGGTAATTGTTAAGTGAATCCAATATAGACTAGGGTAATTGTTGAGCGAATCCAATATAGACTAGGGTAATTGTTGAGCGAATCCAATATAGACTAGGGTAATTGTTGAGCGAATCCAATAATATATCAAAAATATCTGGGATGCTGACTGGATGATCAATGGGGTTAGTCTCAAGAGATCAAACTAAAATTGGAGATCGCATAATTTCTTCAAAATGCAGGATCTTTTTTTCGACTTCCGTATATCAATTTTCTATTGCTATATAATCTTCAAACGTCTCTATGGTGTTGAAGTATGAACACTTACTCAGGACACAACAAAGTAATTAGAAGCTTTTGAAATGTGGTAATATCGAAGAATTCCAAAGTTCGTAATAATGAAATCTTAAAACGGGTGTACAATGATACTTAAGTATTATCCACCAGATCAAAAGGGAAAGTTCAAGTATTTTTACTTACACTTTACTTACAAGACAATGTTTTTTTGGGAGGTCTTATCAAAGCAATTGAAGACAACCCTTTTTGGGAAGTGTTATCAAAATATATAATAGTATATGAACACTACACTACACCTAAAGCCGAACGTATTACTATCACGTATCAAAAGATCTATAATACAAATGTTTATTTATACTTCGTCTCACAAGAGAGGCAATACTGATGATAACAGACCACAGGTCTAACTAAAGAAAAAAGAAACTTTGATTGCCCATTAAAATCCAGCTTTTGTTTATCACGTTGAGCTGGATCGTTTCTCCTTATAAGGATTGCGGAAAACGTTACTGCTTTTTGCAAAATCATTGATTCGCAATCATTGTGTCAGCAATTTTATGGTGTATATATTATTGCAAAAGACATGAATTGCAAGACGATCGCAAAGTGCAGGTTCCCACAATCTTACAGAAACGGTCTTAGAATATTGAATGGACGTGGGCTTAATACTCGCTTCCTTGGATATGAATGTGATGAGAGGTATTGTAGAATTATGCACATTTCACAATGAAGCTTATATTGTCCGGGTTGTCCGGAAAGCTATTTTAGGTCGAATTATACATATACATAATATCACGCCATATCCCTATCGGGCTAGGCAAAGAAGGCAGGGTGCCAGACTTGTCTATCCCGACAAACATCCTTCGACACTTCTACATCCATACACCTTGAGGACCTCCGTGGCCTAGTTGATAAGACACCTGTCTATCAACCCGGAGGCTGCGGGCTCAAATCCCGCTGGAATCCAATTTTTTTACAAAAAGGTTTCACTTAAGTCCTCTTTATTGTCTTTCTGGTTGGTTGGAAGAGATTTCATCATGGCAATACCGCCAGGTTGTACTGTATACAACGTAAATGTAGTACCTTGTCACAATTCTTATACGATTTTTCTGACTATTACATTTCTCTTTTCTTTTTTGAAATTATAGTTTGTGCTGCATCTCATGCATTGCGTCGTGATATATAGTCAAATAATTAATTACACATACACTTTCTTGTACACAAGAAAGTGTTACAACACCTACAATTACTCTAACCTCATAGTTTCCTTCTTTTAAAATATAATTCACTTGATTCAACCACACTTTCCTTGATCTTCCTCTACCAAGCCATCGGCAATCGAACTCGAAATCTCAATATGAAAGACCAACGTCTTAGTATCTAGGTCATGGAGATTATCGAGCATAAATAAAGCTTCACGACACTTTTATATCAAATAAGTCAAGTCCTTTAAACAAATTTACAAATTTTACAATCAAAGAAGTCAAGTCCTTAAAACAATTAATTGTATTTTATGAATGACAGTAGAAATTATACTTAATAATTACGGATTCGATTCACGCACATTTACTTTCTTATTGAGTTGAAGGAATCAATATTGTTTATAGTTAAGGCATTAACGTTGTGGAGGTTTAAAGACATTGCAATTTATTTTATCAAACACTGTTTATTCCACTTTTTTGTAACGGTATAACCCTACCGGTTTCAAGGCTTTTACCTCATCTTCAGGGGAGCACAAGCTAGACTCTTGTTAATGCTTCTATGAAGATGAGGTGAAAGACTTGTAACCGTTAGGGTTATACTGTTACGAAAAAGTGGAATAAACAGTGTTTGATAAAATAAATTACAAAATCAATATATTTATAAGAATGAAATATTTATAAGTTTTATTAAATTTCAAATTCAATCGTTTTAACCATGTACGAATAAATATGACACCTCGTTTTGAATATCATCGACGAAACAAATAAAGAAGTAAACAGCTATAATAAAAAGATATAAAAAAATACACTCTTCTTCTCTTACACATGCATAAAATGACCAGTACAAGGGAACGAGTATGTCTATCTTTTTCAGTTGAAGTTGTGTAAATTTTTTTAATAATATGGTTAGCAAATTTAATTATAGTGACCTACTTCGTTTGATGTGACATTTAAGAGGGTCTTTTATAGTTGTTGATTTGTATATAAGTTATTAATCACTTAAGTGAAGCTTATAAAGATATAATAAAATTACGACGAGCACCGTGGTCGAATTGGTAAAACGCTGGTCTTTTACCCAGAAGTTTCGGGATCCATTCCCGATGGTTGTCAAAAAAAATAGGCCCAGTCTAATTAATAAGTTCGTTGGGTTATATTACTTGAATTCGATATCCGTCTCCGAGTGAAAAAACTCAGTTTATCAACGTACGTGCACAGCAGCAAAACTCGCAGATGTTTATTGAATTTGATTATTATAACCTGACGAACTTTTGAATTTGAGTGGAACCCTTATTTATGATTTTTTGGATACCATCGGGAATCAAACCTGAAACCTCCTGGTGGAAGACCGACATCTTACCAACTAAGTCACACAGGTTGTTTCTATACACTTAATTCAATTTTAAATAACGATTTTGAGTTCGATTCATAAAAAAGGTGCTAGTCTATTAAAATAGTTCATCTAGTAACAATTTTATATTTGATCAGTAGAACTTTAAATTGTCATTTTTTATCAATTCATTTTATTATAATGACTCATATAATTACATAATGACTTTGATTTGTTGTTACAAATCATCCTAGTGTGAGTGGGTTGCCTTTTAAAAAAAATATTTCCACGTGATGCAATTTTGACTATTCTGTGAACTACAAATATACTGGCAGGTAATTTTAGTTCCCAACTTACCACGGGTTGTTTTCTAGTTATTTGAGCTATGAAAAATGTATATCGACAGTTTAAAAGCACATTGCTTGTTTAAAAATGTTAATTTCGGGAAAATGAAAACACAAGTTCATTTCAATAACAATTCAAAACAAGAAAGTTTAAGTATAAGTTAAGGAGAAAATGATCTTATGATATAATTTGTATAATATATGTATGTTTGTTTTTTAAGAAAAATATAAGATTTAGATAAACAATATATGTACTTAGACCCATAATATAAGATTTAGATAAACAATATATGTACTTGGACCCATAATATAAGATTTAGATAAACAATATATGTACTTGGACCCATAATATAAGATTTAGATAAACAATATATGTACTTGGACCCATAATATAAGATTTAGATAAACAATATATGTACATGGACCCATAATATAAGATTTAGATAAACAATATATGTACCTGGACCCATAATATAAGATTAATGTAAACAATTTATGTACTTGGACCCATAATATAAGATTAATATAAACAATATATGTACTTGGACCCATAATATAAGATTAATATAAACAATATATGTACTTGAACCCATAATATAAGATTTAGATAAACAATATATGTACTTGGATCCATAATATAAGATTTAGATAAACAATATACGTACTTGGACCCATAATATAAGATTTATATAAACAATATATGTACTTGGACCCATAAAATAAGATTTAGATAAACAATATATGTACTTGGACCCATAATATAAGATTTAAATAAACAATATATGTACTTGGACCCATAATATAAGATTTAGATAAAAAATATATGTACTTGGACCCGTAATATAAGATTTAGATAAACAATATATGTACTTGGACCCATAATATAAGATTTAAATAAACAATATACGTACTTGGACCCATAATATAAGATTTATATAAACAATATATGTACTTGGAGCCATAACATAAGATTTAAATAAACAATATATGTACTTGAATCTATAATATAAGATTTAGATAAACAATATATGTGCTTGGACCTATAATATAAGATTTATATAAACAACATATGTACTTGGACCCATAATATAATATTTAGTTAAACAATATACGTACTTGGACCCATAAAATAAGATTTAGATAAACAATATATGTACTTGGACCCATAATATAAGATTTATATAAACAATATATGTACTTGGACCCATAATATAAGATTTAGATAAACAATAAAGCACATTGCATGTTTAAAAATGTTAGTTTCGGGAAAATGAAAACACAAGTTCATTTCAATAACAATTAAAAACTGGAAAGTTTATAAGTTAAGGAGGAATCATATGATATAATTTGTATAATATACGTATGTTTGTCCATAATATAAGATTTGGATAAACAATATATGTACTTGGACCCATAATATAAGATTAATATAAACAATATATGTACTTGGACCCATAATATAAGATTTAGATACACATTATATGTACTTGGACCCATAATATAAGATCTAGATAAACAATATATGTACTTGGACCCATAATATTAGATTTATATAAACAATATATGTACTTGGACCCATAATATAAGATTTAGATAAACAATAAAGCACATTGCATGTTTAAAAATGTTAGTTTCGGGAAAATGAAAACACAAGTTCATTTCAATAACAATTAAAAACTGGAAAGTTTATAAGTTAAAGAGGAATCATATGATATAATTTGTATAATATACGTATGTTTGTCCATAATATAAGATTTGGATAAACAATATATGTACTTGGACCCATAATATAAGATTAATATAAACAATATATGTACTTGGACCCATAATATAAGATTTAGATACACATTATATGTACTTGGACCCATAATATAAGATCTAGATAAACAATATATGTACTTGGACCCATAATATTAGATTTATATAAACAATATATGTACTTGGACCCATAATATAAGATTTAGATAAACAATATATGGACCCATAATTCAATATTGTTATGTTATTTTGAAATAAGAAATACATACATACCATCGAGCGATATCCCTGATGGGATAGACAAAAAGGGAACTTAAAAAAGGGAACTGTTTATTAGTCTCTTTTTCTTTACATCCATACACCTTCTCATACAAATCCTACGCTTTCTCTGACTTTTTCCGTTTCTTTCTTTCAAAATATCATTCACTTCATCTTATCATACTTTTCTTGGTTTTTCTCTTTCTGCCCTTCCTTCCACTCACATTTGCACTGTATATTTGTTGTGTTAGTCTTTTTTTTTTCATTCGTTTCACATTCCCAAACCATCTCAGAGTGCTCTTTATAACACTTTCGTTGTATATTGTAGTACCACCTGGCGGATTTATTTCCATGTGGCAATATCTTTCAAGCAACCAGAAAAATGTTAGTGTCCTTAAGGGAAAACCATGATGGAATCCTTTTTAAAAATATCTTGATTCCAACGAGATTTAACCCTGCGGCCTCCAGGCTGGAAGTCAGGCGAATACCATCTAGACCATGGAGGCTTTAATGTCACTTATGAAATAAGAAATACATTTTATACATTTAAAGGGCCAAAAAGGTAACCCGATTCTCCAGAAACACGTTATTTTTCTACCTAGGATTTTGAGAATCTTGATCATATATTATTTATATCATTAGTGAAAGAATCAACTGAATCAACAAAATAAAAACGTTTCTGAAATTTCTTATGTACATTTCTCTGAAATCGTTTTGAAATCCGCCATTTTGAATGTGATTGCATTGTCTCTCGGGCATTTCAAAATCTTTGTCTCAACTCCCATAGTGTTGTGTTTTTTCGAGCGCACTAAAACCGATCAAGACGGACGTTCCTGCCACGTCTCAAGTCGTTCTTTTTCGCCCGCGTCTCACCTCACGTCCTCTTCGGTTTATTCGATTCAATTTTCAGTCAAAAGCTTCAGCCAAGGAACCGTGAAAATGATCATTATTTTTATTGTAACAAAAAAGAACGAGAATAAAAGAAGAAAAATAAAGATTCTTGACGTTTTCCGACTTCGGTTTAAGTAAAGCGTAGATATTAATAGATTTAAGGGTGTTTTTGTTTTTACAAAAAAAATATTGAAAGTTCACAGATTCCATCGTTTTACAAACGGATTTGTTTCAACAAACATTAAATTGTTTATTGATTTATTTGGTTAAAAAAAAAACAAATATAAACATATCTCCTTCATATTTTCGCGAGAAAATTCTGTTTCTTACAGAACACGGACGTTCTCTTCAATAATCCCCTGATCGAAGATAAAGTTCCTGTCCTCAAAAAAAAACTGAAATTACAAAAATATGAAGAACAAGTTTGATATGCTTATATTTGTTTTTTAACTAAATAAATCAATAAACAATAGAACGTTTATTGAAACAAATCCGTTCAATCGAACACGGGCTTTCTCTTTTACATACCAACACATCACACCATACTCGTATTTTACACATTATTTGCGATTCACTCGACGCGACTGTGGCGGTCGCACACTCGGTCAATGACCGATGAAATGACCTTTGCATTCGTTAGCAATACAAAACAAACAAGTACCAAGTCCACGAGCCGGTCATTCAACTCATTGCCGGGAGCGGAGCGCATTACATGCTAGAGCGAGAACGCACCACATCTGTCTCGCCAGTTCCGTAAATAAATTATCACCTACGTACGACATTAATCGTTTTGCGGATGTAGAAACAAGACGGCGAGATATCTTGCTCGCATTCCCGCACACACGCGGGAATAGTATAATACCTACGTTACCAATAAAATCTCTCTTTCCGCATTGCGATCGAAAACGTGTTTTATTTATCAACAAATCATCATCATCTCTCCCTCTAGAACACATATCCTAAACGACTATGGAAAGAAACTTCTAAAATTTATCAATGTGCACGATCCTTAATTACATTTAAGAAAGAATTTAAAAAATACATTTTTCAGATTACTCGTTCATCCTTATTTGTATTTGTTTCCCTTCCTTATCCTTGAACGAATGCCTTTCATCTAGTTATATCATTATTGATAGAGATTTGTCCGGTTTTTTTCAAGTTAATTTAAATTAATATATTTTTTTGTAAAATCTGTCATGGATTAAAACTTTTTAATATTATATATCAAGATAAGCTGGTTGGTAGGAAAAAACTAATCCCGGTATGTGTATCATATTTAACTATGTATACAAAAGAAAAAAAAATAAAGAAATAAACTAATTTTAATCCAATAAACTTACATCGATCGTTTTACATCCAAGAAATTTCATTTATGTTTTTTTTACATCAACAATAACATAATATATTTTTAATACATAAAACACATAAGCATAATTTAATAACAACGGGATTAACTCAGGCATTTTACCAACTAGCAGAATGAGGTCGTTTATGTTGGAAACTGCTTAAACCAGGAGTATCTGTGTTTGAAACTATTGTGAAGATATTTGATGTTGGAGTTGAGAGTTGTTTCAACATATTAAGAACTATTGTGTTGCAAGTTTCACAACATCTGCATATGGGAATATTAGAATTTTAGTACGTTTTTATAAGTTTATTAAAAAAATAAACCAACGAAAACGACACTTCTTTAATTTACATATAGTAAATACGTTCGAAAACTCTTTTTTCTCTTCAACAATACGTAAATGTATTCTTAATACATAAAAAATAGACAAAAAAGTCCTGATGCCCTCAGCTTATTTAACTCGTTTTGGTATTGTGTTTTCGATTGTAACTTTCGTGTTTCGAGTTACCTTTACGATTACGATAATGCAAAATAGTTTATCATATTTTTTACAGGATATGACGATTATACAAAGTAGTTAAAAGGATTTTTTAACCGTGCATGACGCTTATACAAAGAAGCTAAACGAATTTTAAACGATTTATTAATTTATTTTTTCAAGTCCTTTGCACATTACAGGTTTCCTTAATACGTATAAGGACCAAACAAAATAAGTCCAAAAAAATGTATAAAACTATATTTTAAGACTTATTTGATAAAAACAATAGTAAAAAGTATATTACACTTTAATATTATAACAAAACATGGCATGTTAAATAATATAAAAAAATAATTTATTTCAAGTATTATGTTAAACTAAATTTAAGTTTTTTTCTGAAAGAGGTTAACAACACATGAAATACGTCTATATGAGGACACACGCGGTTAAACAGTGTGATTGCTCTACCTACCGGCATCTTCAAAGGCAGGTTGTTTCGCCTTATAGGTTGATAGAACAATCTTTGGTTGCGTTGTCTCATATAGTTATCTGGAACATACAAACCAAGACTGTTCAAGACGGATGGGTTAACTAGATCAGTGTTCCCCAACCGGTGGTCCGCGGCCCGGTGCCGGGCCGCGGAGACTTTCCGCCGGGCCGCAAACAGTATGTCAAATTTCAAGAAATTCGCCACGCAAAAATATTAAATATAGGATTTTTTCGCTTGTATAGTACGGTGACTTGTATTTTTAGTAATTGTTAAATAAATATAATTGGTATGATAATGCGACACGATGTTTGCTGGTTTTCTCAGAATGGACAGTCATAAATCTTCTCAGATACACTTAGGGAGAACGGAAATATTTGCTCTTGGATAGTGAACTCGGATGCAAAACCCTACCTTAATATATTACAATTAAAATTGTTTAACTGTTATATGTATATTTGTTAATTATAGTTACATATGTCCATCTGTCACAATATAAGATTAAAAAAATATTAAAGAAAATAAAACATTTTTATTTCAGTATTAGTGGTCCGCGAAAAAATTTTCCTTTTTTTACCGGTCCACAGGTCTAAAAAGGTTGGGGAACACTGAACTAGATTACCCCTGAGCAAACAAAAAAAATAGATACGGGTACCCAATCGACGACATCTTCCACTTTCTAATGTTTTAAAGCATCCCCAGTAAAAACATACTTGGATAATATTCATACTCTTTCATGTAAAGACAACCTACTTTACTTGGACTGTATTATTTTTTTAAATAATAGTTTTTCGCAGACATCGTGTTTTTTTTTTCATTTTATCACGTAAGTTACTTTTATTTTTCTTATCTACCCATAGAGTATACAGAAACAGACGCTAAATTCACATACTATTTCTATTGCGTAATATATTTAACTGTCCCGCAGCCCCTCTTATTTCGCCGAAAATTTTCAGGGTCTTTCCGATTGCGTTGCGCTCAGACAGTGAATATTTATTGACCTTCTTAGTTCACCGCTCTCCTTTTATTACTTCGTCCTTTACTATGCATGCAGTGAGACTCTGAAACCAGTTACAAACCAATATTAGACTCGCTCCATCCTTACCATGATTTAACAAGCAGCTGAAAAAAATCTTAATTTCTAATCAGTAATATAACGTGTTTCATTCCTGTTTTTTCTTTTCCCTCCACCATGCTTTCCTTTTCCATGAATTAATGATATCTAATATTTATGTTTTTTATAGTTAAGGCATTAACGTTGTGGAGGTTTAAAGACATTGTAATTTATTTTTATCAAACACTGTTTATTCCACTTTTTTGTGACGGTATAACCCTACCGGTTTCAAAGCTTTCACCTCATCTTCAGGGGAGCGCAAACAAGACGTCTTGTGAAATAAACATTGTTTGATAAAAATAAATTATAAAATCTAATATTTACTTTAATCTGTATATGTTCATAAATTTCATAAATATAATATTATCTTTTGAATATTTTATTGCGACCATGTACTCGTAATTTGCTTTATTAACGTTTGTATGGTTGGTGGAAGAGATTGCCGCCTGGCAATAAATCCGCCAGATTGTATTTACAATGAAGTTTTAAATAATAAAAAAGGGGGTCGTGATTCGTAAACCACAGGTTGAGAAACGACGGATTAATATTTTTGAATGGCACTCAAATTATTATGATAGATACGATGATGATCCCAATATTGTGGATATAACCTTTCACTGTCGAATAGTAAGTCTTAAATACACTTGAAATAATTAAACTTTAATTTCGAACTAAAGTATTTGCTATAATATTGAGAAGTTGGAAACATTAAGGAGATATTGACAGTTGAGTAAATCTCGTTGATTGACTTTGGAATAATAAGCTTAACAATCCGCTAAAACTTTATTGATAAGAGCGAGTAAATTCACAAATAAAATTAACTAAAGAAGGTTGAATTCACGTGAAGCGAATGAAAGTATTAGGTGTTAACATAAGTTGTGTCCGTTTTTTTTTTCAAACATATTTAGTAAGAAAACCGCAGGAAAAATACCACAGGAAGACGAACTACAAAGAAACCCTTGTAAATCTTCCAATATGTGATATTAACACTTGCCACCCTGTGATGGACAGCGAGTGACCACGACTTATATTTTATTTTATTATTTGACGTTTTAATACATAATAAAATGATTTTCATAGCTAATTACAGAAAATAACCTAGCAGATTTTGCATAATTTTATTTTTTTACTCGACACTTAGCGTCCAGCATCGTGGCTGGCGGAATTGTTTAGCACAGTAAGGCAAGTGTTAACACTTTCAATTTTAAAAATTTCGGCCCTATTTGTTTATAACAGGTAATCCACCCAAAATAGGATGATTTGTGCCACCATATTGAAGTCACTATGCCAATTCAAGACAATCAAAAGTTGCAACTGATAAAGCTTCAAAAATTTAACAATCGATCTATAAGTGTAAAAGGTCCACAAATAAGGAAGAGACGCAACATTTGGGTGCGGTAAAAATATAGATTTTAATCAATCAAATCTGTCTCGCAAAGGACAACCGAAAGCTACATGTTCTATAGTTTCATCATTCAGATCACACTCGTAGCCTACATTCTCCATAATCTCAGTCCTTAGCAGCTCATTGCTAGTTTCTTATTCTTAGTGTATTTTTTTCCTGGTTACGTTATCCTTCCATATCAATATTAGTATCATTTCCCCATTATTGCGTTGTCCTTCCATCTCAATATCAGTATCATTTTCCTCTGATTACATTGTTCTTCCATCTTAATCTCAGTATCATTTTCCTCTTATTTCGTTGTCCTTCCATCTTAATCTTAGTGTCATTTTCCTCTTATTTCGTTGTCCTTCCATCTCAATCTCAGTGTCATTTTCCCCTGATTACGTTGTTTTTCCATCTCAATCTCCGTGTCATTTTTCCCTAGTTACGTTGTCCTTCCATCTCAATCTCAATGTCATTTTCTTCTTGTTTCGTTGTCCTTCCATCTTAATCTCGGTGCCATTTTCCTCTTATTTCGTTGTCCTTCCATCTCAATCTCATTGTCATTTTCCCCTGATTACGTTGTTCTTCCATCTCAGTCTCAGTGTGATTTTCCCCTAGTTACGTTGTCCTTCCATCTCAATATCAGTGACAGTTTTCCCTGGTTACGTTATCCTCCATATCAATCTCAGTGGTATTTTTCCTGGTTATGTTATCCTTCCTTCTCAATCTAAGTACTTTTCCCTGGTAACGTTGTCCTGCCATCTCAATCTCGGTGTCATTTTTCCCTAGTTATGTTGTCCTTCCATCTCAATATCAGTGTCATTTTCCCTTGTTACGTTGTCCTTCCATCTCAACTTGTCATCATTCTTCAGGTTTATTCTTATGTCGGCAGTTGGTAGTAAAAGTTGATGAAAAAAAAACATATTTTATTCATCAATTTACTCTGACAGCTTCTTCTTCTTAAACTTTCTATAGACTCAAGAATCTGTTACTGCAGGATTGTTCTCCTGTTATGCTGAGCTCCAGCTATCTCTCCATCGTTTCGTGGGTCTCCCTGGTGGACGACGTCCATGCAGCACCCCATGCAGAGCTATGTATGGAATTCTTGTAGAATTCATTCTCTGTACATGTTGGTACCAGTATCGTCGACGCTGTCGTCCCCATCTGACCACATCTTGGACCTCACGGGCCTCTCAGATTGTGGTGTTCCTTACACGATCACGCAAAGCCTTCCCAGCAATAGCGCATAGCGTTCTCATTTCCGTTGACAGCTCAGCTTCCGTTCCGTTGACTCTGACAGCGATTACAATAAACTACATGAAGTTTAACTCGAAAATAATTTACAGGGTTGAAATGAAATATTTTTGTTGATCATTTTAAGTCCATATACATAACTAATATAATTTATCTCATTATGAATATAATTTTCTTCCAAGTCTAGAAGAAGAAAATAATAATAATCATAATATATAATCGCAGTATCTAAAAAAATACCTACAAATAATTTTCAATTGACAAATTTTCTTGAATCTACAACAAAAATCTATATCAAAGTGAAATATAACAGCTTATATCTTACTAAAAATATTACATACATATAAGTACATATGTTTCCCTGTCTGGGTAGGTAGAGAAGACAGAACACCAGACTTTCTTATCACAACACACATCTTTCGCCTGTTTCACATCCATACATTTTCTCATACAACTTCTACAATTTCTCTGACATTTTACATTTCCTTTTTTTCTGAAATATAATTTAATTGATTCCACTATTCTTTCCTTAGTCTTCCTCTACCATGCCTTCCACTCACATTTGCACTGTATATTTATTTAATAGTCTTTCATCATTCATTCCTTCTACATGCCCAAACTATCTCAGAGTGCTCTTCTTCACCTTACTCAACACATCAACTTTAAGTTTACACTCATCCCTAGTCACTTCATTCCGTATTCTGTCATACTGTTGTCAACTCATATATTCTTCTCAGTGGACAATTTTTTATAGCATTTACTTAGTTCCTTTCAGTTTTTTCTTACATCCGTGTTTCACTTCCATATATCAAAGTTGGTACTAAAATACTGTTGTGGATTATCATCTTAGCAGATTTTAATACTGATCCATTTACTTTGTTTCCATTTGCTACAAACTGTTCGACATCTCTCATAACTCTTCCATCATCTGAAAAATATTACCCAAATAGCAGAATTCTTCAACTTGCTATATAATATTTCATTATTCACCAAAATACACATACCCTAATAATGTCAATGTGCTCTACTTGATCTTACTTAATATATAAAGCATTTATCCATACCCTAATCTGCTCTACTTGATCTTACTTAATATATAAAGCATTTATCCATACCCTTATCTGCTCTACTTGATCTTACTTAATATGTAAATCATTTATCCATACCCTTATCTGCTCTACTTGATCTAACTTAATATATAAAGCATTTATCCAAAATCACTCCATTCCATGCACAAAAATATTTCATTTCAAGTTAAACCCTTGCAATAATCGGGTTTACCTCTGGTGCAAATGAAATAAAGGGAATTTTTTATTTTAATTGTTATATATTACACTTTTATAGCTTGTATATACAAGTTAAATCCAATTTCATATAAAACCTGAAGAAAAATATATCCAGTAAAATGAAATAATTGCCAATAAGTAGGAAATAATTGTTAAACCGAAATAACTTACTTCCATTTCTAAGAAAGCTCAACATGCCTTCTTAAAAAATATTTTCTGAAATTGTATAGATGTTAATATCTGAGGCCTTTTTCAAAAGTGGCAACCTACGAGCTAAAGAAATAGTCCTTGATAAGGTAGTCATATTTATTGCCAGTCTAAACTGGTCAATACTCGTATTTATATTATACGAGTATATATCAAATAGTTGTCAGGAATATAAAACTATATCTTTTCCAATATATGAGTGCTTGAATTAAAGGTTGCTTATGTCACCAAACTTAACATAAAATAAAAAACCCTCGAATCCCTCCTCACGCTTAGAAGGTAGTATCCTAACACTTGCAGAAGAAAACTTGATGCATAATAGCATCACGCCGTTTCGATTTATCTAAACATATTTATTTACATATTATATATAAAAAGATTTTTATAATTTGAATAACCAAACGTAATTGGTATCATATAACGAAATAAGTAGGTGACAGTAATATAACAGTTTACATTAACGCTAAGCAAGTGGGCGCCCCAGGTTCGATTCCTGTCGGATTCACTTCCAAACTGATTTTAGTTTTAGCACCCTTGAGAAGGATTTGCTCTCTAAGAAATTAAATATAAATATTATTAAAAATAAAAATTACATGTAGGAAATTAAGTTAGTTTATAGTTATAGCATATAAATTGGATTAATTCTTAAGATCTAAATTTGTAAATAGGTGTATAACCTTTGGTAAATGTTTGTAACATACTATAGATTACTTTATAAAATAAAATAAAACAATTGATAGTGCTAAGTTCATGAAAAATTACTTGCATGCAATGAAATGGTCGGTCTTTAAAATAACCTCTAAATTTTGACACTTCTTTCAATGAAAGTTTCAACGATAATGCAAGTTTGAAATGCAAATTTGCACTATATGTTGTTTGGAGAATTTAATTTTACACGTCGGCATACAATGTTGTTTATCAATGTGCAATTTTTCTCTTATTTTTGTTCTGTTTTTGGAAAAAAGGGGGTCATATACTTGATTAATTTTACTAGGCTATTTATTATAAAAATTTATTACTGCTTATCTTTTATTTCTATAGCGCTATATATAGTAAGCACGTCTTCCTTATGAAAGGCTGCAGCAGATTAAATCTGCCGATCGTCTTGGAAGTTTAATTTCATTGTCATCAAATCTTTGGGTTTGATCTCCTAAGACTGTGTGCTTTCTGAAGTGAAACAGCTTGGACAAAATAAAACCAATACACGCACATTCTCCATCCGCAGGATGTCTGACAATCATACTCGATTACAAGAGATAACCTATCATATTGTATAAAATGAAAAAAAAAACATCGAAATCAGCGATCTTCAGTTTTACTCTATCCTCGCTGAGTTTAATCCAACGCACGAGCGAAGCCGTTTGTAAGCCAATTTAAATAAAATGCGAGTTATGTCTAGATTTATCGTAACATACTCATTTTATGGAAAATGTCTATAGAGCAAAAAATATAGATTATTTTCAAACAAGTCGAACAATTTATTTTATAGCGCTTATATGTTTACTTTTTTATGGCTATTCACCCAATTTTGGGTGATGTCATCCATGAGCAATGTTGAGTTGAATACGTTCATTGAAATTATAAAAAAGGAGTATATTCTAGTGGTATAAATACTGAAAAGTCTTGCTTTCAACATATGAAATACTACAACGTTAATCAAAGAACAGAAATCTCACCTCTTTAATTCATGAGAAATTAAAAACTTTCTTAACATTCTATGTACAAATGGAAGGAAACGATTTTCAACAAGGGGGGACGTGGTCAAATACCTTGGTCTGCACCTCGACCGACGACTGACGTGGAGAACCCATCTAAATACCATCAGACAAAATGACATCGGGGCGATCAGTTCAATATTCCACCGACGCGGCTTCCTTTCACCCAAAAATAAGCTCGTTCTCTATAAAACCCTTATTCGTCCCATCTTGACCTATGCTGCACCCGTTTTGGGTAATGTGAGCAACACAAATCCCCTGAAACTTCAACGAGTGCAGAACAGGACATTCAAGATCACTTTCAACACCTATTCCAGAACAAACTCTCTCGACTTCACGCCGAACAGCGTGAACAAACCCTTCAACACCACATCCTCGCTTGGACCGTGAAGTTCTATAAAAGCCAACAGGACCACAGCAATCCTCTAATTGCGGTCCTGGGGGCTTACAGCAGTAAGTCCGACCTGCTTTTCCGTTATAAGCACAGGCTTCCGAAGTATCATCTGTTGCCTGACTAGTCCACCTACAGTATTAACAGGGAAGACCAAGGTCTGAGTGGATGTGATGAAATGCAAGTAGCCTGAACGAATTGGACATTTACGTGTAAAATAATTTGTATTATAATAATTTCTTGGAAGAATTGTTATCTACGAGTATTTATGTGTGTTGAGTATTTCTTAGAAATTAAATATTAAGATTATAAAAAATAAATATATCATGTACGAAATTAAAATGAAGTTAGTTCATAATTATAATATATAAAGGTTAGTCCTTAAGATGATAATTTGTATATAGATCTAGCCTTTGGCAAATGTTTTTATCAAAGATTACTTTATTAAGTAAAAAATGGATAGTACTAAAGTTCGTAAAAAATTACTTGCATGCAATGGAATGATCGGCCATTAAAATACCTCTACATTTTGACACTTTTTTTCAATGGAAGTTTCAAATACAAATTTGCAATATTTTACATACAATATTATGTATAGTTAAGGCATTAACACTGTGAAGGTTTAAATACATTGTAATTTGTTTAGTCAAACACTGTTTATTTCACTTTATATAACGGTATAACCCTACCTGTTTCAAGGTTTTTACCTTATCATCAAGGAAGCACAAACAAGGCTGAATTATGTTAATATTTGTTGTTTGGAAAATTTTATTTTGCACGTCTACATGTAATGTTTATTAATGTGTATTTTTTTCCTTTTTTGTTGTATTTTTTGAGAAAAGGGCATAATTGTGTTGAGTATATTTTTCCATTGATAATTGTACTGTATACGATTCAGAATGAATTCGATGCATAGGAGTTTTATGCGCCGCATGTATTCTGAATTGAATAGAATTTTTTTCATTTGTTGATATTTTATCTTTTGTCGAGTCAAATTTTATTTTGTTATTTTCCCTATAAATTTATATTGTGTTGCTATGACATATATAAAGGTCATTTGAATGTCGTTTATTTTTTTCGAGTAATAAATAAATATTTATTTATTCACTCCACCGAAATTCGACACCAATTACTTCCAACCAATGAATTTAAATGTGGTGAAATAGATAAATCGTTCAGAATATAACATCATTTAAACGAGTTTAAATACTTTATATAATATACATTGCTATTTTCATGTTTTAAAAGATATACTAGTATGTATCCTGAATTGTTAGTTGTTGTTTGGAAGATATTGATAAGTAATCTTTTGACTTTAAAAACAAATATGTAATCCAAATATGAGGGGAAGTCGTGGTGGAGGAAAGCCAAGGAAAGTATGGTTGAAACTATTAAATTATATTTTGAAAGAAGGAAAAGAAGAAAGTCAGAGAAATCGTAGAAGTTACATGAGAAGGGAGGTTAATATTGCAGAGATGAACGATCTGTGTCAAGATAGGAAAGTTTGGTGCTCTATCCTCCTTGCCCATCCCAATAGATAAATGGCGTGATATTGTGTATGTATATTTTGTTTTATAGTTGTTACTGTGATATGTTGTCGTCCCCGTTGCTGGACCTCGTAGTCGAGGATCCCCTCGCCATTCCAACGTTAATTTGTTGGAAAGCGAAGCTGTGCCGTTGAGGTATCCTGTGTGAGTGAGCCGATATACACCAGCAAACTCACCGACCACATCGGTGTACTGAATCCGATAGCACACCTGAAAAGTGAGACGATCGAAGCACACCGGCACGTGTTTTATTTTTTAAACAAAATGATATAACCGAAGTCGTAGGTATCCTTATACCCCCAAATACTAAGCGAAAAAATGCCTGTGTCGTTCGAGGGGAATAGCACAGCGCTGGGTTCGAAACGGCGACCTTCCGCACGAAAGTCCAATACATTACCGTGCGGCTATTATGCACATCACCTGTGATATGTAATAGACACTCAAATAGTTTATTTTGTCATTTAATAAGTTAATTTGAAATTACTACATATTTAAAAAATCATTACATATTTAACATATTTAAAAATGATGTTTTCTGTCATGAAAATTTCTTGAAAATAAGGATCACAAATCAAGATGAGTTCACCGAAGTAAAAAGGCAACTCGTATTCCATATAATCTTTCTCCGGCGATAATTCGCAATCAAAGTCCACGTTATCCTTCAGATAAAGGATCTAATTGTTTTGAAGGGGGCTCCTTATCCTGCCGGGAGGACGGGGGGTCGGATTTCTCCTTAGTGTCCTCTTAATGTTGAATCCTAAATGATTATTGCTACGAGCAGGGTCGAGCCAAAGATAAATACTGACAACTGATACCGAAGGTGTCATGATTTTTATTTTTTTATTTTTTATTAATATCATAAGGAGGATGATTTGTGTCAAGAACAATTAAAAGGAAAGAGAAAGTTATTAAAATATTTAGAAAACTGCCATAGTTTATTGTTCGATGTAGTTAGGCTGTATAATTAACAACACAGTACTCTTAATGCACGCCATTTAAATAAAGATGGGCGGCCTATGTAGTCTAGTGTTAATATACTTCACTTCCACTCGGGGTTTTTGAGTTCGATTCCATTTTGATAGTACACGACAGTATTTTTATACTAACTTTGATGTACGAGTATAGGAATGAAACATGGACGTGAAAAAACTCAAAGAAGCTGAATGAGTAGTATAAAAATGTGTGCACTTAGATGAATTCATGGGATGACAATGTATAATAAAAAATAGAATGAAGTAATTAAAGATGAATGTGAACTTAAGGCTGATGTGTTGAGTAAGATGCAGAATAGCACTGAGAGACTATTTGGGCACGTGGATCGAACGAATGAAGAAATACTAATTAAACAAATATACGGTAGAAATTTAAGGAAAATGTGTGGTAGAGAAATACTAATGAAATTATGTTTGGATCAAGTGTAGGATATTTTGGAGAAAAGAAAAGTTAGGAAAAAAATCATGTGAGCTGTGTGAGATGGTGTGGAAGAGGCGAAATATTTTTGCCGAGACGCGAAAATCTGGCGCTCTGTCCTCTTTGTAAACCCCAGGTGGGAAACAGCTTAATGGTATGTATTTATGCAATAGTAGATTTTACATCTGCATAAGTCTATTTAATATTTTATTCAGGGCACTTAAAATCTAAGTACAGACCTGCCTACTCTCCTCTTATTCTGAAATTAGTGCTTGATCATTCCAGGCTCTTATCGGAGTTTAAATAATAAATGCTTGACGACCGTCTCAGGGACGGACTGACTATTGATTTTCATTGAAAAATATAAACCTGAAATTAAATCACTGATATAATTACTGGAAAATATCAAAATATGTTTACCCTTCTTATTGGATATAACTATGCAAAAACAACCCAACCCGCTTTGTATGGATTTATATGGAACAAAAAAAATTAAGACATAATGTAACCACTATATATGCATTTAACGGACTAGGTTTTTTGTAGATATAGGATTAATCTATGCTTTCACGACATCTTCGCCTAAATCTCCGTGAGTTATTGGTAAGATTATTGCCTTCCACCCGGGGGTTTTGGGTTCGATTCCTGGTGGAATCCGAAAAACTAAAATAAAAAAATGGTTCCGTCTGATAACTCAAGATTTACCAAAATGATGATCCACAATAGCATATAAGTGCCAACATTGGTGTATGAGAAAAAAACTGAGCTGCAGCCGCTCATATAACGACTTCGGTGGCCTAGTTGGTAACACGCTTGTCTCCCAACCCGGATGTTGCGGGTTCGATTCCCGTTGGAACATATTTTTTTTTCAATAAGGATTCCAGTCTGATTTAAACTTAAGGCCTCTTTAATATCTTTATTTATTTATTTATTCAACACTTTTATTGCAAATACAACCTAGCGGGCTTATTGCCAGGCGGCAATATCTTCCAATCAACCAGACAAAAGTAAATGAAGCAAGTTACGTGGTCGCATAAAGCATTCAAATAACTGATCCATCCCCACGAAATCCATAAACAGATACGTGAGCATATGTCCATGAACCCCACAAAGACGGGCAATCACCCAAACATTATTTTTCATCTATCTTTCTGATTGGTTGGAAGATGTTGTTACAATACCGTATACAATGAAAGTGTAATCGATACAATACAATGATTGGACAACTGTCAGCCAAAACATGTTTATTTCTACGTTTTATCAAAGAGATTTTATTGTATGAGTGAGTGCATGCATTTATATTTTACCAATTTTCGTACATATGTTATTTCTTGAGTTTATAATTATATTAACTGTTTATTTATTATCATTTAATTTTTTTTATTATCGTCGTTGCTGGGCTTCGTAATCGAGGATCCCCTCGAAATTCCAACGACAATTCGGTTACAAAGCAAAGCTGTGCCGGCGGTTTTTTTTTTAAGTGAGTGATTCGAACCGACGACCTTCCGCACGGAAGTCCAGTGCGTTACCGCACGGTAATGCACCTCATATATTTTTTTTATTATAATCTAAGTGTAAAAGAAGGGGGGGGGCTGAAAAAATCTGATGTTCTCGCAGCCGAGCTCACCTTTTTATTGGAGGAGTGTATCTCGAATGTGACGATGTTAAAAGATGAGTCCAGACCGTTTGATAACTTTTATTGGAGGAGTGTATCTCGACTGTGACGATGTTAAAAGATGAGTCCAGACCGTTTGAAACTTTTATTGGAGGAGTGTATCTCGACTGTGACGATGTTTGTTAAAAGATGAGTCCAGACCGTTTGAAACTTTTATTGGAGGAGTGTATCTCGACTGTGACGATGTTTGTTAAAAGATGAGTCCAGACCGTTTGAAACTTTTATTGGAGGAGTGTATCTCGACTGTGACGATGTTTGTTAAAAGATGAGTCCAGACCGTTTGAAACTTTTATTGGAGAAGTGTATCTCGACTGTGACGATGTTTGTTAAAAGATGAGTCCAGACCGTTTGATAACTTTTATGTCAAATGTATTTTATTTTCCATTGCCTCAACATATATGTGTAATTTCAGGATATTATAATATATGTACTACTACGTGTCTTAGCAATATTTTCCAATCAACGAGTTAAAGAGGCCTTAAGTGAAAACTACGCTAGAATCCATTACAATAATATGTACAAACGGAAATTGAGCCTGCAGCCCTCGAGCTGGTAGACAAGCGTCTTACCAACTAAGCTACGGAGGTCGTCTAAGCACAGTTCTCAAATATATAACATAAGCAAACCGACACAGGCAACATATCTTAGCACAGTTCTCATAAAATTAATTGTGTTATCGCAAAAAAAAATACAAAAAACCATAAAAATAAACTTTGTTTTCTAGTTGACCGGAAGATTTGTAATTAAAAACACAGGATATATCGAGCAATGAAAAAAATAATTTGTAAACCAACGAAGTTATTCGAGTTATAACAAATTTAATTAATTATTTTAAAAACACAACCCGTGTAAAATTCCGCTGGAAATATTAGAAACTAGCAATCTTCGAATAATTTTAATTTAATGAATTAATAAGAGAAGAGAAGCAATAATTAATAATTGAACTACAAATAAATTCGTGTTTGTACCGAACTTATTTCAAGTGAAAAGTTTTTGAAAGCATTGACATTCCTTCAAAATTTTACTGATTTAAATGTTACTCGAAAATTTATGCAAAAAAAAGCAAACAATCAATAATATTAATTTATATAAGTTT
This sequence comes from Odontocerum albicorne, assembly GCA_949825065.1. NCBI lineage: Eukaryota > Metazoa > Arthropoda > Insecta > Trichoptera > Odontoceridae > Odontocerum > Odontocerum albicorne. Next base: position 23,221,041 of record OX463857.1, read on the forward strand.
GAACTCAAAACATGTAAAATTTTAAAAGTCGAACAGACTTAAGACTTGAACAACTGCATTTAATCTTAATTTTAATTCAACATCGAGGTCGCAATCTTTAATTTCAATAAGAACTTAAAATTAAAATTACGCTGTTATCCCTAAGGTATTTTAAAACTCCAGTGTCACTTTGTGGAACGCTTTAATCTACTATATATACTCGTATTATAAAATTAAAATACCGTCACTTCGTTTTATTTCACATTATGTTTTGCATATCACAATGCATTTCAACACTTGATGTGTTATTATCAGCTGAGTTGACAAGAACTGAAGTTCTCGTGTATATAAATTGCATAATGATAAGTGTTGTTTATGGTAAAATAAGATAAAAGTATCTAAACCATTTGTTATTTATGGTACTAAGGGGAAACAGAGTTAGAAGCGGAGAAGGGGATAAATTTAATTGATTATTTATGATTGTTTTGCTGCGTTTGTTTGCATTATGTATTTCAATGGTATCAAGGCTTTTTATTGTCTAATATGTATTCGAACTCAGAATTTTTTTATTTTTATTGCAGTAATGTTTTGTTTATGTAATGTACTGAAATTCTTTGTTATCATACATACGTACACATCATTGCAATGTTCACAGCTAACTGGTAAACCCCAATCTTATTGTAGATGTTAGATTGTGAACGATAAATATTATTTCCTATATAGAACGCTGGTTTATTCTTACAAGATAGGGTTTTTACGGCATTCATGACATCTATAATAAGAATTGGGTTTACCAGATTAGCTGTAAGGATTGCAATGATGTGTACGTAGGTATGACAACAAGGATCTTCAGTACACGAAAAAAAAACACTTAACAGCAATAAAAAAACAATATTTTTTCTGAGTCCACTGTACACCTAATAACACATGACCACTCGTTATCACACTCACAAAACATAAAAATATTACATATATCCAGCGACGGCTAGTCTCGAGATACGTTGGTGCGCTGAATCAGAGAAATAATTTGCAATAATTAAATTATATATTCGCAAACATAACTTCCAAAGGTGTTAAATATTTGTACAGATTAAATATATATAAGAATACTGACAAATAGTACGAGTATTTTTATTTAAGTGGAAGTTCAAAAAAAAATTTTAAAATCTTCCTTTCAAATTGACCGGCCAGGTTTGCCAATACTACCGGAGCGATCTCCAATACGCCCTGGACGGAAACGCAGATTCATATAGAGCAGACAGACAGAGACATACATTTGACCGTGAAACAGCGATAAATCATATTCGCTCAGCGTCTCGAGGTGCGTTGGTGCTCAGCGCACCAACGCACCTCGAGACCAGCCGCCGCTGCATACACCAAACACATATTATACAATAAATAGCCTCGATACCATTGAAATACATAAGGCAAACAAACAAAACAATAATATCATAAATAGTCAATTCAATTTGTCTCTATTTCCCCTTAGTATCCTCTCCACCATCCCTTCCTTTTATTTTGATTGATGACATCTCACTTAATATGAAAAAGAATGTTCGGGTGATTGTCCGTCTTTGTGGGGTTTGTGGGCATACGCTCACATATGTGTTTATGGATTTCGTTGGGATAGATAGTCATTTGAATGATTTATGCGACCATGTAACTTGCTTCATTTATTTTTGTCTGGTTGGTTGGAATAGATTGCCGCCTGACAATAAGCCCACCAGATTGTATTTGCAATAAAAGTATTAAATAAAGAAATGCGATATATGGTATAACAAATAATATATACACTTTTACTCCATTTTACCATAAAAATACACAAACTGTAATGATGTAATTAAAATATACTCAACTCACAGCAAGCGTTTAAATGCATGGTGATATACTCGTACAAAAAAATGAAAAGGAATAAAACAAATTAACAGTGTTTAAATTTTATATTAAAAAATCATAAAAATGACAGTATTTTTAAATTTCTTTGGAGCTAGTAGTGGCTTTTTAAAATGAACATGAATAATCAAATTTCAAATATCCATCGGAATGCTCATTGGCGCGCGTTTTTGTTTGTGACGTAACAACTTCCGATGAAATATGACAGGCGTATCATTTTATAAACTGCGTACAAATTTATAGCTACAAACTCGCATTGTCAGTAGTTTTGACGTCCATTTTTATTATTTTAGATTATTTTCGTTTGGAACTTATCCAATTTTTTTCAATTTATTAAATTATCCGTATTTATCTAAATTAGTGTTTCGGACACATTGAAGGGCGTGTCCGGGAAACAATACTGTCTTCGATCCCGGTAATCGAGATTTCGGGTTTTGAACATCTGAAGTAGGCATTGGAACTCGCAGTTCGTCATTAAAAGTTTTGGTAACACAACCGATCAGCACGTGCAAGTACCAGACGAAAACGTTTACCAGACGGGCACATTTTTTAGGGTACCATCAGAAATTGAACCGAAGCCCCCGAGTGGAAGTCAAGTATCTTACCACTAGACTACAGAGGCCGTCCATCTTTAATTAAAGTGCGTGCATTAAAAATACTGTATAATAAATTATAAAACCTTACTACATCAAACAAGATACTTATTTGTCTATGACATAACAGTGTTATAAGGATAATTATGGAATGCGATCAATATATTTACAAAAAAAAACAATTGGCCTTGCAAAAAAACAGAACCTTTGAAATACATACAAGCTTCTCAGTATTTTTCAATGTCCACGTTTCATTCCCATAAATCAAAGATCAAAGATGGTAAATACTGTTGTGGACTATCACCTTAGCTGATTTTGATAATGTCCGGTTCGAGTATATCATATATGTTTTAGATATTGAATTTGTTTCCTATCACTACACGCCGTTTGATATCTCTCGTAACTCTTTCACCGTCTGAAAATATACTCCGTTAATAGTAGAATTTTCCAGCTTTTTATGACATACTATTATATCATATTTACTTATCCTTTCACACTTTTCTATCACCATGACTGTTGTAAATGTTAATGGACAATATTTACCACTTTCTTGTTGAGATGACCTTCGAGAGAATTAAATAAGGAAAATCTCATAAAACACCGTTCTCTTGCGTGTCTTCTCTCAACACTCTCGTGATACTTTGATATCTCAACGCCCCCGCCCCAGCTTCTCCAAACTTTCATCACTCTTTCTAGCAATATGGCCAAAGAACATTACGATCATTTTTTTGCATGTTATCAAAAGTCTTTCGATGATCTCTAATTCTTATTTGATAGAGACGTTGGAGCACCTTGCGGTCCATGGGATATGGAGCATTAACCTCCAACATCACATCTTGAAGACATCTATCATGTTTTTATTTATTTATTTTATTTATTTTACACATCACAAGACATATATGTTTCATAACTTGCGAAAAAACAAGTTATTTAATTTGGACAGACAATTTTAATGGATCTGAGTTTGTTGCCTTTCACTTGTCGTGTCCACAAAAGTAACAACCTTACCTCTGATAGAAAGATTACAGAACTGATTGACATATATCAAGAATAATATAGGTCCCAGAACACTACCTTGGGGTACTCCGAGTTCCACAAAAAGAGGCTCACTAAATACACAATGATTCTTACATTCAAATTCATTCTTCGGATATCTGCTGCACACATTCCATTCCTTGAAATAAAAACACCTAGGTAGACAAACTCGTTGAACTCTTCATAACCCTTTAGTGAGTCACTTTTTATCAGTTCTCATTGATGGCTCTCTATTTCAACTTTATAAAAGAGGTCAGCCATTGCATTTTCGTCGTTGGCGATAAGCGTTGTATCGTCTACGAATCTTCTATTGGAGATTTAACGATATTCTATGACAAAGCCACACTCCTATCCGTCCAATACTTTTCTCGTGATGCTATCTCCATTTATCTTGGATAAATCTAGTGACAGTATTCACCCATTCAAAATTACCATTTGTTGGTAAAAAAAAACAAGGCATTGAACTTTTTAAATAAATTATTCAAGCAATTCGCAAAATAAAAATAAATTTGTGTCCCACATTCTAGCCTCAGCAGCCACGTCACGTCACTGCCAAAATTTGTCTTAAAACAAGGAAGGAAAAAAGACTTCAGTTTCCTTACCTGGGACATGAAAGAGAGTTCTGCGGGTGAGTGGGTAGGAGTTCAAAGGGTTCCTGAAAGTGATTTGCGTCCCGGTTCTTCCTCCCCCAGGTCTGGCCTACCCTGGGGAACATCCCGACACACCCTGTCCTCTTCCTTATCGGAAATAAATAAAACGCTTCACCCTCCAGCTCTGACTTTGGAGAGGAAACAGGATTTAAGCGATTCTGCTTTGATAACTTATTTGCTCCAGTATGGTATTCATTTATATTATCTGACGAATACTTTAATCCGAAGTCATGGCGATTTAAAAGTATTAATGGAAAAATCAATGCGATATTTGATAATAATTTTTCGGAACCTTTTACAATGCAGTGTGTCAAAAGCAATTTACTAAATACAGTTGTAAGTTGTAATTCATCAATCATGACAATACAACACTTGGGTAACTCTAACATATATCTGATTTGATGGATATTTTCAATTGTTAATATGGTTGAGTGCATGAGGGTCCTTTTCTAATCGTTCTCTATTTTAGGTCTTAACTAGTTTAATTAAACTTCATTTTCCACCTTGATACCTTATATATACAATACCATATATATATTTCGTTATTTAATTACTGTGGCATTTTCGTTTGTTATATTTGATTATAATTATAAATTATATATTAAAGCTTTTTTTAATATAACATGGGCCTTATAATCTTCCCCACCTTTATTACAACTCTTTCACCTGTTTCCTTTAGCCTTTTTTTCAATATTCAAAGCTTACAAACAAGTATTTCTATGGGCATCGAAATTTCATGTTAGAGATGGTGTATATTGCAAAGAGTAATTTTGATATTTTTAATAAGCTCTAAGTTCCTTATTACTGATCGTCAAAGGGATCTAAACATACAGCTACCTTCACCAATCATCATATCCAGTTAGTATTCTTTATTACCGTATGTTACACGACTTGAACACTGTCTTGCCGGACATTTAAATTTGTGAACCTGTTTTAGTCATTAAAATAAATATAATAAGCCATTCTGTTTCATAAATGAATAATAAAAAACAATCTATTTTTAAAAAGTCTTAGTAAGAAGTGACTTGTAATGTATTAATATTTTAAGCTACTATTAATGTAAAAATGTCAATTTCTAAAAAAGATTAAAATTACGCTTTCTCCAAAAAAGCTGTTTTTTTTTCAATATATTTCATTTAAGAGTTTTTTCAGGACAAAAGTAAGTTACGCATTCAAAACGAAGCAATAATTTGCAGGAGAAAACGTTTCGAAGCCATAAATGTATTTTTTTAATGGAAATCGACATTTCTTCAACAAAAAGTACATGTTGCAATGAAGCTAGTCAAAAATACATTTCGCGCAGCCGTATGGAATGATCTCCTATTTTTCAGCATAAGTGAATCAAATTAATTAATTATCTTTTTTGTAACGGTATAACCCTACCGTTTTCAAGGCTTTCACCTCATCTTCAGGGGATATGAGGGGAAAGCCTTGAAACCGGTAGGATTATACCGTTACAAAAAGTGGAATAAACAGTGTTTGATAAAAATACATTACAATGGCTTTAAGCCCCCACAACGTTAATGCCTTAACTATAAACAACATAATTAATTATCATTTCAGTAAACAAACCGCTGAAAAAATACTTGCTTAAAATAATATACGATAAGCTATTAGACACTTTTAACTAATCAGTATTATTCCAGCGTGTGTTAAAGCAAAATTTTGTCAGTTAGAAGAACATAATCTCAAAAGTTTGAGAGTTTTGGGCTTCATAATGTGATATTCGAAGGAATTCATAGACGTATGTTACACGCAACTAAGATTCTCTATTCCACTCTGGTAAGGAATAGACTGAAATACAACTCAAGTATCTGGACTCCTTGTTCACTCGAACGCTCTGGAGAGGGTGCTGCACAGATTTTAGCGTCACATCAGATTTCGGCTAGGTCATGGAAAGGATGGTGTAAACTATAATACGTTACTATTGCATATGAGACTTTACAATTGTAGAATGCTGTCTGATTTTATCCAGCTTTTCAAAATAGTGAATGGGATAATTAACTATTCGAAGTCACTGGAATTGATTGACTTCCGAATTCCTTCGAGAAGTACGATATTGCAGTATATATTCCGGTAAGAGAGTTATTGTATCGATTGGGTAATGACAATGCTGCAGTCTTGGGCATATTAGTTGACAGTCATAATATTTTTAAAAGTTCTCTTAGAGTGTTTTGTTTGTCTGAACCATAAATCCGACACCACGATGTAACTCTCGTTAATTTTTTTTTTCTGTTTCTTATCGTTGACTTTTTTTCTCAAACTATTCGAGATATCTGTAAATAAATTGAAGTTTCGACGTGATTTTTTTTAGTTTTATGAATACTTTTTTCCCGTTATTGTACATCCTAATTTGTGACATTTTCACTTACCTGCTAATATGACGTTATTGTGCATAAGATGAACACTGGTAATCGAGATTTTAATACTTGGTATTATTTAAAGATAATTTGTTTAGTTGTAAAATCTTAATTAATTTCCTCTAAGTGTTATTTCAAATAAAAAATACTGTCCTAGATATCATCAGAATGCATCTTGCAGCATCACATCCTAAATAAATCCACAAATTCTCCCATTGCTTAGATCTCCGCTCAATACGAGAAAATTAAGAATGGAAAATGTATTTATTAGTCTTTTTAGCTGTTATTGAAATGTTTCGATCGTTCCATATTCGCTGCAGTACTTTGCCAAGGCAGTTTTCCAAATTTCGCGAAATCTCAGAATTTTCTAATGGCAACCGAACAAAACTAAAAAGTTACAAAAGCGTCCCGAGGCACGCTAAGTGCATGATATATGTAGGTAAACTGGAATACTTTCAATGAGCAACCAACGGAAATGGACAAACGATTTTGCAAAAGTTACATACTCGTAGATTCCTTTTTGCTGAGAAGATCTAAAAATCGCATGCACTTGACAAATAATACGAGTACTATATATGCATTTTATTTATTCCTTTAAGAGTACTATATAGAGTTGAAGAGTACCATACATGTGTAGTTCTCTTCAACTCATCCGAATTGGTGACTTTGGCCAGGGAATAACATTTGCCCATTTGTACCAGACAGGTACAAAGACTGTAGATAGGTTGGATGGTTGCTGCAGCGCGCGAAGAATCCAATTCGCGAAATCACGATTAAATCACCAAAATTAAATAATTAATTTTCGGCGAAATATTCCTGCGTCGAGTGCGCCTCTGAACTCGTGAACGGAGACTGTTTCCGGCGTATTCAGGGTGATGCCAGGGACGTACTCGGGGCGATAATTCCGGCGAAAATGCAGAAATGCGGCGAAGTCACTTGTAGATGAGAGATTCCTCTGTAGATCTTGGAGAAGGGTCGGAGAAAATAAAACGAAGTCAGACGATTGAAGAGAAGTATATTTTTGAGCAGGTTTGGTGCCCTATATGGCCGGTTTACCCGTCACAGTAAGCCTTCGCGGCCCGCACTTTGCGGGTTTTTCGGCCCGCTTAGGACGTCTGGTCAGGGAGTTACTGTGGCGGTCACCGTTCATATCGGGCAGTACACGGATGGTCACATTACGGTCGCGAACGCAACCGGATCCAAACAGATAGAAAATATTCCTTCTTTTCCTGAAGGAATATTTGCGATCTTTACATATTACATGGAAATATTAATAACAGATTTATATATTATTAACATATTATTCAGAAATATTGAGATTGAGATATTATTACCATATTATTAAGAAATATCTCGACATATTACATGCAGCTTTTATATGAAAGAATATAAGAAACAAATACAAGTTTTTAAATGATACAGAATTATAATCTTTAACATGAACATCGCATTTTACAGGTACAAATACACAGCACATAAGTGTTTATACATTTACAGAATCGAGTCTATAAGGGCAAGGGTTTCAGTTTATGTACCCTTATAGCTCTACACATATTTCCTTCCACACATACACAGCACATAAGTGTTTATACATTTACAGAATCGAGTCTATAAGGGCAAGGGTTTCAGTTTATGTACCCTTATAGCTCTACACATATTTCCTTCTACACATACACAGCACATAAGTGTTTATACATTTACAGAATCGAGTCTATAAGGGCAAGGGTTTCAGTTTATGTACCCTTATAGCTCTACACATATTTCCTTCTACACATACACAGGTGTTTATTTATACACCGCGTTTATCATTTCCCTTGTACCACATTCATACGTACAAGGGAGATCGCATGCGCCTCTGAACTCGTGAACGGAGACTGTTTCCGGCGTATTCAGGGTGATGCCAGGGACGTACTCGGGGCGATAATTCCGGCGAAAATGCAGAAATGCGGCGAAGTCACTTGTAGATGAGAGATTCCTCTGTAGATCTTGGAGAAGGGTCGGAGAAAATAAAACGAAGTCAGACGATTGAAGAGAAGTATATTTTTGAGCAGGTTTGGTGCCCTATATGGCCGGTTTACCCGTCACAGTAAGCCTTCGCGGCCCGCACTTTGCGGGTTTTTCGGCCCGCTTAGGACGTCTGGTCAGGGAGTTACTGTGGCGGTCACCGTTCATATCGGGCAGTACACGGATGGTCACATTACGGTCGCGAACGCAACCGGATCCAAACAGATAGAAAATATTCCTTCTTTTCCTGAAGGAATATTTGCGATCTTTACATATTACATGGAAATATTAATAACAGATTTATATATTATTAACATATTATTCAGAAATATTGAGATTGAGATATTATTACCATATTATTAAGAAATATCTCGACATATTACATGCAGCTTTTATATGAAAGAATATAAGAAACAAATACAAGTTTTTAAATGATACAGAATTATAATCTTTAACATGAACATCGCATTTTACAGGTACAAATACACAGCACATAAGTGTTTATACATTTACAGAATCGAGTCTATAAGGGCAAGGGTTTCAGTTTATGTACCCTTATAGCTCTACACATATTTCCTTCCACACATACACAGCACATAAGTGTTTATACATTTACAGAATCGAGTCTATAAGGGCAAGGGTTTCAGTTTATGTACCCTTATAGCTCTACACATATTTCCTTCTACACATACACAGCACATAAGTGTTTATACATTTACAGAATCGAGTCTATAAGGGCAAGGGTTTCAGTTTATGTACCCTTATAGCTCTACACATATTTCCTTCTACACATACACAGGTGTTTATTTATACACCGCGTTTATCATTTCCCTTGTACCACATTCATACGTACAAGGGAGATCGCATACGTCCGATACACTCCCCCCGATTTTTCGCCGTGTAGCGGAAAATCTTAAGTCGGGGAGGACGTGCGCGTCACTGTTCGGGGGGAAACACGAGTATTTTCACACTGGGGCGCGTGTAGACTCCTGCTGCGGTCTGCACGCGTACTGCACGGACCTGTCCATCTTTCCCTGGCATCGTGTCCAGCACTCGCCCTAGAGGCCACTCATTCCTCGGAAGTGCACTGTCCGCTACGACCACCACTTCTCCTTTTTGGATAGGGCGCGCCGACTCTCGCCATTTCTGCCGCTGAGCGATGGTGGGTAGATATTCGCGCAGCCACCGTCGCCAAAACATGTCGGCTAACTGCTGCGCGATTCTCCACTGCTTCCTCAGTCAGATTTCCTCTTCGTCTTTTCCATAGAGCGCCAGGTGCGGTCGCCCTCCGGCGGACCCGATGAGGAAATGGTTCGGGGTGAGCGGCGACTCATCCCTGGGGTCGATGGAGACGTGCGTGAGGGGGCGGCTGTTCACCACGTGTTCTGCTTCAGCCAGGGCCGTCAGAAGGGTCTCCTCACGGGGCGCTCGCTCCTTCAATATCGCGTTCAGTGCTCCCTTCACTGAGCGCACCAATCGCTCCCATGCTCCCCCCATGTGCGGTGCCGTGGGGGGTATGAAGCGCCACTCCGTCTGCTGTGTCGCCATCTTGTCCCTGACGGCCGCGTCATCCTGGAGGGCCATTATGGCCTCCTTCATTTCTCTGTCGGCCCCGCGGAAGTTGGTCCCGTTGTCCGAATATATGACGGCCGGGTGCCCTCTTCGCGCCGACATGCGACGAATGGCCATGATGGCCGCATCGCTGCTGAGGGATGTCGCCAGTTCCAGGTGCACGGCGCGCGTGGTCAAGCATGTGAACAGTGCGCCATACCTTTTCTCCCGCCGTCGGCCCACTGTCACTTGCATCGGTCCGAAGAAGTCCAGCCCGCAATTGGTAAAAGGCCGCACGTGGTGGTCCAGGCGCGCCTCCGGCAGCTGTCCCATGAGCGGAGGCTGCACACGCATCCTTCGAATGCGGCAGCCCTGGCATTGGTGTACCAGCCCTCTAAGGGCCGTGCGAAGCCGCAGGATGAAGAACGCGCATTGGAGCTCTGCAGCGGTTTTCTCTGTGCTAGGATGGCCCGCCTTCTCATGATGGTGTCGCATCAGCAGCCTCGTGTACGGGTGAGCGCCGTCCAGTATTACTGGCGCACTCACACTCGTGGACGGGCCTTTCAGAGCCATCAGGCGGGTGCCCATCCGCAGCACTCCATCTTCGTCCAGCCAGGGCGTCAACCCTTGCAGCCTGCTTCCCGGGGCGGGGCTTTCGCCCCGCCGCAAGGCTTCTAGGTCGGCGCCGAAGGCTTCCTGCTGCGCCCGCTCCGTCCACTGGATTTCCGCCGCTCGCACCTCTCCAGCCGTTAGCGTGCCGCCGTTTTCTCGTTCTCCAGGATGGCGGCACCGTGACACGAACCTCCGCACCCACGCGGTGGTCCGTATCAATCGGTTCCAGCTGGAGAACCGTTCTAGCCGCGGCAACGCTTTGTCGGCGGTGCTGGTGACACCCACGCACCTCGCTCGCACCTCCAATGTGTCGTGGTCCGGCTGCGGCCGCGACCTCTCTACGGGCCAGCCGTCGTCCGGTCCTGCAATGAAGGCTGGACCCCGGAACCAGGTCCCCGATGATGACAGATCTGGTGCCTCTCCATCTCGAGTTCCCAAGTCGGCTGGGTTCAGCTTCGAGGGCACCCACCTCCAGTCTCGTGCCGCCGACAGCTCGTCAATCTCCCCCAATCTGTTGGCGACGAAGGCTGAGTACGTGCGGGGGTCCGTCCGGATCCAGCACAGCACGGTCGTCGAGTCCGTCCAGAACACGACTCGTTTTATGGCTGCCGTGCACTCTTTTGTGATGGTGGCTGCCAGTCTTGCAGCTATCAGGGCTGCTTGTAACTCTAGCCGCGGTATTGAGAGTGGCTTCAGCGGAGCCACCCTACTCTTGCTTGCCAGGAACGACACGTGCTTGCTGTCGCCTTGGCTTTCCACCACGTAGGCCACCGCACAGCATGCCAGTTCTGATGCATCACAAAACATATGCAGCGTCACCTGGCTGCTCCTACTCTGCAGGCAGCACCTCGGTATGCGGGCGTCCGCCATCTTGAGCAGCCGTAGGCCTTCCTGCCACTTCTCGTTGGTTTCATCTGGAAGAAGCTCGTCCCACCCTACCGCTGAGCGCCACACCGTCTGGAGCAATATCTTAGCCCTGATCGTTAGGCAAGATATGAACCCCATTGGGTCGAAGATTCGCATCACCGTGCTCAGCAGCTGTCGTTTGGTAGGTCGAGGACCTCCTTCTTCCTTCAGGTCCGCCAACTTGAAGATGAACTGGTCTGCTCGCGGGTCCCATGTGACCCCCAGAATCCGCTCTGTCTGCGCGCCCCCACCGAGTAGCTGTACTGGTCCCCCGGCCCGTTTCTCTCGCGGTATTGCCGCGATTACTCGGGGCTCGTTTGACGCCCAGTTCGTCAGCTCGAACCCGCCTCTTTGCAGGACCGCGGTGACCTCCTTAACCAAGGTCACGGCGTCCGCGGGTCTGTCGACTGCGTCCAGATAATCGTCCATGTAGAACTTCCGGGTGACGGCTTCGGCTGCGGCTGGAAACTCTTTCCTGCTGGCGTCGGCCACCCGGTTTCGGACGTACTGGGCGCTGCTGGGTGAGCACTTTGCACCGAACATCATGGAGGTGAGCACGTACGTCTTGACGTCCCCGTGTTCCGAGGGCCTCCACAAAAACCATTGTGAAGTCTGGTCAGCCTTCCTGATCTTGATGCGGAGGAACATCTCCTTGATGTCCGCCGCAATCGCAATCTTCCCCTCCCGGAACCGGAGGATGTTGCCCATCAGGGACGTCAGAAGATCAGGGCCGGTCAGCAAGTGGTCGTTCAATGCCGTGCCTCGGCAGCGGCTGGCTGCGTCAAAAACCACTCGCACCTTCCCTGGTTTGTGCGGGTTCACCACCGCAAAGTGTGGCAGGTACCACCGTCGTGCTGATGATGCCGCCATCTCGTCTCGGGCCACTTTGCGCGCGTATCCCTTCTCGATGAGGTCCCTCATCTTGGCGTGATAAGCCACTGAGAGTATTGAGTCGCGTCTCAATTTCCTCTCCAGGCTTATCAGCCGGTTCTCGGCGCACTGCCTGTTGTCTGGCAGCCACGCATGGTCCTCCTTCCACAAGAGGCCTGTCTCCCATAGTCCATTGGGCAAAGGACGAGTCGTCGCCTTCATGAGATCTTCCGCTCGCTTCAGATCCCTGTTCACCCGGACAGTTGCGGTGACTCCCAAGGCATCGACCGCGAAGTGGATCCTGAGTATCTCACTCAGGCGCGAGTCCTCCTCAATGGCGTGGCTCACTGCCACCGTACTTGCTGCGGTGGGCGAAGCGTGTCCTCCATGGGTGATCCACCCTAGCGCGGTGCGTGAGGTGACGCGACCCTTGCTTGCCTCGAGCACCTCCCGTGACACTATGAGGTGCACGTTGTCCTGCCCGATCAGCACCAAGGGTTTCACCTCCTCTAAACGCCTTCCGCCGGCTTCCGAGGCTCTCACCAGCTGCGGAGGGAGGTCCAACTTCCTCATGGTGTACCCAGACACGATGTACACCCCTCCCTTACCGCCCACTTGGACCCTGACATGGCGCGACGTCCTGTCGGCCGAGCACATCCGGTTTGCGCCTTGTATACGTAGGCCGCAAACGGGACCTTCGGCTCCCACTGTGGTGGCAACGGTCGCGTCGATCAGGGTCACTGAAGATCCTTCATCCAGCAGCGCGTGCACGTTCACTTGCCCCTTTGGTCCGGTCACAGTCACTGGCACTACCTTCATGAGCACTGGCGACTGGGTGACCATGCGCACGTGGGCCACTGTGGCTTTTGGAGTTGTGCTGGCTCCCGCGGCTTTGTGATGCAGCGTACGGTGGTGTCCTTTTCTGCACCGGTCGACACCGCATCTCCGCTGCTTGCACTCGGGGAATCGATGTGTGGACTCCAGGCAGTTGAAGCAGAGTCCTGTGGTCTTCACACATTCCCAGCGCGCTTCAACACTCTTGCCCCGGTACACTGGACACGTCGGCAGCGTGTGCCTATCCTCGCACAGCGTGCACTTGCCCTCAGGCTGCACTGCCGACTGTAGCATCACTTGGCCATCTCGTCGGGGTTTCTGCATTTTGGAGAGCAGCAGCGGGTCCAGTCCTCCGGCGTAAGGTGTTACGTTGCAAATCTCCATCAGCCAGGCAGCTAGCTCGTGGATGGTGGCTCTCTGTCCGTGTCCGATCCGTGAACTGAACCACATGAACCGGACACTCAAGGGTAACTTGGTTACCATCTCGGTAAGGAGCTGCGGCGACGCGAGGTATTCTCCCTCCAAGCCTTCCACCGTAGCGACAACGTTGCGTATCGCCACGGCGTACTCAACGACAGCTTCTGTGGATGTGGCTTCCGTTAGGCGCGGCAGCCGCCGCACTCTCTCCAACATTGTGGCCACGATCACCTCCGGGTGACCGAAGCGCATCTCTAACGTGCGGATTATCTCCCGCACGTTCCTCGGCTCCACCAATAGGGCGGAAACTGCTTCTCGTGCGCGTCCCTTCAGGGCGCGCTGCAGCCGAAGAAGATTCTCAGCTTCGGCCAGTCCACACAACTCCGTGGACTGATCGTACTGTGCCTTGAAGGTCGGCCACTCCAGAGGGTCCCCAGAGAAACCGGGCAGGTCCTTGGCTCCGGTCTGGCGTGCGATGAGAGCGGTCATCCTCGCACCATCTTCACTGGCTGGCGCCTTCGGGCTGCCATTGCCCTGTGAGGATTGGATGAGCGCCTTCATCATCGCTGCTATCTGCGCCATGGGGTCCTGCTGTCGGTCTACCCACTCCTCGGTGAGTCGCCTGGGGTCGGCTGTCGGAATGTCATCAGGGATGTGCTCCTCTGATGGTCCCGGCATGGGTTCAGCCGTCGCAGCCCCTCGTCGCACCTCTCTCCTGAGTGTGGCGACCTTCCGCTTCTGCTCGCGGAGCTCCTTCCGTAGCCTTCTGACCGTATCCTCGGTCTCAGCGCGTGAAGACGCCACTGATTCGGCTTCCGAACTCCGTTCACTATCCACTCCTGCTTCCCTGGCGGGCACCTTGCCGGAACGTAGGGAAGGCATGATCTCGTCAGTGGCTGGTGATGACGGTGATTGATGATGGTCACGTCAGCGGCTGAAGACGCACGACAGCTGATGCTGATAGTCCACCACAGCAGCTGATGACGCTGCTCCACCACTGGTGACAATGCTTAGTCAACCACAGCTGGTGCCAATCATCCACACTCACTGGTGACAAAGCAAGTCAGCAACAGCTGGTGATGATGATCTCCACTCACTGGTGACAAAGCAAGTCAGCAACAGCTGGTGATGATGATCTCCACTCACTGGTGACAATTCAAGTCAACAACAGCTGGTGCTAATCATCCACACTCACTGGTGACAATACTAGTCAACAACAGCTGGTGCTGATGATCCCCACTAACTGGTGACAATGATAGCCAACAACAGATGGTGATGATCACTACACTCACTGGTGACAAGCAAGTCAACAACAGCTGGTGATGATGATCTCCACTCACTGGTGACAATTCAAGTCAACAACAGCTGGTGCTAATCATCCACACTCACTGGTGACAATACTAGTCAACAACAGCTGGTGCTGATGATCCCCACTAACTGGTGACAATGATAGCCAACAACAGATGGTGATGATCACTACACTCACTGGTGACAAAGCAAGTCAACAACAGCTGGTGATGATGATGATGATGCCGGCAACTGATGACGATGCTCCACGTTGGTCGATTCTCAAGATGATGATGATAACTAACGAGTTATATCTATCTTGAGATGACGATGATGAAGCTTCGTTTGTGACGTTGATGATTCTTGAAGATGCAGCAGATCCGGCTCCGAAGGACCACTTTGTACCAGACAGGTACAAAGACTGTAGATAGGTTGGATGGTTGCTGCAGCGCGCGAAGAATCCAATTCGCGAAATCACGATTAAATCACCAAAATTAAATAATTAATTTTCGGCGAAATATTCCTGCGTCGAGTGCGCCTCTGAACTCGTGAACGGAGACTGTTTCCGGCGTATTCAGGGTGATGCCAGGGACGTACTCGGGGCGATAATTCCGGCGAAAATGCAGAAATGCGGCGAAGTCACTTGTAGATGAGAGATTCCTCTGTAGATCTTGGAGAAGGGTCGGAGAAAATAAAACGAAGTCAGACGATTGAAGAGAAGTATATTTTTGAGCAGGTTTGGTGCCCTATATGGCCGGTTTACCCGTCACAGTAAGCCTTCGCGGCCCGCACTTTGCGGGTTTTTCGGCCCGCTTAGGACGTCTGGTCAGGGAGTTACTGTGGCGGTCACCGTTCATATCGGGCAGTACACGGATGGTCACATTACGGTCGCGAACGCAACCGGATCCAAACAGATAGAAAATATTCCTTCTTTTCCTGAAGGAATATTTGCGATCTTTACATATTACATGGAAATATTAATAACAGATTTATATATTATTAACATATTATTCAGAAATATTGAGATTGAGATATTATTACCATATTATTAAGAAATATCTCGACATATTACATGCAGCTTTTATATGAAAGAATATAAGAAACAAATACAAGTTTTTAAATGATACAGAATTATAATCTTTAACATGAACATCGCATTTTACAGGTACAAATACACAGCACATAAGTGTTTATACATTTACAGAATCGAGTCTATAAGGGCAAGGGTTTCAGTTTATGTACCCTTATAGCTCTACACATATTTCCTTCCACACATACACAGCACATAAGTGTTTATACATTTACAGAATCGAGTCTATAAGGGCAAGGGTTTCAGTTTATGTACCCTTATAGCTCTACACATATTTCCTTCTACACATACACAGCACATAAGTGTTTATACATTTACAGAATCGAGTCTATAAGGGCAAGGGTTTCAGTTTATGTACCCTTATAGCTCTACACATATTTCCTTCTACACATACACAGGTGTTTATTTATACACCGCGTTTATCATTTCCCTTGTACCACATTCATACGTACAAGGGAGATCGCATACGTCCGATACACCATTGATAAAACTTTGTATGTGAAATTTGATCCCAGCTTTTTAAAATTGCTTTTGAATTAATTGTTATGTTTTTTTAAAACCATTTTTGTGATTTTTTCCCATTGCTGAAGAAGATTTGTGAAGTTACATCTGTCTATTTTTCGTCTTCTATGTTTTGTTTTCAATTTTTATAGTGTTTTTCTATTATGTGCCTTTTGTGTTTGTATATTTTTGCACAATGCTAATTGTGATCGTAACATGTGATTTTGTACGATTTCATACCTGTTTCTTTCTGATTGTAATTATGTAAAACTATTTTTTGAATATATTGTGTCGATCTTGACATAATGTGTTGAGCACTCAATACTTTTTCTTTTCTAATTTTTATTATTTTTGTTGTGAGGTTCATTTTACCGTTTACTTATATAAAGAAATAAATATAAATTAGAATCACTGGATTAGGCATGCAACTCGTTGTTCGTAATCGCACATGTAAGCAATACTACCATACCTGAAGAGACAACAACACTCGCAGTCATCATGCTCGTGTAAGTATTGTTACCAGATGCACAGTTTTGCTAGACTACGGCCTCTTTTTTGAACCAAACAAATCCGGAAAACGCGTTTTGAAGACAAGCGTTTAACCGGCTAGGACGAAGTGGGCAATGCTCTTTTATACGGTCAACCAATGAATTTTAATATGTCATGAAGCATTATTTATTTATTTAACACTTTTATTGCAAATATAATCTGGAGGGTTTATTGCCAGGTGGCAATCTCTTCCAACCAACCAGACAAACGTAAATGAAGCAAATTACGCGGTCGCATAAATTATTCAAATGACTATCCATCCCCACGATATCCATAAACATATATGTACTTGAGCACATGCCCACGAGCCCCACAAAGACGGACAATCACCCGAACATTATTTTTCATATAAAGTGAAATATCATCAATCAAAAGGAAAGGAAGGGATGGTGGAGAGGAAAGGAAAAGAAAAATCGGGAATGAAGCACGTTATTTAACTGACTAGAAATTAAGAGTTTTTTCAGTCGCTTCTTAAAGCATGCCAAGGACAGAGCGAGTCTTATATTGGTTTGTAACTGATTCCAGAGTCTCATTGTATGTAATTGGAAAGGCCAATAAACAAACTCTGTTTGAGCGTAGCGCTAATCCATGATTGGAAAGACGCTGAAAATTTTTGGCGAGATAAGAGGGGGCAGCGGGACAGTTAAGGATATTATACAATAGAGACAGTATGTGAATTTGGCGTCTATTTCTAATATTCAACCAGCTCAATGCCTTCTGATATGAAGTTATATGATCGTACTTATGTAGGTTGAAAATGAACCTTAGATACACATTTTGAAGACGCTGTAATTTGTCCAGCTGTTTTTCTGTAACATCCAAGTAACATACGTCCGCATAGTCCAGAATCGAAAAGAGCAGAGATTATGTTATGTCTACTGGACATATGTTCAGCAGTCAAAGAATTAATCAAAACGATTTCCATGAATTAGAGATATTGAGGTCGATTCCAAAGAGAATCAAACTCGAATCCACCTTGACGTAAAACGGGAGGTTTACCATCTTAGTCACGGATATCAACGTCATAGTAATGTAAGTAATTCTTCGCAGGACACGCTTTTCTGCTGCAATCATTATGATTTTATGACTTTCAAATATTCAAACATCACTTCTAATATCAAGGTGAGCATTATCAAATCACTGTGACAATCAAACATCACTTCTAATATCAAGGTGAGCATTATCAAATCACTGTGCACAATCAAACATCACTTTTAATATCAAGGTGAGCATTATCAAATCACTGTGCATAATCAAACATCACTTCTAATATCAAGGTGAGCATTATCAAATCACTGTGCATAATCAAACATCACTTCTAATATCAAGGTGAGCATTATCAAATCACTGTGCACAATCATTTTTTTAAGATATTACAATTGATTTTCTGTCAAAAATAATGCTTAGTGTATTTCCCTATCTTAAGTATATTTCTCTATCATACAAACATATGTATAAAGTCTAAAACATTATTATGTTTTATCGCTTTACTATGTAAGTTTGCTAAAAACCAACTACTACGATATATTATTTTGTCGCTCTATACTCGAACCCGAATAAATACAAATTTATATCGTTAGCGAAAAATCATTCCTCTCAATTTCACTTGAGCTCCTGTGTTTAAATTAAGGTGACCGTGTTTTATTTACTTCGAAATAAGAAATGTAATTATTTTGGATGAATATAAGCTAAAAAATAATATATTAAGTAGAATGCAAATAGCACGTTCGAGGAGATTGGCTGTATTGAATGAATTCGGGATGAAAGAATAAGTGAGAGGCGTAGTAGAGGACGACCAAGAAAAGTATAGTTGTAGAAAGTGGACGGTATTTTAAAAGAAGGATTAAGAGGAAAAGATGAGATTGTATGAGAATATTTATGAATGTGGAGGAAGTGAAGGAAGAGTGTCGTGATTGAAAAGATGGGAGCTCTGTCCTCTCTGACTACCCCAATAAGGAAATGGCGTTAGAGTGTATATGTATTGTATTTAAATAAATAAAATATATTCCTTTCCATACATTTTATACACATACACATCATCACACCTTGTCCCTTACGGAGTAAGCAGATAGAACAGATCTTAATATTATTTACGCCATCACAAACTGAGCTATTAAGAGCATCAACAATTACACACGGAATGTCCATGTTGAATGAATTTTCCGATGTCGATAGCTTAAATATCTCGTTTGATAAATTAAGGATTACATACATGTCATAACGCCGTGTCCCTTGCGGGATAGGCAGAGAGAATAGATATACAAACTTTTCTATACTAACACACAACTTTTGGCTCCTCCACATTCATACATCTTGTCATGCACAATATGTTTTATAAATTGACAGTTCTTCTCCACGTGCCGTGTCCGGTCCGCCTAACGTTGGCGATCACCCTTAAGAATTTATCTCTGTATTTTTATCGGCACGAAACAGCACCTCAATGGTTAAGCAACTACATAGTGTCCCAATAAGAGTGCTGGATTTAAATTTCGCACTATTTATTTGCAAGGTTGGCAGCTCTAAAAAAATTATATGTGCCATTTTTCTATATTGCGATTAGTAAATATGGAAAACTACACGAAAGAACAATGTGCTATTATTGTTAAAACTCATTATAAAAATGGGGAAAGTTTTGCTGAAATAGTTCGTAAACTTCGTGGAATTTGTGGTCGAAATAATATTCCAAATGAGCCATCAATTTGAAGGTTTATTTAAAAAATTGAGGAAACTGGTTCAATTCTGGACAATAAGTCACCCATGCGTCCTCGTAACGGGCGTTCACTCGAAAAAATAGCCGCAGTGAGAGAAAGTGTTGCTGAAACCCCAGGGACATCAATTCGTCATCGTTCACAAGAATTAGACGTTACAAAAAACACCTTACAGCGAATTCTTGCGAAAGATTGGGTCTGCATGCCTACAAGATCCAACTGACCCAAGAACTCAAACCAGAAAACTAAATCCGGCTCTAATAATGTAGCACCCTTTATATACAGATAAGCTATCGAAATTCTCGTTCCTATTTGGTTTATTTTTTACTCTTTGAGAAATGGAGATTGTGACGAATGGATACTGACATGTTCATGTGTTACAAATTGACTTAGAAAAATATTGTGATGTGGTATTTCTTTTACAATTATAAAAAGTAAACTGTTTCATTGAACTTAACTAAAACAAACTGGCAACCATGGCATTGTTTGACTTCGTTTCAGGAATTTTGGATTTAATTCCCAATTATACCTTATTTTGATAAAATACTTCGACCGGCAATACTTGCGCTCAATAGACGTGTCCGTGTATTTTTAACCGTTTCACGTGCAACAGTATTGCTATCTTGCGCAATTACGAATAACAAGTTACGTGCCTACTCCAGAAGCTTTTAACTTGGGAGATCTAAGACAATATTGTCTCCTCCCCACGCTATTTTATATTTCTTAATCGCTAAGTTGAAAATTTTCAATTTTCAAAGGGCAATTAAGATAAACTCTTCTAAAGAGCGCTCCAACTCGGGTCTGCTACCCACTTCTCTGTCTGCAATCTCTTCTTTGTGTAGAGTACAACCTTGTGGAATTATTGCCATATGTCAATCTCCTCCAACCAATTAGAAAGAGGTTTAGGAGGCCTTTAGTGAAAACCAGTCTGAAAATCTTTTGGTTTTTTTTAATTTGGGCTCCAGCGGGAATCAAACCCGCAACCAGGTCGGAAACTAGGCGTCGTATCAACTAGGTCATGGAGGTCAAAAAATCCCCATTCGAATGAATAAAGTAATGTTTTATAAAAAGGAATATTTGATTTAATAAACAACAAAAAAGATATATCTGAATCTTAACAAGGGTGCACCCCACAAATTGTGGCGTTTGTCCCAGTTTCCCAGCTCGCAAATAATGCCATCGGCTGGCGGGTGGCGGTGGTTGGTGGCGCTCGGAGCCTTTAATGCCAGAATTTGAAGATTGGACCTTTACCTTTGTCATCTGGGGGATTAGAGCCGACAATAACGGTTTAGCGCTCCTCCCTGGCGCCTCTCCCATGCGCCACATCACTAGTGCCTTCCTAATTACCGACTGTGCTCCAAATCACTTACTCCTTCCTTTATACCGAAATAAATTATGTAGAATATTGTCCCCTTTTTAAAAAATAAATCCTCGCTGTTTTCACCTAGTGAATGAAAACACGAAAGAAATAAATCCAAGGATTTTAATATGTCACCAATGACTGAGAAAAGGGGGCAGGATATGGAAAGGGAAATTTGATTATCAAATTTAAATAGCAGGGCAATATTTGCTTAAGCATAGCCAAAGTTCGTAATCGAAGAAAGGTTAAAAAAAATCGTCGACATATTTATTTATTTTACATTTGATACAAACTTAAACCAATTACATCGAATAATAAGAAAAAAATTAAAGAATGAGTTTTAATATGATATGACAACATTATTTTTATGTTTTTTTTTATGATTTAATAGGTTAGTCAAAAGGTATTGAAAGTGACATCTATGGAGCAGTAGAAAACCAAAATTTCTACGCCATTTTAATATTTCATCTTTCATAAGAACGTACTCAAAATTTTATTTCGATCTGTCAATTCATTCTTTGTTTACAAGCCATTTGAAGTTGACGTGTCAGTGTATTTTTTAACAATGGAAAAATCCGAATATCGTGCAGTGATTAAATTCTTTGTTTTGGAAGGTTTATCGGCTACTGAGATCCATGCAAAGATGGTGAAAGTATTAAAGGAGTCTTCTCCTTTATTTCCAACCGTTCACCGATGGGTTTTGGAGTTTAAGCGTGGCCGTACAAGCGTTGAAGACGATCCACGCTCAGGACGTCCAAAAAGTGCATCAACACCAGAAATCATAGCGAAAATATAGGATATGGTTTTGAAAGATCATCGATCGACTGTGGATGTGATAGCTGACACCATAGGCATCTCACATGGAACAACATGGCATATTTTGGCTGAAGTTTTGGGTTTCAAAAAACTGTGTACACAATGGGTGCCGCATTTGCTAACAATGTAACAAAAACACGTTCAAATGCGACTTTCTGAGCAACATTTGGAGCAATTTCGGAAGGATAAAAAGGATTTTCTGCGTCGATTCATCACTATGGATGAGACTTGGGTCTACCACCATGATCCTGAATCAAAACAAGAGGCTAAGGAGTGGTGTGAACCAGGCACTTTGGCTCCGAAGCGAGTTCGTGTCCAGAAATCGGCCAAGAAGGTGTTAGCGTCAGTTTTTTGGGATGCAAAAGGAATTTTATTGATAAATTATCTCCAAACTGGTAAGACAATCAACTCTGATTATTATTGTGACCTTTTGGACCAGTTGGATGAAAAAATTTGTGAAAAAAACCCGGTTTGCAGAAGAAATTCAGATTTGCTTTTTTTCTCTTTTCGCTGTTGATGAGTCGGGGATGGTGTGTGCATTATCTTCTCATTAATTTTTATATTACTGCTTATTTAATCCCATGTATTGTGTTGTGGTTTGTATGTGTGAACATCATTTTCCATTTGTCATTTTATTTTTATAAAATTGGGACTCCTTGAGGCTTTTCTCTTTTCGTTTTTTTTATCTTTTTTGCTGACAGTTAACCTGAGGAGATATACGAGTATATGTACATATTATGTTGCTATCAAGAACCTGTATTTATTTGTTTGATTCAATCTGAGGTGGTATTTATGGATTTCATTTTAATTTTTTTTTTCTGACATCTATTTATTTTCTTCTTAATCTATATGTGCAAGAGTGTAAGCTGAAAAACATCTGATGTCGCCTGGCAACTACCTCGCAGCTGGGCTCACCCTATATTGGTGGGGTTTATCTTGACTGGGAGGACGTTATGAGATGAGCCCAGACCTTTTGATAGTTTCACTCTTAAATGAGTTTTCTGCTATTTATGTGTTTTTGAAATGTACAATATTTAAATATAGTATGTAAAAACTATGTTGCTATCAATAAACCTATATTTATTAATATATATTATTCATATTACTAATGCCTTCCAGTGAAGTAAGTGGTTCAGTTATTTCGACAAAGTTTATTAAGGAGTTCAATCTTCAAGTTATTTACCGAGACATGGACGATATCGACATCGGAAAATTCATTCAACAAGGTTATCCCGTGCGTGAGTGGTGATGCTCTAAACAGCTTCAGTTCGTGAATGTGACACCGAAAATAATCTTAACTCACAATGTCTTAAATAAATAATTGTCCGGTACATTAAACAAAACTGTTAATCAACAAGGATTTGCTATTTTTCTTGCAATTTGTATATGTATAAACAGATGCGACTTTTCTTCCTTCTTACTTTTCCTATTTTCAAAATATCATTAACTTGATCCAACCATACTTTTCTTGGTCTTCCTCTACTGCGCCTACCATGGGATAGGACATAGAAACACGTGTAGCGGGGATTAATGTAATTAGTGGAATAATAAAGTAATTTACAAGTTTGTGGACGGGCCACTGCATAGTGGCTAGTCAGTCACCTTTACAGAATGGGTACTCGTATTGTGGAGTATGCCGGCTACTAGTGTGGTCTGGATGATGAAACAATAGACCATGTATTTTTCGGTTGTCCTTTGCGAGACAGATTTGATTTACTAAAAGCCATATATTTACCGCGTCCAATAAATGCTGCGTTTCTTTCTTCTTCATGGAACTTTTCCACTTATAGATCGATTGTTTAATTTTGAACTTAAATCAGTTGAAACTTGAAATTGTCTAGAATTAGCATTTTTTATATTAGTTTTATTACATTGACTCATTACTGTATACTGACTTTAATTTGGTGGCACAAATCATCCTAGTTTGGGTGGATTGCCTTTCATATATTAAAAAAAAACATAGATTTATTTTAAAACTGAAGGAGTAATACCCAAGCGCATCCTTTAAAAAATAGGAATAAAGGCATGGATAAAATCTATACTCTTTTCAATAAATGTGTCATAGAAATCTCTGTTGGACTCGCTCAACTATCAGGGAATTCTGGATTCCTCTCTAGTTATATATGATTGAGCCGCACTCTTATCTACTGCGAACCAGTGAATTATAAAGAGATATCATAACAGCGCTACGATCAAATGTCTTAGAGAATCTTACAACAAATTCCAGGACTTAAATAACATATATAAACACATAATTTTAATTAAGACGCTCTTCTGTTTGAAGAGCTGATAGTATACATTATGTGTGACATTTTGTGTTATATAATAAAGATTGGATGCGTGTCACAAAATGTTTTTCGGTTTGATATGTTTCATACATGTCAACCTTAGTGTTACTCTAAAAATAGCGATTCAAAAAATTGCTTTTAGACTAACTCTGCATTAACTTACCCGGAAAGTTCAAAATTACTCGATCAGTAATAATTTACTTGTGATTGTAATTTGTTTTTATCAAACACTGTTTATTCCACTTTTTTGTGACGGTACAACCTTACCGGTTTCAAGGTTTTCACCTCATTTTCAGGGGAACGCAAACAAGAGTCTTGTTTGCGATCCCCTGAAGATGAGGTGAAAGCATTGAAACCGGTAGGGTTATACCGTCACAAAAAAGTGGAATAAACAGTGTTTGATAAAAATAAATTGCAATGTATTTAAACCTCCACAACGTTAATGCCTTAACTATAAACAACATATTACTTATGATTATTTTAATTCACAATGAAAACAAACGACCATGACGCGACTTATGATAATACATATCTTATTGTTTCGAGTGATAAAATCCTCCAAATCAAAATACACTACTCTTACACCTAAATCCGAACGTGTTACTTTCACATAAGGGACGATCTACAAAGGTTTCTTTGTAGTTCGTCATCCCTTGGCAAGTTTTTTACGGTTTTCCTACCAAATATGTTTCACGAGACATATGCAGATGGATATATCTAATGTATTTTAATAGCCGTAGCCACTATCTTCTTGCGCTTACTCTCAACTAACATGCTGTATATTCATTTCGTAGTATTTTAATCTGTCAATAATAGCAGGTTCGAGTCTCAAGCTAGATCACCCTTGAAGAGAGTCTACCCTCTAAACAGCACCATGAAAATTATCATTTTACTAACATTATACACCCCTATTAGTTGAATGAGTCCGACCGCGAGGGTGCAAAATATTTGTAAGCGCTTTTTTCTTGCTTCGTTGACTATTTCATAATATTGTACCTGCCTGTATACCTACCTAAATGAATTGTCAAAATAACGAGTGAATTGTTAAAACACAAATAAATTAAATTAATTATTGTTAAATTCGTAAACATACAGGGTCATTGACCGATCAAGTATTCATAGATAGCTATACGTCAAGAACGGCGACAATGTTTACTATTTTTATAGTACCCGCGATTTGTCCAGTCATCTCCAAATATAAATAATTAATCTACCGCCAATTTACGTGCCAAAGCGAGACGGAGCATGTAACGCGAACTGGTTCACCCATTTGTATAAAAGACCGGCGCTCCGATAAATAAACATATATTCGTATTGTCATTCAGTCAACTGTCAAGACTTTGTTATTTATTTACCTGCTGTCCACTTATCGATTTATATCCGCATTCCTGAGTCCATATTTATTGACAACAAATCAAGATCATCATGACTTATAGAAATAAGCAATCCGCTATATTGATGATTCTGTACGAGAAGTAACGCAGAATCAGCTAAAACGAAGATAACGATGTCGATATCAAGATCATCAGCACGTCCTAATAGGACACATGCTATACTGATAGCGACCATTGTTACAATATAAAAATAATTAGATATTTACTTTGAATTAATTCACTCTTCACATGCCATCATTTTTACCATGGACATCAAAACACAACATAAATAGCCAACTTTACTCCTACTGGAGGCATTTTAAAGACTAGACAAAACCTCAGTTTCAGACTTTGAAAATTGGATCGACCTTAGCTTTGTCATTTTGAGGATTTTAACCGATGATAACGGTCTAGTGAATTGCACCCCGTGGCTACCTAATAACCTACCGAAACCTTTTACTCGCTCTCTTGACGTTATACTCGTAGGATGTATAGCACTTTATCATGTTTTAATATTTCCAGCTTTAAACTGATTTTTTAGTTCTTTTACATTTATTTTTTATTCTCTATCAATTTCAATGGTAATTTGTTTTAAAAATCAATGGATTTTTTATTTTTTATTAATAGACAATAAACCCAAACTAGAATAATTTGTGTCATCAAATTCAAGTCATGATGTAATTATATTAGTCAATACATTATAATAAAACATTTTTTAAATTTATATCTATACCATTTAAAGTTTTAGCTGATTAAGCTTCAAAAATTTAACAATCAATCTATAAGTGGAAAAGTTCCACGAAGAAAGAAGAAACGCAACGTTCATTGGACGCGGCAAAGATACGGCCTTTAGTAAATCAAATCTATCTCGCTGAAAGGACAACCGAAAAATACATGCTCTATAGTTTCATCATCCAAACCACTTTCGCAGCCGGGATTATCCACGATACCCATTCTGTAAAGGTGACTAGCCACCATGCAGTGGCCCGTCCACAAATTACACATGACAGACAGTTAGATTTTATCAGCCTCTCAATCTAAGATATCTTGAGCAGGATATCAGATTCCATAATTGTGTTACCCTGTATGAAATCGGTAGTGTACACTGTATTGCCAGCAATAAAAATCACCTAAGTAACGTTTCTATCGAATGTAATGAAATCTTTTATATTACATATATGTAGATTATTCTACAAAATGTAGTAAAACAAAAACAAAAACTTAGAACCCCACCTCTGGCCACTCCGCGGTACTAACCCGTATTAGCACTGCGCGTCCCTTTGTAAATAGGAATAGTTTCACATTGAATTTGTATAGTTAAATGGTATATGTAAAAATATCAGTTTGGAAACCTTTTCAGAATTCCAAATACTGAATATGATTAAGATAATTTAATAGTTAAATGACTAAAACGTGATAACCATTTATTTGCGTTTTAGAGTAATCATTTTAAGAAATTTGGATAAATATGGTACTCGAAATAATTAAATCTGCCAAGGTTTGCCAATGCTGCATATATTACACGTTCGTTATATACAGTTAAACCTAGTAGATTTATCGACATAAGGCAATCTCTTCTAAGCTATCAGAAAGTTGCTAAAGAAGCCTTAAGTAATCAAGCATTACCCAAGTGTAAACAGAAAAAAAACTCGACAGCGTGGGCATCACATGTTTATCGACCTGCACTTTCATATTACATTGTAAAACAGAAAAAAAATATACATACGTATATACCATCATGCTTTTTCCCTGTAGAGGTAGACAGAAAGGACAGAGTAGATCAAGAAAAAGAATGGTTCGATCAAGTGAATAATATTTTAAAAAGAAAGAAATATTAAAAGTCAGAGAAATCGTAAGAGTTGCATGAGAAGGTGTATGTATAGTATGTAGAAAAGGCTAAGGATGTGTGTCGAGAGATTAAAGTTTGGCGCTCTGTCCTCTCTGCCTACTCCAACAGGGAAATGGCATGATGATATGGATGTATGTGTAAAACCGTATACTGGTGATTGTGTTCTTTAAAAAAAATGTATATATGTATAGCCTTCAAACCCCTCTTGAAACTGCATACAATCTCATTCTTTAATTGAGTCGTCAAGATATAAAACCCGCTGAGGTGGATTTTTTCAGTTTTGAGTAAATAATGATTAACTACTGCAAATTTTAATTAAATGCTAACGTGGTATATTTTCTGCTTTATTACTTTAGAAACAATAATCAATCCTATAATGAATTTCAACACAGTGAAAAACTTAATTTAATTTTGTGCAGAGCTTATTTTAAAACTCGCCGTCTTTCAGAGCAGGTTTTTCATCTTAAAGACACAATTAAAAAATATGCTATTTTAAGGGGGAAAGCAATCTCACCATATTCCTATAATTCTCATACGAAAGTGTGTCATTCAGGTTTGAATTATAACCATAAGCGCATAACAAATGTGTTATTCACATCGACAGTAAATTGCTTACGGCAATTTGCCTTACCAATACGATAGCAAAATGCTTACAACCGGTTAGCATTACGATGACAAAGCGTGAAATTAATACTCGTGAGATTTTCATGTGGTGCGATATATTTCCTGGAACATTCTTATCATCATTGTCAATTATATATTTTCTCTGTTGGTATGTGCTTCAGTTATAAATTGACAGTGATATAACAACACATATTGACCAAATCTCGCTAGATATGATGTTATGTACAATCATTCTGCATTAACTCAAGTGTCACGAAAGGGTTTTTTATTTATTATTTTTATCATTATATATTTATGTTACATGACAAGAAATATACATAATTTGCGAAAAAAACAACAGGTAATTTAATTTGGACATACAATTTTAATGGATCTGGATTTGTTGCCTTTCATTTGTCGTATCCCCAGTAAACTAGGATTTTGCCTGTATCTCACTGAGGATATTTAGCATTAAAAAATAAATCGATACTTCTTTCCGATTTTTGATTACACAAAAACAAAACCCCGTTGCACGTTCTCATCAACCTGACAAACAGTGACACTCAATTACAACTAGAAACATCGTGGTTGATTTCAAACTTTGTTTCTTTGTATTAAGCTCCTTTAATTAGATATATCCATTGTATATTTTACCGGCTATAACCACATGGTTTCTGAGTAAAACCGATTTTTTTTTAATTTTCAGACATGTACGGGGCCTTACTCCCGACTAAATAACAACAAAAAATTAAAAAAAAATTATCATGAAATTTTATAAAAATGTTCTTAAAATATAACTAATTATGTCTAAAAAACAATTCGTTCACTGAAAAAAAAATATCTTAAAAATCATCGATATTTCGGCCCATGAAATGAAAATACCCCCTTAAGTTCTTCCACACATCAGCATTTGTTTAGTTAACTTATTTGGTAACAAAACTTATCACAGAAAAACAAACTGCAAATAATAATTTGTATGATATGTGATAACCAACACATTCAGTTTTAGATGTAGTATGGTGTATATGTGTAGTATTCATATACAGTAATACATTTGGATAAAATCTCCCAAAAAAGTTTATCTTCCAGCGATTCCTGAAGCTGCGCAGATCGTAATAACGTGATAGAGATAATACATAAATAAATAATAAATATACGTTTATTGATAGCAACATAGTATGTACATAATATATTTAAATATACTTTACAAACACAAAAATTGCAGAAAATACATTTAAGGGAGAAGCTATCAATATAGTGGCGACAAATTGATTGAGCACTTACTTGCCCGCATCTACATATAGCTAGTGTTAATGTATGAAAGAAGATGAAATGAATTCATCATAAATGAAAGCATGGATTCAATTAATGTTTTAAGTAAGATGAAGGAAGGAGCATTAGAATGATTTAGAAACGGGAAGAAAATAAAAGACTAAGCGAATATATAAGTCACAAATGCAAGGTGGGTGTGAAAGTATTATAGTGTACCAAGGAAAACATGGCTGAATAAAGTGGACCAGATTTTGAGAGAAGGCAAAGTGAGAAATATGAGTAATAGAAAGTTATGCATGTATGAATATGGAAAATATAAAAGTTGTGTGCTTGGATAGAAAATAATAGAGATATGTTTATTCTGACGAACCTGTAAAAGGCAAGGCTTGATTTGTATGTAATTTTGTTTATTAGGGAATAACAAAATATTTTATGACAAAATACCGAGGTTTTTTTTTATTGACTTTTCACCTAAATTAGAGTATTCCCAGCCAGAGGAATGATACATTGAATATATCCATTGAGCATACTGAATATGTACTAAAAACACAATCACAGTTAGCCCTCACTATAATACCACGTACTAGGTAAGTCCAGAAAGTAAGTGTACTGAATTTTTGTAGGTTACAATTTTTTTTATTTAAACAAAAAAATTACGTGGTTACCGTAGGACATATGTAAGCTATTTTTCGACATAGTCGCCATTCCTCTCAATGCAGGTGGTGAGCGGGGTATCAACTTTTTGATGCCTTCCTCGAAGTAGTTTCCCGCCAACCCCTCCGTCCACTTCTCCACCTCCTCCTTTACCTCCTCGTCGGTTGAAAACCTTTTTCCACCCATGTGCAGCTTCAGGGAGGTAAAGAGATAGTAATCTGAAGGTGCTAGGTCAGGGGAATGCACGGGATGGTTCAGGACATCCCATTTAAACGAGGCGAGCAGTTTCTTCGCGGCGTTGGCCGTGTGTGGTCTGGCATTGTCGTGCAGCAGGCAGACTCCCTTTGTCAGCATGCCTTTCCTCTTGTTCTGAATCGCCCTCCGCAATTTTTTTAGGGTCTCACAGTATCTTGCAGAGTTGATGGTCTCCCCTTGAGGCATATATTCAATTAAAATTATGCCTTGACAGTCCCAAAACAATTTCGTCAGTCACAATTGAAGGTCTTCCGCTCCTCTGATCATCATGCACAGACGTACGACCGTTTTTAAACTCGCGACACCACTTGTACACACTCGTACGATTCATAACTTTATCACCATATGCAATTTTCACCTCATTATAAACCTCAACCGGAGGTTTTCCCTTCCAAACGAGATAACGGATGACGCCGCGTATTTCGCACTTGGCTGGAGATTGGATTTACATTTTTCACGAAACGTGTTGTCGCGTCGACACTTCTCAACGTAGTGACCTCGAACCGGTCTCGTTGCGGAGGGGAAGGGTCAGGCTACACGGAAGTGTTGCTAACTTGTCGAAAATAAAATCCATCCGGTCGTGAGAGCCTCAGTACACTTACTTTCTGGATACGCCTCGTATATCAAATAAGAATACATATTTTAGTATATCTTTTAGAAACTATAAACTCTTCACGCTCAGCAAACAGAAGGAAACAATCGTGTGATGAACGTTCTCATATTGGTTCGTCAAAAGTATTAAACATCCCCTAAAAAGTTGGATACGCATCCTTTAGTGCAATGCTTCTCAAATCTAATCATATCACCGTTCCAAAATCTAAAAAAGGAAATGTATGTTAAGAATCCCTAAAAATCGTTTTTAGCGACCAAAAGTATTTTATTTCCCATTAGTTATCATTATAAATATATTTTTACTAAAAAAATTATGGCAAAATTTACTTTACATGTAAAGCAAAAATTAAATGAAATACTCGTACAACAAAAACTAACTTCATATTTAGCTACTACAGTTGATAAAAAGCTGTATTTATATAATCTCCAGACACAAATAACACGAATATCATGCGGATTACGACAATATGATTTTTGTATAACGTAATTTATTTTTGTCTAACAAATTTAAACAATTTATAAATATAATTAGATGTTGTTTTTCAAATACTGAATTTTTTTACGGCTTCCTGGCAAGCCTTACCTTCTCGTTTAAGAAGCAATGCTTTTGTGAGCATTCGAAGAATATACGATCCAACGATTCCCATCTAATGGCACATTCGTAATCTAAATTTCCGCCATTTCGCGCTTGATAGTTATATATTTAATTATATACAAAGTTAACGAAACTTTCAAACATTTCTTTTAGGAGGCGAAATAAGGATATTATAAATATCGTAATGATAACTATGAACTGACTTTTCGGAGCCTTTCACACTGATCACGCCATAACGTGACGCGGAATGTGGGGGCGCTCTTTTATCGCGGCCGCATCGTCATCATCCCGGCCCTGTCGCGCGCTGGCCGCATCGTCTTCGTTCCCGGCCCCGCCAAGCGTATTATCACAAGTTGAATTGGAGAGTATTGTTGCGTGTGTCGGCTACCGCTGTCTCGACGACGATTTCGCCCGGTCTCGTCCACTTGTTCATAGGCCATCGCCGGGAGAAGACCTCAAATCCGGGCTAGCGAGTCGCCGGCGCGCTCTTCATCGCCGAAACCTGGGCCGAGTTACCTGTGACTAACCGCGACCACTATCTAGAAGTGCATGACGGGTTACCTGTTGTTAGCCGAGATCTCTGAATCCTGTTATCCACGCCATCATCGAACCTACACCACAACCGTGAGTAGAATCCCTTTATATCCTATTCTTTCCGGTTTGGCTAACGCCAAACCATATGGTCCTTCGAATCCGTTACCATAGCCATGAAAAAACAGTCCACTGAACCACTATCTCGAGCTAAATCAATTACAGCCGCCTTTTAATAATCCGATTCAAAATCAAATTCAAAAACAGTTCTCCCTTCAAAAAGAACAAAAAAAAAATTCCTCAAAGTTTGTGTCATGACAAAGCGAATATGCACCTCAATATTCGTGTATCATGTTGTTGTAAATTCTAATAATCCATTATTCAAAATTCAAACTAAATAAATTATTGCGGGTACATATTAATTTTTTTTCAATTCAAAGAATATTTAAATCACCGAGTTATATTCAAATAAGTAACATGTTTTGTTTAATTTTAAACCAAATTACCATCGGCATATTTTAAAAATTAACAGTAAAAATTATTGCTGCAAGCTGGGTCGGGTCGACTAACATTTATTCGATATATAGTTCTTGAACATGAACTATTTATTATTATAAATTATAAAATATTAAGTTTTTTAATATTTTTCCAATATTATTCTCTTTTCAAGTTGCTGCTAAATCTCAAATCCTAACTTCATTTATCATCGTGTCAATAATAACTTCTTCTCCTCATTCACTATTTCTTCGTTTATACATTGTGCTTCATAATTTTAAATTCTCAAAATTATTACAAAAATATTATTTTCTTTTCAAATTGCTGCTAAATCTCAAATCTTAACTTCATTTATCATCGTGTCAATAATAACTTCTTCTCCTCATTCACTATTTCGTCGTTTATACATTGTGCTTCATATTTTAAATTCTCAAAATTATTACAAAAATATTATTCTCTTTTCAAGTTGCTGCTAAATCTCAAATCCTAACTTCATTTATCATCGTGTCAATAATAACTTCTTCTCCTCATTCACTATTTCTTCGTTTATATATTGTGCTTCATAATTTTAAATTCTCAAAATTATTACAAAAATATTATTTTCTTTTCAAATTGCTGCTAAATCTCAAATCCTAACTTCATTTATCATCGTGTCAATAATAACTTCTTCTCCTCATTCACTATTTCGTCGTTTATACATTGTGCTTCATATTTTAAATTCTCAAAATTATTACAAAAATATTATTTTCTTTTCAAATTGCTGCTAAATCTCAAATCTTAACTTCATTTATCATCGTGTCAATAATAACTTCTTCTCCTCATTCACTATTTCGTCGTTTATACATTGTGCTTCATATTTTAAATTCTCAAAATTATTACAAAAATATTATTCTCTTTTCAAGTTGCTGCTAAATCTCAAATCCTTACTTCATTTATCATCGTGTCAATAATAACTTCTTCTCCTCATTCACTATTTCGTCGTTTATACATTGTGCTTCATATTTTAAATTCTCAAAATTATTACAAAAATATTATTCTCTTTTCAAGTTGCTGCTAAATCTCAAATCCTAACTTCATTTATCATCGTGTCAATAATAACTTCTTCTCCTCATTCACTATTTCGTCGTTTATACATTGTGCTTCATATTTTAAATTCTCAAAATTATTACAAAAATATTATTCTCTTTTCAAGTTGCTGCTAAATCTCAAATCCTAACTTCATTTATCATCGTGTCAATAATAACTTCTTCTCCTCATTCACTATTTCGTCGTTTATACATTGTGCTTCATATTTTAAATTCTCAAAATTATTACAAAAATATTATTCTCTTTTCAAGTTGCTGCTAAATCTCAAATCCTAACTTCATTTATCATCGTGTCAATAATAACTTCTTCTCCTCATTCACTATTTCGTCGTTTATACATTGTGCTTCATATTTTAAATTCTCAAAATTATTACAAAAATATTATTCTCTTTTCAAGTTGCTGCTAAATCTCAAATCCTAACTTCATTTATCATCGTGTCAATAATAACTTCTTCTCCTCATTCACTATTTCTTCGTTTATACATTGTGCTTCATATTTTAAATTCTCAAAATTATTACAAAAATATTATTCTCTTTTCAAGTTGCTGCTAAATCTCAAATCCTAACTTCATTTATCATCGTGTCAATAATAACTTCTTCTCCTCATTCACTATTTCGTCGTTTATACATTGTGCTTCATATTTTAAATTCTCAAAATTATTACAAAAATATTATTCTCTTTTCAAGTTGCTGCTAAATCTCAAATCCTAACTTCATTT
The DNA here is from genome assembly GCA_949825065.1 of Odontocerum albicorne. NCBI lineage: Eukaryota > Metazoa > Arthropoda > Insecta > Trichoptera > Odontoceridae > Odontocerum > Odontocerum albicorne. Next base: position 23,255,387 of record OX463857.1, read on the forward strand.
ATCATCGTGTCAATAATAACTTCTTCTCCTCATTCACTATTTCGTCGTTTATACATTGTGCTTCATATTTTAAATTCTCAAAATTATTACAAAAATATTATTCTCTTTTCAAGTTGCTGCTAAATCTCAAATCCTAACTTCATTTATCATCGTGTCAATAATAACTTCTTCTCCTCATTCACTATTTCTTCGTTTATACATTGTGCTTCATAATTTTAAGTTCTCAAAATTATTACAAAAATATTATTTTCTTTTCAAATTGCTGCTAAATCTCAAATCTTAACTTCATTTATCATCGTGCCAATAATAACTGCTTCCTCTTATTCACTATCTCTTCGTCTATTCATTGTGCTTCATTTTAAATTCTCAAAATTATTACAAAAATTATTACACATTACAAAAGCATTATCCTTTTCTTTCAAAATGCCGTCAAAATCACAAGCCGCGAAGTTTCGTGAGAGCCACAGAGCAATAACGCAACTAAGAGACATTGCATCTGCCATAAATTCAGGTGACTTTTCGAAGTATTCCGTTGCTGACTTTGAGGGGCGCTTCTCTAAATCAGATGAGGTCAAAAGTAGGCTGGATGACGTGTATTACCAGATATTGGATTCCGCCGATCTCGATGATAAGACGGAGACCCAATATACCGACAACTATCGTGCAGCATGCGATGCTTACACAGATATGCTTGTCGCCAAAGCAAGTTTCACTTCACAACCGACTGCATCGGCTTCTCAGCCCTCAACATCTTCTATACCCGCTTCCGTTCTGCCCAAAATTGAGCTTCCTAAATTTTCTTCAAAATTGGAAGATTGGCCGTCATTCATTGCCATTTTTAAGAGCTTGACGGACCAAATCGGCAATCTTACCGATGCAGTGAAGCTCCATTACCTTTTTTCGAGTCTTAGTGGAGAGGCTCTTAGCATGATATCTCACTTAAAGATCACCAATGAGGGCTATGCGGTGGCCTTAGCCATTCTGACTAAGCGCTATGAAAACCGCAGGGTGCTCATCGACCGGTTTGTGGATGTCATGTTGGAGCTTCCCACTATCACATCCCGCTCAGATATCCGTCAGCTGTTCTTAAACCCCCTCGTTTCAGCTCAATCAGCACTACAAAATTTAAATCTGCCCATTAAAGAGTGTGATTACGTTTTCGTATCCATACTGGTACGAAAACTGAAAGGTGAACTCCGCTCTTTGTTCGAACGTAGGCACGGGTCGGATGAACGTCTGCCTACCCTTCAACATTTAATCACGTTTCTTGAAGAACATGCACGCTGTGTTGAAACAGAAAGAGCCAACACATCTAATCAGCCCATTCACCAGCCCTCACCACTCTTTTATGGCTCAGGCGGACGGTCATCCACCCTGCAGCGTGCTCGTACTCCACAAAGACAGCAATTTCGGTCCATTCGGTCTCCTCAACCAGCTTACTTGGCCCAAACATCCACCACAACCCCAACGACCGACCGTCCTTTCTGCCCTTGGTGCAACACCAGGGGCCACAGACTAATGGCGTGCCCAAATTATCAAAATCAGCCCGTTCAAGGTCGTTGGGATTTTATCGCGGCGAGCGGTCATTGTCGACGCTGCCTCGGACCTCATAATGCAAATGATTGCGAAACTACGGGGTCGTGCTGGGAGTACAAGAGTGACAGGCATCACACTTCCCTTCACCACCCCGGTACGTCATCTTTGACGCAATCATCAGCCCACTTTCGGCCATTGTCACCCCGAGAGCAGCCTCGGCGGCGATCGGCCCGTGAATCTCCACAGCGCTCGTCACAAACAGGATATAGGTCTCCGCCGCCAACCCGAAAAAATAATCAACAAGACCCACAATTATGACTTTTGGATGGTGCTGAGGTCTCTTTGGGGCCCGGCAGGCCTATAGCCTTCGGCACGACCTTTGACTGTGCATTACTGGGACTTGTTGTCAACCCAAACTCAGCCCATCCTCGCGGCTCTCCCAACTCATGCGCTTCAACTCAAAAGCGACTCAGCCCAAACTCAGCCCGTACTTGCGGCTCTCTCAACCCATGCGCTTCAACTCAAAAGCGACTCAGCCCAAACTCAGCCCGTACTTGCGGCTCTCTCAACCCATGCGCTTCAACTCAAAAGCGACTCAGCCCAAACTCAGCCCGTACTTGCGGCTCTCCCAACTCATGCGCTTCAACTCAAAAGCGACTCAGCCCAAACTCAGCCCGTACTTGCGGCTCTCCCAACTCATGCGCTTCAACTCAAAAGCGACTCAACCCAAACTCAGCCCATGCGCTTCAACTCAAAAGCGACTCAACCCAAACTCAGCCCATGCGCATCAACTCAAAAGCGACTCAACCCAAACTCAGCCCATGCGCCATAACTCAAAGGCGACTCAACCCAAACTCAGCCCATGCGCTTCAACTCAAAAGCGACTCAACCCAAACTCAGCCCATGCGCCTCAACTCAAAGGCGACTCAACCCAAACTCAGCCCATGCGCTTCAACTCAAAGGCGACTCAACCCAAACTCAGCCCATGCGCTTCAACTCAAAAGCGACTCAACCCAAACTCAGCCCATGCGCTTCAACTCAAAAGCGACTCAACCCAAACTCAACCCATGCGCTTCAACTCAAAAGCGACTCAGCCCAAACTCAGCCCATGCGCTTCAACTCAAAAGCGACTCAACCCAAACTCAACCCATGCGCTTCAACTCAAAAGCGACTCAACCCAAACTCAGCCCATGCGCTTCAACTCAAAAGCGACTCAACCCAAACTCAGCCCATGCGCCTCAACTCAAAGGCGACTCAACCCAAACTCAGCCCATGCGCTTCAACTCAAAAGCGACTCAACCCAAACTCAGCCCATGCGCCTCAACTCAAAGGCGACTCAACCCAAACTCAGCCCATGCGCTTCAACTCAAAGGCGACTCAACCCAAACTCAGCCCATGCGCTTCAACTCAAAAGCGACTCAACCCAAACTCAGCCCATGCGCTTCAACTCAAAAGCGACTCAACCCAAACTCAACCCATGCGCTTCAACTCAAAAGCGACTCAGCCCAAACTCAGCCCATGCGCTTCAACTCAAAAGCGACTCAACCCAAACTCAACCCATGCGCTTCAACTCAAAAGCGACTCAGCCCAAACTCAGCCCATGCGCTTCAACTCAAAAGCAACCCAGCCCAAACTCAGCCCATACTTGTAGTTCTCTCAGCTCATGGAGGTACAAAGATTTCTTTCAGTCAATGAAGATAAAATCCACAAAACAGTTACTTTATGGTATCGTAGGTGATCAGCACTTGACCTTTGAGGAATTTACCACACTCTTAACACGAATCGAGGCTGTCCCTAACTCCTACCTCCACACCCTTCCAACCCGCTCCAAATGGCTTTCATCATCCTCCTCTCCTCAAATCGGAGAGCTCGTCCTGATCAAGGAGGACAACCTGCCGGCACTGAAGTGGCGACTCGGACGCATCACCCGCACCATACCGGGCAGCGATGGAGTGACACTTGTGGTGGACCTCAACACGGCGGCCCGTGGGAGGTCCTCCCGGCGCCCCAGGATGATCACGCCATAACGTGACGCGGAATGTGGGGGCGCTCTTTTATCGCGGCCGCATCGTCATCATCCCGGCCCTGTCGCGCGCTGGCCGCATCGTCTTCGTTCCCGGCCCCGCCAAGCGTATTATCACAAGTTGAATTGGAGAGTATTGTTGCGTGTGTCGGCTACCGCTGTCTCGACGACGATTTCGCCCGGTCTCGTCCACTTGTTCATAGGCCATCGCCGGGAGAAGACCTCAAATCCGGGCTAGCGAGTCGCCGGCGCGCTCTTCATCGCCGAAACCTGGGCCGAGTTACCTGTGACTAACCGCGACCACTATCTAGAAGTGCATGATGGGTTACCTGTTGTTAGCCGAGATCTCTGAATCCTGTTATCCACGCCATCATCGAACCTACACCACAACCGTGAGTAGAATCCCTTTATATCCTATTCTTTCCGGTTTGGCTAACGCCAAACCACACACCTTTTATGGTATAATGTACACTCCTTTGTAAGATAAGTGTTGGCTTATCTGCAGTCCCTTGAACTCTCCTTTCTTCCCAACTTCTGATTGAATGCATATTAATATAAGGAATATATACATCACGTTAAATGTTATAACCGATAACGTTCAATATGTTGTTAATATTTTTTGGCTTAACTCGAATTCGCTAAAATTTAAATGTACAATACGCGTCTGAAATATCACAAACGTTGAATGCTTGTACTCGTACATATAAATAAACCAAGAGATAGACTGCACTTTCGATCGCAATGTTGAATGGATTCTCCCATTGTTCTCGATTCAGAGCTGTTTGTATTGTATCAGTCAAACGTCTTTTTTTTTAGCTTTCTTCAAGTGTCGGGAAAGGATTATTTTCAAACTTTGTATACAAGTCCCTTAATAGGATGTCTACAATGTTTCTTTCAAATCTAAGTCTGAGATGTTATTTCGAAGAGTACTTAAAATCTGAGGTCAATTTCGTCTTCATTGAATAAATTGATTGTTCCGAATCGATTCAAGAAGGCGGAGTATTATGATGAAGATTTTTTTCGTTCCTGGACCTGTGGTCGGCCTCTTAATTTAAGAAGCATGAGTACAAGTATGTGCATCTTTAAGAAGCAATTGAAGACAACTCGTTTTGGGACGTTTTATCAAAATTCATGGTTTTATATAACAACCACACACACATACACTACACCTAAAGCCGAATGTGTTACTCTCACACATCGGAAGATCTATAAAGGTATATTTGTAGCTCGTTTTCTTTTGGTAAATTTTAAGTGGTTTTACTCCTAAATATGTTTTTCTAAACGTATGCGGATTTGGGGATTTAACTAGTTTAATGGCTGCAGCCACCATCTTCCTATCCTTATACTCAAAACTTATATATTTTGTATTTTTTTAGTCTGTCTAAAGAAGTGGGTTTGAGTCCCGAATTGGAACTCCCTAGATTTTGTGGTTTTATTATTATATTTATTTTTTTCATGTATGTAACTTATCTCATGACCGTGTATTAAAAATAAATTGAAAATAAAACGAATGCGTGATAATTTTTTAAGAATACAACGATTTGCCGCAAGACATAATTCCACTTTGCATTCCTGATTGATGGTCTTTTTTTATAAAAGAATCACAAAAATATATATATGTATTCAAAAATCAGTATGCTCACCTCGTTATTGAATACGAATAAGCCCATTCTCCCCATACACGCTGAAGCCTGCCAACATTGTAAATATTTTTTATTTGCTAAATTCCTCTTGCAGGGAAAATTTGGGGAGATATACGCACGACCGGTCATAACCTTGCCTTTGGCTGAATGTTAAAGAATGGCAAGAATTAAATTCGGCTTTTATTTATATTGTATTATTTGAATTTTCTCTGAAAAATGCGTTATGGCATCTCTCGTCCATTCAGGTATTGGAGGAATTTTATTTTACTTTGTTTTTTTTTTACTTTTTTATAATAGTCAACCCACCCAAACTAGGATGATTTGTGTCACCAAATTGAAATCACTATGCAATTACATAAATCATTATAAAAAACCTAATTTTTTTTTTAATTCAAGACAGCTAAAGTTTCAATTAATTAAACTTAAAATTTTAACAATCGATCTATAAGTAAAAAAGTTCCTCGAAGAAAGAAGAAACGCATCATTCATTGGACGCGGTAAAGATATGTATTTTAGTAAATAAAATTTGTCTTGCAATGGACAACCGAAAAATACATGATCTACAGTTTCATGATACAGCTTACAGTTTCATGTTATATACCCATTCTGTAAAAGTGACTAGCCATTACGCAGTGGCCCGTCCACAAATGACACATGACGGACAGTTTCATCTTGTTCATTCTTATTATATAAAACCATGGTTTCAAAGGGATATGTTGTAAGTATATTGTTGTGTAATCTTAATATTTCATTTATTACAAATAGTTTACACCAACATACTAACTTTTAACTAGATAATAATTCTTACAACTAATTATTTTAATACTAATTATTTAAAATGTACATGTCCGCTCGTTCAAGCATCATCTGTTGCCTGACAAGAATAAGCGAGGAGGACCAAGGCCTGATTGAATGTGATGAAATGCAAGAAGTCTGAACGAGCGCGACATGTACGTACTAAATAATTAGTTGTAAAAATTGTTATCTATTTATAAGTAGTATGTAGGTGTCAACTATTTCTAAGAAATTAAATATACGAGGCATATCCAGAAACTAAGTGTACTGAATTTTTGTAGGTTACAATTTTTTTTATTTAAACAAAAAAATTACGTGGTTACCGTAGTACATATGTAAGCTATTTTTCGACATAGTCGCCATTCCTCTCAATGCAGGTGGTGAAGCGGGGTATCAAAAAAATTACGTGGTTACCGTAGTACATATGTAAGCTATTTTTCGACATAGTCGCCATTCCTCTCAATGCAGGTGGTGAAGCGGGGTATCAACTTTTTGATGCCTTCCTCGAAGTAGTTTCCCACCAACCCCTCCGTCCACTTCTCCACCTCCTCCTTTACCTCCTCGTCGGTTGAAAACCTTTTTTCACCGATATGCAGCTTCAGGGAGGTAAAGAGATAGTAATCTGAAGGTGCTAGGTCAGGGGAATGCGCGGGATGGTTCAGGACATCCCATTTAAACGAGGCGAGCAGTTCCTTCGTGGCGTTGGCCGTGTGTGGTCTGGCATTGTCGTGCAGCAGGCAGACTCCCTTTGTCAGCATGCCTCTCCTCTTGTTCTGAATCGCCCTCCGCAATTTTTTAGGGTCTCACAGTATCTTGCAGAGTTGATGGTCTTCCCTTGAGGCATATATTCAATTAAAATTATGCCTTGACAGTCCCAAAACACGGATGCCATGATTTTCTTGGCTGAAATTGTTGTGTTGAACTTTTTGGCGGATGGTGAAGAGGTGTGACGCCACTGTTGAGACTGCCTTTTGGTTTCAGGCGTGTAGTGTGCAACCCAAGTTTCATCTCCAGTAATGATGAAGCGGAGAAATTCACCTCCATGGAGTTTGCAGCGCCTCAAAAACTCTTGCCCGGCATTATTTATTTCGCACTTGGCGGGAGATTGGATTGACATTTTTACGAAACGTGTTGTCGCGTCGACACTTCTGAACGTACTGACCTCGAACCGGTCTCGTTGCGGAGGGGAAGGGTCAGGCTACACGGAAGTGTAGCCAACATGTCGAAAATAAAATCCATCCGGACGTGAGAGCCTCAGTACACTTACTTTCTGGATACGCCTAGTATTAAGATTCTTAAAAATAAAATGAAATCTCGAAATTAAAATTAAGTTAGTTCATGGTTATAATATATAAATTAGATTAGTTCTTAAGATATAAATCTGTTTAAAGGTATAGCCTTTGGTAATTTTTAGTGTTATAGATTACTTTATTAATAAAATTAAAAACCGTTGGTTTATATGTACAGGTTGTCACAAAAAATGTATCTACATTTTTTTACCGTGCCTTTTACCTAAATTTGATGCAGAAATTTGTCATAATGCTCATTCGTGAAAAGTTTAGGGATGACAAGGACCCTTATTTCCAGTAACCTGATGTACCTCCCCACTACTGTCGTGATGTGAAAGCCTATCTTGATTAAAATTTGCTCAACAGGTAGATTGGGTGTTAAGGTAACATTGAATACCCACCGCGCTCCCCAAACCTCGCCCTACTGAACTTTTTTCAATAAAGACTCATCAAGAATAAAGTAAATAACACACAACCTACATCAGTTAATGAATTGAGAGAAACCATTGAAAGAGGATGCTGCCAAATAACAAAAATAATGGTTCGTGAAGTTTGTGATGCCACGCCATCAGCAGTGCAGTCAGAAAAGCCATAGTTAAACCATTTGCGACCAATAAAAGAACAAATACATTTATCTTCTTTAATTTAAAGTTTTAATATTGGATATAACTTAATAAATACTGAGTTTTTAATCATTTGAACTATGTGTTTACTTTTTTGAGACATCCTGTATTATACAGGATGTAACAGCCGGTGACGATCAAGGGAAGCAGAGTAATGGGGGGCCTCAATACCTATGGATTTAACCCCTATGTATGTCCAGCGATATACAGTGGTTCTCAAGTAATTTAAGTTTTTCTGAAATTTGAATAAAATCCCGATTTTAAACTAAACCTATAATTAAACTACTTCCAGAAAAAAATCACGATCGCAGAGCTAATAGTTTAGTTATAATTACGAAGTTTAGTCTAAAATCGGGTTTTTATTCAAATTTCACAAAAATCTAAATTGCTTGAGAACCACTGAATATCGATGAGCATACATGGGGAGTTAAAACGATAGGTATTGAGGTCCCCCCATCACTCTGCTTCCGTTGATCGTCACCGGCTGTTACACCCTGTATATGAGTAAGTGGACAAAAATGAATAAAAAAATATTTTTAATATGTTACTTTGAATATATTGTTGGGTTATACAAAATATCCTAATGATTAATAATTGATTCTAATGTTATCATATATAACAATAAACTAAAGAAGCATTATTTATCTCCTCAACATATTCCTCTTCATTAACTTCCATACTATTTCCATCCTTATCCCTATTTATCTTGAGATGTATCTTTTATTTTAATTTTAACCTGCATGCAATTCCCAACCTTATCCCTATTTACTTTGAGATTTATCTTTTATTTTAATTTTTATTACTTTTTTTTTCTCAATAATTGTATTATTGTAAATTTAAACAATTTTAAAGACACAGTCATGGATAGCTAATTGATTAGAAGAAATTGCTAAATGTATTATTTTCGTTAAAGTGTTAAAAAGAATAATATTAAATAAGTACCCCTAAAGATATTTGAATTGGCGTTATAAATATAATGAAAAGCGTGGCTGTGAGACAATCTTGTCTTCAACCTTATTAATCGAGGGTTTAAAAGCACTACAGTAGGCCAAGAACTCGTATTTCATCATTGCTTCTGTTGGCAATATGACCGCACGTGAAGAGATAATAAGACTCACACATGTCTAGTGTACGTTGGTAATGTTACCAGAAAAACTGTTTTACTGATTTGTAACCTTTTTTTTTTTTTTTTTCAGGCACCATAGGGAATCGAACCCGACCCCAGCGTGGTAGTCAAGAGTCTTACCAACTAAATCACAGAGGTCGCCTAAATAGTATAATAAATAAATGGCTTGTAACATATATCGCTGTTTAGTTATAAATAATATCACCACAAAATCGCCTTTGAATTTATGAACGACAGCTCATAAGCGTCCCAAAACAAAGTCAAAATGGTGTTCAAAATAAGTGACTAGACGATACTATAGACAATCTCACATGATCAAGTATGATTGTAAGTCATTCTGTGGACGCAGACGCCTTTGCATGCGTTTGTTTATTGTATATAGGCTGTTGCACTTCAGCAAACATACCACGTCTCGAAAGCATCTATAATGTATATTTCCTTCGTCACGGATAATTCATTCCATAAAAACGTGAGAAGATTCTGATGATTACGTTGATTTCTAATAAATATATAATAGCATCTTGAGTTAAAACATCGTACGCTACCTTTAAATTTAATTAATTAATTAATCCATCGATACGAATGGCAGCCATAACTTAATTGCAAAGGAAAATTCTCTAATTAATTACATCTCCTTTCACCCGTGAAGGATAACAATGGAAAAGTGAATCATCTCACGAATGGCCAAGAAAATTGAAATAATATCGAGAAAACTGGAACCGCCAGACTGGAAAATATTGCAATTAAATCTTTTTTGTCTCCACTAGTCGATACCGTATTGAAGAATAAAGATTTCTCCATTCTCTCAATATCTAAATTAGTTTTAGTAGTTCGCAGAAAATATGATCATCATTATCACCACTACGCAATATCCCTATTGGGATAAGCAGAGACCAGATCTTCTCTTCATTATATCCTGGAACGTATCGTTCGCTTCTACCACGTCCATACACCACAACATAGATACTCTCTTATTATAAAGGCTTATCATTATTTTCTCTTACAGAATTGGTATATTACGATAAAATAATAATAATCAATTTAAATATTACGAAATTTCAATTTGAAAAAGTAACTTCGTGTTAAAGGATGTTAGGAGTATATTTATTTTTTTTATAAAAGACGGGTGAGAAGTTTGGGATTTATCCAAAAGGGAAAATAACGCGCGAGATTGATTGATACGAGCGGAATTAAAACGGACTTCCCTGTATTCTGATTTTGACGGGTAAATAATGACGCATAAAAATCGAGTCCGAGCGTGACGCAGTTGTAATTAGGACAGGGAATGATGCAATCGTCCGTTGTTTCTGGAAGATTCTATTCCAAAACGGGCGGCTTAAAGAATTTCATCTAGCACCGAGCAATTGCGTCACTTATAATAAATAATCAAACGCAAGGGTTTGATTGGTCAAATTACGGCCCGACCAAAGATTTGACGAATCAGGACATCGCTTACAAATATGATCAACGGGCGAAAGGGTATCACGTGGGGATGCACAGGTGAGGCGGTCAGAAGGTGGGTGCTTCATTACGAGCGGTACCGTCACGATTACTAGTCCTGTTATTAAGACAGCTCCCGGTCGGGGGAATACGAATTAATAATTAAATAATTCGTTCAAGTTATCGGTCAGTTACCTTGTGGTCCGAGTTATAATATCCTGGTGGGAAATACGAATTAATAATTAGCTTTTTTTGTGAAAGTTCTTCTGGCACTTCCATCCAGACGTGACGCGGGGATTTATCTGCGGAATAGTATTTTCCAAAGAAATAATCTTGGATTATTATTGGCTCCATCGGGCGTGAAGCAAGTAAAGTTTCGAGAAATTAAAGAAAAGCGGTTCTTTAAATAACTGCGGGTCGGAAATCGTTCTCCCAGGCCGAAGGCCAAGGAAGAAGATTGGAAGCGGGGCAGCGCGAGCTTCAAAGGACGCTTGCGGCATCATCATCATCATCAGAGTCATCGTTCCGGTTTCGTTTTCGGGGGAAATCTTCTGGTTCTTCCACAGTTCCGAGAGTATAGACATTACGCGTATCGTTCCTTATCGATATTCATGGTATTGTGGGGTGAGTGTTCTCTTTTTATTGTAACCTATCATTGTGGATTTCTCCTTACCTCATAGCCTTTATGTTTGTGTTGAATATTGAGCGGGAATCGGTCTTTAATGCAAGCCCAAATTATTAGTCTGCCTACTCTGGTATTTTTGGTAATATATATAATTTTTTCTCGGCATTATTGCGGAGTTTTTTTTTATTATAATCTCATTGGATTAAACTAAGTATTATCACAATTTTATGTCTTTCCTTTGTTGTTACCCTTGTCCCGGAGATAATATCTTGGAGGCCTAGTATAAATTATTGTGCCCATCGCAATCTGAGACGAAAGAGTACTTGTTCTGTAATTTCTTCATTTGCCGCTGAGAACCGGGTAAGTTTTATTGAGAGAGAAATATCGCAGAAGTGTTTAAACTATTGCTTTATTGTTGCATGGAGGCAACGCTCTTTCTTAATTTCGTAAATATAGGTATAAGTGTGACAATGTCGCCCGTACGTGGGGCCATTTTAGAAAAATGCTGGCTTCCAGGGTATTTGACTGAGTGACGGGGTTATAAAGTGTATAAAAATATAATTTGTTCCTTTTTCAGAAAATTTAGCGCGAAATTCGTAAGACAAGCTTAGGTCTCCATTTTGTTGTTCGAGAAGCGTCTGTGGTTAAGGTGGTTGCGTATAATCAGGAGTATAGTTTTGCCGCGTAAAAAGTTTAGATACGCATTAAGCGATAGTTTAATTCAAACAAAATAAGTGACGGAATAAATAAAAGAGTGCCTAGTTAATTGTGATTAGAAAAGTGATTAGTGGTTACGTTCGTGAAGTATTCCAGTGTTTTTGGAATTTCAAGACCATTTGTTTGAAACCAATCTCGCCTTATAGCTTGCGCGGGGATAGGCAAGAGGAGAGTGCGTATAACTTACAGTAGTTCGGTTTGCGTCGCTGTTGATGCGGTAAAGGGAAATAGTGTTACTACTTTTAGATAAAATCACTTGGTGCTTATACTCAATTGTTTTCGGAACAAATCTTTGTAATATAAGAGAGTGAATAGTATTGAATTAAATTACTTTGAGATTTAAGTTGTAGATTCGTAGCAAGCGGTGTGGTGGAAGCGTGTTTTAGGAAATTTGATAATAATACATATTGGTTAGAATTGCTAGTTCTTAATTTCGGAACATTTCAATTAAGGAGGGGTTGGTGTTAAATTAAAGTTACGTTTTAGTTAGATTCTTGTTCCGGTTAAACGGTGTAGTTAAAGCATTGTTTAACAAGGTGAAGTAAAATTTCGTTGGGTATAAATTTTGATACCTACTGTTACGAATAGGATTGAGAATGGATAGCGCAATGGATCCTATAGTTAATATAATGAAGGCCACGAAGGAAAGGCTAATCGGGGAATTAATTGAAAGGGGATTAGTTCCTAGTAATAATTTTTACGAGTTGCGGCGTCAGGCCTCTTTGTTTAACAAGAGTCTGGTATCATCGTCATCGGAGGCGGTCGCCTTACCGGTCAGGTGCGTGCCTTACCGGAATCTTATGAGAGCTCCACAGTTTTTGGAGGGACGGGTCGCGGGGAGATATCATGTGAAGGATATAGCCAAGATTATCGAGTAGACCGCTTGAGGCCGTGGCATGTGCGCGGTTGTGCACATTGCTGAGGGGGAGATTTTGCCGTTCGTCGTCTCGCGTCGTGCTGACAGACTGATACCGTCAGACTGCGAGGCGCAGATTACTTTTTAATTCCGTTGCCATTGCGATTAGTTTTATTTCCGTAATGATATAACCGCTTTCGCCACCGACTAATCTCTTTTGCCGTTCGTCGTCTCGCGTCGTACTGACAAACTGATACCGTCAGACCGCGAGGCGCAGATTATTTTTCCAATTCCGTTGCCAGTGCGATTAGCTTTGTTTCCGTAATGATATAACCACCTTCGCCACAGATTAATCTCTTTTGCTGTTCGTCGTCTCGCGTCGTACTGACAACCTGATACCGTCAGACCGCGAGGCGCAGATTACTTTTCAATTCCGCTGTCATTGCGATTGGCTTTGTTTCCGTAATGATATAACCGCCTTCGCCACAGATTAATCTCTTTTGCTGTTCGTCGTCTCGCGTCGTACTGACAAACTGATACCGTCAGACCGCGAGGCGCAGATTACTTTTTCAATTCCGCTGTCATTGCGATTGGCTTTGTTTCCGTAATGATATAACCACCTTCGCCACAGATTAATCTCTTTTGCTGTTCGTCGTCTCGCGTCGTACTGACAACCTGATACCGTCGGACCGCGGGGCGCAGCTAACTTTTTCAATTCCGTTGCCATTGCAATCAGCTTTGTTTCCGTAATGATATAACCACCTTCGCCACAAATTAATCTCTTTTGCAGTTCGTCGTCTCGCGTCGTACTGACAAACTGATACCGTCAGACCGCGAGGCGCTGATTACTTTTCCAATTCCGTTGCAGTCGCGATTCAATCCTCTTTAACGTTGTATACCTTAATGGTGTGAAGTACGTCCTCTCGCGTTGCCCTGACAAATACCGTCAGGCCGCGGGAGACGTATTATATTATTATCAGTTCTGTTTCCGTTATACTAGTGTCTCATTACCTAAGGAATAATCTATTTAGCAGTTCGTCGTCTCGCGTCGTGCGGACAAATTGATACCGTCCGTCCGCGAGGCGCGGAATACTTTTTCAATTCCGTTGCAGTTGCGATTCAATCCTCTTTAACTTTGTATACCTTAATGGTGTGAAATACGTCCTCTCGCGTTGCCCTGACAAATACCGTCAGGCCGCGGGAGACGTGTTATATGATTATCACTTCCGTTTTCGACATACTAGTATCTCCTTACCAATGAATAATCTATTCAGCAGTTCGTCATCTCGCGTCGTGCGAACAACTTGATACCGTCCGTCCGCGAGTCGCGGAATACTTTTTTAATTCCGTTGCAATTGCGATTCAATCCTCTTTAACATTGTATTACTTTAATGTATTAAGTACGTCGGAGTTAACGGATTTGTCGCATTACACAGCGACCGGGAGAGTATCTTTTCTTGTAAGGGGTTAGGTTGAGACTACAGGTTCAGGGGGCAAGCGGGCCTTCCAGCACGATAGTATTCAAGATTTGCCGTTAGGCCTTGGCTCGATTCGAGTGCGTCAGTGGACGCAGTAGCTAATGAGCATTTCGTAATCTCACGTTTGTCCTGACCAATTGTTCCGGCAGGCCGTGAGACGCGGAACGTATATTCGGTTCCGTTCTCTTCGCAGTTGAATTTCTTTTACCATTGAGAGTAGTAGCCATCGAGATTTAGTTCCGTTTCGCATACGATGATAGATCGTTTGGCATGGTGTAGGTAATTGAATCACGTTGTCTCACGTTGCCTTGACCCATCATTGCAAATGATATACCAAGCATCCGTGGTCTCGACCCGCTGTCGCCTGAAGTAGGCAGTAAGCCGTCGTCGCACGAGAAGGGATGCGCACGCATAGGTTAGATCCAGTCCGGTGTCCACTATTTAGTGACCCGGTGGAATATACGAAGGTTAATAGCATATGGAGTAGTGATAGGCTCATCGGTGCCTAATTGGGAGTCATTCATGGTCGGGAAAGTACAGGTTCTTAAATTAAATTTTCGTTATATTCTTGTTAATGTTTAAAATCATACCTTGAAAGTATGCACTGTCGGATTCTTTGATGAATGGCAGTAGAGTTTTTCTTTATAAATAACATCACCAGTGAGAGTTCATAATTCCGCTAGGGTGATTAAACAGTGAGCTAGTCGTGAGGCAATCTCGTATGGAGTCATGTCCATATGTTCTATGTACGGGTTTGGTACTCTTCCCCGTGATTAGTGTGGTTATTATTTTTAAAGAGTATCTGGCGCTCAGAGCCTGGGCCTGGACCATGAGTGACGGAATGCTGAGAGCCTCGAGTAGAGTGTACTAAATTTCTTATGTACTGAGGGGTAGGCTTCCTTCAGTATCGGGTGTTCATAAGGTTGAACATTGTTTTAGTGCAAGACCCGTGGAGGATGGGTGCTGTTTATAAACTACCTTCGGATGATAATCCGTAGGGTAACGAATCTGTATAGTATACAGAATTTCTTATGTACTGAGGGGTAGGCTTCCTTCAGTATCGGGTGTTCATAAGGTTGAACATTGCTTTAGTGCAAGACCCGTGGAGGATGTTGATGTTTATAAACTACCTTCGGATGATAGTCCGTATGGTAACGAATCTGTATAGTATACAGAATTTCTTATGTACTGAGGGGTAGGCTTCCTTCAGTATCGGGTGTTCATAAGGTTGAACATTGCTTTAGTGCAAGACCCATTGAGGATGGTTGAGGTTTGAAAATTACCTTCGGATAATAGTCCGTAGGGTAAAGAATTTGTGGAATCCACAGAAATACGAACGAAGGGAGGGGTTGGCTTCCTTCCGTGTTGGATGTTCTTAAGGTTGAACCTTAATCTAGTCAAACATCCATTGAAAATAATTGCTTGAAACGTTGGAAAGTATTGTTAGGCTAGTTGCTCGTTATAATGGAAATGGGGATGGAGTCACCTCGCTAAAAGGATTCTCAAGGAGTTAGAAAATTGTTATTAGTTCGGTAATTGCATATCTGAGTTATTGGCTTGGGCTGTTGGACCCGAGGATTTAAGGAAATTGGAGCTGCTCCTAGTATATTTTTTTGGAGAGTAGTAGTATCCTGCATCGGTGGTACGGATGGTTAATACTGGTGTAACCAGTTCATGGGATTATTGCCTTATAGAGAGGAATGGCATCGCTGGATGAGAACCTGGGATTTACTGTTCTGTTTTGTTATAGCACTATATTGAGAAGTTTAGATCTGTTGCCTTGTAGGTTGGCTCACATTCTCTGTTTGGAAGTAGTTTTGTTCCGTTGTGTAATTCGTTACATACTGTGAGTTTTCTTTTCGGGTGGTTAACTATGAACCACCCCCTCTTCGAAGAGTTGTTGTCCCGCACACGGGAATAAATTTGTTTAGGTAGGGCTTTTTGTTATTCCTGTTTACTGCATAGCGTATTAATATCATGTGTTTGTGTTTTTGTGTTTATTTTCCTTTTGTTTCCTTTTTCTTTTCTTCCCTAATAATTGTGATTAAATTATTTTTCTTCAAGGCTTACGGACGGCCTATAATACATCCAGTAAAAGGCTTACGGACGGCCTATAATACATCCAGCCAAGGGTTTACGGATGGCCTGTACACATCCAGCAAGAGGTTTACGGATGGCCGGAATACATCCAGCATGAGGTTTACGGATGGCCGGAATACATCCAGCATGAGGTTTACGGATGGCCGGTTTACATCCAGCATGAGGTTTACGGATGGCCGGAACACATCCAGTATTTTGTCTGTATCATTAATTTGTTTTGTATTAAATGTTGTGTTTAAAATCATTCGTTTTAAGGTTTACGGATGGCCTAATACATCCAGCATGAGGCTTACGGATGGCCGGAACTCATCCAGTATCTTGTCTGTATTATGTTTTTTTGTAACCATCGTCCTTCTCGTGCTCAAGGTAGCATGCAGAGGCCCTGAACTGCCTCTAAGCGTTCGGGTTGAGAGAGGCTAGCCTCTCGACCGGTTAATATTTTGGTGAGGGCCGTTCGGTGCATCAGCGATGTATTGAACTGTCTCCACCACGGGCGTCATGAACCCACATTAGCAGAGTTGCCGCTCCAGCATGTTCTGGTGGGCACGCGCTTCTGGCTTGGAAGGGTTCGATTGGTGCAACCGCGTGTTCTGACCCTCAGATCTTGGTTATCCTCAGGCGTCATATGCGGATTCGCGTGATTCTTGGTTCTGGTCTGGGGGCCGGGGGACGTGTCTTGCTGAAGATCGGGCCTAACCGCGAGTGTTTCAATAACATTGTTTATTCTTTTCAGAGAGAGAATAGGAATGGATTAGAATTTCAGGGAGAGGGTTAGGTGTGAGCCGTGTGGTAGGACAGTCGTTGAACAGCCGGTTCTGCTTCGTTCTAGCTATGTTAGATTTCCTAATAGTTTAGAAGGTGTCTTTTTAGAATTCCGTCTCGAAAGAATTTTCGGTCCTTATCTGATTACATTGGCTTGCGTAATAATTACCACTTATTATGCCAGATGGGTGGGCAGTTGTGATTGTAGAAATGTGTAGTGCAGTCCTTACCGTAAGGGCTGGATTTGGGCTTGTATTGATTGATCTCTGTTCACAGTGAGGGGGAGAGGTTGGCAATGGAGGAGTAGAGTCACCCGTATAAATCCTGTAAGTGTATAATTAAGTAAGTGTCCAGTGTATCTTTAAGGTCAGCCGCGAAACAGGCTACAGTGTTTAGTGAGAGGATGAATGAAGATTAACTAATTTGGTTGTAAACCTTTTCTCAGCATGATGCCCTGAGAGGAGGGGTGGGTAAATTATCTATTAACGGTCTACCTATTTGTGATATAGGGTGACCATGTTTAATATCATTTTGTTTTTTTTGTTTTTTTTTTCCTTTTGTTGTTTCTGCTCTGTACTTTGATGTATCACCAGCCGGGCTTTAGGTAAAATCATTATCTCCTTGTTATTATTGACGGTCTACCTTTTGTGATATAGGGTGACCATGTATAATATAATTTTGTGTTTTTTATTTAATGTGGATTCCTTTTTGTTGTTTCTGCTCTGTACTTTGATGTATCACCAGCCGGGCTTTAGATAAAATCATTATCTCCTTGTTATTATTGACGGCCTACCTTTTTGTGATATAGGGTGACCATGTTTAATATCATTTTGTTTTTTTTTTGTTTTTTTTCCTTTTGTTGTTTCTGCTCTGTACTTTGATGTATCACCAGCCGGGCTTTAGGTAAAATCATTATCTCCTTGTTATTATTGACGGTCTACCTTTTGTGATATAGGGTGACCATGTATAATATAATTTTGTGGTTTTTTTTTTTTTTTTTTTTTTTTTTTTTTAATGTGGATTCCTTTTTGTTGTTTCTGCTCTGTACTTTGTTGTATCACCAGCCGGGCTTTATGTAAAAATCATTATCTCCTTGTTATTATTGACGGCTTACCTTTTTGTGATATAGGATGACCATGTATAATATAATTTTGTTTTTTTTTTATTTTTTTATGTGGATTCCTTTTTGTTTTGTTTCTGACCTACCCGTTGATGTATCACAAGCCGTGCTTATGTAAAATCATTATCTCCTTGTTCTTGGGGACGGCCTACCTTTAGTGATATAGGGTGACCATCCATAATACTTGGTGTTATTTTAATTTTATTGGAAATTCTTTTGTTTATATCTGATCACCTTTGAAGTATACGGTGACCATGCCCTAGGTGAATTTGTCTATATCTATTGTCTTTGTTTTTTTTGTTTTATTTGTTTTGTTTATTAAAATTATTTTAGGAATTGTACTCCCTGTATTATGCAATTGTTTCAGTGCTGGTTGCCCTGTGGTTAAACCAGTATTGGAAAGATAATCTTCTGTACTATTGTAAGGAGTTACCGGAGGATTGTTCCGTGCTCCTTAGTATAAGGTTAGGGGCTATAGTAGATTCAGTAGTGTGTTGTCATCGTAAGGTTTCCGTGGTTTCCTTGCGGCTAGGTTCCCTTACACCAATTAGGGGTGTCCTACAGGCAAATGCTGACAACCGGTAAATCGGCCACGAGACCGTATCCAGTAGGGGGGACATACACCCCTTGCTCCTTATTATTGCCTACAGCTGATGTGTCTATACTCTGGGAATGATAATTTTTTTTTTGTTGTTTTTTTTTGTTTTCTTTTATAACATAAGATGGAGTGTTAGGAGTATATTTATTTTTTTTATAAAAGACGGGTGAGAAGTTTGGGATTTATCCAAAAGGGAAAATAACGCGCGAGATTGATTGATACGAGCGGAATTAAAACGGACTTCCCTGTATTCTGATTTTGACGGGTAAATAATGACGCATAAAAATCGAGTCCGAGCGTGACGCAGTTGTAATTAGGACAGGGAATGATGCAATCGTCCGTTGTTTCTGGAAGATTCTATTCCAAAACGGGCGGCTTAAAGAATTTCATCTAGCACCGAGCAATTGCGTCACTTATAATAAATAATCAAACGCAAGGGTTTGATTGGTCAAATTACGGCCCGACCAAAGATTTGACGAATCAGGACATCGCTTACAAATATGATCAACGGGCGAAAGGGTATCACGTGGGGATGCACAGGTGAGGCGGTCAGAAGGTGGGTGCTTCATTACGAGCGGTACCGTCACGATTACTAGTCCTGTTATTAAGACAGCTCCCGGTCGGGGGAATACGAATTAATAATTAAATAATTCGTTCAAGTTATCGGTCAGTTACCTTGTGGTCCGAGTTATAATATCCTGGTGGGAAATACGAATTAATAATTAGCTTTTTTTGTGAAAGTTCTTCTGGCACTTCCATCCAGACGTGACGCGGGGATTTATCTGCGGAATAGTATTTTCCAAAGAAATAATCTTGGATTATTATTGGCTCCATCGGGCGTGAAGCAAGTAAAGTTTCGAGAAATTAAAGAAAAGCGGTTCTTTAAATAACTGCGGGTCGGAAATCGTTCTCCCAGGCCGAAGGCCAAGGAAGAAGATTGGAAGCGGGGCAGCGCGAGCTTCAAAGGACGCTTGCGGCATCATCATCATCATCAGAGTCATCGTTCCGGTTTCGTTTTCGGGGGAAATCTTCTGGTTCTTCCACAGTTCCGAGAGTATAGACATTACGCGTATCGTTCCTTATCGATATTCATGGTATTGTGGGGTGAGTGTTCTCTTTTTATTGTAACCTATCATTGTGGATTTCTCCTTACCTCATAGCCTTTATGTTTGTGTTGAATATTGAGCGGGAATCGGTCTTTAATGCAAGCCCAAATTATTAGTCTGCCTACTCTGGTATTTTTGGTAATATATATAATTTTTTCTCGGCATTATTGCGGAGTTTTTTTTTATTATAATCTCATTGGATTAAACTAAGTATTATCACAATTTTATGTCTTTCCTTTGTTGTTACCCTTGTCCCGGAGATAATATCTTGGAGGCCTAGTATAAATTATTGTGCCCATCGCAATCTGAGACGAAAGAGTACTTGTTCTGTAATTTCTTCATTTGCCGCTGAGAACCGGGTAAGTTTTATTGAGAGAGAAATATCGCAGAAGTGTTTAAACTATTGCTTTATTGTTGCATGGAGGCAACGCTCTTTCTTAATTTCGTAAATATAGGTATAAGTGTGACAAGGACTTCTTTACACCATAATTTATTTATTTATATAGCCATGTCTTAGCCATATCTCAGCCATGTCTTAGCCATGTCTCAGTCATGTTTTAGCCATGTCTCAGCCATGTCTCAGCCATGTCTCAGCCACGTCTTAGACATGTCTTAGCCATGTCTTAGCCATGTCTAGCCCTGTCTTAGCCATGTCGTAGATCTGTTATATAATAAACAGTTTTAAGGAGCTCTTAATAATTATATACTCGTACAACAACCGCGCTATATAAACAATAGCAAAAATGACAATACTAATATTGAGTTGGTGCCCACTTTCGTGTATGGAAGTGAAATTTAGACTTGGTAGAAGGATTAGAGTAAGATTAATGCTGTGGAGATGCTTGCCAAGAAAAAAATGTGAAATGTCAATGTTTGAAAGAAGGTGGAATGAAGACGTTATAAATAAATGCATGGATAAAATTGGTGTTCTTTGTAAGATGAAGAAAAGTACTTTTAAGATGGTTTTAACATGTGGAGATAATGAATGACGTAAGACTGACTAAGTGAATATGTAAGTCAGAAGTGCTAGATGTGCGTGGAAAATGTTGATCTAGGAAAAGCGTGCCTGGACCAAATGGATCAGATTTTGAAACAAAGGTAAAGTGAGAGGTATAAACAATAGAAGATTGTGCATGACGAAATATATATTATGCGGAGGATGCAAAAGTTGTGTGCTTGGATAAAAGAAAGTTTGGAGATCTGTTATCTCTGCCTACCCTGCAAGGGGCACGGTGTGATGATATGTATTTTTATTTATTTATTTATTTATTTATTTATTTATTTATTTATTTTTTCAAAACAGGCTTAGCCCAATTACTTTGAAAATACAAAACAACAAAAAAAAAAGAAAAATTACATAGAGGGGAAAAAAATAAGTTAAAAAATTATATAAAATGAAAAATAATGCATATGCATACAAACGAGTAAATACACACAGACATATTACACACATATATTCACAGTAATTTAGGTATGTTGATGAGTGCCTTCTTACGCGCTCAATCTAAGAAGAAAATGTTTATACTCCTCCAACATTTAGATTTTGGTTAATTTAGTCGTGCTGCGTTTTTCTAAAGCTTTAAAAAAAGTAATCTTCTAGTGCAGATCGCGCTGGATGGGAACTTATTTTGTCTGTAACAGCGCGGGTGATGGTGCGATCAAATTCAACTGAACTCGAAAACCATTAACTATGAAAAAAGCCTTAAAAAACATTACGAGTGAATGAAAAACGTCTTACTAACTAGGGCGCGAAGGTCGTCTAGTACATAAAATAGATTTTTCTTTATCGAAATAAAAAATAAATATCTTTAAAAAAAATTGCCTAAGAAGTAAAGATTTTTCAATAAATCCTCTCAAAATATTGCCAGACCAATTTTTATCCACCCACATCCAATTATCACAACGATTCCGTTAAGGATTTTTTTATAAACAGATATTATCCAGTAGGGTAGGTTTTTTTAAATCGTTATTATTTCTTATCTGTTATACTGCCAATTTAGTAACGTCAATATTCCACCCACATTCGCCAGTAGAAATGATAAATTTAGATAATTTCTAAGAAATGGTTAGAATAATACCTTTTAATGTGGAATTGAGAAGATTTTCAAATGTAAATGATAAATCACCAAAAAAAACTAACATTAATAACCTTCCTGAATAAATTGATAATACCCGATTTGAACCCGAAAAAAAAGGAACCCAATCTGGTAAGATAATTCTTCTGGTATGCGCTAGATGTGTGCAAGTGTTGTCTCTTCACATTAATTCCCCTCCCGACTGCACAGTTACAACAGGACCTAGACTCCCTAGTCTCCTGGAGTGAGCAAAATCATCTTCTGTTCAACATTAATAAATGTGTCTGTGTATCTTATAGTCGATCGTTTTCACCAATCCACCATCAGTATATGTTACTACACAGGGAGTGGCATTAAACAGAGTTTCTGAATTCAAAGATTTAGGCGTAACCTTTGATGTCAGACTCACGTTCGTTAACCATGTCTCACGTTTGATATCAGACTGTTACAAACTACTCGGTTTTATAATGAGAATATCAAGAGAATTTAACAGTACCGATATCCTACGAAACTTATATAATTATCTAATTAGAACCAAATTAGAATATTCATTTATAGTTTGGGCTCCTCATCAGCTCAAATATAAAAACAATATTGAACAAATACATTAAAAAACTCCTCAGATATCTAAGGTGCAGAACAAAGGGCGATTACCCAAAATATGCTCACCATGCCGAACTTCTCACGGTGTGTAACTATAGAAGCCTCGAAACAAGAAGGCAAGAATCCATTACGATATTCCTACTTAAAGTTTTTCAAGGCTGCTTTAACTGTCCCGCGATTCTAGAAGCACTAAGTTTAAATGTACCCAATAAATATAGCCATGCAAGGAATCACCCTCTGTTCTACATACCAACTTACAGGACGAATATCATGGCTAAGCACTCAGTCACGCGTGGTATAGAGATATTGAACCGACTGAATGACACTGTTGATATATTCTCGGTACCACCTAACAGTATGAGAAGAATCCTGGCTAATATTCTTCGTAACGAATAAGCTAACACTAGAAGCAGACCCTCTTTGTGTAAGAAGAGAAATCCGTGCAAAGATGATAAAAAAAATTAAAAACATGTGGCAATACTGCCAACAATATACGATAAGATTTCCGTGCCTGCCCCAGAGGTTCTAAAATCCAAAGACTTGATTGATGTGATCAAAAACAATGTTGAGGAGGTCACTATATATGGATGTAAAAGGTTCCATTTAAATTTCTGCCTAATGAAAAGTAAATAAAACCTTTCGATCATCTTGGATTTATAAATATCCTAAATTAAGATATCCAAGGTATATCTTAAGAAATTTGGGATATTCTTGAATATCTTGGATATATTAAGTTCGTGCTAGAATTTTTAAATGTGTCTCTTAAGTTATCTTTATAACATTATTTTTGTTGGTTTGAAGAGATTGCCACACGGTAATAAACTGAACACATTGTAATTTATGTAGCAGACGTTTAATGCGGTCCAATACTAATATTTATTTTTTTCAGCAACTATCGCATCCGACCTAAAAATAATATCAATTTTTTTTTTATGAAATGAACCCATTAAATGCATGTTTACAAAAATATTTATTATATCGAATATAGTATTATGTCTAGCAGTTATAGTCCTTCTCAATCGACAAGTATCGATTGTTATGTATAAAGACAACGTAACATTAAACACAACATTTTTTTTTTTGGCGAGAAATGAAAACAAATTGTTTAAAACACGCCGACAATTTACAGATTTATAATTTATTTGTGAAACTCCAAAAACCCATCGCGCCTTCAAATTATTCTTTCAGAAGCTGAGTTTTTTTTTACAATTTCGGCATTCGGAGCTTAATAAATTAATTAGAAATGAAATTTGTATTAAGTTGTAATCACTTTGAAGTCGGGGTATTGAAATTTTGGAAAGCATCAAAGAATACATTAATTGAAATCAAATTAGGAAAACAATAAAAAAATTCCTTAACTTAAGATCACAAGCAATCCTCAATTTACTTTATATATTCATATTTAATTCAAAAACTCGAGCAAAGACATTTTATGTTTTTTTTTTCATCACAAGATATTTTTTTTCAAGTAATATTTTGGTTCCAACTTTGATACATGGAAGTGAAACGTCACGATCCTAAACTCCTGCTTGACATCATCCTTGACTATCCATGCCTTCAAACTCAGAAACCAGTTACCAGCTACTACTATAGAAGACTCCCATTCTCGTTGGTAACATAAAAAATGTTACATTTCTCTTCAATGAGGAAATTATTTCTCCACAATTCCTATATTCTTGTCCTCTCTCAGTCATTCGACCTTTATAAATATGTTATGTTATGTAACTGTTTTATGTTATTATTTGTTTTTAAATTCTTTAAGTATATTAAAGTCTTTTTTTAAATTTTGGAAATAACATTGTAAATCAGTGATGTCTTGTACACTAAAAATATTCTATTTGTATTTAGAAAATATCGTAACATTGAAACAAGTATGAATGAAACACGAAGAAGAAATGTAAAACTAAGAAATTACCATGTTAGCGAACTGCCTTAGGAAAAAAAGAGAGAAATTTCGTAAGTACACGAATAACTTGAGAGCCATAGCTCTCAAGTTATTTAATGTCTTGCCTAAAGCCTTAAGAGATATTAAATATAAGGTAAATATTTAACTAAAATTAAACAATGGCTGATAGAAAACAGATTTGTGTTTAGAAATCTAAATCGAGATTTAGTAAGAGATTCGTGTCAAGAAATCATTGAATTATCTTTCGTAAATTTATGTTTCTAACTTAAATACTAGTTTTTTGGTGTAATGTGATTATGGTAGGATTGAGTGTCTTCTGTTTAAATGTATTTTTTTATTTTTATGACTGCTCTATAAATGTTACTTTTTTTTGTTTACTTTGTTGAAACTTATCTGCCTTGGGACAATCATGCATCTAATCAAACAAGAAAAGGCTTTGTACACATTTCGTTGTATTAATTAATAAGTCTAAATAAATAAAATAAAAAACACCTTTCTTTCAGCGATTAGGTGCTGATTCTGCGTAGCTCTTGTCTCATTGTTTGAAAAAGATTATCGTAAAACAATAGACTCGCCATTTTTACACTTAACAATAAAGTTCTAAATAAATTAATACTGGGCAAAAAACACAAACATCCTTTACGTTCTATAAATCATGCAATGTATAATGTTTTTATTTTTTATTTATTATTACACATGACAAGAAATATACACAATTTGAGAAAAACAACAGATAATTTGATTTGAACATACAATTTTAATGGATCTGGGTTTGTTACCTTTCATTTGTCGTATCCCCAGTTAACTAGGCTTTTGCCTGTATCTCACTGAGGATATATAGCATGAAAAAAAAAATCGATACTTCTTTCCGATTTTCGATTACACAGAAACAAAACCCCATTGCACGCTCTCATCAACCTGACAGTGACACTCAACTACAACTGGAAACATCTTGCGAATGTATAATGTATAAGTTAAACGTCTTTACTTTGGAAAACTCGAAATTATCTTCTAATTCTACGTGCTATGGTGTATTATATTACTTAAGCGCATTATGGAGATAATATATTTTTATATAAATAGGCATCATCAACTTAAAATCACAAAATGTTTCCTCCTTTCCTTATTGCACGCGTACATCGAAATTAATACGATAAACGAAAGAAAATTATATATTTACTCTTCATCAAGGGGTTCGAAAGCCTTTTTTAATTGTAGCACCTAATGAAAATAAAAAAAAGTGGCGTACCACCAAATAAATAAATAAATATTGGTTTATTGATACCAACATTGTATGTACACACATATGATATATCCTGAAAACACATATATATTCGTACTTCAAGATAATGTCGAAGAAAATACATTCAAGAGAGAAACTATAAAAAGGTCAGGGCTCATCTCATAATATCCCCCCAGTTGAGATACATCCCAACGAGTAGAGGGCGAGCCCGGCTGCGAGGACGTCAGATTGTTTCAACTCATACCCTTGTACCAGTACTACTCTCACACCCCTTTTTCGCTCACTGTTCTTTCATAAGCTAATTTTCATAAAACAGGTACCTATACAAACCCTCTTGACTCATGATGTAATTTATATAGAATTTGAGTTTAGAAAATTTATGTATGTAACAAAAATAATACTTCATCTAGGTTCAAAACACATTATTTACATAATGCAGGGATGAAATCTGAAGAAGCTTTACACAGACAATTGCCAAATTATTATGCCTTGTTTGTGATATTTTCAAAATCTCTTCAAAAGTCACTTTAAATTTGTTTCACATCAGTCATTCCCCACAGACTTAAAAGTTTACACGTAGAAAATATTAAAAAAAAACACTTAACTTAAATTTTAATCATAATGGTGAATTGATTTCCGTGAGCACAATGTTTCAATATTAGGTGTTATTTTTGATAATTTTAAACGCAAATCCGTTCCAGGTTGTATCTGTATATGGTATGATTAAAAATTGATCATCTTTGAAAATCCAATTTCACAAAGATATGATTTTTTTCCTTAACACATTGTCGTAAATTACGTTGAAATTTTATGGAACTTCAGTATTTTTACGCTTACTTGTTCGTATCACTAGACTAGGGCTCGCGTAGCCTTATTGGTACGCGTACCATAGTTTGAGGGCCATTGCTGTAAATAAAGATTAAAAAATAAACATGGTTTAAAATTGTGCGAAAAAGTATTATTATTCAATGAAAAACAAGACTCGAAATATCCATTTATCGTTTAGCAAACAAACTTTCACTCTGGACGTAAACTGTGGCTGGACTGTGACACATTTACATTTTATTAACTGGAAATTCTGAAAAAATCCTTTGAACTTATTCGAAATTAACGCACCATAAAGTCCTGAAGTTTCGTCGGCGCCCGACAGCTCAATAAAAAGTAAAAAAAAAAACAAAATGCGGGAGAAAAACTTCTACGGTTGCCGCTAGGTGCCACTAGTTTTTTTAGGAAATGAGAGACAATATAAAATGGGCTGAACATGCATTTTGTTTTCAATATATACTTGTCAGCACCGTGGCCTAGTTGAAAATAAAGCCAGGCGATGGAGTTTAATTTCCAATAAAGTCAGTTTATGGCACTGAACCTGCATGGAAGACTCTGTTAAGCGATCCACTAGAGCAAAGATTCCCAAAGTGGTCTATATGGACCCCCAAGGGTCGATTTCGACTTGCAGGGGGTCTATGTCAGCGAGAAAAGAAATTGGGGGTGCACGAGATGTAAATAGGGGACCACGTGAGCAAATCCCATTTAAGCAGACCATCATCAATATTTAAACGTTTTGTAAATGTCTTATTACACCTAACACAGATTGTATGTACATAATACTTATATTAGATATAGAAAATACTTATGAGAAATAAATCGAATGCAAATCACTGAACGTGGAGATTTAAGACTATACCTCACTAATTTGAAGACAAATATTGAATCATTGCTATCACAGCATCAGGTTCATCTCTCTCATTACAACAGTATTACTTGTGTATTAATTTTATGTGAGAATTTTACTAGGTTTTGATTTGATTGACGTTCCAAAGTCAAATATTTACTTGCATTTTGTGTCTTTTCAATAAAGGTATGAAAAAAAATTGCACACGTTTTTCTTTTTTAACAATTGTACTCTCTACAAAAAACCTTATCAAGGTGAATAGCACTGTATCAACTGTCAAAAACACATTTGAAGTTAATAAGTTTAGGAAAATTCAATATTAGGCAGGCAGGGGTCTACAAAAAACAAAAAAATCGTCAAGTGGTCTACGGGAAACTATGCACTACAGCAGAGGTTCCCAACCCCGTGCCCGCGGGCACCATGGCGCCCGCGGAACGATTCGTATGTGCCCGCCACTATTCGACAGAGACAGAATTTTTTCATAAACATTAATTAAAAATGTGAATAATTTTTATTTATTTGTTAAAGTTTTAATTTTTTTGAGTGCCTAGGTTTATTAAATACGTTCGTATGTTTGCGATATTGTATGTATGAGTGGTTCCTTTGCTGACAGTACTTGTCGCAACTTGTCTAGCGGCGAGCCAGACTGCACTCTTCACGCTAGCCTGGAACGGGGAGTGCTATTTGCACATCACTTCTTGTACACGCAGAAAACCCGAAGTGAACGAACGCCACGAACTGAGCCGATGAACGCCGAAGGCGCCAAAACACATGGCACATGACTCTGACAGCTCTGTCTGTCAGTGAAAGCAATAAGCATGGCCCCGGCAGCCAAACTGACAGTAGTCACGTGCTCGTACCGTCCCGATTGCTTCGGCGATCATCGGCTCACTTCGGGTTTTCGGCGTGTACAAGGAGTGATGTGCAAATAGCATTCCCCGCCTGGAACCGCGTTGTTGTCATTGTGATTGCGATTGCTGCCCCGTTCGGGTTACGACAGTTAGCTAGGAGACATCTTCGTCTGACAAAACACGAATTAGGAGTTTTGATATTCCTTCTGAAAATTTTTAAGGGGCTAAAAGCAAGGTGCGTAATCTATTATAAGCGATAATCTATTATGATTGTGGGGATAGTTATAGTCCTTGTTATAATACATTTATGCATATAATGTAGAACAGACGTGCGCTATAACATTGATATTATATTGTAGTTCAATTACTATTTATTTTTTATTTTTTTAGTCCTAAAATGAGTGGACCGAGTAAAAGACAACGAACCTATAATTTTAACACTGATTGGGAGGAATCATATTGTTTCGTTAATTTGAAAAATAAATGCGTTTGTTTGTTGTGTGGTAGTAGTATTGCAGTGCCGAAAAAACATAATGTTGAACGACACTTTTAGACAATTCATGCCACTTTTGATGTGAATTATCCACTTAAATCTGAAGTAAAAAAGAAAAAAATATGTCAACTAAAATCAAGTCTAACTGCACAACAGACTGTTTTCACTAGACATGTGGAAAATTCTAAAAAGGCCACCATTGCTTCTTTCAAAATTTCTCACATGCTCGCAAAAAAGAAGAAACCTTTCATTGATGGTGAGTTGTTTAAAGAACTATTTTTGACTGGTGCCGATTGTTTGTTTGATGGATTTTCTAACAAACATGAGATTGTCTCAGCAATACAAGACTTACAGTTGTCAAATAACACCGTCACAAGAAGAATACATGCAATTTCAACAGACATACAAACTCAGTTAAAGACTGACTTGGAAATATGTGACTGGTTCTCGCTACAATTTGACGAGTCAACAGATATATCAGACACCGCACAGTTAGCAGTTATGGTGAAAATGGTATTTAGTAACTTCACAGTAAAAGAGGATATGTTGCAAATATTACCTATGAAAGGACAGACAAGGAGTGAGGATATTTATAATACATTCAGAACATACGCCAAGTCAATAAATATGCCTTTGCACAAGCTGTCTGCGATAACCACCGATGGGGCACCAGCAATGGTAGGTAAAAACAAAGGATTTATTGCCCTCTGCAAGAAGGATGAATCATTTTCAAACTTTATGTCCCACCACTGTATTATCCACCAGGAAGCTCTATGTTGTAAAATATTGCCATTTGAACACGTTATGAAAATAGTTACAAAAATAATCAATTCTATTCGAGCAGCTCCTTTGCAACACCGACTTTTCAAGGCCCTGTTAGAAGATACTGAAGATAAAGAACATGATCTTATTCTGCATACTGAAGTACGTTGGCTCAGTAAAGGAAACATTTATAAACGATAAAAAGGAAAATTATGATGAACTAGCTGACTCTCGCTGGCTGATTGATTTGGGATTGCTCACAGACATCATGGAAAAATTGAATTCTTTAAATTTGGAGTTGCAGGGGAAAGACAAAAACATAGCTGAAATGATAAACTCTGTAAAGTCATTTAAAGCTAAATTGGATTTGTTGATATCACATCTGCAGATCAATTCTCTCGTGCATTTCCCACATATGAAGAAAATGCTAGGTAACAATGAATTAAACGGGTCATTATTTATTAAGCATCTTCAAGTGTTAAAAAAAACAGTTTGAAGAGAGATTTTTGCAGTTTACACATATCGAGCCAATTGTTTCCTTCTGTATCAATCCTTTTACTTGCCAAATAAATGTAATGGAAATGGCCGCATGTATTGCAGATTTTGTTCAAGGTAAGACAGAAGAACTAGAGTTAGAAATTTTGGGCCTTAAGAACGATATTTTGCTAAAATCCTTAACATCAGAGGACTTATGGAATACAGTGGACAGAGATAAGTTCCCATTTTTGAAAAAAACAGCATATAAAATAGAATAATTTTTCGGTTCGACATATTTATGCGAATCATTGTTTTCAAACATGAACTGAATAAAATCAAGATATAGATCTCGACTCACCGATGAGCATCTTTATGAGTGTTTGCTAACAGGATTATCTGCTATCGTCATACTCTCCTAATTATGAGTATGAGGCACTGGCCAATGATATGCAATGCCAATGATCACATTGACATATTGATATAATATTTTTTTATAAAATGTTTTCTTTGTATTTGTGTTTTTTGTTTACGTTTTGTAAATACATTTCTCTGTGTGTATGCAATTTGAATAATAATTTTATTATTTTGAAACATTTTTGTTTATTATTTATTAATAAATTATGAATATAAGAAAATAAATTATGGGAAAATGAGAAGTTATGGAAGGAGTTTGTCGATTAAAAATAGGTGGTGCCCGCCACCCTACCGATATTTTAGAATGTGCTCTAGAGTACAAAAAGGTTGGGAACCCCTGACCTAGAGCATAGGAAAGTAGATAAACCAAAGCTGAAATGGCTGGATGGTACTACAAAAAACTGCCTCATACCAATTGGAGGAAGGTCACTTATGAGAGAAATATATAGGAGAGGATCCTGCAGGTGGCCTGGACCCATCCTGAGTTGTACGGCTACTGATAATGATGTATTTGTTTTCGAATACAAAAAGGACGTTGATAAACGTATTGCTAGAAGTATTTACTTCTTCTTAGGCAATCCTTTGCAGACAATTATGATTGTCATTCCCTTTCGTGTACTCTGAGCTGGCTCAAAAGTTCAATACTGAATCCGAACACACTAACTCAGTGTGGACAGACTTTCCAGACGGCATTTTACGACTCGACGCTCTTTTAGCTTTATGTGTTTTTCCTTTTCATAGTCGCAGTCAGAAAGATATTAAAGAAACCTTAAGTGAAAACTAGTTTGGAATCCTTCTTCTAAAAACCTGAGTTCTGGCGAGATTTGCACTTGCAACCTCCGAGTTGGGAGAGAGGCGACTTAACGACCAGACCACGAAGGTCATCATCTTTATACCTCACTTCTGGGCAATTCTCATATACTTTTCCTAATTTAAGTTCAGAGAAGAGTGTTTACTTGACAATTTGAGATTCTGGCATTCCAACAATGTGTTCTACCCATCAAAGTTGTTTCTATGTTGGTTGTCTTAGCTTCATCAACACGGCTTAAATTTGTGTTTGTCTTGTTACTTTATAACAATATCAACAAAGCACTTAGTGTTGTCTTAAAAACTTAAAAAAATATTGTGCACTGTGAAAGTGACAACCTCGATGAATGGACGAAAAATCAAAAGAATGAAATATATTCATATGAGCAGAATAAATTATGTAGAAGTGAGTACCTTGCATAAAGTATCTGGTATTACAATGGTCAACAGAGTAAGAAATGTTGGAATAAAGGATAACTCTTTGTAAAAGATGGATGTTACAATAATAATAATAATAATAATAATCTTGTTTATTGAATAATAGCAAGACACGTTTTGGGTACCATCGGGAATGGAACCCAAAGTACCCTATTGGAAACAAGCATATCTCTAACTAGGCCACGTAGGTCGTCATTTGATGTATAAAAACGTTTTTTTTTAATATGTTATACTCGTATCAAATAATATCTCAACAAGAATGATATTTTTAAATGTAGTTACGGTGCTGGTCTTCTATTCAAAAGGTCACTAGTTTGAAACTCACACTAAGCTACTCCCATCGTACAGCAACCATTTCTTCAGACTAGTTTTCGAGGATATAATGATACGTGTGAATTTTGTCATATTTGATATAAAATTTGTGTTTACCGACCGGAGAATTTCAAGAAAAACAATGCTGGCTACCCATAATGATATCTTGGTCCCATTATAAGGATATATGCTATGTTAATTAAACTTTGATATAGCAAAAAATAAATGCAATATAAATAAGAGTGTTGTGTAGAATGTGTGATTAAACAATGTATAACAGAATAATGAATAAGGATGCAGGGAAAGAATGCGGATTGAAAAATATACGGTCCTTAATTTGAAGAAAGGAGCAGTAAGATGGTTACCACGTATGTAAAAGAATGAAAAGCGAAAGATTCACAAAAATAATCTATAATCATATGAGTAGTACAAAAGGCAAGAAATGTTTGGAAAGACGAAGAAAAACGTAACACGGCCAAATGAATCAAATTCTGAAATGTGTAAAATGGAGAAATCTTTTTAATGATATTATGTATTGCTGGGTATATGGATACGTTAGAAGCAAACGGTGCGTGTCAAGAACGAATGAAATATAGATTTTTCCCTCCACCTATCCCAATAGGAACACGCGTGATTATGATTTTATTTTATTGTTTTTTTTATTTAATTAATGACACAACAGTGTCTTTATATACAAATGAACATGTGACTGGTTATACAAGTACTTAAAATTATTGACAAAAATACAAAACTTTGTCTTAAACTAACATGAACATACAAAAGCAGTAGTAATAATAAATTACAGTCATTGTTTAAAATAATTAATAATTATATGTATATTTAAGTTCAATATATGTATGTATACCACAAAATATTACCAAACTTCACCAAGTAGACTTACGTAATTGTCGAAGACTTATTTTATAGAGGTAAGAAACTCAGATTTGTTTTTAATGGAACAACGCTTACATAGAACAAAAAACGGATTTTTTGGAAATTTTATGGACAGATCTTGAGATATAAAAAAAACACATGGGCTCACTTGTAGAACGAGATGCAAGTTGCTTTGCAGAATCGAAACCTTCCACATGTTGATGCAGGGCTACTCAACTCCAGAATCAAAGTATTGTCCTTAATGTTTCGTTTATACTAGGTTATTTATATTAATAAAGGAGAGCACAAAGTTAGTAGCTATTTCTAAATAATGATGATATTTGTATTAAAAAATAAAACAAGTAGCCTGTGAACTGGATAAATTAAGCAGGAATAAAGTTCAGTTCAATATCTTAGTCCCACACCCTTCCGTGTTTTGGGGGAAATAATTAGTCCCCATCTAGAACGATCTAAATAAGAAAATCGAAATCTTTTTTATATTTTATGAGCGCGAAGTGGTGTTGTGACGAAGAATGAACGGTGGAAACACACCTGAGGGTGGAAAGAATAACAGCGACGATGAAGTTAAGATCCAATGTCATGGGGAAAGGAAAAGGACTCACAGTACAGTAAATCTATTATATCATAGATGCAAATAACATGATACAATAGCAGAGCAGATACTTTAAAGTCGGAATGGGGCATGATAGGATAGAATGTAAGTAGGTTTCTTTAGTATTGGAGGGTTAACATTTGTACGTCGACGTCTTCCAACACGGGAAATAAAAATTCTCATTAATTCATTTATTGTGTCGCGTATGGATGTCGCGTATTGTAACTATTTATTCTGGTTAGCCTGATCGAAGAGACAAAATAAGAAGCTCACGCTTTCGTGGAAGCCTGGGTGTTACAGACATCAACAGCAAGATGGAGGAGAGGCGATTGAGATGGTATGGGCACGTTGGACGCCGAGCACCCGATCACATTGTGAACCAGGCAATCTCCATGGATCTTCCTCGAATAACAACCAGAGGAAGACCAAAGAATTCATGGGTGTTGCAAAAAGATAACCTGATGCAGAGGCACGGCCTGGGGGACGTAGTCCGGGACAGAAGAGCATACAACCTGAGGACGAGAAGAGCTGACCCCAACAGTCTTCGGAGACAATGAGTTGGGATGGAGCCAGGGAGAGATTCTGGTTTGCCTGATTCATAAATATCTAGACTCCAGTCTGTTTTCAATACAGCTGCTAGGCAGAGATATGATAGTCATAAATAGTGCCATATTGGTCCACTTCTAAAAAGTCTACACTGGTTTAAATGCCGCAAACGGATTGATTTCCAGCTTTGTCTCTTTGTATTCAAGTCCTTTAATGGGATGTCTCCATTGTATCTTTCGAATCTATATCTGAGGGATGTTCCTTTGGAGAGAAATAGAATTTTAAGGTTGATTTCTTTTTCATCTAATAAATTGGTTGTTCCAAATCAATCCAACAGGGCGGGATATCATGATAGAGCTTTTGCTGATCCTGTGGTGTGGAATGGTCTGTCTTTCTATTGTCAGAGATATGAGTGGCGTGTGCAGCTTTAAGAAACACTTAAAGACAATATTTTTTGGGAAATCTTCATCAAAATTTATGAGTAGATTCGAATCCTGATAGATGGGATTTAAAACGCCCTTGAGCTGAGATAGCCCTTTAAACGGCGCTTCATAAATTGTACTTTTATTATTATTATAATAGCCGTAACAATCAACGAGTATTTAGTAATAGTTTTCGCACATCCTCGAGTGGACCTTTCAGCTGGTATACTTACAAAGCGGCTCAAGGCCTGGAGTTAAAACAGTTTAGCAAGTTGTTAGTACCTTCACAGAAATCTTCGAATGCAACAAAACTATCCATTGACGCCACTAAAACGGAATAGCTAATAAAGATCAGAATAGCCAATAATGGTTAACAATTAAACTATCCATCCGATCATTTTGTATTCTTAAGATGCTCTTTCATTACCATTTCAATCGAAAACTTGAATATTAAAGAGCGCCATTTTGTTTTAAACTGTCGAATCGTCCAGCTTGTATCCAACGTGTATTTATTTTTGGCGGGAAAATGAAATTGTCCTCTGAAGTCCACCTTTTCCCCGGGATAAGATGTCGCCGCTGACATATTTTGCTCCCTTTGTGATTTTCCCATCTTCCAATGCTCTGCCAATTGTTTTCGCCGCCGATATTTTGCCAACATTGTAACATCATCCCGACTGCAAAATGTTTCAAGAAAAGAAAAATGTTCAACTGTCGCCATTTTGTCTCTTTTTTTTGTTGCCAACAGTGAAAATGTTTACTTTGTGTATTTGAAATAAATGTATAGTACGTTATTGCCGTTTTAAATCGGGCAATGAAATTAATATTTGTTCTGATTTAAATCACTCTAAATAAAAATAAATATATAAAATCTACTGCGTATTCTATAATTAATTATAATGTTCACTTTTATTGTTTTCAATTAATGTTTTATTTATTAGAAAAAATTGACGATGTATGTTGAAAAATTATAAAAAGTAATGGAGATAGAAAAATGTGGAAAGAAAAATAATTGCGGCAAATGGGATGAAAAATGAAGGTTTGGAGTAAGTTGAAGTTTGCTTTTTGGGTAGTATTTTCACCGATGATGGAAGAGTTAAGAGGAATATCGAACGGCGTGTAGCGGCAGAAAGCAAAGTCATTTATTTATACTCGAACCGGACAGTATCGAAATATGATATGGTGATAGTCCACAATAAAATGTTGTTGCCAACTTTGATGTATAGAAGTGAAACGTGGATGGGGAAAAATACTGAAAGAAGACGAATAAATACTGTAGAGATGTTTGCATTGATAAGATTACATGGAATGGCAAAATATGGAAAACAGTGATAAGGGATGAATATGAACTTAAGTGTTAATTCAGATGAAGAAGAATATGTTATGATAGTTTGAGCATGTAGGAACGAATAAATGAAGAAAGACTAACAAAACAGATATACAGTGCAAATGTGAGCGGAAGACGTGTGAGAAGAAGACCAAGAAAAGTATTATTGGATCAAGTTAATAATATTCTGAAAGAAAGAAACGTAGAAAGCCATAGAAAACGTAGAATTTATATGAGAAGGTGTATGTATGTAGAAAAGGCTAAGAATGTGTGACGAGATAGAATAGTATGGCGCTCTATCATCTCTGCCTACCCAGATAGACACAAGGTGTGGTAGTATGTACGCATGTATGTTGAGTTTATTAAAATTCAGATAGGAGTAGATGTTTATCCTGCGTCACTCAACTCCTTCGACAATCTCTTTGACCTAGTTAGTAAGACGCTTGATTTACACACTGAGATTTCATGTTCGATTCCCGATGGTACAAATAAGATTAAAAATGAACGTGAAAGTAAAACTCAAAAAATCATATCAAATATTTTTTGCTTTAATACGCCATAGTTTTGAAAATTACATAAAACACAGTCCTTTACTTGGGGCCCTTTTGACAAATGGGGTTGTGTGTATCGACTGTAATAAATCAATATGCACGATATTTGAATAACATTACAATAATGTATAATTACAATGTGTAGATGCCAATGTATACAATGTATACCGTGAATGTCCCCGTGAATGACGGCGAAACCTGGCGAATACGATACAACGACGAGCTATATAATATATACAAAGCTCCCAGGCTATCTGTACATGTCAGACTGAGCAGATTGAGATGGGCCGGACATGTGCAGAGAATGCCGTCATCGCGAGCACCCAAAAGAATCCTGAAAAGACACCCGGGTGGGAGAAGGAGAGTGAGCAGGCCAAGGCTGCAATGGGAGGACGAAGTTGAGAGGGACGCAACCCGGCTGCTACAGGCGCAGGCGTAGGATTTTTTTATTTATTTATTTTTTTTTTTTTTCAAAACAGGCTTAGCCCAATTACATTGAAAAATACAAGACATTAAAAAAGAAGAAAAATTACAAGGAAAAATATTTTTTTTTTTTAAATTATATAAAATAAAAAATAATGCATATGTATACAAACGAGTATTTACACACAAACGTATGTTACATATATATTCAGTCACTTAAGTATGTTGATGAGTGCTTTCTAACGCGCTTAATCTAAGGAGAAAATTTACTTTTGCTTTTGGTAATGTGATATGAAATATGTCAATATCCGAAGCAGTCCCGTTAAGAAGAGTTAAGGCCCTTCCAACAGGCATAGCGGCTGGAAGACCCGTTCTTGCGTATGTTATTGAGAACAGTTCCTGCCGGCGCAGTCTAGTGTAATTGTTAGGAACATTTAACGCTAATCTTTGTAGTAATGCTGGACAGCTCACAACTCCTCGAACGAGTTTGACAACGTATACCAGGAGACGCAGATCTCTTCTTACGCTCAAGGAGTTATACCCGAGCATGCCCAGCAGAAACTGCGTAGGATATAGCCACGGATAGACACCAAACTCACTCATGTAGAGATATCGTAGATATTTTTTTTGTACTTTCTCCACCATGAGCGAGTTCTGCGCCCCCACCGGGCTCCAAATGCAAGCATTGCTTTCTAGTTTGCTACGGATCAATGAATTAAACAACGTTTTGAGCACCAATTGGTTTTCAAACGACTTAGAGATTCTCATAACAAATCCTAGAGTTTTATAAGCTGAGTTGCACATAACTTCTATGTGAGGACCAAACGCGAGATTACTGTGGAACAAGACACCCAGATCTTTAATATTATCTGTGCGGGGTATAGGTATAGATTCTAGAGTATATCTATGGAATTTCAAGACGTGTGAGCGATGATACGACATAATTTTGCACTTTGATGCATTGAAATATAATTTATTATTGTGGCTCCACTCACAAACGTTGTTGAGATCTGACTGTAGGTCTAAGCAGTCGGTATAAGAACGAATTTTTTAAAGATTTTGAGGTCATCAGCAAATAGAAGAAACGTGGATTTTGGAGGGTCGAGGCCGAAGACAAGAGGAGTTGGAGGTGAAGGTTGACTGAGGCCAAAGGTCGATATGGGATGTAAGACCATCGAAAGAAAGATGATGTATACGGAGAAAATTTTTCGTAAAAAGCATCGAAATGTTATTTGATGTTTGGCTAGCGTTTTCTTTCCTTTGAAAGGCCATTGATAACCGCACGCGAACAAGTCTTATATCGAATCTAGTTGAAATACTACTGAGAGTATATGTATCAAATTTACTGATATATTTCCTGACCATACAATGGGCGTGGCTGGTAGCTAATAGGTGATAAACCTTATTTGTAGTATGAGAAATTGAAAGAAACTATATAAACATATCAATTCTTAACAATTACAAACAAAAAAAGTTCAAGAATACATCAAAACATGTAATGGGGTGCCGAATTCAATAAAAACAAAAGAGGGCAAAACATTCAGGCAGTGAGTCGGAAGGTGGTTATTGTTACGACAGGAGTTAAAAGTGCTTGAGCTTACAGGAGGGATTACTTGTAGCAAAGGTTTATGTAAACTGTTGAATGTGGTGTGTTTTTGGTGATGTGCGGGGCATTATGGGATGGGTTTTTTGGTATATATGGAATGATAAAGTATGCGGAGTTTGATTAACGTGATACATGTATTTGAATATTACTGTTTATCAAGTTGATAACAATTTGCAACGGGCTATTATATGATTAACAATAGGAAAAAATATACTTAATTTTCCATGTTATATGTTCTCAGTAAGATACGAGTTCAAACAAAAACCTAGGTCACTGGAGACACGACAAATAAAATCATCCATCCTGTCGTGTAGATCATGACTGAGTATCGTGACTCCCATGGTAGCCTTTGACGACTACTCTCCATCCATCCCTACACTCCGCGGTACGAAGGGCAGTTGTTAAGAGTAGTCCGATGCGTCTCTCACTCGGTAGGTCCAACGCATTGGGATTATTTCCCTTGTGTGTCGACCTTTCACGCCTCCAGTAACCACAAACTTTTCCAAACTGTATTCTTGGCCACAAGCAATGTGCCCATGGAATCAGTGGACTCGTCGAAAGCAACAAACCAGCTCCATAAAATGTGTGTCTACTTTAAATAACCTATTATTTTTTTCATAAATTACGTTGTTATAAAATTTCTTGATGTGTGTAAATAAATACAATATGTACATGGGCGTCTCTCTGTATTCAGTTAAATCGGTTAATACAATGGTGCGCGACTGATAGGCCACCCAATATAAGCTTTAAAATCAAATTAATACAGTTTGTCTCTTAACATTGCCCCAGCGGCATCTGTCTATTTCATTCACAATTTCGTTACTCATTCACAATTACGTTAATTTAACTTATAATTTTTATCTCACAGGAAGAGTCTAATTGGTAGCTTTTTTGAAGCCTCATTTAAGTGGTTTGATAATGACTGGAGCTTCCTGGACAAACAGGAGATTATCTTGGCTAACAAGGTGAGATTACTTCTAACAACATTACATGCCTCATTTTGAAGCATTTCTGCTATTTAGTAAGTACATTTCTTCTAGATATTTATTTTGATGGTATTTTGTTATTTGTTCGAAACAGATATGTCAAAATAATAAGTTAAAATGATAAATATATATTTTTTTCAAAAATATACATACTATCACGACATTTCTCTATTGGAGTAGTAGGCAAAAACATAGAACCTCAAAGTATCCTATCACGCCATACTTCCTTTGCATCTACCACATCCATATATTCTCGATTTACCTTTCGTTTCCATTACCCAATCCCTTTTCCTTTGAATAATGATGGGTCACTTCTATTTTCATTATGTATACCATATATATATTGTTGTATTGCATTACACTTTCGTTGTACACAGTACAACCTAGTGGGATTATTGCCACGTGGCAATCTCTTCCAACCAACCAGAATTTCGTACATACATACTTACTATCACACCTTTTCCCTGTCGGGGTAGGCAGAGTGGAGAGAGCTCCAGACTTTCTTATCACGATACACACATCTTTCACCTGTTCTACATCCATACACCTTAATTAATGATTTCATCCTGGAGATAAATTATCCTTTTTATTATAATTATTTTTGAAAAGAAGAGAAGAGACGACCTCCGTGCCCTGGTGGTAAGGCAATTGTCTGCCGATCCGGAGGTTGCGGGTTCGATCCCCGCTGGAACCCAATTTTTTTTAAATAGGATTCCAGTCTGGTTAACACTTAGGGCCTATAAAAACATCTTTCTGGCTAGTTGGAAGAGATTGCCACATGGCAATAAACTCGCCAGGTTAAAAAAAATAATAATAAGAGAGTATAAAATATATATAAAACTACCTTGTTATAATTTTTTTCATGAATTTTAGACGATAAATTTATATACGTGATTTTAAATTTGTGAAGAATGAATGGAAGTAGTTGCGCCATCTTGAACTGTCGGGAGACATTTCTACTTGTGTAGAGGCACATGTTCCGGACATTGAAGGAAAATGTTGTATGGCAGAAGGTTAAATTTTAAATTGAATACAATTATGTACATCAAATATCTCAAATCTCGTGTAAAGTGTTTTATATCGTGTCTAGAAGACTTTACTCTCGCCGACCATCCACCAACTAAGAGCACCCAACAGCACCACGCCACACTTTTGTCTTTGGATCAATTTTGTTTGGACCATCAACTCTTATTGTTCAACGACTCATTACTTTCACAGTTTTATCACCGATCCTCACTGTGATTTTTTCAAGTGAGTTAAAGAAAAACTTTCTTGCATCTTGGCGCAAACAAATTGATGATTCGAATATATTGAATACCGTGATCAGAGGACTGCTCCATTTGCCTTGTCTATAGGTTTAGAATCACTGGAGTAGGCACGAAAGCCGCAGTTCGTCGTGGTAAGTGTTGGTAATGTTACTAACCACTTGTTAAGAAGCAATAACATTCTAAACAATAATGACGACGACCTCCCTAAGTTGATAAAATGCATGTCTTCCAGCTCATCCCACACATTCCCACGCCAATTAGCACGCCATGTTGTATTGTATATAAAAAACACAGTATACAATACAGTAACACAAAACAAAGGATCTAGCTAAGCAACATATAAGCAACAGAAACAGTCTAAGAGTAAAACCAGTCCGGCAGTGAATCCGCCAGAAATCGAATCAAGGGCTCCCGCTTGCTTAGTGGGAATACTTACTGTTAGAACACGGTCATCAACATACTTCAATACTGCCGTCATAAGCAAAAACGCAGCTAACGGGAAAAAAAACAGACATTTAACTAAGTATGAGGCAATGTCCCATATCAAATTCTGAACCATAATCCATAAAAAAAATACAGAAAGCCATTTATTTCAATACAAAAATCGACATAATGTATTTTTTAATTTTACAAAATACTAGGTTTTTCTAAGTAAAAAAACAGTAAAATGTGATTCATAAGCAAAAAGACATCTAGTGTCTATGCGTTTGCTGCGTTTCTGCTTATGAATCACATTTTATTGCTTTTTTTATTTATGAATCACGACATTTTTAAGCAGCAATGAAAAACATAAAAGTACAGTTTTCTCAAAACTTAACTTTTGCCATAAGCTGCGTTTTTACTTATGAGGGCAGAATACACGGCGATGTAAAACAGTGCCAAAATAGCACTATTTAAAAAAATCGACTTAACGAAAGACCGCAGCAGATTAAATCTACCGAACTTAAAATTTGTGTTGGGTTTGGTATATCTAAACTATGTACTTGCTGAAGTGCAACAGCTTGTTCACAATAGACTAATATGTGCACAGATGTATTTCATCCATAGGATGCCTAACAATCATGCTCGATCACAAGGGTTCGCCAAATCAATCAGACAATACAATGTGACCAAATACACCGTTGTCTCCAGGAAAAGTTCTTCAATATATCCGAATACCCGATTCAGATGTCTTAAAGAGTACCAAACGAATAAAAAACATTTTTATTCTATACTCTGTATTCATCTCACCTCTCAAATAAAAACTCAATCAATCTTTTCAACTTTCACCTTTTTACCTGGTTTCTTCCGTTTTTTCTGCATTATTTTATAAATTAACGTCGCATCTTTCTAGACTGACACAAAGTGGCTTTAATCACATTTAAAAACATTTTTTGTATCAAAACATCTTCAGTGATAAATTCGAAAAATATTTCAAATTTAATAAATCTCCCTTTCCCCCCTGAAAAATACCGCTGCTGAAATTTATAAAATCCTTATTTTTTTCTTTATATCAGGGGTAGGTGTAACTTGGTTCTCGAAACAGAAATTTATTTACAAATTGTATATAGCTAACATTTATTTATATATATTAGTCAAGGTTTCAATTCATATTTTATTTATTAGAAAACTGAAAGAATTTTTGTTTTTACAATGAAGGGTTAAATAAATTAAATAAAATGTCTGATAGAGAGTTGCTGACTAATATTAGAATCCGATAGGTGTTTTACTTGGGTCATGTACTTAGAGGAGCAAAGTATAAATTACTGCACCTAATCGTCCAAGGCAAAATAGAAGGCCGAAGAGGTGTTGGCAGAAGGCAAATCTCCTGGCTCCGCAATATACGGGATTGGACTAGCATAAGGGGCGTTAGAGATCTTTTTCGGGCTGCCGGGGACAAAGATGTCTACTCTCAAGTGATATTCAACGTTGGGGGGACCTGACATGAAACTGAGAAGAAGAATAATTAAATTAGTCTAACATTGGTTTGTAACTGATTCCAGAGTCTCACTGCATGGACAGTAAATGACGACGTAAAAAAAGAGGAGCGGGGAACTGGAAAGGCCAATAAACAACTATGGTGTGGCCTGGCTGGCATCGGGTTAGTTAATATGTAGCAAAATACTAATTTAATCCTCTCTTAAATGTAGCAAATATTATTGTGTTTTTTAATGTATATTATTCAGGGGATTTTTAATGTACAATGTTGAGATCTTCCATATGCGGGATGCTGCACTGGGCCTTCTGAGATCTAGCATGTTATGTGGTTGTGTGTGAAATAGTATGAGGGTGCTTATTTTTATTTTAATCATTTTGATGTAATGGTATTTAAACTTTTGTGG
Source organism: Odontocerum albicorne (assembly GCA_949825065.1). Lineage (NCBI taxonomy): Eukaryota > Metazoa > Arthropoda > Insecta > Trichoptera > Odontoceridae > Odontocerum > Odontocerum albicorne. The sequence goes on from OX463857.1 coordinate 23,298,210, forward strand.
CACTGAGATTTTTGTATTCGTGTGCACTCAAACTTTTGAATTAAAAAATATTTATTGTTAACTGTTTTTACTGATCGAAATCAACTATACATTGTTCAAATAAAAATATATTCAAGTTAATCCTAATAATATACAAAGTTTAAAGAGAAATACATACAGTGTAAGATAATAAAATATGAATGAATTGTTCAGTCAAAACAACCAACTTCCGTTACCAAGAAAGCGCAATATGCTTTCTTAAAAGCATTTTCTGAAATGTTAAAGACGTGAATATCCAAGGTCCTATTCAAAAGGAACAGCCCGGCACTTGGCAAGTTGGCCAGCTTAAATATATTGATAATTCTGTATCTCAGATAGTTATCAGCAACATAAAACCATACATTTTCCAACAAAGTTGGATAAAATGTTCCTACCGTCAGCAACTTAAAGGTATGGAAGAGACCCTCACATCCCTCAACACGCTTAAAAGGTAAAATTCCAACATATATCCTTGTAGGATAAAGCCAAGCTGATTGTAATCAAGCTTATTGTAATCAAGCTGATTGTACTATACAATGACGACTCATGAAAGGTCCATCCAAGTCTATAAAAATATAATCATTTTTAGAACACTTGCAATATCGTGGATGGAAGCACAAACGAGGCGCAAAGGTAAATCTTCCGGCAACCTTTTACAGTATATAGAGCCTCCGCAATGAAGTCAAGAAAACTTGGTTGGGCTGACGAGTCCAGAATAAACAAATAATACGAAGATTATATCGTCGAGTCTCCCCTGAATTAAATAGCAGAAAGCCTTGTATGATGTTGCCCTACGGAATCAAAGCAAATTAAATCGTGAAAGGAGCATGAAAGAATCACTCTCGATGGGAAATTTTGAACCGTACACTAATTACAACCACCAAATGTTTGACTTACGCGCAATCCTTAAAAATAAGGTGTTATTCCTCGATCAAGGATGTTTGTCGAGATTTTATATGAAGGGAAGTTGGATATACCAATGATTTGTGATGATTCCTTACCAGACACCTTCCGGGAGATCCTTGCATCCCCTTCGCATCGCGGTATAATAGTATAACATTGACTTAACATGAAAATAATAATAATCCATGAAATCGGACATATATTTTAAAAGTTGGAATTATTATATAATTCCGATATTGATATAATCAACTCCACACTCCACAGATAGTCCGTTATATGTTTAAACTATAGGGTCTTTCAAATTGAGCGGTTTTATTTAATTCTTGAATAAAACACAGATGGCGTCGCGAACTTGCATGGGTCTTGTGACATTTGAGAAGTGTAATGTATGAAATTTATAAAAATGAAGTCGTATACAACAACGCGTTCAAATTTTTAAATTATTTTATGTATTGTTATCTCCGGAAACGGTGATGTTAATTGGCCACCAAGATCATGTGATCTGACACCGTTGGACTATTTTCTCTGGGTTTATGTGAAAAACCAGGTCTATAAGAGTGACCCCTAATCAATTCTTGAGCTGAAGGACGAAATTATTCGCGTTATTGGTGAGTTAGAACCGCAATTATGCCAAATGTCATCGAAAATTTTGACAAAAGAGTGGACACCTGTGGAGCTGCAAGAGATGAATATTTGACGGATATTGTATTTTGTGTTTAAATGTCATATATTATACTTTAATGAACGATAAAAAGTTTTTTGAAATCAAAGAAAATTGTGTATTTTATTCAAGAATTAAAAAATTGATTTAAAAAAACCGCTCAATTTGAAAGACCCTTTAGAATCATCTTTGACCGAGGTCATACTGAAAAGGTACTCTCGAGATGACTTTAAGTGGACATTCATATTTTTTTATGATATGACAAATTAAAGTGATAGTAAAATTGCCAGTCGGTATCTTTTTGACGATTGTTATAAGGTGTATAAACAAGTGTAAATTCATCTTCAAGGTGCTATCAGCATGTTTTTAATACAAGAAGCATAAAAGCGCCTTCGGATCGACATATTCGTAAATCATTTAATGGTGCAAAAAAAATTATGTTTTTTTTTAATTGTGCAATGACTTTTAGTTCACTCGAAGATTCGCAGCAAGAATGGACTTGGCCTAGAAAATATTTGTAAGTGGTTTTTAATTAGATACCTTCAGGGTAAATAATTTATCAAGTAGACATACTGCTGTGCGTGAAGTTTAAATTAAATGAAAAATATAACAGTTTTCACTCTCGGGTCAAACACATTACGTGTAGGAAATTAAAATTAAGTTACTTCGTTCTTAAGATTTCAATTTGTATATATCATAGGTATAGCCTTTGGCAAATATTTATATTTCAGATTAATTTTTTAAATATAAAAAAAGCAATTTAACAAACATTTAAGAAAGCTGAAAAACTATCATGCCCATGTAACCGAAGGTAATCCGGCATATAGCTGAATGGAGACAATCTAATTTTTGTCGGTTTCATCGCTATTATTTTCACATTCTGGTGTGGTATCAGGAGACGAGCTTCCTCCTTCCAGTGACAGCTCTTTTTTTCAAAATATGACTCGATCAATTTTTCTTAGGAGTGGACGATTCCACTGTAAAGGTACCAAAGTCCTTAAGAAAGTGGAAGTGGAAGAAGAACAACTGCATGTCGTGACAAGGTCATAAAGTTCGTAAATGTCCAATTACGAGGCGTATCCAGAAAGTAAGTGTACTGAGGCTCTCACGACCGGAAGGATTTTATTTTCGACATGTTGGCTACACTTCCATGTAGCCTGACCCTTCCCCTCCGCAACGAGACCGGTTCGAGGTCAGTACGTTGAGAAGTGTCGACGCGACAACACGTTTTGTGAAAAATGTCAATCCAATCTCCCGCCAAGTGCGAAATACGCGGCGTCATCCGTTATCTCGTTTGGAAGGGAAAACCTCCGGTTGAGGTTTATAATGAGGTGAAAACTGCATATGATGATAAAGTTATGAATCGTACGAGTGTGTACAAGTGGTGTCGCGAGTTTAAAAACGGTCGTACGTCTGTGCAGGATGATCAGAGGAGCGGAAGACCTTCAATTGTGACTGACGAAATTGTGGAAAAAATCGAAAATGCGCTCCGTGACGATCGCAGATTGAATATATGCCTCAAGGGGAGACCATCAACTCTGCAAGATACTGTGAGACCCTAAAAAAATTGCGGAGGGCGATTCAGAACAAGAGGAGAGGCATGCTGACAAAGGGAGTCTGCCTGCTGCACGACAATGCCAGACCACACACGGCCAACGCCACGAAGGAACCGCTCGCCTCGTTTAAATGGGATGTCCTGAACCATCCCGCGCATTCCCCTGACCTAGCACCTTCAGATTACTATCTGTTTACCTCCTTGAAGCTGCACATGGGTGGAAAAAGGTTTTCAACCGACGAGAAGGTAAAGGAGGAGGGGGAGAAGTGGACGGAGAGGTTGGCGGGAAACTACTTCGAGGAAGGCATCAAAAAGTTGATACCCCGCTTCACCACCTGCATTGAGAGGAATGGCGACTATGTCGAAAAATAGCTTACATATATACTACGGTAACCACGTCATTTTTTTGTTTAAATAAAAAAAATTGTAACCTACAAAAATTCAGTACACTTACTTATGCCTCGTTTATAAAATATGCCTCGTTTATAAAAAAACATAAATGTTAGTGTAGTAACAGGCTGACATAATTATATTATGTACAGGAGTGTGGGCTTAAAAACATTTGATGTCCTCACACCCAAACTCGTCCTCTATTGGTGGGGGTATATCTCGACTGGGGGGATATTACGGGATAAATCCAGACCTTTTGATAGCTTCTCTCTTAAATGTGTTTTCTTTGACATTATTCTGAGATATACTCGTATATGTAATATCAGGATATACATGTAACATATGTGTATATTCACATACTACTCGTATGTTACTATCAATAAACCCATATTTTAAATTTATTTCTATCAATAGAAACTGGAAGATTTAAAAAAAAAATTAAATAAAAACTTTCACATTTTCTCGCTTACATTTTTTTATAAGAAATAAACTACTCAAACTCTGAGAAAATAAGTTAAGTGTCCTTTTTCTTAAGAGGAGGAATTAAAAATAACAAGAATACTTTTTTGAATTATTTTCCTTCTATAATATTGTAATAACGATGCAACTTGTTAAAAGTCTCAGAGAAAAGATGGGTGACCTCTGCTTAAGCTATCTTTGTCTTTCTTTTCTTCTTTCTTTAGAATTTTTTCTTCCAATATTTATTCTTTCCCTTGGGAAGGCGTTGCAAAGTAATTTCACCAATTCAGGACACTTAGAGAATAGCAATTAAGTATGAAAGTATTTAAATAAAGTTTAACAAAAAAATATAAACGGAATTATCATTACTTAGAACCCAAACGGTTAATAATTGTATTAAATTATTTGAGAAGCGTGTTTTCGAAAGACGGGTTGGAGAAAAAATTGATAGGTGTTTTACTGTGGAAAATAAAGTCAAGAGAGAACTAGGGTAGTTTTTGCTATATTACACACAGTAATTTGGCATTGCCAACCTTGATATATTAGGTCCTTACATATGAAATTGGCGTTTTGCCGTACTGGCAACTTTGATCTCAAATATCTTCTCTTTGGTTAGGAATTCCAAATTCAAATTTATACAGCTATTTACTCAAGTATTTGTGTTTCGAAAATTATAATTCATTTGTTTTTTCCTCAATTGTTTTTTTTCTTTGCGTCACTCAGTTTACAAAATGGAAAACTTGAAATATCGCGTTATTTACGAGTACGAGTTCCACCGTGGCACCAGTGCTGCAGAAACGGCTCGAAGGATTAATGATGTGTATGGCGACGGTGCCGCAAAAGAAAACACAGTGCGTTTTTGGTTCCAACGTTTTCGTTCTGGAAATTTCGACCTGCAGAACAAGCCCCGTGGAGAAAGTTGATAATGAAGAATTGAAGGCTATTGTGGAAGCGGATCCATCGCAAACCACGTCCGAGTTAGCTGCAGGCTGCGGTGTTAGTGATAAAACTGTTTTAATCCACTTGAAGCAAATTGGGAAGGTGAAAAAGCTTGAAAGGTGGGTACCTCACGAATTGAGTGAAGCAAATCAACAAACGCGCGTTGACTGCTGCGTTGCATTACTCAACCGGCACAATAATGAAGGGATTTTGAATCGAATCATTACCTGTGATGAAAAGTGGATCCTGTATGATAATCGGAAGCGCTCATCGCAATGGCTGAACCCTGCCGAACCAGCCAAACCATGCCCCAAGCGAAAATTGACTCCAAAAAAGTTACTTGTGAGCGTTTGGTGGACTAGTGCTGGTGTCGTTCACTACAGCTTTCTTAAATCTGGCCAGACGATTACGGCAGATGTCTATTGTCAGCAACTGCAAACCATGATGGAAAAGCTAGCTGCTAAACAACCGAGGCTGGTTAATCGCTCTAGGCCACTGCTGCTTCATGATAACGCTAGACCACACACTGCACAACAGACGGCTACCAAATTAGAAGAGCTTCAATTGGAATGTCTAAGACATCCACCGTACTCTCCGGACCTTGCCCCAACAGATTACTATTTTTTTCGAAATTTGGATAACTTCTTGCAAGGGAAAAAATTCAACTCTGATGGGGCAGTCCAAACCGACTTCAAAGATTTTATTGATTCCCGTCTGAATGGTTTTTTTAGTAAAGGGATCGATGAACTACCTATGAGATGGCAAAAGTGCATAGATAGCAATGGTACATACTTTGATTAAATAAATATATTATATTAAAAAAAATCAACTTTATGTTCCTCCCAAACAAAACGCCAATTTCATATGTAAGGACCTAATATAAAGACAAATCCTGGATATTGAAAAAAAACCTTCCGGCACTGGCTATAAGAATCAGAAACATTTCGTATATGTTATATGTGAAAGGAAATTATATTTTTTTCATTTTATGGTACCCTTTAGATACTTTATCATTTCTTTCGAATAAATTGCATCATTCTATTGGAAACATTTCATTATACGCCGATAGTAAATAAAAAATTAGATAATACCCTTGTATTATTTTGAGTTACTTATAAATATATAAACACAGATACAATAAATGACCGAAAAGTCCGAGGCGTCGGGTGAAGTCTAGACGACTTCTGGAAGAACGGACTGCTGCACTCATAGAAAGGTTTGTTTTCGCCTTCAAGTCTTTACACTAGCTTTCTAGTCTTGGAATTAATTCTTGCATGTGAGAGTACGAATGGCATGAGTGCTTGGAAGTTGAGAGAAAAGCCGTATCATCCGCGTATTGTGCGGTGATAGAATGGCTGGTCCGGAGAGATTTAGATATCACTTATGTCGCTGCATTACATAACGTAACAATACATAAATAGTAATAAGGAATAATTTTGTCGGCTTCGTAGTCTTACTTCGTAGTCTTACTTCGTATGCAAAGCAAGCAGGCGACCTAGATTCGATTCACGGCGGATTTCCTCAATGACTGGTTTTACCCATAGGCCAATTTATATCTGAATAGACTTAGTTAAAACCAGACAGCAACCCATTTAAAAAAACTGTCTAATAACAGGATTGAAACTAGCAAATCCCGAGCTGGAAGACAGACGTCTTGCTACTATGCTACGCTGATTTCTTCTTTCAAAATTCTGGAACTGGACATCAATATGGTTGTGAGTTTAATGCTGAATAAAACGTTTACTATTCGTAGAAATCAGGAAGTATGATTTTAGCATTATAATTTTTATTTAAAAAAAAATTACTTATGCTACAAATACTTATTTGAAAATAAAATTACTTTAGGGCATTGCATCATAATGTTGCTTTTGCATTCAGAATGCATACAATAATATTAATGTAACAGTGCATTAAGAATTTCTCATATTGATAGAGTTGTGCATTGAAGTGATCCCATTTCAGCATTGTTACTCTCAACAAGACCGCCTCAGTTAAGTATACAATATGTGCCGCACACACAGGTATCAAAACAAGGGGCTGCACTTTGAACTAATTTATTGATCATTGAAAACTACTGACAATTAAATTTCCAACCAGTAACATGCAAAGCTCCCGAATTCTCTCTACGTCAACGAATCAATTGTTTATAGACAAATTTAAAGAAAAAATACTTATCACGAGTCACAACCTTAATATGCTCGTATAACACATCAGATTAAATACACTTGACATATGCACATGCGGGTCGGTACCCCATTTTGATGGTTATAGCCTCCGCTTTTCTACCCTCAACTTTATTTTTTAATATTTTTAATTTATCAAAACAGTGGATTCAATTTCTAAGAGCACCCTAGAAGTTAGTTAATCTGTTGTCTAAACGACGCTATAGAAATTGACCTCGAATTATTATTAGTGTACTTTTCTTTTCTTAACATTTTTTACGTGTGTGTTTGCATACCAAGTGTTGTCTCGATTTTTTCATCGTGATTGTATATTATTATTTATTTTTGATGAAATTGTTTTGAAAGTTTTATTTCATTTTTGGAATATTTGTATTTTGTAATTAATGAAACACTGACTTATGTTTTTTTTTTAATTATTGTTGCATGGTACTCGTACATTGTACCATTTATGAATGAATAAATAAATAAATTACTAAGGCAATTCAATTACAATACACACAACGACTTACGAAACCTCACAATGGATTGGGTTTTCTATTTCTTAAGTTATATTGTGCTAAATACTTCAGTTGTACATTGGTATGTTTAAGCATCATATCTTGAAATATATAACATACTCGTATGTACTATATATTTTAAGATTTGTTTTTTTAGCATATCGATATGTTAACTCTAGATTTTTTCAAGTTTTTCAGTGTTACGTAAATAACATTTAAGTATTGTTCATTGTATCTATCAAATCTATGTCTAAGAAATGTTTCTTCAGAGAGAAATAGAACTTTAAAGTCGGTTTCTTTTTATCTAATAAATTGGTTGTTCCAAATCAATCCAATAGGTCTGGATATTATTATAAAGCTGTTGCTAGTCCTGTGGTGCGTAATGGTCTGCCTCCTAGTGTTAGATATATGGGTGGCATGTACAGTTTTAGATAGCACTTAAACGCAATCCTTCTTGTGAAGTCTTATTAAAATGTACGAGTGAGTTCGAATCCTGAGTTAAAGCGTCTTTGACGAGAGTTGCGCTCTCTAAACGGCGCGTACAAATTATACTTTTATTATTATTACTATTACTCAACACATCAACCTTATGTTCACAATCATCCCTAATTATAGTTATGAGAAAATACAATAGTTTTAAAACATCCCTAGGGATAGCTCTGTTCGTCCAACTTCTTCATCTGGCACTACTGCAATTGTTTTCAGTCGAAATATTCCGACTGCATCGCATCATTTTCCATTCACCCGGGTGAAATGCATAAGATTCGCAATATTGCACAGCCAAAACACGAGAAACTTTGTAGATGCGCATCCACGAATTATTCTTGTCATTAAAATTTGTGTCTTTTTAATACTTCATGATTAATATGCTTGATTGTTGGTTAGTTTGTAATTATTTTGCTTATTAAATTAGACAGACAGATGTTTGCTAGTATTTGTTTATTTTATTTATTTGTTTAATTCACACAATAGTGCCTTTTTCAAAGTATGAAAACAATGGCACAACAGAAAAATACTAAAATGAAAATAATTTAATCTACGAGTAACATACCAAACGGTGTGATGGTTTGTAAGTTAGAATATTTATTCTAACATACCAAACTGTGTGATGGATTGTAAGTTAGAATATTTTTTCTAACATGCCAAACTCTGTGATAGTTTGGAAGTTAGAATATTTATTCTAACATACCAAACTGTGTGATGGTTTGGAAGTTAGAAAATTTATTCTAACATACCAAACTGTGTGATGGTTTGGAAATTAGAATATTTATTTTAATATACCAAACGGTGTGATGGTTTATAGATAATTCATAATATTTATTCTAGCACACAAATTATAACACCATTCTGCCACACATCTTTTTCGCCTATTTTACATCCATACACGTTTTCATACAACTCCTACGATTTATTTGACTTTTCATGTCGACTTCTTTCAAAATATGATTATCTTGATCCAGACATACTTTTCTTGATATTCCTCTACTACGCCTTGTTTTGTTTTTCTTCATTTATTCATTTTACCACGCCTTCCGTTTACATTTTCCCTGTATATTTGTTTTACTAGTCTATCTTGAGGCATTCGTTATTCATAACCAAACCATATCGGAATGTTCTTCTTGATCATTTTTGACACATCAACATTAAGTTCATATCATCTTTGATGACTTCATTTATTCTTATTAATTTATTTATTTTATCCACAATGCATCATTAACCTGTACACTGCGTTAAAATGGATATAAAGGTGCATAAGACAACCGTTGAAATGAATTTCAATACCATAACTTTTCTTTACATTTTCCCTGTATATTTGTTTTACTAGTCTTTCTTGAGGCATTCGTTCTTCATAACCAAACCATATCGGAATGTTCTTCTTGATCATTCTTAACACATCAACATTAAGTTCATATCATCTTTGATGACTTCATTTATTCTTATTAATTTATTTATTTTATCCACAATGCATCATTAACCTGTACACCGCGTTAAAAATCAAATTCCACGAATCCTGTGCGCGGCACAATTTCGGCGTTTTTTTAATTTCTAAGTTTAAACGCGTATTTTGTTTAGAACCACTGATATTTGATAAAACCACCAAGTAAACATGACATTCAAGTAATTTTCTGATAATAAATAATAGTCATCACTCTTAAGGAGATTCATTAAATAAAGGAGATAAACTAAACATTACGTAAAATACACAAAGGAATGCTACAGATCAGATCACAGGCGTTTGTGCTTCCCGCGAGGAACACGTTAAAAAAACAGTTTTAATGGAGAGCGAACTATAAGAACACAAGTGCATACCAATACTAAAAAAAATCACTTTTATGTACATATGTCTATTCATAGAATTTAAACAAATAAATAAATATAGGTTTATTGACAGCAACATAGTATGTACAAAATATATTTAAATAACACTTCTAAAACACATAAATTGCAGAAAATACATTAAATACAGAAGCTATCAAAAGGTCAGGGCTCATCTAATAACATCCCCTCTGCCAAGATACACCCCACCAATATAGGGCGAACCCAGCCACGGGGGCACCAGATGTTTTTCAGCCCACACCCTTGAACACGTAGAACAAGAATATAAAAAAAAACACAGAAAATAGATGACAAAAAAAAATACATTCAAGAAAGAGGGTTAAGAGAGGTTAGAATTAAGGGTTTTTAGCGTTTCACTGGGCAAGATTTTTTTGATTTAGCGTTTCACTAGGCAAGATCGTTGCGATTTAGCATTTCACTAAGCAATTGAAGGATTTTAGCATTTCACTTTTTTTTTTTTTTATTTATTTACTTGTAAAACAATACGCATTGCTTAAATACTGTGATATAATGAATACAAATATAAAATAAAAGCCTAATGTATTATTTCTTATTTAGAACCTTTTTACTAAGCAAGGCCAGTGACGAAGTGTACTCTTCCCATAATCGCATTATTTAATATGTAAGTCATGAATACTATTATTCGATTTTTTTAACATAAGATCGCCAGGTGGAAGCCACAAAGAGAATTTTAAATTCAAATGCATTTTATTGAGATATATTTCAAACTAGAAATTTTTAGTTTCGCAAAAATCCTGTTGCAGCGGGAGCTATTTTTCAATTTTCTCAAAATTGATATTTTTCCTAGAATATTGGAATATAACTTTTGACTACCTCTCTGTTTATTCACGAATGAATTGACAACCCGTTTCTCGGAAGCCAACAAATTGCCAGTTTCTGTTGCAGTGCCCGCTGGAAGATGGAAACAATTCAACTTCCGAGAGGAATCAAAAGACTTTGAACGAATTTTTCCTTCGTTATCGGTTTACACTTTGCAAGTACTGGCGCTAGTATAATTGTTTTTTCATTTTTTATTGAATAACATATAGATGACTTGTATAATACTGTCACAAAATTCAGCTCAAAATACTTTTGATTATTATAAATAAATTAATATAGGTATTAGAATAAACATTATTTGATAAAACAAATTTCAATGTCTTTAAACCTCCAAAATGTTAATGCCCTAACTATAAATAATATGGTATGTACATATGATATATAAATACATTCTAAACTTGCACATATGTGTATACCATATCTCAAGATAAATAGCAGAAAATACATTTGAAAGAAAAGCTATCAAAAGATCTGGGCTCATCTCATAACATTCCCCTGGCCGAGAAGCACCCCACCAATATAGGGGGAGGTTAGCCGCGAGGACATCAGATGTTTTTCAGCCCACACCCTTGTACATATACGAGTATTAGGTATATATTACGAAAAAGAGAGCCCCATTTAAATTAATTCAGATGGAATGATGTCTGAAATATGGTATGTTTAAAACCTGAATACCATAACAAATAAATAAAAAGTCGAGTTCCGTGACGCAGTTGTTAAAACGATTGAGTAGAACTCGAGGGGTTCTGGGTTCGATTCCCGATAGTACTCGAAAAAAAGAGTTCCAGTCTGGTAAAAGGTATCATCTAGTAATAATACTAACACGCGCTAGACGTGTATGAGTGTTGTTTTATGTTCACGTACTTGGTAATATGTACGATTACGAAAAATCGGTGCCACGCCTACTGCAATAATTCTAAACCTCTCGCTAGCTCACGGGCTCGATTAATAGAGCCAAAAACAATGCTGTCTCAACATGTCTGTCATCAATTCGGATAAGTAGCGAACCATACGAATAAATAAATAACGAGGTCACTATTCAGCAGATTATTGGCACTGATAATACTGCTCTATTATGGCACAAAATAATACAAAAAATGTAATTCAATATTTTTAATACGTTAATTTATGTCTTCTGTGATCTACAATTCTTCATGTACCGTGTCCGGTCCTTCTGATGTTGGCTATCACTCTTGAAAAAATATATCTGTCCTTGGCGGCACGGAATAACTTCTTAACTGTCCAGACACCCGGCCATTATGAATGTTTCATGAAAAAATCGGTACTTCTGTCGATTCGACGTAAATCTCATTTTTTCAAATCAATATTAATTAAGGAAGGGATATTTTCTCCCCTTAATATAAGATCTACAAAGGCAATCTTTAGAGATTTTACGGCTCTGAAGAGCTTTCGTTCTACACTTGCGCGACGTAGCACCTCGAAGTTTGAAATACAAGAAAACCAAGAAATATGAGGTTTCTCCGATGAATCTACATTTCAAATGCTTCTATTTTACTAAGCATTCTGGTGTCCATGGTCTAAATATCAATAAATTAAAATAGACCATATATAACTCTTAATCATGCGTTGTCGAAGTTTAAGATTCAAGTTATCATAACAAAACAACTGATCTCATCTTAAGAAATCTTGCACGTGCCATTTCAATTTGATATTTAACTTGTCTATTTAGGTCAAAGTCATGAGTAATTAGATTTCCTAGATATTTGAAACGAAAGATTGCGACAGGAAACAAAACATTCTTCCCTCTTCTCCCTGTGCTTAAATCAAGAAGTGTCCACAGAAAAACAAAAATCCCCCTAATCACAAAAATATCATAATTAGGACAGTAGTGACATACGGGTGCGAAGCGTAGACGATGACAGCAAGATCCGCAGAGATGCTGGACACATTTGAGAGGAGAGTGTTACGTAAAATTCTGGGGGCCGTGAACGATGGCGAAACCTGAAGAATAAGATACAATGATGAGCTATATAACATCTATAAAGCTCCCTGGTTCTCTGTACATGCTAGACTGAGCTGGCTGAGATGGGCTGGGCATGTGCAGAGAATGGGTACCTAAGAGGATCCTTGAGGGGCAGAGAATGGGTACCTAAGAGGATCATCACGGGTACCTAAGAGAATCCTTGAGGGGCATCCGGGCGGAAGAAGAAACGTCGGTAGAACTAAGCTACGATGGGAGGATGAGGTGAAAAAGAACGCGGCCCAACTACTACAAGTGACAGATTGGAAGGCCGCGGCGGGAGACAGGAGGGGTTGGAGGCGAGAATTGATGGAGGCCAAGGCCCGATATGAGATGTAGAGCCATCGAAGAAGAAAAAGAAGATATTTGAAACTCTCGACTGACTATAATTTCTATATTTCAATTGTATTTATTACGATTGCATTTAAACCTTTGGATTCCATAGTCATTCGTCAATAGCTGAAACGGCAGTCCTGAGGAAAAAATCAACTTGAAAAAACTTATGTCAAAGCTTCTGGTTTATCATTGTTTCGAAACAATGGTTTCCGACTAGCGCCAGTCAAGATATTTTTACTGGCAACATGTAAACATAACATATCCAGTAGAACAGTAACTATTATATAAGTTTGACGTATTGTTTGCTCCCACAGCGAGGCCCGGCCATCCATCTTGGTCACTTATTTCGAGGATGGAGTTGGCATTTGATCTTTGCAAGTTTTACGACCAAATAGCTCCTGACTTGGCTCCCTTTTTAACTAAACATCAATATGCACTTTATCATATGAATATTCGATGCATATAAATGAATTGTTTATATAATAACTTCTAAGTGCCATCAAAACGATAACTTGTATCGTTATGTTTCGTAGTAAATTTGAGGTGCATAGCCGCACAGTAACGCTTTGGACTCTCGTGTAGAAGGTCGCCGGATCAAACCCCGCACTGCACAACTCCCTTCGAAAGACACATGCATATTTTACGTCTAGTATTCGGAGGTATAAGGATATTAATAAATAAATAAAGGTTTATTGATAGCAACATAGTATGTACAAAATACATTTAAATATACTTCAAGAACACATAAATTGCAGAGAATACATTAAAGACAGAAGCTATCAAAAGGTCTGGGCTCATCTAATAATATACCCGGCCAAGATACACCCTCTAATATAGGGCGAGCCCAACCACGGGGCCACCAGATGTTTTTCAGCCCACACTCTGATATCTATGATTCCGGTCAAATTATTCTTTCGAAAAGAGAAAAAAATATGTCAGTATGCTCCGATCGTCTCACTTCAATTCCCCAGTGAGTTTGCTAATGTGCAACGGCTCATTCACTTAAAAAAAACAAATTCCAGGGTGCAGCTTCACTTTCCAACTGAATTAACGTTGAAATAGCGAGGTGAACGATCAACTACGAGGCCCAGCAACGTTGAAATAGCGAGTTGAACGATCAACTACGAGGCCCAACAACGTTGAAATAGCGAGGTGAACGATCAACTACGAGGCCCAGCAACGTTGAAATAGCGAGGTGAACGATCAACTACGAGGCCCAGCAACGTTGAAATAGCGAGGTGAACGATCAACTACGAGGCCCAGCAACGTTGAAATAGCGAGGTGAACGATCAACTACGAGGCCCAGCAACGTTGAAATAGCGAGTTGAACGATCAACTACGAGGCCCAACAACGTTGAAATAGCGAGGTGAACGATCAACTACGAGGCCCAGCAACGTTGAAATAGCGAGGTGAACGATCAACTACGAACCCGAGCAACGTAGAAATAGTGAGGTGAACGATCAACTACGAGGCCCAGCAACGTTGAAATAGCGAGGTGAACCATAAACTACGAGGCCCAGCAACGTTGAAATAGCGAGGTGAACGATCAACTACGAGGCCCAGCAACGTTGAAATAGCGAGGTGAACGATCAACTACGAGGCCCAGCAACGTTGAAATAGCGAGGTGAACGATCAACTACGAACCCGAGCAACGTAGAAATAGTGAGGTGAACGATCAACTACGAGGCCCAGCAACGTTGAAATAGCGAGGTGAACCATCAACTACGAGGCCCAGCAACGTTGAAATAGCGAGGTGAACCATCAACTACGAGGCCCAGCAACGTTGAAATAGCGAGGTGAACGATCAACTACGAGGCCCAGCAACGTTGAAATAGCGAGGTGAACGATCAACTACGAACCCGAGCAACGTAGAAATAGTGAGGTGAACGATCAACTACGAGGCCCAGCAACGTTGAAATAGCGAGGTGAACCATCAACTACGAGGCCCAGCAACGTTGAAATAGCGAGGTGAACCATCAACTACGAGGCCCAGCAACGTTGAAATAGCGAGGTGAACGATCAACTACGAGGCCCAGCAACGACGACGATGAATAAATTTAGTTTTCAGTGTTTGATAATCACGATCTAATACTGAAAATAAAAATGACAGTCTACAAAGCTCGTGACTGCAGTAAACTTGCTTGTTTGCGTAGTTCGCATGCCTAATACAGGCTCCCAAAAAATATCATATTTGATGAGCTGAGAAACCCTTAGAAAAAAGCACGATAAACAGTGCGAAAGATATACGGACATACAGCATGAAACACTGCTAAACTACTACACTAAACAAAATATTAATGCTCAACACAACAGAAAGCAAACAGCAGCATTATAAAGCCAAATGGTATAAAACTGTCGTTAGCTATTAGAAACTCATTGGAGAAAGAAAACGCAGACAAGGTACAAGTACTGAAGCTCTCTATCCAATATGCAAAAGGACATGTCTATCACAAGTAAACTCATATATATGATAGTTATCTCCGGTGGCATCAACGTCAAATACCCTTTGATTTCGTACACCGCTAATGTAAGCATTTAATATTTTACTTTACATTTTATATATTATGTTAGTACTCGTATTTACTATTTTACATGACATTTAAAATCTTATGTGAGCGTTTGATATTTTGCATGATATTTCAAATCTCATGTTAGCATTTGATATTTTACTTTACATTTCATATATATTTTAGCAAATAATATTTGACTTTACGTTTCATATATATTTTATCATGTTATATTTTACTTTACATTTCATATATCTATGGCGTTTTGGTAAAGAGGTACAAGTCATCAATTAATTATTTGTCAGTGTGAAGTTTTGCATCACTTGTATTCCTGAAATACAGACCTCAGGTAAATTTTAAAGGTAAACTTTGAATACATAAATTATTTATGTATTTAAAGTTTACCTTTAAAATTTACGTGAGGTCTGTATTTCAGGAATACAAGTGTTGCAAAACTTCAAACTGACAAATAAGTAATTGATGACTTGTACCTCTTTACCAAAACGCCATAGATATATTTTAGCATATGATATTTTACTTTAGCTTTTGTTTTTTATTTTACTTTACGTTTCATGTCTTATTTTAGCATTTTATATTTTAACACTTCGCAGTGTGACTACTTAAAGAGAAATTATACTATTTTGTACGAGAACGATCGGGAGCCGAGAAACTTCTGACGGAAATTGATGTCGTTTTTTGTCTCTAATTTAATACGGACTTTGGATTAATTTCACTTATTTAAATTAAACTCGGTAGGGTAAAATTTTTGATGTTAAAACCAAAAAGATTAATTACTCCATTAGCTTATAAATTATAATGCTGAAACTAAACGGGTTATAAGTGGACGACGGTGAAAGGGTAATCTTGCCAGAAGGATTCCTTTTAAAAAGTCAGACGAATGTACCATAAAACCTTTTTTGGTTAAACTTATTTAAAAAAATATTTTTTTAAGTAAATAAATTGAATCAGGCTTCTTTTTCTTCTATGTTATGACCTAAGTGCTGAAAAACGTAACCTATATTGAAATTGCTATATGTTGTAAACACTCTCCTCCAGTTTTCAGGCAATCCGCTGTCCACAGTGACTGTGGGAAAAGTTGACCCACAGCACTCTTGACCTGGTCACTCGAGTCGTGGTCGTTGCTGGGCCTCGTAGTCGAGGATCCCTAGCCATTCCAACTTCAGAAAGCTGTGCCGAGGAGTTTCCATATATTTCTTCTTTTTTCTCCTCTTTAAGTAAGTGATCGGTTGCAAACCAGCATACCACCGGCCACATCGCTATGCTGGATTCGATGGTACACCTAAAGCGAGATAATCGGAGCACACAAGCATGTTTTTTCCATTTCTTTGTAAGAATAGATATGATCGAAGTCAAAGGTATCTTTATACTCTCGAATATTAGACGGAATAAATTCGGCTCGTGTCATTCGAGGGGAGTAACATAACACGGGGTTCGAACCGACGACCTTCCGCACGAAAGTCTAGTGCGTTACCACGAAGCCATACAACTCAAGTATGTAGATGATCTACTTCTACTCATGCGATCGTTCACATTGCCAGTGACCCTAATTATTTCGAGTATAAATACGTTAAAAAGAGGATTTCGATCTTCGAGTGTAGATCGCGCTGGATAGGGATTTATTTTGTTCCTCATAATAGTGTGGGTGGGGGTAGGATCGAACTGTACTGTTCGAGTATAGCTCTTTTGAGATACTGAGTAATTCTAATATAGGGGCATTTATTCGTCGTCGACTATTTTAGCTAGAAGTTTGCGCATATGTTTGTTAATTGTTAAGCTTTATCCGTCAAAATTCTCAGTAAATTAAATTATTCTTATTCTATGTAAGCGTTGTACCACTAGTAACAAAGAACTTAACGTATTCTCCTTCCAAAAAAGATTTTAATTGATAAAATAATGCACTTTAAAATAATATCATTCTTGTTAGTTACAAACTCCAACTAACGTATCGATGGGACAATTCAATCATACAACTTTTTCTCCTAAAAAATAACATATGTGTCCCATTGTTACGTAAGGCTACTTGGCTAAAATAATGCACTTTAAAATAATATCATTCTTGTTATTTACAAGCTCCAACTAACGTATCGATGGAACAAATCAATCATACAACTTTTTCTCCTATAAAATAACATATGTGTCCCATTGTTACGTAAGGCTACTTGGCTAAAATAATGCACTTTAAAATAATATCATTCTTGTTATTTACAAGCTGCAACTAACGTATCGATGGAACAATTCAATCATACAACTTTTTCTCCTATAAAATAACATATGTGTCCCATTGTTACGTAAGGCTACTTGGCTAAAATAATGCACTTTAAAATAATATCATTCTTGTTATTTACAAGCTGCAACTAACGTATCGATGGAACAATTCAATCATACAACTTTTTCTCCTATAAAATAACATATGTGTCCCATTGTTACGTAAGGCTACTTGGCTAAAATAATGCACTTTAAAATAATATCATTCTTGTTATTTACAAGCTGCAACTAACGTATCGATGGAACAATTCAATCATACAACTTTTTCTCCTATAAAATAACATATGTGTCCCATTGTTACGTAAGGCTACTTGGCTAAAATAATGCACTTTAAAATAATATCATTCTTGTTATTTACAAGCTCCAACTAACGTATCGATGGGACAATTCAATCATACAACTTTTTCTCCTATAAAATAACATATGTGTCCCATTGTTACGTAAGGCTACTTGGCTAAAATAATGCACTTTAAAATAATATCATTCTTGTTATTTACAAGTTCCAACTAACGTATCGATGGGACAATTCAATCATACAACTTTTTCTCCTATAAAATAACATATGTGTCCCATTGTTACGTAAGGCTACTTGGCTAAAATAATGCACTTTAAAATAATATCATTCTTGTTATTTACAAGCTCCAACTAACGTATCGATGGGACAATTCAATCATACAACTTTTTCTCCTATAAAATAACATATGTGTCCCATTGTTACGTAAGGCTACTTGGCTAAAATAATGCACTTTAAAATAATATCATTCTTGTTATTTACAAGCTCCAACTAACGTATCGATGGGACAATTCAATCATACAACTTTTTCTCCGATAAAATAACATATGTGTCCCATTGTTACGTAAGGCTACTTGGCTAAATTCGATAATATTTTGTAATATACGAGTATGTATGTACATAAATATATTGAATTTAAACATACATCTAAACTTTTTTTGTATTTACTTGTTAATTTATGATTAACTTTTAAAATTTTGTCAATAATTTTAAGCATTTGTAATAACTTGTCTTATGTGCATTTATTTGTAAAGGACACTTTTCTGTCGTAAATTGATGTATTAAAAAATAAATATAAACCACATCTCGAAACAGGATATCCTTGATCTTTCTCTGGATCTATTTTTTTATAATACTACCGCATGTCGAGAAGTATCAGTAACCTGTAGATAATGTCAACCGACTAAGACATTTTAAGGGTCTATCGAGAGTCGAACCCAAAACTCTCAGATGAATGCCAAGTGTCTTACACTTAACATATAATAATGGGTTTTGTTTCACAAACATCTGTGAATGTGAAAAATTCTAAATTGGAAGTTAGTTATCTTACGTTTCATTTTTGATTTACCTTTTCTTTCCACCATATATTCCTTAATAATAAAAGCAACGTTCTGAGAGCAGAATCTCCTGAAAAGTGCTTCATACTTCCGTTGATTGATACTATCTCTCTTTTATTGTTGTTGTTAATTTTGTTTATGAATTTTGTGCACATTAACAATAATTTGAGTATGTTTTGCTACCATTTAACTTCCTTCATTACTTAATCTAGTTGGTCGGAAAATATTGCCAATATTAACAACAAAAGGAATATTTATATAGCGTCATTTAGAGAACAGACTCTCCTGAAGGGCTTTCTACCCAAGGATTCGAATCCACTATTATTAACAGTTAAAAAAAACAAGTTGAACGTAATTATAGAAAGGTGATAGCTGCAGCCATTAGACTGAGTATTATCCCGCATCTACGAGTATATATGTTCAGAAAAACGTATTTGGTAAGAAAGCAACTTACCATGGGAAACTTACCAAGGAAGACGAACTACAGTGTTTTTTGCAGATTTTCCAGTGTGTGACAGTAACACGTTCGAACCTGACAATAAGCTCACCAGGTTGATTTACAACTTAATTAAGTATTAATCATGTTGGTGATGCTACTTAAAAAATTATAATTTAATTAAGGGGTTTTTTTTATTAAAAAGTAAAAGCTAACAAAGTTTCAATGTTTAAAATAAAATGAATCCAGCGATATCTAACAGACATAAAACAGAAGATCGAAGTTAGGACTCAGTTAAGATTTATGGCACTGACAGATGGAAGATCCTCGGAGATTTGAAGAATCAATCGACTCGGTCTTCCTGGATTGTAATTCAAAAGTCTAATATCCTTTCCAGCATCGAGATGGCTGACTTTCAATTAGGGAAGATCAAAAAGATATCTGACGATATAATTTCATTTTGTTCGCACTCGAAAACGACAGCTTGAATGTCCAACGATGCAATAATTTAACTTGGATGGATCCTTTTAAACTTAATTACAGTCTTGAGGGAGAATACTTATTTTTAACAGATTTTTAATGATTATTTTTTCCTTAAGATAGTTTGATTTTTTTTTTATGAAGTTTTCATTTTTGGCATTTTACAGTATTTGTTAAATACCTAATAATTATCAAGGAGGAAAGTATTCGATATTTCGTAGAAGTGGAAACACGATAATTGTGTTGTATTACTTTTTATTTAACACAGTTCGATCCGGAGGGTGTATTGTCATGTGGCAATCTCTTTCAGCCAACCAGAAAGTTGTTAACCATCCTTAAGTGAAAACTAAACTAAAACCTTTTTTTTTTTTAAATCTGAGTAACAACAAAAATTGAAATCGCCCCCCATGGTTAGCTGGGAATTACGATAATTTCATTATATAACTCTTTTTAAACACAATGTGACCCGGTGAGTGTAATGCCACGTGACAATCTCTTTAAACCAACCGGAAGGTTGGATACATGAACTGAATTGATTGAATTGACTGCTTGTTTATTGTCATCGATTATTTTTTTTATTTTTTTTATTGACATGTACACTCATCGCAGCCGGGCTCGCCCTCTATTGGTGGGGGTATCTCTCGACTAGAGGGATGTTATGAAATAAGCTCAGACCTTTTGATATTTTCTTTCTTAAATGCGTTTTCCTCAACATAAAATATGTATTGAATTTCAGGATCTGTATGTATATACAACGTTGCTATCAATACACCTATATTTATTTATTACTAAGCCACGAAGATCGTGACCTAGTTGATAAGACGTCCATTCAAGAACTATTGTTTTGACAGAAGAGTTAATTCATATTTATATGTTAAATATCTCATTTTGAGTATACTATTAAGTTGTTTTTTCACCATACAGTATACTAGCGCTAATAAATGTATATATCTGCCAGCTATATGAAGAATACATATAATATTTAGACAGTGGCATAACAATTTTTTTTCATATGTCCTGTGAAATGCAGATATTTATTTGTAATAATATTTTTTAAATTAAAAATAAACCGAATACAAATAATATGGAGACTCTCCAATTTATCCAATACCTCCTTACTACGAGTAGCATCGAGAAAACATCCCCATAGTCAAAGCATTTTACACAAAGCCAAAGCCGAAACATTCGAAGCCTCTCTTCATTGATTCATCACTATTTCCTTTTGTTGATTCAATAAATAATCTCCAGACTCTTTTATGCATTCCTTAATTTTGTCAACCCACCACGAATCGCATTTTTTTCAATCAACTTTCGCAACTTCTCGTACATACTCGTTATTTTGCTGCGGATACCAGAATATTTTTCATGATCCATTCTTCTATTGTACAATATTTTTTTCATCACTTATCATTGTCATTCTTCCTTCCACAGTATTTTTAAACTCTTCTTTCTTACAATTTTTACGTGTTTTTTTCCCCTGCAGACATTTATTTGTGTATGCCAGATCGCCACTCATAAATAATATTTATCGTGCTCACCACCAGACAATGACCCTTTCTAAACACTCGTTTACAGTGAAAACTCCATGCACAACATTAATTTCCTCTTTCCCAAGTGTACATTTGATTATTTTGTGATCCAAACCCATATTTGACACAAGAAGATCTTTGTCAAAACATACTCGTACTTCTATTTTAATCTGTACTGAATCGAGCATTCATTATGTGTCAGATATTTGTTACTCATTTTTTACTCAGCGAATATAAGTAAACTCAGATATTTGTTAATCACTTATCAGATATTTGTTACCCATTTTTTACTCAGCGAATATAAGTAAACTCAGATATTTGTTAATCACTTGTCAGATATTTGTTACTCATTTTTTACTCAGCTAATATAAGTAAACTCAGATATTTGTTAATCACTTATCAGATATTTGTTACTCATTTTTTACTCGGCGAATATAAGTAAACTCAGATATTTGTTAATCACTTGTCAGATATTTGTTACTCAGCGAAACAGGAAACTGAGTGCTTGGCCAAGTACTCATCTTGTATAAACATGTTATACAAAGGAAAATCATGCCTCTGGCTTAATAAAGATATAGTTTACAATCAACAGAACACTCTTTGGCCCCTTCTCTGTCATGTGCTTTTCATTTACTTCACGCCGTATATTGTCAGTTCATGTTTTTAATTTACATGCCTAAGAATTTTTTTGTGTATCCTTTGTCTCTAATAAGCGTTTTACTTTGTAGAGATTGGTATGCGTTCAGTCTCACTTTTAGAAAGAGTTTTTTTTTTGTAATATGTCCAATATATAAAAGAATTTCTTTACACTTAATCCAAAACTAATAAAACTTTAAAACGAAGTAATATCAATAGTCACATCTTTTGTCGAACAATGTGAACAGGAACGCGACTCATATCGGAGCTCAGATGAAAAGAGGAATAAAATATCGATTCCGTACACCTTCATAAGTCGCGAGATATTCAAAAAGTCTTTTGGCGTTATTGTGTTTATCAGTATAATAGAAAAGGGGAAATATTCTGCATTGTAAAAATACAGAACGGAAGGATGTATCAATTTCTTTTCTTATATCAGATTTTGTCATTCCTTCTTTGCAATTCAAATGATACAACGATATCTGGGGCAAGTTTAAATGTATGAGAGTGTCGTAAAAAAAGAAATATACAAGAACGCGTCGATGCCAGGAGTAAATATAGCCCATTGAAAAGGTGTAAAATTGTGTTTTTATTGTATTTTTCTTAGGGTCGATACAAGACATGGCCGTTGCTATGATTCTTCAGATATTTTATATATCGTTTGTTACAAAATGTTGCGATAAGATAAAAACCAATCGACAAACTTCTCATTTTATTTTATTTGTTTTATCTCCATTCTAATCGTATTGACAACACCAGATCTATATCGGATCATATCAGAAAGATGCACCTTCGATGACATTTGAACTTCTTTTCAGTAGGTCTTCTTCCGAATAGCTTACGGGGCACAGTGGACATCTCATTAGTTGCGAAATTAATTCATTGTCACCGTACTAAAAAAGTGGTGGATCCTTTGTGCCAATCCTCCATCTAAGGAGGTTTTCTTTTGATCTACCCCCGTGGATGCGTACGGGATGAAGCAATCTCCATAGGGTCCATGGAAGGGGGTGTTCCGCAGGCAGACACTCTGACAGCTGCAGCCATGTCCACAGGCTTTCAGTTCTAGCTCTCCAAAGATCAATACGCTCAGAAACCTGAGAGCCTTTGAGGACGTTGTGAGTGGTCCTACGATGCCTCAGTCTTGGCGGTTTTAGTATTTGAACAAACATAAGGTGTTTGAGATTACTAAGTGTTCTTGTGTTTCTCACTCCTGCATGCAATAGTACGACGGATATCTAGAGGACATAGCCCAGTAAGTATATAAACCATTACACTTTAATTGTTTTAAATGTATATTTTAAATGGAATCTTTATTTGTATAATAACGCTTTTACCTATAGCAAGTTGTCAATCTCTGTTACCTGGTTGGTAAGATGCTCAACTTCCACCCGGGGGGCTGGATCTCGATTCCCGTTGAAACCCGAAAAAAGGTACCAAGTCTGCTAAAATCATTCGAATGGTTCGAAAGTAATTTTGTCTCCCAGCCATGCTCTTCAAAACTTCCGAATCCCTAAATTAGAGAGTTCCATAGGAATAAATAAAAAATAAATGTCACGTATAGGTTTGAGGTTCGAGTTCGTCAAATTTTATATCTTGGTAACATTTTATATCTTGGTAACATTTTATATCTTGGTAACATTTTATATCTTGGTAACATTTAATATCTTGGTAACATTTTATATCTTGGTAACATTTTATATCTTGGTAACATTTTATATCTTGGTAACCTTTTTTTATCTTGGTAACATTTTATATATTGGTAACATTTTATATCTTGGTAACATTTTATATCTTGGTAACATTTTATATCTTGGTAACATTTTATATCTTGGTAACATTTTCGCATCGGATGGCCGCACGAACCGCGATATTGAAAATAAAGTAACAGCAGGCATAAGAGATGGAAGGTGGGTTATACAATGTGTTAACCGATCGAATCATTTTGAGAAAAGTAAAAATGGCTACTCATAATGAAATTTTGGTCCCGACATATGCAAACGCTACTTGTAAGTGGAAAAAAAGTGATACAATAAAATAAATGTCATAGAAACGAGAACGTTGCGTAGAATGTATGAGAGAATATGAAATGAAGAGATTTGGAAAAAATGCTGATTAAAAGAAGACGCAGTGTATAAGATGAAAAAAAGAGCATTAAGATAGTTTGGCAAAATAGTAATTTATACAAGTAGTATGGAATATATAAAAAGTTTGGAGCGACCTTCAAAAACGTGATGATAAATCAAATTTTAAAAGAGGGAAGAGTGGAAAGCCTTTATAATAGGTTGGTGGGTATCCATGATCGGGTGTATGGACATGGCAAAGTGAAAGATATGTGCCAGGATAGTATGAAGTTCTGTCCTCTCTGCTTACCCCTGTAGAAACATAATGTGAAGGTGATATTGTTTTATTTTTAACCTAACAAAGAGATCGGCAAAGGATCTCGTATCTCGATTATAACATTTAGTATTTAAATTACTTACAGGAGTTATTTCCCTGAAGTACCACATCTTTGTTCGGAACTGGAACCTCAAAGCCCAAGATAGCCATGATGATTCCCAACTTCCGAAGAGAAGAAAGAAAAAGAAGAGTACTGGAATCAACAAAGAAAATTTTATAGTTATTTTTCAGGTTTGGTCAATGTTTTTGTAATTGAAATCGGTATCGGAGACGGAGGTCTTTAAAACCGATAGTTAACTCAAATAAAACAGTGGTGAATAAAAAATAAAAAATAAGTGTTTTATTCATTTTATTAAATAAATATAACTTTATTTTTGTCAATGGTACTAATAATTTTTTAAATATACTTAACGACAATATTTAAAAAAATATAGTCGTGAGTTTTAAATTTATTGAATAGAAAATAATCAAAAAACATTTAACAGCAATAACAATAAAAACAAACAAAAAACACAATAAAACTTTTCAAATAATACGTAAGTATGCAAAGTCAAAATTATTTAAACACTATACAAAAAAAAATAAACGCAGTTGATTACACGATACGGAACCGTCTTAAGACTTTCTTATGTAACAATCTCTTCAAACAACCAAAAATATGTTAAATAGGCCCTACGTGAAAGACTAGAATCCTTTATCAAAAATATCTGGCTTCCGATGGGAAACGAACCCGCAATTCCCAGGCTGGAAGACAGACGTCTTAACATCCAGGTCACGTAGGTCGTCTAGTGCACTTGAATAAAAATATTATTTTGGTCAAAAGAAAATATGACAGAAAAAAAACAAATATTATTTAAAAATAACAAAAGAAAAATGTGTCACTAAATATTTGACAGATCGGCAATTTCAAAGAAGAATCCTGTATCCGACAAATTTGTAATATTTTCAAAAAAGCGACGGATTATTACACAATATTAGTTAATGAACGACGATTTCAGATTTACAATAATAACTTGTTTAATAAAAGTAATAGTAAATGTATGCGTCATTTATGTATTGCTTATTCAATTTTTTTTTCATTAATTTATAGTAACATATATAAGGTATCGCAAAAAATGCATCCACAATTTTAATGATTATAAAGTCTGTATTTATTAGCACACAGTTCCCTTTCAACGTTCACAATAAACTATTATACATAAATGTATTTTTTTATACTTAGCGCCTGTTTTCACACTGACGACCATTCTGGTCTACCATAGACATTGCTGGCAACGCGAAGAACCGGATTCACAAACATCGAGAATCATTTCATTTGGTATTTGGGTACATTATCATTCAATGGCTACTCGTAATTCATCGATGGTTTTTGGTTTTTTAGCATAAACTTTATTCTTGAGAAATCTCCAAAAGAAAAATAATAGCAGTTCAAAATAAACTTTCTTTGTTCAAAACTTAGTCTGGTTTCAGCCATTATTTCTCAACGGTTAAATATAAAACATAAAAAATCAGAAAGTTGCCAGCTATTAAAGTTTGGATACGTTTTTTTTGCGACACCCGTGTGGATACATTTTTTTCTGACAACCTGTATAAACGAGTAAGAGCACAAAATGTTATTATTTATTTATTACAATTTTAACACTTTCGTGTAAATAAATCTGACAATATAATGAAAGTCTCCCTTTTCTAGGATGTGGGCTGCAAAATATCGGATGTCCTCGCGGCCGGACTCGCCCTCCAACGGTAGAGATGTATCTCGACTGGGGGGATATTATGAGATGATCCCAGACCTTTTAATAGCTTCTCTCTTAAATATATTTTCGACGACATTATTTTGAAATATATAAGCAATATCAGGATATATAAATGTATATGTACATACTATGTTGTTATTAATAAATCTATATTTATTTGTTTAATCTATTTTAGACAAGTAGAAAAGCGTGGCTAGGAGACAATATTATCTTCGACGAAAACGATCGAGTCTTCGGGTTGAGGACCGACGAGCTGTCCTTTCATTCATTGCGTCTTCACCGTACACTTCGCAAATATCGCGAGCAACTTTGACAGCTTTATTCCCTCGATTGAACGCGAACAGAAGGAGGTGTCGAAAATGCTCACTTTCGTCTACTTGACATTCCATTTTGAAGGCTTGTAATCAAATAAAATAATATATGTAATGTAAAAGCAAACGCAATATCTTGTAGAACAGAAAATTTTCTTTCGAATGACGTATAATGGTTACCATTTTGTTTTAATTTTGGTGCTCATTTTTAAATTTGAAAAAAAACGGACACAACTTATGTTAACACCCAATACATGTTAATTTTATATTAAGCTTATGCTTTCAGAGAAAAAAATATCAAAATTATGGAAAATAATCTAGCAGGTGTTAGATATTTCTACTGAATAATAAAAAAAGGTTTTGTCAAAAAAAAAGTGTACTGCTTTTTGATTTGGGTCAGTTAAAATATTGTGATATATATACGAGTATATGAACTGCCCTTAACACATTTTACGGCTTTCATTTGAGAAAATATCCGTATATTCCCTTAATTTTACAAGCAAAAGAATGTATCTTTAGGGAATGTCAGAAACACTTTCTCTATTATCTTTTTATCTTCATGGAGCCATTGTGTTCGACTGTATTTATTATGATGGGATATTTTTGACCGCGCGAAATTTTTCGGAAATTTCGTATTTCAATACAAAACCTATGAACAAAATTTTATATTTTTCCGCCAATTTTTTCCTACACCGAAGAATCTGAAAATTTCGATATTTTTTTTATGAATCTTCTACTTTATTTTTTTTTTAATTTGATTCACTACACATCAGTATTTTTTACAAAACAAAAAAAAACTATAGCACACAAGACAAATAATTCAAATAAGTTAAAATTATTGCTAAAATTACATAAAATTTATATTTAACTAACAATAAGATAACTAAAAAATTACAGTATTAATAATTACGAAGTAATTGTTAGAATAATTTTTTTATTAATAAAGCATGTATCTTTAAGTTCAATATTTCTAAATATTTTTCATTTATGTAATATCGTAATCTATAATACAAACACATGTTTTTTTTATATACCAATTTACAACGTACTATAGTTCGGAAATTCTAGGATGAGTCCTGTGACAGCTCAGAAATTTGCCCCAATACAAACCTTGTAACGATGTTCAGTAATTTTAATTATTTTATCAACTTTAATATAAGCCTCAATTCTAATAAATAGCAAGTTGTTTAGGTAAATTCACATAAGGTTGTATTGGGGCGAATTTGTGAGCTGTCACAGGACTCATCCTAGAATTTCCGAACTATAACAAATTTACAACTTACTAACGAACTAAAGAACTAATCTAACTTCTATATCAAAATTAAGCTTACTTATTTTTGTTTTCCTAAATGTAATTTTTATTTTATACATAAATGTATAAAAGAAAATATTACCAAAATGTATACAAGCAGACGTTCGTAAAAGTTCAAAAATAAATTTTAAATTTATAGAGGAAAAAGTAGTATTTAAATATTGCATAAATGCGTCAGTCGAAACTTATTAATAAGAAGATTGACTTTATTCTAATATGCAATTAAATTAAGTATTTTTTGGAAGCTGTAAAAGTTTATGAATCTAAAATAGGAATTAAAATATTTAAATTTATTTGTGATGTAAAGTTAACATAGAATAAGAAGATTGATTTATCAAGAATTTCAATGTATTTTTCTTATGAAAATTTTATTGCTCACTATTTAAAATGTGCTGAATGTATAAAATTATGAAAGGAAATAGTCTAGCGCATTTTTTCAGCCACTACTTACCCAGATTACTTAAGCGGTTTGTTTTAAGCGTTATTTTGAAGGTGGAATAAAATATGTTGTTTTTTGCTACTTGATAAATAAGAGTAGTAAAAAAATTACTGTCGCAAGTGAAAAAAATCTCTTTAAATTTCCGAATCATGAATTCGAATAAGTTGATGAATAACATACGAAAGAAACGAATGTGTACTTATTACCATGAGGCATTTTCTTCCAACCAACCAGAAAGGTGTTCAAGAGACCGTAAGTGAAACTTCCACTGGAATACTTAAAAAAAAATCTAGGTTTTAACGGAAATCGATCTCGCAGCCCCCTGGTCAAAAAACAAATGTATTATCAACTAGGTTATGGAGGTCATCAACCCTAACAACTGTTATATTCATTGTATACATTTTCTGCTTTCGATTTTTCCTAAAAAGATCAAATAATGTTGAAAAAAATATATTTCAAGATAAAAATGCCATCTGTGGTGTGTTCTATTCAAGAAATGGTAAAAATAAATAGTTGATAGGCAGGTAAATAGAATTCGCCATTTTGTGTAAGCCAACTCATTTTCCCTGGCCATGATAGGGTAATTTCACTTTACTGCCAATAAATTGTATCCCGGAACTTATCGATCAGCTATCGCTCCCACACGAACAACTTTAAGGTGACCAAAAAAATACCTCGTCAGTCAACGGGCCTTTGCCATGATATTGTTTTATAGCAGATTCTAAAAGTTCATAAATAAAATAAGTATATTCATTTTTTTTCATACATACCATCACGCCATTTCCCTGTCGCGGTAGGCAGATAGGACAAAGCGCTAGACTTTCCTATTTTGGTACGCATCCTTCACCTTTTCTATAAAACATTAACATGATTTATACAAAACTACGATCAAAAGAAGCATACACATACTCGTACCACCACATAGACAAGCACACAGCAGACCATGGCCCAGGGCTGTATCCCACGCATGGAAAAACTCAAAATTCACTCGGATAATTCAACCACATAATTAATCTGAGAACGAGTTATGTAAAGTCTAAGAATGAGTGATGTAAAAGTAACGATGATAGAAAAGTGTGAAAGGAAAAGTTAATGCGACATATGGGTGGAAATGAAAGATTGAAGCAATTTGTAGAATTCTACTATTTGGGTTGTATTTTCTCAGATGATAAAGGAATATCGAACGGCGTGTAGCGATAGAAAAAAATGTCAATATGGCGCTAAAACATATATAGTAGAACCGGACAATATCAAAATCTGCAATATTATTTTAGTGCGAACTTTGATGTGTGGGAGTGAAAGGTGAACGCGAATAAATGCGTGCATTGAGTATAATATATAATGTGATAAAGTATGACAGAATACGGAATGAAATGATAAGAGATGAATGTGAACTTAAGGCTGATGTTAAGTAAAAAGAAGAAGAGCATACTGAGATGGTTTGGACATGTGGAATTTATAAATTAAGGAAGACTAACAAACAGATATAAGTATCATTTTAAAGAGTCATTAAACAACGTACAAAAATCATTTTAAATCGTTCTTTTACATACATACTCGTACATACCTTACCATCACGCCATTTATTGTCGGGATAAGCAGAAAGGCCAGAGCGTCACACTTTCCTATATCAACACGCATCCTTTATCTCTTCTACATCCATACATCTTATCATTCAACTCCAACGATTTTTTTCAGACTAGTTACGTTTTTTTAATGCTATTATTTAAATACTTAATTGTACGTACAGTGTACAATTTCGAAGGTTTTTTTACAGGACATAATCTCTTCAGGCCAACCAGAAAAAGTGTTAAACAATTTTATTTCCTGTGTTGGTGAAAGATTGCATTAGACCTTCATATTGCTGTTAAATTTATTTATCGATTTTCAATCATTAATATTTTTTACAAAATACTCGTACAACTTAAATTCAGAGAGCGCTTGCCACTTTTATAAGGTCTCAAATTTGTTAGTATCATTATTTTCGCCCTTTCTTATGACCCATACATTTTAATTTCGATCCCGAAAATTCCTAAGATTACAATATATATTATATACCACCATGGTATCTTCCTGACGGGGTAGGCAAAGAAGAAAGAGTGCCAGACTTTCAATTATCGACACACACATCTTTCGCCTCTTCTATATTCGTATACCTTCTCATACAACTCCTTCGATTTCTCTGACTTTCTACGTTTACATCTTTCAAAATATCATTCACTTGATCCAACCATACTTTCCTAGATTTTCCTCTCAGCCTTCCACTCATATTTGCACTGTCGATTCATTTTGTTAGTCTTGCTTCATTCATTTGTTCCACATGCCCAAACTATATCAGAGTGGTATTCTTCATCCTGTTCAACACATCAGTCTTAAGTTCATACTCATTCCTTCATTCCGTATTCTGTCATACATTGTCAACCATAGATTCTTCTTAGTGCACGCATTTTTACAGTCTTTATTCGTTTCTTTTCAATGTTATTCTACATCCACGATTCACTTCGATATATCAACGTTGGCACTAAAATATTGTTGTGGACTATCATCTTGGCAGATTTTGATAGTGTTCGGTTCAAGTATATATGTTTTAGTGTTTAATTTACTTTGTTTCCTAACGCAATACGTCGTTCAATATACCTCACAACTCTTCCATCATCTGAGAAAATACTACCTAAATATAGTAGCAGAATTCTTCAACTGGCTCTAATATTTCATTATTCGCCAATATATCACTTTTATTTTTCCTTTCACACGTTTCTATCAGTCACAACAATCATTCTCAGATCTTTCTCTTTACATATTTCACTATAATTCATCCTCATTATTTATTTATGTGAGTGTGGGTTTCTTTTTGTTGTTTTAATTTTGGTTGTTTTTGTATTTGTGTTTCTGTGTATTTTTTTTTGTTTTAATTTTGTTTAATTTTAATTTTTATTCTTATCATTGTGTGCGGTATATTGTGGGATGAATATTTTTGGTCTTTCTGGAGTGATGATGTGTGAGGAGTTGAATTTTGCAAGATGTTTCCAGTTGTAGTTGAGTGTCACTGTTTGTCAGGTTGATGAGAGCGTGCAATGGGGTTTTGTTTTTGTGTAATCAAAAATCGGAAAGAAGTATCGATTTATTTTTTCATGCTAAATATCCTCAGTGGGATACAGGCAAAAGCCTAGTTTACTGGGGATACGATAAATGAAAGGCAACAAACCCAGATCCATTAAAATTGTATGTCAAAATCAAATAACCTGTTGTTTTTTCTCAAATTGTATATATTTCTTGTCATGTGTAATAATAAATAAAAATAAATAAATAAATTCTTCGCTAACACTACAATATCATCAACAACCCGCAAATATTCCTATTCGACATTTGAATGCCACCCATTGACATTTGTAGATCCTTCACACAAGAATCTATGTAAATATAAAACAACCAGGGTGACATGACACATCCTATGCCTTCTAAGTTCTGCATTGCAGTAGTGTCTGCTAGGACTACCCAACAATCTGATATGATACACAGGTAAAAAATGTAAATATTGTTGTTCCACGGTTATACTCAGCTTTTGAGCAGTTCTCTCTATCACCACGGTAAAGTAAGAATCCATCCTATAAGCACTTACTAATCTATTAAACTTGCCATAGAGAAAAAAAACATCGATTCAAATCGAAAAGGTTAATCTCTTCTCAAGCGTCGGTAATTCTAAAATATAGTCACCCTCATAAAGGTAGACCCGCACAGTGGATAAAGTTGCGTCAATATTAATTTCCTTTGGGTAAAAGACTGCACAGGCGAGACGGGCTGGCATGAAGCTGTATTGTGTTCATCCAACTTCTTTAAATATAATGTATTTCCTTCTATTGTAAAGGAATAGGGGAAAATCGGATAAAGTGAAACGAACAACTGAAGATTAATAAATTATTCAGCATTTGTTTGCGTCGGACAAATAAAAAGAAGCGAACGAGAGAGAGATAGACGGAATAAGAAAGATTGACACAAGAGATATTCTTATTATTTTAAAATTTTCATTTGCTACTAGTATATTATTTGGACAAATCTAAATTAGATTAAAGATAAAATATTTTAATTAAAGTTACACGATATACAGCTGTGTGATCATTAATAAAACGATCTCCGTGGTCTAGTGCAAGACGTTTTTCTTCCACACAGAGTTTTTAAGTTCGTTTCCAATAGGTATCTAAAATTGTTTTAATTTAAAGTTACTAGATATACAGCTATGTGATGGTTAATAAAACGATATCCGTGATCTAGTCGCGTGACGTTTTTTTTTCCACACGATGTTTTTAAGTTCGATTTCAAATGGTGTCTAAAAATTTTTAAAATTAAAGTCACGAGATATACAGCTGTGTGATGGTTAATAAAACGATCTCGGTGGTCTAGTTGTGAGAAGTTTTTCTTCCACATGGAGTTTCGACCCTTGATTTCAAATAGTGTCTAAAATTAAAAAGAAATAATCTATATTTCGTTTGAAATGAAAATCTTATTGTTCAAATATCAATTAGCCATATTGCGTTACATACAATAAAATTAAGTATACTCAGGAGCATTGCTGCAATAAAACATTTGATTAACATGATCGCTTAATGCATTATCGCCATACACGACACTTATTTTTTTTGTGTCGCACTTTGTAGTAAAAAAGCATCAAGTGCCGAAAAAAAACAACCAATTGTGTTCCATCTTCAAAATTATGTCAAAAAATACTCAAACGAATCGTGTAAACTTGTAAACAATGATTCGGTAGAGTATTACCATTTTTAATATTATACATTCAGCATGTTTGAAATGAACTTAGCCTCGAAAATGTTGTCCTTACGACATCTATCCGAGAAATACGAAACTACTTTCTGAACAACCCAACATGAATAATATACTTATGTCTTTGTCATATTGAGTACATGGCAATACGTAATACATCAGACGAGCTTTTTGCCATATGTAAATTTCGACCAACTAACCAGTTCATCTTGATACATTGAACATTTTAATCCATGACAGATTTAACAAAAAAACCCATTTAAATTCAGGTAAAAAATATAATTAATGACCCATTTCTTTGCAATATTGGTAGAAATAGAGGAAAGGAGTTCGTTCAAGGATAAGAAAGAAAAGAAAGGAAAATCAAGATACAAGGGTATTCAAAGAAATAATAATAAAAATTATATAGCGCCCTTTTGAGAGAAGACTCTCCTCAAGGGCGCTCTAATGGCGTAACAATCAATCGAAAAGCTCATTTCAAAATTAACTAGGAAAATTTGCAAATAAAAAAAAATACTATTTATAAAACTTTTAGTATATATTTATAAGAAAACTCTTTTTAAAATATTTTTTATATTTACAATAATTTTAATAGAATATTGTTTATTAGTATCAATTTATTTAAGCCCGATCTGTAATTAAAAATGATACAGGCCATTGGAGCATAATATATAAAGAATCTAATATGTAAGGAATAATAATATGAAAGGAATCAATCAATAACATGTAAGAAATCTATACGGCAAACATTGTGTAACAGACCTGTTTCGCTCTACGAAAGAATTTTCAGTTTTTTTTTTTCAACAACAATTAAAAAAATTGGGTTATAAATAATTTTAACATGAAATAGATTACCTGTGAAGAGTAGTAAGACTGATGTCATGGAGACTTTTAAAAGGCTTCTTATTTGGAATTTTTTTTTGAAAAATGTTACATAACAACATAGGCCCCTTTGAAGTAATGGCGCTTGAGAAATAAATAAATGTAAATGAATGGAAATGAACAACGAAGAATTGACAAATTCACTTAGTTTTCTGAAGGCACGGGAAGAAAACAGAGTTACTGAACCCAGTAACTAGGTCAAACCAATAATAATAAAGTACACCAATTTGTAACCGAGATGAATTGACGATCAGTTGTAAGAAAATTTATTGTCAAAATATCTTAAGCGATGACTTCATCCTAAGAAGAGCATTTTTGTTAGTCTGTGAGTTTTTGTATGTGATGAATATATTTTTATTTAATTTCACTTTGATTGTCTACATTACACGAGTTATTGTGTTATATTACATTGTCATTGTATACAGTAGAATCTGATGGGCTTATTGCTTCGGCATCATCACATCCATACATTCTCGATGTTCCTTTCGTCTCCACTACCTATTGTCTTTTCCTTTTAATAATGATATCTCACTTCTATTTTTATTATGTATACAGTACAACCTGGTGAATTAATTACCAAGCGGCGATCTCCTCCATGCAACCTGAAAAATGTTAAAGAGGCCTTAAGTGAACCCAGACTGGAGTCCTTTTACATGTAGGAAGGTTTTAATTCTGCAAAGCAACTTACAGCTCGTTCTACTAATGAGACCATGTGTTTTCTATATCTCAATATTTATCCATAAAATTCCCACAAAATTCTCAAAAATCCAATATTTGTTCTATGTATGCGTTATTCCACTAAAAACAAATCTGAGTTCTTTACCTCTATAAAATAAATCTTCGACAATTACGTAAGTCTGCTTGGTGAAGTTTGGTAATATTTTGTGGTATACAAACATAACATATATTGAACTTAAATATACATATAATTATTAAATAATTTTAAAACAATGACTGTAATTTATTATTACTACTGCTTTTTGTATCTTCATGTTAGTTTAAGATAAAGTTTTGTATTATTTGTCAATAATTTTAAGTACCTACTTGTATGACCATTCACATGTTCATTTGTATATAAAGACACTGTTGTGTCGTTAATTAAATAAATAAATAAATTTATTCCTAATCACTTCATCCTGTATTGTGTCATACATTATAACTCCATGTATTCTTTTCAATGCACGCATTTCTACAGCATGTATTCGACATCGTTTATTTATTGCATATTATAATATAACCTACATGGTTGATGACACTGTGGCTCAGTTGGTGAGGTGATTATCACTTAACCCGGGGGTTGATGGTTCGGTCCCCATTGGGATCTTGATTTTTTAAGAAGGATTCCAGACTGGTTTTTACTGACGGCTTTCTAGTTGGTTGTAAGGTAGTAAATCAGCCAGGTTGCACCGTATGCAACAAAAGTGTAATACAATACGAGTACAACATTAATTACAATATCTTGTATTGATAGTAAAAACAAAACGATACACATGAATATAGGAAGAAATTCTTAAAAGTCATTCCAATAATCTTTATAAACTTTATAAGTATTACAATAATTTATGGCCCTCTTAGCACAAACTTATCAAGTGCAATTCCGCTCTTAACATCGAGAATTTAAATGACATCTTAATATTTATGGTCCTATCGAGTTATGCTCGGATCGGAGTGATTCATTAGCGATTATTTTATCTATATATAAATAAATAATTATCTATGGGTGTATTGTAAATTAATTTTAATTACACCTTTTCAACAGGTCAAGCGACTTGTTTCGTTTTATAGCGTCTCCAAAGTAAAATACATTATTCATAACAGTGGCGGATGTTAAAAAATATGAATACATAATCGATGGTCGTAACATGTTTATTTAATCACTAATAATTGTAATCTTAAAAAATATAATACGTTAGAATGCAGTCATAAAACAAGAGAATACTATACTGAAGCTGATTGTTTAGATGTTCATTAAATCAATAATAATTGTAATTTTTAAAATAGAATGCGTTAGAATGCAGTCATAAAACAAGATGACACTATACTGAATCTGATTGTTTAGATGTTCATTAGATGTTTTTTTATTAAATCACTAATAATTGTAATTTTTATCTGAATATGATTGTTTAGATGTTCTTAAGATGTTTATTAAATCACTAATAATTGAATCTTTTTAAAATAGAATACGTTAGAATGCAGTCATAAAACAAGATGACACTATACTGAATATGATTGTTTAGATGTTCTTAAGATGTTTATTAAATCACTAATAATTGTAATTTTTAAAATAGAATACGTTAGAATGCAGTCATAAAACAAGATGACACTATACTGAATCTGATTGTTCTTAAGATGTTTATTAAATCACTAATAATTGTAATTTTTAAAATATAATACGTTAGAATGCAGTCATAAAACAAGATGACACTGTACTGAATCTGATTGTTTAGATGTTCATAAGATGTTTTTTCTTAAATCGCTAATAATTGTAATTTTTAAAATAGAATACGTTGAAATGCAGTCATAAAACAAGATGACACTATACTGAATCTGATTGTTTAGATGTTCTTAAGATGTTTATTAAATCACTAATAATTGTAATTTTTAAAATAGAATACGTTAGAATGCAGTCATAAAACAAGATGACACTATACTGAATCTGAGTGTTAAGATGTTCTTAAGATGTTTATTAAATCACTAATAATTGTAATTTTTAAAATATAATACGTTAGAATGCAGTCATAAAACAAGATGACACTGTACTGAATCTGATTGTTTAGATGTTCATAAGATGTTTTTTCTTAAATCACTAATAATTGTAATTTTTAAAATAGAATACGTTAAAATGCAGTCATAAAACAAGATGACACTATACTGAATCTGATTGTTTAGATGTTCTTAAGATGTTTATTAAATCACTAATAATTGTAATTTTTAAAATAGAATACGTTAGAATGCAGTCATAAAACAAGATGACACTATACTGAATCTGATCGTTAAGATGTTCTTAAGATGTTTATTATATCACTAATAATTGTAATTTTTAAAATAGAATACGTTAGAATGCAGTCGTAAAACAAGATGACACTTTACTGAATTTGATTGATGAGATGTTTCAAGAAGTATGTTTTCTGTTTATAAAAGAATAAATGTGAATTATTAAGAAATAAAAAAGTTATTTCCTTTTAAAATGGCGAAGTGACTTTAGCGCCATCCTATATTACTATTTAATTTTTATTAATTAAAGCTTTTTTATTTCTAACGTCTCTGTCGTATAACTTTTGGTAAGTATGTTAAATTTCCCCTCTACTTTATTTGAAATTATTATTTGTCTAGAAAATATGCTTTGCTAATTCTGAAAATATTTTATTGGCGCAGACACTTTAAAGTCGAAACCTTTTATAAATTGTTATTTTATCTATGACCGAGAGACTCCCACAAGCATCAAAGCGTTCAGATTTGTGCTGATACACCTCTGTTAAAAGATAAAATCTAAAATTCACAAAAAAGACACCAGAAAAGGCGCGAATACCATAAAATGTATCTTTTATGATACGTCAGCTTGAAAATTAAGATGGCAAACTAAAATTTCTATTTTATAGATATTTTTCTAGCCAAAAAAAGAACCATAAACGAATTGACTTTAAAGTTCGTAAATACTACATACATATAATCAAATCGTTTCCTTGTTGGGTAGGCAGAGAAGACATAGTGCCAGACTTTCCTATTTCGACACATGTCTTCCACCTTTTCTAGATTCATACACATCTCATACAACTCTTACGATTTCTCTGACTTTTTTACATTTCCTTGTTTCAAAATGTCATCCTCTTGATACAATCACACTTTCCATGATCTTCCTCTACCACGCCTTCCACTCGAATTTCCAGTGCATGTTTGTATTGTTAGCATTTCTTCATTGATTCGTTCCACGTGATCAAACAATCTCAAAGTGTTATTTTTTATCTTACTGTACACATCAGCTTACTGTACACATGTTTCAAAGGTCGTAATCATCCCTAAAAACTTTATCTCGCATTTTGTCATACATTTTATTTATTTTTGTATATTGTTTATAGTTAAGGCATTAACGTTGTGGAGGTTTAAAGACATTGTAATTTGTTTTATCAAACACTGTTTATTCCACTTTTTGACAAAAAATGGAAAAAACAGTGTTTGATAAATCAAATTACAAATGTCATACATTGTTACGTGTATTCTTCTCGGTACATGTATGTCTACAGCATCTATTCGGTTCCTTTCAACATTTATATACGAGTATGTCTGGGTGTAATTTCCATGCACAGTAGATATTTTGTCAGTGATGTGAAGAGTACCTTTTCCACTGTTGTGTCATGTGTGTGATTGTGTTGTTTATCAGTGTATACTTATATTAAGTATTTTGTGTATTTTTTCATGAATTTTTGACTCTTAGTGGGTCTTTGTTTTTTATCGCATATCAACCATAGTTGTACATGGGGAATATCTCCACAGACTACTGTACTAAAAAAACTCTTATCATCTTAATCGAATTTGATACTGTTCAATTCGAATATATGTGTTTTAGTGCCCCAATGACTTTGTTTCGTATCGCTACACGCCGTTCGATATATTCCGTAACTCTTCCATTATCTGAAAAAATACTACCTAAATGGTGACTTGCTTAACATTCTGTAATATTCCATTGCTCCCCCATAATACATATTACACACCCCTTACACACTTTTATAATATCACCTTTTCTCTGGCATTCATTGTTAGATCTTCCTCTATTTAGAAAAAAAATGTTTAGATAAAAGCATTTAGAAAAAAATACAAAAAAGCTCGCGCAATGAAAACCTTCAATTTATATTTTATTCATTGTCTGCATGGTTAATCATGATACATCTGGTGAACTTGTTTATATATATTGCAATGTTCTCAAATCAACCAGCTTAGTTTATCTCCCTATAAAACAGAGGAATATAATTGGTTCATCATCCTGTCCACGCAACACCCAGCCATTGGCTCCAGCATCACATCTCAAAAAAATCTATCTCTGATATTTTATGTCCAAGTTTCTGAGACATGCAGGAATATTGTGAAGAGCGTATTTCATTCCTCGAGAGACATGTCACTTTCTCCTAATCAGTCTTAACTATGACATAACGCTCCTATTTTTATTTTTCTTCTTCCTTCTAAGGTTACAAAAACACTTATTGGAATTAAATGATGCCTGAACGTGAAAGCATTTGTGTGTTTAGAATTGGAACCTATCGTGAATTGAACCCGTGGTACCAAATAGCTTAGCAAAAATGTCCACGATCACTAATCTCTCATATAAATTGAAAAAAATGGCTGCTTTCTTGTATAGGATTGTACGCGGAATATCCTGGCGTTCTTATAGCCGTTTGGCAATATATGTCCGGGTGACCTTATATGAAAACCAAACTGGAATCCTTTATATTTTCTAAATTTTGAAAAAAAGGATTCCAGTCTGGTTTTTTGACGGAAATCGAACCCGTTTCCAATGTAAATCGAACACGCAAGCTCTGGTTGAAAGACTTGTGTGTTGCCGTCGTCACCGTCGTTGAGGGGCCTCGTAGTTGAAGATCTCCTCGCCATTTCAACGTCAATTCAGTTGAAAAGCGAAGCTGTGTCGTAGAGTTTTTTGTTTCTTTCCTCTTCTTCTTTAAGTGGGAGAGCCGTTGCACACCAGCAAACTCATTGGCTCCACCACTCTACTGAATCCGATGGAACACCAAAGTGAGACTAACAGAGTACACCTGCATGTTTTTTTTTCATTTTTTTAAAGAATAGATATAAAGTTAAAAATATCCTTATAACCCCGAATACTAGACAGAAAAATGCCTGTGGCATTCGAGGGGAGTAGCATAGCGTGGGATTCGAACCAACAACCTTCCACACAGAAGTCCAGTATTTTACCAATAAGGCCACAGAGGTTGTCTACCTATCTACTAAAACAAGCTTTCTCCTACGGCGTTTAAATTAAATTGGTAATTTTACGACCGTCGATGTCGTTTGAATCGTTTTGGCCCATCCAATATCGGTTCCGCTATAAATTTCGGAATCATAAAAATGTATAAAAAAGTATTTATTAATCGATTCAACGTTTTTTAATTTTGTTTAATATCCACAAAAATTGCTGTATTTTAAATGGTAATTTCTTCAACGACTGCTTATCCCTATAGTTAATTTAGATTTTTATCTACCAAACAGTCGATTTGAAGATGCCTAATTACCTTGGCCCAATGTATTTTATGATTCGTTAAGTATTAACACATCAATATTCAAAATATGTGACGCCTCCTTTGATGACCTCCGATAACCCTTTGGGGACCAAAACAAGATTCTTTATGGTGCTCTTCTGAGCTACTCAATTTGTAACCACAAGCAGGGTCCTCTGTTTTATGAGCTATATGAGCTGTGCACTAGAGCGGCAAATCTTAGACGCGATATAATAAGGTCATCTAATATTATATATATTGAGGATTTCTAAGTTCTTCGTGTAAGTTGTATAAGGTATTTCGGAATATTGTACCGCGTGTTTTGACTTGTGATGCTGACATTTCGAAAACGTTGCAGTTGCAAACCATCTTCAGGGCTTGCTTGTAATCGGAGATGTTTGTGATACCAAAGATGATAACAAACAAGCCCTGAAGATAATAATCGTAACCATTTCTAAACGTCGGCATCACTATCCAAACTACGCGATGCAACACTCTGAAAGACCACATATGAACTAAAGGTATTTTTACTTTTTTCAATTTTACTAAAAAAATTAACTAAATGATTAGAAACACGACAATATGGATGACCTCCAGTAGAGACTGCGAGTTCAATTTCCATTGGTAAAGTTTTATTTAAAAAAAGATCATTAGTTTGATTTTCCCTTCTGGTTTCTTTAATATTTTTATTTATTTACATTATTTAACACTTTTATTGCAAATACAATATGGCGGACTTATAGCCAGGTGGCAGTCTCTTCCAACCAACCAGACAATAGTAAATGAGGCAAGTTACATGGTTGCATAAATCATTCAAATGACTATCCATCCCCACGAAATCCATAAATACATACGTGAGCATATATATGCCCACGAACCTCACAAAGACGGACCATCAGCCGAACATTATTTTTCATATAAAGTGAGATATCATCAATCAAAAGAAAAGGAAGGGATAGTGGAGAGGAAAGGAAAATAAAAATCAGGAATGAAACACGTTATTTTACTGACTAGAAATTAAGAGTTTTTTCAGTCGCTTCTTAACCTTTCCTTCCCTGTGATGGGTATCTTCTACACGTTGCTTCTAATAACCATCAATATCTCTATAAATATAATAAATACA
Organism: Odontocerum albicorne; assembly: GCA_949825065.1. NCBI lineage: Eukaryota > Metazoa > Arthropoda > Insecta > Trichoptera > Odontoceridae > Odontocerum > Odontocerum albicorne. Next base: position 23,339,752 of record OX463857.1, read on the forward strand.
AGGTTAAGATTTTAGGTATTCCTCCATAATATATTTACGCATTGATTTAAAAAGTAATATTAATAATAATCAGAGTTTATCGACTACATCGTAGGTGTTTTGTAAAGATCGAAAACAAATTCGCATTTAAACGCTACGAGTGCCTCGTCTTGGCGATAGGTGAAGAGTATGCGGGAAGCGCGACACTATATTCGCATCTCATTCTTGCATACTCCACTGAATTGCGAGGAGCTCAATTGTCTCAATCGTCGCAAGCGTAAGCCACGCCGGGGTACCGCTCCGCGCCGCAGTATCTTCTGGACTTGCAAATAGATTAGACCTACGCCCGTTCCGTGAGCGTTGCCAGATGGTTTTTTAATGTTTTCAGCAAATAAATCTCAATTATTATAATTTTTAACTTCAATTATAATTAATTAAGGGGATTATCTATGAATGTTCTTATTTTTCCGATTTAAAATCGCTAATTTTTTATCGCGTACTCACTACCCAACACCGGAACGCGCGTTTCAATTTTAGCACCGTAAGGGAAGATTTAAAGCATGCCAAGGATGGAGCTAGTCTTATATATTTGTTAGTTGTTCGAGAAGAAGTAGACATATAGTAATAATTTTACCAAGTTGTACTGTATAGAACGAAAGTTTTATACAATTCAATAACACAGCATCTAGCTGGAGGATTCTGAAGAATTGAAAATATGATGAAATTTATATGTAAAATGAAAATTCAAACAAGTGTTAAAACATTCGATTGCATGTGCGTTGGCTAGTGACGTGAGGATTTTGAAGCGAGAAAGAACCTAATATATGTTAATAGCCGCAGCCGCCACCTTTGTAACCTTACACTCAACTTGTTTCTTTGGTAAAAAAAAATATCTATCAATAATAGTTGTTCCGAGCCCTGAGTCAGAACGCTATCGAGAAAAGTTTGCTTATTTAAAGGCACTAAATAAACAGTACTTATATTATTGACGTGTGTATTTAGGCAAGAATATTTTCATAGTGTTTTTAAGTTATCTCAGCACTAGCAGTAAAAAAATTAACGGTAAAAAGCTTTTTTATAGTTTTACTAACAATGTGATACAAATAAAATTATTATATTTTTCCAATTGAGATGATACATTGGTCCAGAAATACCACTAGACACGGCCCTGCCGTGCAGATAACATCTTGTAAAATAGTCGATAACACGAGAAACGACTTATCATTGTTGGTAAACAGACGTTTAACAACATTTTAGCCACTTGTATAATATTTATTAGTGTCAAGATTTGTCGCTCTTGAGTTATTGTATTAGATGAGAAGACCCTCGAGTTTGGAAAGAGTTAGAAAAACAAGAGTTGGCTGTGAAAATAACAATTTCAAAAAATGACGGTACTTAATATCAAACGATATTTATATTAAACTTTCATGAGAAATGTTACTTAAACAGTTGAGTCATGGAAAATTAATCAGATGTGCACCATCCTTATAAGTATTTACATTTAAGGAATAATTGAAGAATTATTACATCACTCAGAATATCCGTTCATCGTTATTTTCCTTTGGTTCCCTTCTTTATTCTTGAACGAATTCCTTTCCTGTAGTTCTACCATTATTTATCAAGATTAGTAATTTTTTTGTTAAAATTGTTTAATGTATCTAATATGAGCTGGTTGGTTGGAAGAAATTGTTTTTCAAATGTACCATATTCAACCACGTACACAAAATAATGAAATAAATAAAATTAAAGATTCATTGAAATCACGTTATTTGGCGTTTGGTGAGTGTTTCTCCGTCGACATTTCTACATTACACTTTTTAAACAATAAAATTGAAACAAGTGAATAATACTTGAAAATATAACAAAGAAAGAAATTATAACACTGATAATTATAACAAGGAAAGAAAGAGAGAAAGTTTAACAATGATAATAATTACAAGAAGAGAAAGAGAGTATAGCAATGAAAATACGAGTATATAGTAACAATGATAATTATGACAATGATAATTATAACGTGGCGAAGAGCGTTATGTCGAGGATATGATTGATTTGGAAAAACAGACACATTTCTGCAAGAGTTGTTAAAATCCAACTTTTCTCAATATTCCTGTATGCCTCAAAAACGTGAACAATAAAGGCTGGAGATAGATCAAAGATAAACTCATTCGAGATATGGCGCTGGAGACGTTTGCTGGGTGTTTAATGGAAAGAAGACGAACAAATGCGTCCAAATTAGAATAACTCAATATCTCAGAGATGCTATCAAGATTTTGTACTAGATTATTTAGTTATTCGGTCACATTTTACGCAGAGAGAACATGGATAGACTCATGGTCACTAGCAATGTGGAGGATCGCAGGAACAAAGCTAGATCACCTATACCATGGAACGACAAGATGAAGAGTACTACAGACCTACCTTTATCACTGACTCTGTAGGCCGAAAAGACTGGAGAAGAATGTTCACAATATACTGTGTGCACATAAGTGTCAGCATGGGTCACTTTCCCCAGCATCGAGGACACGACGCAGAAGATAAGAAAACAAAGAGACAAAGCGAGATGACTTCCGTAACATAGTTGTAAGACATTTCTCTTCCAGCCCGGGGATTGCGTGTTCTATTCCTGTTAAAACCCAGATTTGTTTTAAAAGGGTTCCAATCTGGTTGTCAATGAACTTTAAACATTTTTATGTTTACTTGAAAAAAGATGCCACATGGTAATGAACTCGCCAGGTTGTACTGGATACGATTGACAGCAGCCATGGTCTAGTGATTAGCATTCACACTAGACAAGCGGGCGCCTCAGATTCGATTCCTGGCCGTTCCGGACTGAGTTCACTCTTAGACCGTTTTACATTTGAATTTATGTTTTGCTCAAGCTTAAATGATGCAAACCATAAAGTTTTATGTTGCAATTAAAATAACACAAAATATATAGCGTTACGTAAATATCGGTCTTTTAAAATGCTGGAGTAGATTAAACCGCCGATCGTCTTCGAACATTGATCTCTTTGCCATAGGAACTTTGGCTTTAATCTGCCAAGACTGTGTGCTTGCTGAAGTGCTTGCACATTATACACTAATTATGAAATACATGGTCGCTTAGTAACACACTAGACTAGAGCACCAGCTGTCTCATCAACTTTCAAACGGCCTTCCTAGCATACAAAGTCCTACGAAGATCACATGTGATGCTTTGCATGGGATTCATCACTACCCATTCTATCTATATGGTCAAGACAGTACCGCCTTCTCTTCGTGCTTCATCTAACGATGTCATATGTGGTGTCGATATAAGTATGTATGTATTGCGATGCATAGCCGCGCGGTAATCCATTGGACTTCCGTGCGGAAGACTATCGGTTCGAACCCCGCGCTGTGTTATTCTCCTCGAATAACACAGGCATTTTTTTCATCTAGTATTCGCGAGTATAAGGATACCTATGATTTGAGTCATATCTATTTTCTAAAAAAATGTTTAAAAAAATGCCAGTGTGCTCCGATCGTCTCACTTCAGTGTACCGTCGGATCCAGTATAGTGGTGTGGCCGGTGAGTTTGCTGGTGTGCAATGGCTCACCCATTCAGAAGAAAATAAAAAAAAGAATGAAACAAAAAACTCACGGCACAGCTTCTATTTCCAATTTAATTTATGTTGGAATGGCGAGGGAATTCCTCGACTACGAGGCCGAGCAACAACGATGACAAACCAATACAAGAGCAGACTTTTTGCATACTCAAAATGGCTGACAATTATACTCGATCACAAGGGATAGCCTATCGTACTGAACATAAAGTGAAATACAATGTAAACAGAAACAATGAAACTTCAGTTGAATGCGATTTGAAAAAATCTCAATACCACTTGTCTCGCAGCTGATATATTTTGACGTAATGTACGACGTATGTTTGAAAACGAAAGAAAATTTTCTACAAAAATCAAAACATATAGATTTTAACAGCGATTTATTTTAATGACTTGCTAATTTGGCACAAATACACTGTTTAAATATTCCAAAAGGATTATATTCTGCATATTTTAATATAATGTGTCGAACCAATATTATATTTTTGCGAAAACATATTATATTAATGTTATTAATTAGAAAGAAGTAAATATTTTACACACAATGATATCATTGAAACGGCCATATACGTAATAAATATAATAACACGCGAATTAGGCATGGAAAAAATAACGGCTAAATGTAATAGGAAACAAATTTAATAGGGCAATAAAATACGTAAACTCAAGCCAATCAAATCTATTAAAAATGATGGTTCACAACAGCGTATTAGTGCCAACATTAACGAATGGGAGAAAAACGTGGACACGGAAAATGCATAATAGGCAACGAATGAATGTGGGGACATGGATGCACTGAGAAGAATATATAGTGTGTCGATGTACGGTAGAATATTTAGAGTCCTTGTTGAGATTCTGCTGTCTAAGACACTATTTAGGTTGTCTTTTTTTTATTAATATCAATAAGAAATGTAATTATTAGGCATTAATATGAGCTTGAAACTTAAATGTAGGTCATATAGTAAAATAGCAGATTGAGGAAGGTTTGGCACTCTATCCTATCTCCTTAAGCCAACAGAAAAATAGCGCGACGGGATGTTTTCCAAGAAAATTCTGTCTGCATTTGCGAACATTCGTCTTTAAACGAGATATATACTAGGTTAGTCAAAAAGTTTTGAAAGCGGAAATGAAAATCCATTTTTTTTTGGGGGAAATCACTTTTATTGCTCAGTATAGTCTCCCATAAGATCAATACACTTGGTCCAACGATCTTCCAACTTTGTTGTCCCATCACGGAAGTGACTTTCTGGAAGGCCTGCAAAATACTCCTCTACGACGGCTATAACCTCTTAGTTTGATGAAAAATGCTTTCCACGAAGGAATTTTTTGAGGTGTGAGAACAGCCAGAAGTCAGAGGAACCTAAATCTGGCGAATAGGGTGGATGCTGCAACAATTCGTACCCCAATTCACTGATTTTCGCGATGGTTTTTTGAGCTGTGTGAGCAGGTGCATTGTCTTGATGAAAAATTATTGTTTTCTTCTGCAAACCGGGTCTTTTTTCACAAATTTTTTCATCCAACTGGTCCAAAAGGTCACAATAATAATCAGAGTTGATTGTCTTACCAGTTTGGAGATAATCTATCAATAAAATTCCTTTTGCATCCCAAAAAACTGACGCTAACACCTTCTTGGCCGATTTCTGGACACGAACTCGCTTCGGAGCCAAAGTGCCTGGTTCACACCACTCCTTAGCCTCTTGTTTTGATTCAGGATCATGGTGGTAGACCCAAGTCTCATCCATAGTGATGAATCGACGCAGAAAACCCTTTTTATCCTTTCGAAATTGCTCCAAATGTTGCTCAGAAAGTCGCATTCGAACGTGTTTTTGTTGCATTGTTAGCAAATGCGGCACCCATTGTGCACACAGTTTTTTGAAACCCAAAACTTCAGCCAAAATATGCCATGTTGTTCCATGTGAGATGCCTATGGTGTCAGCTATCACATCCACAGTCGATCGATGATCTTCCAAAACCATATCCTGTATTTTCGCTATGATTTCTGGTGTTGATGCACTTTTTGGACGTCCTGAGCGTGGATCGTCTTCAACGCTTGTACGGCCACGCTTAAACTCCAAAACCCATCGGTGAACGGAAATTTTGGTTTTCTACTGCTCCATAGATGTCGCTTTCAAAACTTATTGACTAACCTATTATTTTCGATATTTCAATGAATTAATGAATGCTCATTATCCGTGGCGAGTATAATAGAACGCACAACACAAAGTGAGGGATCAGAGTACCTGACTTTGATGCCACCAGAGGTGACTATGTAACCAATTTGTGATAGGCATATCCTGTTGCATATTGGACAGAGAGCTTCATTACTTGCAGCTTGTCTGCGTCTTCTTTCTCTATTGAGTCCCTGATAACAAGCAACAGTTCTACGCCATTTGACTCTATCTGCTGTTGTTTCTTCCCATTTGTGCTGAGCAATAATGTTTTAAAGCGTCTCATGCATCCTTATATCATTTGCGCTGACAACCGTGCCTTATTCTGCCCTACGTCCGCTCGCCAAGGAGGATATTCCTTGGAGTCTGTGCTCAGGACTCGACTGCTGAGCATTTGTGTTTCTTAAAGTTATCGATATTTCAAGTAAACTAATAAAATACATAGGTACTGTGACTTTTTACTTATAAAGGCCCTTTTTAAAAGGAAAAGACTTAGCATGGAACTTCTATCTGACGAGACTTCTTTCATTTTAGTCCCCATCCAGCGCGATCTACACTAGAAGATTAAAATCTTCTTTATTTATTTTTTATGAACTACCCAAGGAGACTCGTTCTTCGGTGGCGACACACTTGAGTGTGAAAATAATAGTAGTGACGACGGACTTAAGGTCAGACATTATGGGAAAAGGGAAATGACTCACAGCGCAAAATTGTATTATTGACAGGAAGAAAGATGATAGGATGGTGCTAACTGCAACGATTTAATTAGGCACTTCCCCGTATATGCGAAAGTAATTATTTGGCTTTTGTCCCTACACCTACAACTAAACTACACCTAAAGCTAAACACACCTAAAGCCTAAGCCTACACCCCTAAAGCCAAACACACCTAAAGCTAAAACCTATACCTAAGGTGAACCCCACATCTAAAGTCAAACGGCATTCAGCTTTAGGTGTAGAGTTCATGTATTATATAATTATGATGAGGGATGTATTCAAATGTTTTCTAAAAAGTTAGAAAAATCGTAGGGGTTGTTTGAAAAGGTGTATGAATAAAGAGGAAGCGAAAGATATGTGAAGCGATAGGAAAGTCAGGTGTTATGTCCTCTCTGTCTACCTCAATAGGAAAACGTCACAATGTTATGTATACATATTTGTAATACCTTTTCCAATGTTGACCTTTTCTCAGATATTTTCGAGTTACTAAAAATGATTTACATATCACCTTTGAAACTAAACAACTCATCGTCATTTATTTGGAGTCTCCTGTGTGAATTATATAAAAACATAAATAAACTTCCTTTTTGTCTATATTAATTATTATTTAAGGACATTATAGGAAGAATTATTCAAACTAATAAAAAATCAAACAATGAAATTATAATTATGGTAATTTGAAACCACAATGGAAATTAATATTACATATAATAGAAATACATGGTATGAAATAATTTTATAAAATACAATACCGACCGAACAAACACAGCTGGTCTGTCTATGTAATTTGATACGTTGCTTTGTCATAGTATATTTAAACATGTCTATTTATCAGGCTAACGGACTTTCCAACTGTTTATTAAAATTATAATATAATATTAACCCGTACCATGTACGATTTCAAAGGGTTTTTTTCTTGTTTCTGTGATGACCGAGTTGAAAGGGACATTGAAAGAAGGAAATCGACAGAGAACAAGGTAAATGGAGTACTCAATATAATAAATAACAACCGCGCTATATCAAAAGTAGCAAAAGATACAATATTTAAAAGCGAGTTGGTACTGACGTATGTATGGAAGTAAAACTTGGACTTGGTAGAAGATCTGTAAAAGTAATATTAATGATGTTAAGATGCGTGCATTTCAACCTTTTGACTTAATTTTTTAAAGATTTTACGATTTATTTATTAGCTAGAAACCGTTCTAAGTGCGTCGTTGATTTTGTCTCCTACAGCAATACGTATTTTGATACATTAGAGAAACCAGAAAGTAATAAAATTTTTGGGGCGTACCCCTTTACAGTCAGTTTTTCTCGAAACACCGTTCAGGAAACACGTATTTTTGTTACTATTAGAAATTGAGTGACTAAGTTGTGAATTTATTGTTTTTCTTTTCAATATTTTTTTACCGTAATTTATAAAAAATGACAATGCCAACAATCGATTTAGAACATTTGCGTCATTGTATGCTGTTTTTATTCGACTAAGAAATTAAATGAAGTCACGAAAAAAATAAAGATACGTACGGAGATGTTTTAAAACTTAATAAGTGTCATAGGTGGTTAAATAATTTAACAATAGCGATAGGAACCTCAGGGACGTTCCTAGAACGGGAAGGCTCCATAAATTGGAAGATGATGTGCTGACGTAATTAGTGGAATGAGATATTCTTACCATATCTGTCATAATATTTCTCTTTCTTACCATCTCTCAAAAATGTGGAATTCCTCATGTTTTTTTCTAATCTTTCATCGTCCATAGAACCACACCTTTCATCTACCATATCTTTCAACTTAGACATTCATTCTCAAACATTTCCTCACTATACTGTCAGATAAAATGCAATTAAAACAAAAACATATCCACATACAATATATTATTGATTATGATAAATAAAATTTGGATTGCAAGGTCTGAGTAAATGTGATGGAATGCAAGTAGCCTGAACGAGTGCTCATGTACGTGCTAAATAATTAGTATTAAAATAATTAGTTGTAAGAATTGTTATCTAGTTATAAGTTAGTATGTGGGTGTTAACTATTTGTAAGAAATTAAATATTAAGATTATTAAAAATAAAATGACATGTACGAAATTTAAATTAAATACAGTTAGTTCATAGTTATAACACAAATTAAATTAGTTCTTAATTTATAAATGTGTTTATAGGTATAGCCTTTGGCAAATGTTTGTGTTATAAATTACTTTATTAAATAATAATAATTTTAAAAAGGAGTTTCTAAACGTTTTAAAACCTTTATTTTAGATGTTTAGTTGTTTGAGAGTTATTTTAATCTCTCTCCCTAAAGGTTTTACTTCTGCATCAAGTCACTATGACTTACCACTGTGTACTATTTTTTCTAAAGATTTTGCAATTTGGTTATTGACGATAACAGTTCCGTTCAGAAATCAAACAAATAAATCCAGAAAAGAAGGCAAACGCTCAGTGGCGCTACTACGCCAACGCAGCAAAGTTGGGATCCATATTAGATAGGGGCCCAAAAGTTCCCCGTCCTACAAAACTTTTAATATCGATACTTTTACGAATATCGTTACTTTCCCCAGTCTTTATAGCCAATCATTTTTTAAATCCACCAGAACAAGAAACGAAGCAATAAAAGTTAAAAATCACGCGTAATTATGAAAATACGTAAAAACATTATCGAAGTATACAATATTACCCTGCAAATAATTGTTGTATACAATCTTACCCTATCGACGTATACAATATTACCCTGCAAATAATTGTAGGAGAAAGATGTCAATTTTATTCTTTATATTGAATGGATAAACCGAGTAGTGCTTAATTTATTATGTATTCATATATTTAGTAGAATCTATGATATTTTTATTTTACTAAATAAATAATATATTAATATTTAGTGCAATGTACAATTCAAACAGTTACACTAATAAATTCAAATTAGAATTTTGAGAACGTAGGAATACAAAATCAACATGTCATATAAATATAAACATTAACATGCAGACTACCTACCAACATGAGACAGGTAAGGGCTCAGGAGGCACAAGGCTTCAAAAACGTCAAAATATTTTTTAGAGATCTTGGATAGTTTGAGAGAAAAAAATAAACCAACGTGATGACTACTTCCGTGGCCCAGTTGATAAGATGCCTGTCTCCCAACCCAAATGTTGCGGGTTCAAATTGCGCTAGAAATCAGATTTCTTTTTTAAAATAAAAGGATTCCAGGGCTGGTTTTCAATTAAGGCTTCTTTAACATAATTTTGAATGGTTGGACGAAACCGACACATGGCAAGCAGTGCGCCAGGTTGTACTGTATGCAATGAAAGTGTTATACAAGAAGGAGAAGAAAAAATAACGAGAATCACACCGTAATGCCGGATGTACTCGTATGTTCATATATATGTTACAATACAAATATAGAGGTTCTTTTTCCATTTTGCATTGGGCCAATTTTTTTTTGGTTACGCCACTGCAAACATTACATCCTCCTGTAACTGAAGCTCACACGTCATTTACAATACACTCTTTAGTGTTACACATCACCCGTTTAATGTAGTCATTTGTATAATATCATGTCCCGCTTTTTTATCAAACAGGTTCACAGAAACGGCTCTCCATCTTTTCTCCCGATACTGAAACGTTTTCTTTCTGATCGCATTTCTCTTTTCATTCCCATTCGAATGAACAAAAATAAAATATCCTTTGATAAATGTTGAACGATATGAAATATGGCAACTTGATGTTCCCCACTTTCTCCACCTTTCTTCCCCCTCCCCATCCAAGCAGGTAATATAACTTCACAAAGTTTTTCCGTCTTGAAGCCAATTCTACTTTTTCACTCGCGTGATGTGACTTTTAAATTTTTCATTACAAAAATTAAGTATTTATTTTATTTTACATTTGATACATATTTAACCCAATCACGTCAAATAACAAGAAAACGTTTCATAATAAAGTTTAAATATAGCATAATGATAACAAGAACAACATAACTCAAGCCTCCCTGTGAAGTGACTCAGTTATACCTGCAAAGATTGTTAAGGAGTTCAATTATCAGTTTATCCATCGAGATGTGGGAGATATCGAATCAGAAAATTTATTCAACAAGGATATTCCTTGTGCGAGTGATGATGCTATAGAGAGCTCAGTTTGTGGATACGGCACCGATAGCAATATTAATTCACGATAGCGTAAATAATTGTCCGGAACATTAAACAAAATCTATGAATAAACAAAGGTTTGCTATTCTTCCCGTTAGCAATTAGTATATGTATAAATGTGTGCGTTAATATATTCTAACACTTGAAGGGTAATATACAAATACACCCATTAAAAATGTGGGATACTGACATGGGTAAAATTCATACTCTTCAGTGTCACAGAAACCTCTTTTGAACTCGCCCAGCTATCAGGATATTGTGGATTCCTCTCGGGTTCCAAATAATTGAGCCGCTCTCTAATCTACTGCGAACCAGTCAATTATAAAGAGATCTCATAACATCGCTATCATCAAATGCCCTTAAGACTCTTATCACGAGTCCCAGAACTTGACTAGCAGATAAACAAATATGAATAAATACATCAGAAGTAAATGTACAGCAAAGACGGATATCGCTAGGAAGACCAATGTTACACTGGTAGGTTCGTATGGTGAGAATTAATTAAGAAATTATTATCTAAAGACAAAATTGATCACAGATGCAAAGTATAAAAGAAGACTGATTTAAACATACTTTAGTCAAGTACTCCATCAATTAAACTTTTTTTTACAGCCGATACTACAAATACAATTGTCGACAATATGCCTTCGACTAGTCCTCTGATTCTTTGGGCACTTTGCTCGTGTTCAAGGAGACAGTTTGGAGAAGTCTATGGTTACTGGAGACGTGGAAAGGACAACGCATAAGAGGAAGAATTCAAATGTGTTAGATTGACCAAGTAAGGAACGCAACTGGACTACCCTTAGCCATTGCCCATCGGACCGCAGAGTGCAGAGATGAATGAAGAGGAGTCGTCAGAGGCTATCATGGGAGTCACGATGCTCAGTCATGAGCTACACGACAGGGTGAAACCATAAATACTTACCCATCAATAACAAAGTGCTAATTTATAATGGTTGTGTCAGGCCGACCATGAATGATGGTGTCGAAACCAGAGTCGACACACAAAGAACCAGATTCGATCAACTTAGATGAGAATATTACGAGTATTTGCAGGAAAAACTCTTAAAGATATATTCAAGTCTCATATACGTTATATATCTCGTCATCGTTGCTGGACCTCGTAGTCGAGGATCCCCCGGATCCCCCGTGTGCCGTGAAGTTTTCGTCTCTATCTTTTTTCTCATATTTTAAGTGAGTGAGCTATTGCATACCAGCAAACTGGATCCGATGACACACCTAAAGTGAGACAATCGAAACACACTGATATATTTTTTCCCATGGTAGGACTGAAATCATAGGATCCGTATAGCCCCGAATACTAGACTGAAAAAAATATTGTATCATTCGAGGGGAGTAGCAAAGAGTGGGGTTCGAACCAACCACCTTCCGCATAGAAGTCCAATGCGTTACCACGCGGCTATGTATACAACGTTATATCGACACAACAGACGACATACTCGTATTTAGATGAAGCACGAAGAGAAGGCGGTACTGTGTTGACCATATGGATAGGTTGGGCAGTGATGAATCCCGTGCAAAATATCATATGTGATCCTCGCAAAATATCATATGTGATCCTCGCAATATATCATATGTCATCCTCGCAAAATATCATATGTGATCCTCGCAAAATATCATATGTAATCCTCGCAAAACATCGAATGCCAGGAAGGCCGCCTGAAAGTTGACGAGACAGCTGGTGCTCTATCTCCCAGGAATGATTTCCACATCAAAACAGATCCAATATCTATATAAAAAAAAGTATCATAAAAAAAGTTGGGGAAGATGAAGTCAATTGTTTGAACAAAAACCTAGTTTACTGGGAATACGAAAAATGAACGGCAACATACCCAAATCCATTAAAATTGTATGTCCAAATTAAATTACCTGCTGTTTTTTTGCAAATTATGTTTATTTTTTGTCATGTGTAATAATAAATAAATAAATAAAATAAATAAATTGTAGACCTCCGTTAGCTACTTTATTAGTGTTTGTCGTCTTCTACAAGGGGTCTTCGTGATGGATACCAAACGGAACCCAAAAAAAATATTACAAGTCTTGCTTCAAATTCATCGATGATGTTATATAATCGTTTTTTTTTTCTATACGTGCAGTAGAATTGTCAACGCATATGTCGACGGACTGCGATTTATGTGCCTAATTCAGTGTTTATTTTATTCAACTGTACCTATATTGTCAATATGTGTGTTGAGAAAGGAAATGCTGATGCTCTGATATCTGCTTACTCCAACATGAAAACGACATGAGAATACGTATGTAAAATATATAATATTAAAATACATTGAAATAGGTGAAATATAACTGTTAAAATATTGATATAAAGGAACAATGACATCACTTGCTAACCTGTAAAGTAGATCAGTTATGTCTACGATGTAAATTAAGGAGTTCAATCCTCAATTTGTCCACCTAAAAATGGAAGATATTGACGTCTTCAAATTCATTGAACAAATTAATTACATGTGGGAGTATTGACGCCCTTAATAGCTCAGTTCGTGAATACGGCGCTGAAAATATTCTTAATTCACGATGGCGTAAATAATTGTCAAGTACGTTAAAAAAAGTTTATCCATCAACAAGGGCCTTTTCCCTATAAGTAATTATTAACTCGAAGGCTCCATTAACGGGGTGAAGACATTGTTATCTGCTGGGCGTGATCTTCAACATAGCATTAATGCGGATATACATATTATGATTTCATATTTGTAGGTGAAATTCAAACATAAAAATGGCACCAAACATTCGTCGACGGTGATTTTGTATATTTTCAGTATCGCCGTTATTTCTCGCGATTTTTTTTATTTGATCGTCATCAATGGTTATCGGCCTTTCAGAGCGGACACCATCTTCAAGCGTCGTATCAACATTACGGATTTATTAACCACATTTGATCTACACGTCGTCATACACCGTACATATATTTTGCTTACATCGAGTTTTTTCTTTTGCGGTAGAAAATAAAGCATTAAAAAAATGAGTAAAATTACTTAAAAAATAAATCGCTCTAACAATTTGAAAAAAATTTATTTCAACATATTATTTCCATTGCTTGGGTTTTGATCATTTAGAAACAAATGCCAACAAGGAAATGCCTTGATATTTATTGTGAAGAAACAATTTTATAGATCCCATGAATAAAATGTATGATCCTTCAGCAGTTATATTTCTAGACTGCCTATTTAATTCCTGTTTACGGCACATTTTCATACATATAAAGCTCAATAAGAAACGTGTCCATACGAGAGTTTTAAAGGTCAAAAGACGGTCTCTAGATTTTCGTAAATGGCCAACTTTTCTACCATCTCTGACGAGAAAACAAAACTCGCAAGACTCAAAAGTTTTTCCTTTGGCATTCAATACCAGATAAATAGACAATCCAGCCAAATCCAACTTCCCATTTATTATTATCGAAATAGCTCAGTTCTCAATTAACTCAGAAAGATAATAGATATATTTCTAAGATCTTATTCCGTAAGATGCTCTCAAATCTGTGTTAGGTCAATTTATCAACCAATCCAATGCATCCGAAAAAATGAGATTAATATCCCACCACCTAGCAGACAGTGATTATTGTATTACACTTTCGTTGTATACAATACAACCTGGCAAGTTTATTGCCATGAGACAATATCTTCCAACCAAGCAGAAAGTTTTTTAACAAGCATTTTGTTAAACAGATAATGGAATCATTTAAAAAAAATCTAAACCCGCAACCCCCGGGCAGGAAGATAAGACTCGACTAAAAAGCACTTTTTGAAATTCATTGTGTGATTTGATCATTATCATAAGTCTTAATGAAAAAGTTTTGGGGTACTCTTAAAGTGTTTTATTATATAATATTACACTTTCTTTGTATACAGTACAACCTAACAGATTTATTGCCGTGTGTCAATTTTTTCCCAACCAACTAGAAATATAAACGAGGCCTTAAGTGAAATCAAGATTGAGACACGTTTTTTAAAAACTTACCAACATTAATCGATCCCGGAACCGTACCAACTAGGTCGTGGAATAGTCCGGAGGAGGTAAAATTATGTGGCGATTCCTTCACGGTTATTTTTTTCTGAACTTTACAATTGTAGAACTCGCATTTTTATCTCAAAATGCTTAAGCACACGACAAACAAGGCAGTTTGAGTGAACACTCTTAAATTATATAAATCCAGGTTGGTTGTCAGAGATTAGTCATGCCCCCAAAATAACCTAAGCATTCGCTTGTATTTTAATAAGAGCATTTAAACATTAAAAAATATATTAATGCTTTTAACCGACTGTAGATTATTATTATACGAGTATAAAGTCCATTCGGTGTAATCAAAATGGATGTAGCGTTATTTGAATTTTCCCCTACAATAAGTAATATGGAAGTTTGCTGCTGGAAGAAAGAGCTTACTACACGATTTCCCTTTTATATTTAATTATTGCTTATTGAATATTTCCCAAGGCCCATCCCCCATTCATATTGATTAGGAATAAATATTGATTACCCTTTGCCCGAGCATGTAGAGGAATCGCTACCTTAAATGTAGGTTTCATACTAAGAGACCTACACCCCTAAATTACTCCTGGTCGTATTTCGCTTATAACTAACTAATATATTAAGTCAAATAAAGATTGTATAGTAGAACAAAATCATTTCATTTTTGTTTGACAATTGACTATTATAGTCCAAAAGACTTGTTCATTTATATGTGTAATTTTATTTCTATAGTTAAATGATCTTTTTGAAATAAAATATTACAAAAAAAAATAAGCAAACAAAATTGAAGAAAAAAAACTAGCACAAAATTAACCATTACAGTAATACAGTTACAGTAACCATACAATTCACTTAATTTATTCCGACAAGAACAAGGTCTTCACTTTACTTTAAAGTTAGCAGGCAAAGTAATAATAATAATAATAAAAGGACAATTTATATAGCACCATTTTGAGAGCAGTCCATCTTCAAGGGCACTCTAACTCGGAATTCAAACCCACTATTATTATTAACAAATTAAAATATAAAATAAAACAAATTTAATGTAAGGATAAGAAAATGGTGGCTATCATCACATGAAAGTCCATGTAATGCCCATATTGATTGTCCAATATGTGATGTCTTGTTATGCAAAAATAGTGGCTACCGTCACATGAAAATCTATATAATACCCGTACTGATTATTCAATGTATGCAGTCTTCTTATGCAAGAATTGTATAAATAATTTGTTACAATAGTTTCACTATGCAACAAAACATTTTACTGGATAGTAATGTGATAAGCTTATTTAGTTCCGGATTATTAAAATATGAGCTGACAAACTTTATTTAAGATTGTAAGATCGAACGATATTCTTATCTGCAAGATTGTAAAACTCATCGCTTCCAACAATATAACATATTCTAGCTCACTTCTTGGATCCACAATTTAAAATTTATAAAACGTAAAAACTTCCACTCTATGCGTTCAATTTTTTTTATAGGAACATTCGTAGTGGGTTGACCATATTACTGAATTGTAATCGAGAATTACTCTTTTGCCATTCAATACGGACATTGTAAGGACTAACATAAGACTTGACTGCTTACTATAGTAAAATTATATTCTTTCAGGAAAGAATGAAATAAATTATATATGTACGTTTGCTTTCTCAAATGTTTGTGCTCGTCTTCATTTCAACATTGATTTATGTATTGTTCAGGTAGTCACTACAAAAATCAAACGTCTTCCAGTGTCATATAGCTATATATGGTGGAATAGAAATATATGGTATACTGGCAAAACAAAGAAAAATGTTTTAATAAAGGCTGAAAGATCACTAAAGAGGGTCTTTCAAATTGAGCGGTTTTTTTTATTCTTGGATAAAACACAGATGGAGTTGCGAACTTGCCTGAGTCTTGTGACATTTGAGAAGAGTAATGTATGAAATTTATAAAAATGCAGTCGTATACAATACAATAACGCGTTCAAATTGAGAATTATTTTATGTATTGTAATCTCCGGAAACGGTGATGTTAATTGGCCACCGAGATCATGTGATCTGACACCGTTGGACTATTTTCTCTGGGGTTACGTGAAAAGCCAGGTCTATAAGAATGACCCCCCAATCGATTCCTGAGCTGAAGGATGAAATTATTCGCAATATTGGTGAGTTAGAACCGCAATTATGCCAAAATGTCATCGAAAATTTTGACAAAAGAGTGGACATCTATGGAGCTGCAAGAGGTGGAAATTTGGCGGATATTGTTTTTTATGTTTAAATGTAATACATTATACTTCAATGACCAATAAAAAGCTTTTGGAAATTAAAGCAAATTATGTGTTTTATTCAAGAATTTAAAAAGTTAGAATTAAAAGAACCGCTCAATTTGAAAGACTCTTTATAAGAAATAACGTATGCAAAGAATCAGCGTTGAACGTCTTATAAGCGCGAGAAGCAACCATTGGACCAGATTTGATCGAACCAATGTGACCTTAAAAAAACTGGTACATACCGCGACTTATGCGTGAATCAATCAAAATTTCCCGATATAAAAACATTCAATAAATTTTATGACAGCTTTAAATTATCACCTACCTGGCAACACACACTCAGAAAATATATCTCTCTCATAGACAGTTACTACCGTGATGTGAGTTTCCACTGTGATCAGTGAGAACCCATGACTATGAAAATGGCATGGCAACACCAAGCACTAGTGACAATTGTCAAATATACTTTTTGAGGGCAAATTCGTGTTTCTTGAAAACACAAACTTCATGAGAGTGATGTACGATTGACGATTATACTATTCGAGCGTAAAAAACTATTACATGATAAAAAAAAATTCAATCGATTCGCAAACATTTCAAAGACCCAATGCTTTGGGTTCGATTTCGATAGGACGCAAAAAAAAATTTAAAAAAGGTTCCAGTCTTGTTAAAAAACTCATTTAGTACTAATACTGACACATTTTAGACATGTGCAAGTGTTGTTATCTGTCCCCGTGGGTTACTATTTCCAACATATATGATGGTAAACTATAAGCTACCTGCTCCAGTGGTTCTTAACCCGAAGGTTCTATTCCTGGGACCGAAGACAATATAATGTACTTCTACATGTCCAAATCATAAGTTTGGATTTGATGAGGGCATCATACGACTGAATGAACCTAAATAGAGGCATGGCGTGATGACGATGATAACGAAGGTAAAAACATGGCGGGGTACTTCTCTACGGCGTATTTAAGAAGGCTCTCCATCATGAATATGACTGTATAACGTCATAAAAAATGCTCACAAAATGAAGATTAATTCAACCAGTCACGTTATAGGATCGTTAAAATGTGAAATATATTCCTAACTTATACTTGCGATATTATTTATTATATTAACATAAATAATAGTAGCAAAAAAATTAATAAACATATAAATTTCTTTATTTATGGACCTAGGCGGTGTTGAAAAATCGGCGTGAACCATAGATCTAAATTTTCAATCCCATAGATATATCATAAAAATAGAAGACATGACATAGAGAATTTTTATTGCCATAGATAATGCTACGAAGTGTTTTATGAACGCTTTGTGGTAGCCAATTATATTATTGATAACGCTTAATATCTATTTTCCACATAGTTGTTTATAATTTATGATTATTTTACATGCATTAATGAATGTTGCGAAATTCAAAGTCATTGTGATAGAAAAGTGTGGAACGAATAATAAAGGCGATATAAGGGAACAGTGAAAGATTGGAAGAAGTTGAGGATATCTACTATTTGCGTAGTTTTTTCTCAGACGATGGAAAAGTTAATAGGAATATCGAACGTCGTTAATCGATAGGAAACAAATTCAATGGAGCACTAAAACATACGAGTATATACCCGACCTGACCAGTATAAAAAATTGTTCATATAATATAATAGTCCACAATAGTACATTAGTACCAACTTTGATGTATGGAAGTGAAACGTTGTTTTTGAAAAAGACAGAAAGGAGGCGAATAAGTGCTGTGGAAGTGCGTACACTAAGAAAAATACATGATAATTTATAGCAAAATACAGAATGAAGCGATCAGGGATGAATGTGAACTTAGGCTGATGTGTTGAATAAGGTGAACTAGAGCGTCCTGAAATGGTTTGGGCATGTAGATTGAATGAATTAATAAAGACTAATAAATCAAATATATAGTGCAAATGTAAATGGAAGGCGGGGTATAGGAAGACCAAGGAAATTATAGTTGTACCAAGTAATTGATGTTTTGAACGAAGGAAACATAGAAAGTCAGAGAACTCGTAGGAGTTGTATGAGAATGTGTATAGATGTAGAAGAGGCGAGAGATGTTTTATCGAGATAGGAAAGTCTAGCGCTATGACCTCTGCTTATCTCGACAGGGAAATTTCGTAATAGTATGTATTTTGCATTCAACGTTAGGTTACTTAAATATAATATATTATCATGTATTTATTGTATATCCGGGTCAAATGAAACTTGGGCAAGTATACCGTAGTACACAATCAAAAATTGAAATGCTCAGCTAGCACATGAACGGGGAGCAAAAAAAGTCATGTTTGTCGTTAACCTATCTAATACGACAGAAAAACATAATGAGCTCCATGACATGTGCATGAGTTTGTTTGCTTGGGTTCATGCGATGTGAAGGTAATTCGTAGAATCCAGATGGCTAAGCGATACGGAAGCGTTACATCGAGCGAGAAATTGGTTGTGCTGGGGAAGAATGGTTGATGCCCATGGTGATCACGATTCTAAGAACTGAGATAACAACTAATCAAAATATCTAGGTATTGGTCTGCTCAGATATCATAAACCTATTTATCTTCCTACCTCCATCACACTACGTGGGTTCGACTTTTCGAGTCCTCTCTCTGCAGAGTTGTATATTCTGGACAAGAATTCTCATATCTCCCTGTGCTCGCCTGTCCTTCTCCACACTATTCGTCCATCTTTCTCTTGGATATCTCAGTGGCATAGTTGATAAAACGTCTATCTTCTAGCCTGGAACCCACTTTTTTATAAAAAAGAGTTCCAGCCTGTTAAGGCCTTAGGGAAATCTATTTTAAAGGTATTCAAATTAATAAGTTTAAACCAAAGTAATAATTCAAAACCAGGAAACAGAGAATAGGTATACAAATACGTAATAAAAAACAATATATTCCTTTTGTTAATATTAGCAAACCTTATTGCCTTTAGTGAAACGTGACAGTCCTAGTCAAAAATGTGCATTTAGGAAATTTATAATACTTTACAGGTATTCAAAGTAACAAGTTTAAACCAAAGTAACAAGTTTAAATCAAAGTAACAAGTTTAAACCGAAATAACAAGTTTAAACTAAGAAACACAGAATAGGCCTACAAGTAGGTAAGAAAATTATATTTCTTTGGTCAATATAGACACACCACGTTTTTATTCACAACCTCTTAGTGAAAAGAGACAGACCCAGTCAACAAATATACAGGTGGAAAATTTATTTTACAAGTATTCAAAGTATAGTATTTAAATAATCAATTGTAAAATTTGTTATCTAGTTATAAGCATGTGTTAATTATTTCTAAGAAATTATTTATTAAGCTTGTTAAAAATGATATGACATGTAGGAAATTGAAATTTTGTTAGTTCATAGTTATAATATTGGGTGTTAACATAAGTTGTGTCCGTTTTTTTCCAAATGAAGAGAACAAGAGGACACAACAAAAAAAAATACAATAAATTAGTCAATAATGTATTCTTCTTCATTATTTTACCACAAATTAGTCAATAATGTATTCTCCTTCATTGTTTACAACTTCTTGTCAACGTTCTACAAGTTTTTCAATGCCTATGCGATAAAAACCATTCGGTCTTGACTCGATGAATTCGTCCAACCATATCCGCAATTCGACGTCATTATTGAAGGAAAAACCATCGACGAGCTGTCCTTTCATTCATAGCATCTTCACCGTACACTTCACAAATATCGCGAGCAGCTTTGGCAGTTTTATTCCCTCGATTGAACGCGAACAGAAGGAGGCATCAAAAATGCTCACTTTCGTCTACTTGACATTCCATTTTGAAGGCTTGTAATCAAATAAAGTAATATACTCGTATGTAATGTAAAAGCAAACACAATATCTTGTAGAGCAGAAAATTTTCTTTCGAATAACGTATAACCTTTACCATTTTGTTTTACTTTTGGTGCTCATTTTTTAATTTGTAAAAAAACGGACACATGTTAACACCTAATATATAAATTAGATTAGTTCTTAAGATATAAATGTTTATACAGGCAAATTGCCTTTGCCTTTGGCAAATATTTGTACTATATATTATGTTGTTAAACAAAAATAATAATATACGTTTAAACTAAAATAACAAGTTAAAAACAAGAAACCCATAATAGGTCTAAAGTAGGTAAAAAAACAATAAATTTATTTTGCTAATACTGGCAAACCATATTTATTTTTATTCACAAGCCCTTAGTGAAACAAGGCAGCCATACAAAAAAATACGTGTGGGAAATTTACTTAACAAGCATTCAAAGTAACAAATTTAAACCAAAATATAAGAAACAAGGAATCAATATTTTTATCGTGACTCACACATGTGTAAGTAGCGCTTTAGGCCTTATGTAATTAATTGTGTTTATGTGTCTTGAATTTGTTTTTATTTAATGCCTATACACGAGATCGATGACATAATCCTAAATATTGATTTTAACATTAGATAAGCGGGTATCCACGAAAATACGAGTCATTTATCTTTCTTATACTAAAATAAAGTGCTGCTATGTCCGTCTGTCGAGAACTCGAGAACCACTGAAAGGATATTGATTTCGTTTTCCCCATTCTATACGTTATTATTAAGAAAGGGTTTTATTGCATAAAAATTCTCTACCTTTTTAGATGTCTAAGCAGTGAAGATGAATATCAAAAAACTTACACCGAGAGAAATAGTTGTCCATACACATAACATCTTGATGTCTATAAAAATGATATCTTCAGGATGTCAGCTGTCTCACGCAACTTTACTTTGCGATTTTCCATCACGATTTTGAGGGTTTTTTTTTTTTTTTCTGATGTAACAGCCTCATTTCGACGACCAGAGCGTTCAGCATCATTTGTGTCTGTACGACCGCGTTTGAAATCAGCATACCACCGACAAATGGTTATTTTCGACGGAGTAGAACCCGGATAACAATTTTCAAGCCATCGCTGAGTTTGAACGGTATTTTTTCCCATTAAAAAGCAATGTTTTATCAACACACGAAATTCGTTTTTTTCCATTGTTTTGAAAATAGCAAAAGTAGCGTCACTAAAACCACTGTAACTCAATGGCACAATGTCGGAATTTCATGAAAGTTTGATGTGTTAAAACACAGTACATCGACAAAGCAAATGTGATATTTCTACACAATGTATGAAAGAATTTTAGTATTTATTGATCCTGTCGTATAGCTTACGACTGAGTTTCGTGACTCCAATGATAGCGCTTGAGAACTCCTTGTCACCCATCCCTGCACTCCGCAGTTTGAAGAACAGTTGTTAAGAGTACTCCTGTTGTGTTTTTAATGGTCGGTCAAACGCATTGGGTTTCCTCTTATGCGTCGTCCTTTCACGGTTCCAGTAAACCACATGCCTTTCCTAACTCTTTTTTGGCCACGAGTAATGTGTCCAAGGATTCCGAGGACTCGTCGTAGGTATATTGTATTTATTAAATCCACCAATAATTTCCCCTCAATGTGTATCGAAATATAGTTTAGTTGCAATAATTGGTATTGCATAATATATTAAGTTGTAATAATTGGTATTGCATAACATATTATTGACAAATTCAAACGATATGCTATCCTTCATGATCGAGTATGAGTGTCGGTTATCTTGTAGATTCAAAACGCTTGCTTGTGTGTGTGTGAGTATTAGTTTATTATGTGCAAGTTGTTGCACTTGAGCAAACACAGTCTTAATAAATTAAACCCAAATTATATATCAAGGTGTATCTCGGCCGGGGGATGTTATATGATAAGCCCAGACCTTTTGATAGTTTCTCTCTTAAATATATGTTGTGCTATTTATCTTGAGATATACAGGTAAATGTGATTTGGAATGTATTTAAATATGTACATACTATGTTGCTATGAATAAACCTATATTTATTATTATTATTTATCATTATTATTATTTTTATTAACTATCATTATTTTTATTATTTACTATCATTATTATTATTATTTACGATCATCATTATTATCATTTACTATTATTATTAAAAGGTCTTTCCAATGGAACGTTTTTTTTTATCTTGTATAAAACACAGATGGTGTCACGATCTTGCCTGGTTCTTGTGACATTTGAGAAATGTAATGTATGACATTTATAAAAATGGAGTCGTATACAATACAACAACGCATTCAAATTGTTGAATTATTTTATGTATTGTAATCCCCGGAAACAGGGATGTTAATTGGCCACCAAGATCATGTGATCTGAAACCATTGGACTATTTTCTCTGCGGTTACGTGAAAAGCCAGGCCTATAAGAATGACCTCCAATCTATTCCTGAGCTAAAGGATGAAATTATTCGCGTTATTTGTACAGTTAGACATATGTGGAGCTGCAAGAGGTTGACATTTAGCGGATATTGATTTTTGTGTTTAAATGTCATACATTATACTTCAATGACCAATAAAAACTATTTTGAAATCAAAGCAAATTGTGTTTTATTCAAGAATTTAAAAAAAATTGAATTAAAAAAACCGCTCAATTTGAAAGACCCTTTATTATTATTATGTTAGTATTATATTATTATTATTATAGTATTTATTTATTCTCGTTATTATTTACTATTCTTATTATTATGTATTATTATTATTAAATTCGGATGGTAAAGAGATCAAAGTTCTAAGAAGGTCGGTAGATTTTATCTGCTACAGCTTTTCATAAGACAAAGTTTAAACAGCGCATTTTTTTGTTGCTTAATAGCTCTATAAGAATTAATTATACGCAGCATATGAGCCATAAAAAATATAAATTCAGATGTCAGAAGATATTAGAGTAGAACCACTATACATTCGTTTTATATAGTTTTACGAGTGTTGTACCCCATAGTTCGGCTTATGATTTCGACGTTTCGACAACTTCAACGTTTTCGAAACGTCGGTTTCATAAGCCCAACAATAAGGTCGTATTTTTTAAATTATCTTCGTGTTAATTTGCCATTTCTCCTTAAATCAAAACAAAATACAAAAACTATATTTAACTTATTCCGTTACACACTCAGGTTCCGGGTGAAACCGGGTTCACCTACTAATTATTTATAATGGGTGTGATTTAAAGTTATTTCAAATATTACCTGATTCAAAGAAGTGAATTTATAATAATATTATAATTTTGTATTTGTACAGTCGATACCATATAAATGGTATTGAAATTTATTTTATAGGTTGTAATTTATTTAGCACTTTCATGTTCATAATAGATCTGGCAAATTAATTGCATTGTAGCAATTTATCTAAATCAACCAGCTTTCGTTGCACGATCAATTGTTACCGATTTTCATGGCCGTGTCATAAACTTAGTGGATTGAAAGCAATATTTGTGTGACAATTAAATTTAAAAACGTAAATGAAAGACAAACGTCATAGAAAAGGGATAAGGATGGGAATTGTATACGAGTTAGATACAATGAACGATCTGACATAAACAATCCTTATTTAGTTTTCTATAAAATATTGAAGAACGTGTGATTTATCAAGGAAGATTGTTCCAAAGTCGAAGGTCTGCAAAAGGCTTCATAAGGTAGGTACAGATTCCTACATTTTTGTCTGTCAATTTTCTAAGGCCTCAGCCACACAGGAAGGAGCCTCGCTTGATGCTTAGAGCTATGTTGCGAGTTAGGCGACATATTCTAGCGAACCAACGTACCGCATACTATCGCAGTGGCCACACTGCATGCTTCGCGCCACGTTGCATGACGATTAGTCATCGAGTGAATCTCCTAGCGAACAGATGCGTTGGTTAATTTACAAGATGGCGGAAGTTTTAATAACAGCTGTGTATAAAAGGGAGCCTTTGTGGAACCCATCGAGCAAATTATACAAAAATGTACCTGTAATAAAATCACTTTGGAATGAAGTTGCACAGAAAGTAAATAAAGATGGAGTGAAATTGGTTAGTTTTGAGAGTGACATCGTGTGTTGACTCAACCGCTCTCAACTGTCAAATGAATTTGTGCATAGCACTTTGGTGTGGCCAGGCATGAAGTCACCTAGTATATGAGTCACGTAAAATCTAGCTTAGCCCCTAACGAAGCATTTTGGTGAGGCCTCAGCCTAAGACTTTTAAAACAATTAAGTACCAACGAATCCAACCTGCAGACTCTCTGGCTGGAAGATATACGTGTTACCAATTAGGCCACGGATATCGTCAAAATATTGACAGAGAAAGAAATAAATGTAGACACTTAGTTTTTTCGCAACCAAAATGATAAGAACTATTATTAACATAAAATGATAAGAACTATTATTAACATAAAATAATAAGAACTATTATTAACATAAAATTATTTATTTGTTTTATTTATATATAATTTTTTATTTATATATACGCAATTTGTGGGAAAACAACAGGTAATTTAATGTGGACACAATCTTTATGGATCTGGATTTGTTGCCTATCATTTGTCGTATCCCCAGTAAACTAGGATTTTACCTGTATCTTATTGAGGACATATAACATTGGAAAATAAATTGATATTTCTTTCCGACTTTCGATTATACAATAATAATAAATATAAATATATTGACTAAGGATGTGTGACGTCGTAGGAAAGTCTGGCACTCTGTCCTATCTGCCTACCTCGTCAGAGAAATGGCGTGATATGTAATAAATCTAAATTTGATGTGCGACGTATGTAATAAACCTAAATTTTATATGCGACTATTAACAAGGTTCTCCTGTATTAACTAAAACAGGATTTTTGAAATATTGAGATTTATTTAAGTAATATTTAAGTCAAGATATCTAAACTTAAAACTTATTGTTGTTCAGCTTCATAAGCGGATTATACTTAACAATAAATTAACTATTTTTATTCGTTTCATGTGGTGTATCTAACCCTTTCAGTCACAGTGTTTTTTCAAAACAAGGAATTTTAAAACTTAGAAATAATCGGTCAAAATTTACGAAACATATGTGAGACCTGTCATAATAAATAATAATAATAAAAGGACAGAATGATTTGACACCTTAATGGGAAAAATCTACACAATAACTTAAATTAAAGTGACAGATTTGTTTCGCTTTACAAAAAATTGCATTGGCAACTGTTAATGTTTTTGCAAAGCGAAACAAATCTGTCAATTTAATTTAAGTTACTATATAGAATTTTTACATTTATGTGTAGAATCATTCTACAATATAATAAAATGGAGTTCTACAATATGAAGATCAAATCAATCAATAAATAAAACAATTTATGTAGCACGTTTAGATAGCAAACTCTCTTGAAGAGCGCTCTAAATCGAATAGACTCGATTATTAATAGATTGAAAATATTATAAAATAAATATCTATTTACGAGTATATAAGTTGAGTATAAGGATATGAAGGCAGTAGATGCGGCCATTAGATAAGGTACTTCTACGATCTCCAAATATTAAGAAAAACATATTTTGTGAGAGTACCGCAAAAAATATCAAGGAAAAAACGAACTCCAAAGAAACCTTTCTAAATCTTCCGATATGTAATAGAAATAAATTCGGCTTTAGGTGTAGTGTAGTGTGGTGTTCATATACCATCATAAATTTCAAAAAATATTGTATTCTAGTGCATCCTAAAACTGCACATGCTCTTTTCGATTTTTTGGGGTAGATTATTCGGGTCTTTTTTATACGAGTCATTTTTGTTTTCCTGCCACCCCAGATAATCAAAAGTCTACAGTATTTCTAAATAATTTAAATAGGCATGCTCTCGAAAAACCATTTTTCGTTATATTATGAAGATTTGATTCAACATTTTTATTCGAATATAGTAGCGTTTCTTAACCTTTTGAACCATGACCCAGACTAGTGTATTAGTTTCAATTTCGCGACCCAAGTATAGATTAACATAATATGTAAACCCCAAGTAAAGATTCATTGAATATCTAACATTAGACAATTATTAATGAAGATTTAATTAGACTAGTGAACTAGTGGTTGTTAGACTGCAAAGGATGAGAAATCAGTATGAACATTTGATAGACACATTTAAACTCTCTTCCCTTCAATGCATGGTTTATTAACCTATGGGTTTAAGTCTTAATCTCGTGCACAATATACTGGAGGGAATGATTGAGGGATCGATTGGCAGAGGGCATCCTCACCGGGAGTATCTGGAGCAAATATGCCACGATATGGACTGCACCTTCTATACAGAGCTGAAGAGGATCGCTGAAAACCTAGCGGAGTGGAGGAAGAGATGCAGAGCTTTGCTGCTAACCAATCCCCAGGATTGCAACTGAAGAAGAAAAAAGGGTCTTAAGTGAAGACTAGGCTGAAAACCCATTAATAAGCATTTTGAAGACCTCCGTGGCCTAGTGGTTAAGAAGTCTATCTTCTGACCCGGGAGTTGTGGGTTCGATTTCCGTCAAAACCCCGATGTTTTTTTTCTAGTCTAGTTTTCATTTAAGGTTTTTTTAACATCGTTGTGGTTAGTGGAAAGAGATTGCCATATAGAAATAAACATACCAGGTTGTACTGCATATAACGAAAGTGCGATACAATTAAGCCGACTAAACCCGTACTAGAAAACAGGTCAAATCCCATTATAACGAATACCAAAGTAACGAAATACTCAGAATAACGAATATTTTTTGTTGAATCTAACGAACGTATTTAAAAGAATATATTTAACGAATCCCGTTTTAACGAAATAAAAATCTCAGTATAATAAACATTGTTCGGCTGAAAAAGCCGCTGAGGGAATAAAAACCAACTTGCTTTGATCACAATAGAAATGTTCAACGAACGGCTAATGAATTCTGACGCTCAAATGCAAAGATAAAAAGAAAAAAAATCTTATTTGAAATTATAATTTTGCTCAGCAAATAATTTAGCATGCAAGCTAGAGCACTTTGAAGTTGAATTTTTACCTTCAAATTGTACAGTATTTTTGTAATCCTTGGAGCTAGGAATTATATGGCGAGAAAATGCATTACTGAAGATGATAACGAGAATAGTATTATGCCACCTGATACGAAGGTTTCGTTTCCGGAAGCTATCAATATATTGAAAAAGTTTCAGCCTTATCTGTCATTCATGTAGCACTGATGTCTCGGAAAGTATTTTTCAATAATTATGTGTATTGAAAAAGCAATTATAAATTTCGTTAGGATAAAAATCAGTACAGTACAAATAATATACTCTTTGAAAAAAATAAATGAGTGCATTGTACATTTTTTTATTCTGAAATAAACAGTTGTTTTAGTACTATATTTTCTTCCATATTCAGTACAACGAAATACTTTTTATGATCCCATGAATTTTGTTACATGTACAACAGAAAATACATTTGAAAAATATAGAATTTTTTTATAATGGGATTCGACATGTACAACAGAAAATACATTTGAAAAATATAGAATTTTTTTATAATGGGATTCGACATGTACAACAGAAAATACATTTGAAAAATATAGAATTTTTTTATAATGGGATTCGACATGTACAACAGAAAATACATTTGAAAAATATAGAATTTTTTTATAATGGGATTCGACATGTACAACAGAAAATACATTTGAAAAATATATTTAACACTAGCACTTTAGCTTGGTTATAAATTTTGAAAATACCAAAAAATAACATGGTGGCGTTTCATATAACCATTATTTTAAATATTCTCTCAGACTTGATAATTTTCTTTCCACGACTCGAGTCTCAATTACTTACAATTACTCAAATTACCAAATCTACGAGTGTATATTAAAAAAAAACTCTATATAAAAATCTTAATGAGTCGAGCTATATTAAATTATTTCTTTGAGCCTCGAAATTTATGTTATAAACTATTTTCTAAGATAATTATTCTTAATTAACAACTTTTTAGTGTTTTAATTAATCCTTAAAGGGGGGAAGTTTAAGAGGCTATATTGGTTTTTTCTGGGTGTAGCAATATATTATATGTAGCAACTCTTTATTTATTATTATTTTTAACATTCCATTGTGGTACGAGCCGATCTTTTAATTTTCTCAAACAAATATAGATCACAAATAGAATATCTACTGTGTTACAGAACTGAACTGTTCAACATACTTGTACACGCACTCATCTCGAAAATAAAAGTAAGATTAATGCTGGGGAGATGCGTGCACTAAAATAAAGTGTGGAGTGTCAATGTATGAAATAATGTGGGATTAAAAGATCAGAAATGGATGAATGGTTAATAATTATACATACTCGTACCAACACAAAATGTTCATGTCGGGGTAGGCATAGAGGATAAAACTTCATACTTTCCTA
The DNA here is from genome assembly GCA_949825065.1 of Odontocerum albicorne. Lineage (NCBI taxonomy): Eukaryota > Metazoa > Arthropoda > Insecta > Trichoptera > Odontoceridae > Odontocerum > Odontocerum albicorne. Next base: position 23,368,821 of record OX463857.1, read on the forward strand.
TCTCGACACGCATACCCTTCGCTTCTTCTACATCCGTACACCTTCTCATAATACCTTTACGATATTTCAGTGTTCAGAATATCATTCACTTGATTCAACTATACTTTCCTTGGTCTTCCTTTTATGCGACTTCCTCTCATATTTGCACGTTATATCTGCTTTGATAGTCTTTCTTCATTCATTCGTTCCACATGCTCAAAACTATCCCAGCATGCTCTTCTTCATCTTACTTAACACATATGCCTTAAGTTCACATTCATAACTTCATTCCGTATTCTGTCATACATTGTCACTTCATGCATTCTTCTCAATATACGCATTTCCTAAGTGATTATTCAGCTCCTATCATTATGTTTCCACGTCCACGATTTACTCCCATACCCATATATCAATGTTGACACCAAAAAACTATTTAAGGCTACCATCTTGGCATATTTTGATACTCTTCGATTAAAATATATATATTTTAGTGCCCCATTGACTTTGTTTTCTATTGATATACGCGGTTTGATATCCCTCTTAACTTTTCCATCATCTGAGAACACACTACCCAAATAGCAAAATTCTTCAATTTACTCCAATATTTCATTATTCACTCATTTATATCACATTTACTTTTCACACTTTTCCAGACTCTCTCATGATCGCTCTATCTCGGACCTTAAACCCTCTTGTAATGGCAGAATATAAATATTACAAAATAAATAAATGATAAGTTGAGTGTAGGAATAGTAAGGTGGCGGCTGCGGCTATTAAATTGAGTACTTTCCCACATTTGCACATGTTTTGTAAGAAAACCGCAGAAAACTCACTAAGAAAAGAAGAACTACGTATATAGATCTTACTAGAAAAGAAGAACTATGTATATAGATCAAACTACGTATATAGATCTTCCAAAAGATGATGATACCCTCAATTGTGTCCTAAAGCCGTGCACCCCTCCTATATCTCTAACACTAAGAAGCAGACCATTCTACGCCACAGACAAGCAACGGTAAAAGCTCTATCATAATACCCTGCCCTATCGGATCAATTGGGCATAATCCATTTATAACATGAAAACGAAAGACCTTAAAGTTATACTCCTCTCCAAAGGAACATCTCTTAGACCTATATTTGAAAGATCCACGCCACAGGACCAGCAACGGCAAAAACCCTGTCATAATACCCCACTATGTTGGAACAACTAATTTGTTAAATGAAGGAACATATCTCAGACATAGATTCGATAAATAAAATGGATTCATCCCACTAAGTGACTTAAGACACTCAAGTCACAATACTTCTATCTCGAGAACCTTTCGAGAAGCAAATAAGGCTGCGGTTAAATAATGTCCCACGTAACCACATGGACCCGGTCGTGATATCCCCGGGTTCGGATGTAGAAGATGTCCGTCGGATCAATGAGTTATAAACTGAAAGATCAACAGGGCTGAACTATTTGAAAGTTTAACCCTTTCGTATGAAACACTTTGCAATACAATATAATACTGACTACTATAATGCCTACCTTTGCAATACAATTAAATGGCGACCTCCGTGGCATGATTGGTAAAACGTTTGTCTCCCAGCCCAGAGTTTGCGGGTTTGATTCCCGTTAGAATTCCCAGGTTTTAAAAAAGGTTTTCAGTCTGGTTTTCATTTAAGGCCTCTTTAACATCTTTCTAGTTGGTTGGAAGATATTGCCACATGGCAATAAGTTCACGAGGCTGTACTGTATACAATGAAAGTGTAATACAATACAATAATAGTATAATAGGTTGTACTGAAAGTAATTAGTTTTATAAGTCCAATTCAGACTCCAAATCGTTATAATTATATAGAACTTTATACCGTTAATCTGTTTTCGATATTCTCAATATCTCATCGATCTGTCGTATCCTAGAATGCTAATTATTCTTAATCAATGCCTCGATTTGATCGTCGTCATTTGTAATAAACCTTCAAGAGTGGATGCCATCTTCGAATATCGCACACCATAACCGATATTTTAAACCACATTTGACACATATGATCGCTTACTGTACCGTCGCAATACGCTATGCTTTTTTTTTATTTTCGTCGCATTTTTTCATTTGCGATAGTAAAAAAGTATAAAGTATAAAAAAAAATCAAATTATTTTATTCCATCTTCAAAATGACGCAGAAATCCCGTTCAAGCTATTTCGATTAACAATTGGCGAAAAAATGCGCTGAACTATTACCTTTCTGCGCTAAATTACTTTTCGTTCAACGCAGGTGTATAAAGAAATTGATACGCGATAATTTACCCGCCACGTTATACTGCAATGAAATTACACTATAATGCAATAGAATAGAAAAAAGTTTATCAAATTTATTACAGGACCTCCGTACCCAGCAAGACGCTTGAGTTCCACCTGGGAGTTTCTATTTCAATTCCCAATGCTATCCGAGAAATATTTTAATAGTTTTCGTAGGTGACCTGCATTTTCTAGTAGTAGCCTATTAGTACAGAGTTAAGTGCGAATCAGAGAGCTGATCCCCGATCAGGTATCGGACATTGCACAAATTATTATTAATATTTTTATTGTTTTCTGTGACGACCCTGGCCTTTCTATAGTAGTAGCCTAGTAGTACCGAGTTGAGTGCGAAGCAGAGAGCTGATCCCGATCAGGTATCGGACATTGCAGTACATACTGCACACGGCATAAGGTATAATGAGAGCGCGGTAGACAGTGACCTCGCTGCGTGGCGGTCGACATCAACAGTGGCCGAAGATTACAGTGGAGTGGTGTGCCAAGCTATAGGTAAAAATATTGAATTAAATTTAGTTAAAAAATATGGAATAAGTGGGACTTCGTTTTGGGTGAATTATTATTGTGGAATATTTAATGAATTGAAAATCTTTGGTTAACTTTCGCTTTATTGAGTAATATATATACTGAATGAAATAATCCAATGGTACCCAAGAGGCATAAAGAGGCCCAGGAAAAGACAGAAGATACGTTGAATGAATGAAATCAGGAAGCATGGCAGCATCACATGGCGCCAACGAGCTAAACACCGAATTATTTGAAGTCAACTTCAAGTCAACTTGAGGAGACCTTCATCAGCAGTGGATCGACCCTGATTGACAATGATGATGATAATATCTACTAGATGGATCTTTATCTACCTCATAGTATTAGATGGATGGCATCTGTAGTACATTGGTTCCAGTTCCCCCCAGCCACTTTTCTAACGTCATTCGACCATCTTGCTAGAGTTTCGGGTTCAATTCCCGATAGAACCCAAAAAAAATACGTATCAGTCTGGTTTGAGAGTTCGTCTGGTAAAAATGCTCATACGCACTAGATGTGTAGGAATGCTATTGTCTACCCACGTGTGATAGTATTTCAAACACGTACGATGACGAACTTTGTGTAATCTACCTGTTCTAGTGGTTTTAAACTCGAAAACTCGATTTTAGGTACCGAAAACAACTTTTTCTACAGCGGCTTAGGGTGCAGCAGGTTTCATTTGTCTGATCACCATGGAATCTATTGTCATCATAACTAAAAGTTTGATTATTTAGATTGTGTGTTTGTTAAAGAATAGCAGTATGCACACATTAAATCAATACACACAGGTATCTTGTTTTATGAGTGCGAAAAGAACGCTTAGCAGCAAGTCATCAGATGCCATCTGAGAAACTGTGATCACACTGCAGGAAGGTGAACGGATCTCCAAGATTGAACTTTTGAGCCACCTCAGAGTGCATGAAATGGATAATTAGGCATACTCGTCAGCGAAGGGTTGCCTAAATAGCATTGTCTCCTGACTACGCTCTTCAACATGTTCTTATCACCAACCTGGATATGTTGAGGAGTAATATACGAATACAGAAATAGTTAAATACTCGTTATTGCGAACTAAATATTTATTTATTTCTATTTCGTTTTCCCTTAAATAAGTTTTTCATTTAAATAATCCACCACTTTAAATCTTCACGCAAAGTCACTGTACCAAATAGATCGAAGAGAAACCGAAGCCTTCCGCAGCCTCCTGTAGCAGTCCATCTCATTCTTGCGCGAGGAGAGCCGAAGTGCGGCGAGGAGTGCGCCAGTCGCAGGGCAGCGCGCCGATTGGTCGACGGCGGCAGGTGCGCGCGCGCCTCACGGTCAAGCAAATCGTGACCGCCTCGGAGCGGATTACTGGGATCAGAGCAGAAGATTAATTCATAAGGACCAAGATTGCTTCTTGGATATGCACGCCAAATCGCGGAGGGAGCGATGAAATAAAAAGTAAACTTTGAAATTCTAATTGGAACGCATAAATTCCAAGGGATTATTACTGGCGTATCGGTGTTAAAGGCCATTTTTTTAGTATGGCAACAAATATTTTTCTTTAAAAAAAATTAAACGAATAAAACACTTCCCCTCTCGATTCGTTTCGTTAAAAATGCAAATATAAAATCGTAATTTAAGTGTGTAATCCTTTCATCTATGGTATGGTGATCTTTTATTTTATTGTTATCTATGATATTCATCACTTAACACTTGCGTATTATACTCCTTCATGTATAGGAGTTCACAGCCATTATTCAAGAAGAAAAACAAATTGTCTATGATTTTCAGCACTTGACATTGCCGTATACTCCTTCATATTTAGGAGTTCACGGCCATTATTCAAGAAGAAGAAGTTATCTATGATTTTCATAATTTGACACTGCCGTATACTCCTTCATATGTAGGAGTTCACAGTTATTATTCAAGAAGAAGAAATCTATGATTTTATCAAACTGTTTTCTTTCAAACCATCCTCAATAAAATTTATTTATTTTATTTTACACAAACTTGACCCATTCACAAAAAATAAAATGCGTAGTACAAAAAAACAAATAGATAAAATCTACAAATAATGACAAAAGAATCATACTTATCGGAATGATATTGAAATGATGACTTCCGTGGCCTTGTTGGTAAGAGGCCTGTCTCCCAACTCGGCGGTTGCGGGTTCAAGTTCCCCTGGAACCCAATATTTTTTTAAAGGATTCCAGTCTAGTTTTCACTTAAGACCTCTTAAACATCTTTCTGGTTGGTTAAAAGAGATTGCCACATGGCAATAAGCCTGCTATGTTGAACTGGATGGAACGCAAAGGAAGTGTAATACAGTACAATATGGGAAAATATATTCAACAAGGTCTTTCCTTGTGCAAATGGTGCCACTTAAAATATGAGTTCATGAATACAGCACCGAAAATAATCTAAATTCACAACGAAGTAAATAATTGTTAGTTGTATTTCATTTTGCCAAACAACAAGTGGATCGATATTTATCCTGTTAGCAGTTTGTGTATGTAAAAACTGGTGCGTTGATCTCTTTTAACACTTAAGTAATATACATTTAACACTTAAGTAATACACATTTAACACTTAAGTAATATACATTTTACCTTTAACACTGAATACATATTAAACGCTTAAGTAATATACATGCATACTCATTAAAAATGTGGAATAGAGTCATAAATAATACCTATATTCCCTGCAACAAAGATGTCGCAGAAATTTCTTTTGAATTATCACGAAGGTCCAAAATTGACCGGTATAAACTAGTTAGAGAATCTATGGACATATACTACGTCCGCCAAGCCCATTGCGTGGTCGGGCGATGCTTCATTTAAAATATGTCAACTAGAGCCGATAAAAGACGTGTTGTTTCGTTATTTTCGTAAATGTTGAAAATTGAATATCGCGCGGTTATCGAGTTTCTTTCAAAAGAAGAAGATGTTTAGATGTTGTCTACGGAGAAGATACTATCGGATAGACGTAGCGGAATGGTATCTGTCTTGTTCAGACTATAAACTTTTGGATCTTTGTATCAGGGAGTTGTGGATTACTCTCGGGTTCTGTATGATTGAGCCGCACTCTAATCTACTGCGAACCAGTGAATTATAAAAAGATCTCGTAACAGGGTCACCACCAAATAAATACCCATAAGACTTATCACAAAGCACTGGTCTTTTGATAGATAAACACGTACTCTCAATATGGAAAATAATTTTTAGTTTACTGTTAAACATATCAAAGTCAGTCATACCATCGTAAGATTTTCATATTCGCTAGCTTGCTTCAAACAGTGACTTAAAAAATATTATATATCTCTTGAACAACATACTGCTATTTTATTACCCTTTCTAATCGTCATTGCTGCTTTGTATATTTGTAACATTGCTTATTTGTATCATTGATTTTACACCATAAAAATAACGGTTCCGAATTTAAATTTATTTTCCATTTATTATCACTGGTTTGGTTAGTTCTTATTTAAACTTGGTTTATTATGAAATGGAAAGAAAACACGCCGATGTCCTCGGATCGACTCACTTCGGCGAGCCATCAGATCCAGAACCGTGATGTGGCCGGTGAGTTTGCTGGTGTGCAACGACTCTCTCACTTAAACTTTCTAACTGAATTGTTGAAATGGCGAGGGAGTCATTGACTACGAAGCCCAGCAACGATGACAGTTTAAACTCGATAATCTATCCAGAATTACAACACGTTATTTCAGATTATTTCTTATTCTTTCCCATGGTACTATTCAACATACCCGAATTTGTGATTCAGTCATATTGAAGATCATGGCTTCGGCCCCAGTAATCGAACCTCCGAGCTTAGAATCACTGGAATATGATATTTTAATCATTGCACAAGTTAGCAGTACTGACGCAAATGAAAAGGTAACAATATCCGTACACATACTAGGCGCGAGTGAGTATTGTTACCAGACTGGAAGTCTTTATTTTTTATTATGGGTCTGGAAACTAACCTGAAATACCAAGGTGGAACTAAAGCGTTTTATCAATTGGATGACGAAGGTCGTCGACATTCAGTTGAATGGAGATGTTGCATAGTCACTTCTTCGGAGAGGTAGACATCATGTTTGGTACAGACGTAAAAAACATACAATAAAGATCTGTAAGATATAACAATAAAGATCTGTAAGATATAACGTAACACCTGCAAAATATGTTAAGATATATGAGAAAAAGTTTAAAAAAAGAAGAAGCAGACGTCATGCAAAAATATGATAAACTAGTTGCAGCCCGTGAAATATTCACGGAAGTAAAACAAATTCTACATTTATGAAAATATATATTCATAAATGTAGAATTGGTTTATATAGGTATATCATTTATACATCGTCCCCTTTTATACCGGTTCAAAAATTGTTAGCTAGGTATTTAAAATTGATTCAGTATAGTTTCCATATTTTCATTTATCACGGACCCACCGAGATCCAAATTTCGAATTACTTTCGGAGAGAATCCAAGTATTCCTCTCTCGCTCTCTTGTATTCAAAATTCAATTCTCGTATTCTTTCTTTGGCGACAGCCGTCGTATGGGTTTTTTCCTATTTATACTATGATTAAGTAAATATTATATTTCTTTATTGGTATTTTAATGTCAACGAGGTAACGAAATTGTCTATACTAAAATAATATTTAAAGTTTTTTTGTTTTTTTAATTTTTAACTAACAATTAAACGTATACGACGTTTGATAAAAAAATAACGAAAAGTTGGTTTTGATAAAAAAAAATTCAAGAATAAGTAGTGAAGTGTGAGTCGGTGCATTATCGTGGTGCAAAATCCTGGAGTTGTTTGACCACAATTCTGATCTTGTTTTTTTTTTGGATAGCCTCACGCAAACGGTGTAAAACCTCAAATTAACTAAAAATTCATTTTTAAAATGATAAAATCGCAAACGTGCCAAAATGCGTTGTAAATACTTGCCTGTCAAACACAAACTGACCGTCCAATATGGGTGAAAATTGAAATGTACATGGCTGAAAATTGCAATGCACAGTGTCGCTAACTTGAAGAAAAAATATAGACTATGAAAAACAAATAGCCCGCGAAATTAAATTTTTTTCTTTATTTTTTTATCAACTCTCGTATATATGCATAAAGGAGCCCATAACATATATTAAGTGTTCTGAGACAGTCGAAAAACCATCCAGCCGCGTTACATGGGCTTGTATGGAACTTTTATTTCTTGACGAAATTTTATTATGATAAAACTCCTCTATTTTATCGGTATTTAAATTAACCCAAAATATATGCTTTGTGGATTGGGTCTTTTATGCATATATACGTCCAATTTGCGGCATAGAAAAATCTAATTGCCGATATCATACTTTTCCACCTGTTTGGGGAGTATTTACTTCTTTCTTTGCAATGGCGGTGAAATCACCTGACGAGAAAACTAATTTCCTCCAATCGCGCCACAACTTGGAGAATCCTCCAATTGCAACAAATAGCTTATCTCCGGCTTAGTAATGACACCATCCAGTGCAAAAGCACAGACAGTCACCGTAACTACAAAAAACAACCACTTAACACGAAAAGAAATATTTGCAGTGCTTTGATGAAAAAAAATCACTCCATTTTACTAATAGACACCCACCAATCTGTAGAATAATTTATCCGATGCAGAATTGCCATCAGGAAAAAAAATGTTCCTTTTAATTGCAACCCAATCCAAAATATTTGTAAAAAACATTATATTTAAATTCTACACCATAAAATCAGCTGAATATAAAAAGTACATAATGATATCTATAAAATATGTGAAACAATATTTTTATTGCAATCCAACTCAATAAATGGCCAATTTTTCAATAATTCAATGATTTCATTATTGGATTCGTTTTTTAGTTCGGTTTTTATTTTGTCTATGATTCCCATGCGGCGCCTATTTTGAGATATACGAGTAAAACATGTTCCTGTTCTACATAAAAAGGTAAAAGGGAAATAAATTAATTGCCATTGTGTTTTTAGTTTGCTTACAAACTTTTTGATAACGTGCCACTGCCTGAACTCGAGAATCGCGCAAAATTTTAAATTACATCCATAGAGTTGCATAATATTGCAAAGTCAATGAACTTGAACGTGTAGAGATGGGAAAAATAATGGGATTTTGGAATTCATTTGATTGTCTAGTTGCTGAATATTTCAAATGTTTATTAGTATGGCCCGAATCAACATATTTTAACGATTAATTATTTACCAAAATATTGAAAAAAATAATTCGTGTTGTTTAAAATACAAATTTACTTATTTATATGATTAATAAAGTACAAAAGTATTATAAATAAGATTTAAAACTTATATAAGATACCCTAGGGTCCTAAAAAATCGGCCTGAATCAGTAACTGCGTGTACGGATAAATACAATACCAGCCGGCAACGGATAAATACAATACCAACGCATGGTCAGGCGATGTAACAGTTAAATTTTTATACATATATCTTCTGCTTTATGTCAACTTGAGCCGATAGAAAACGTGATGTTTCTTTATATTATGAAACGTTGAAAATGAAATATTGCGCGGCTATCATCACGTCAGTATCTAAGCGTCATTTACTTCTGCCGGGCTTTTACCTTCTTCTGATTGAAACATTTCAGAATATAACGAAACAACAAGTATTTTATATACAAGTATTCTATGACAAACTACAGAGGGTAGCCATTTTAACTGTTGCATGGCCTGGCCATCAAGTGGCGTCGCCGGAATGCTATCTGCTCATGTGCGATCTAACTTGTTCAGACATCAATATTTTTCAATAGTTTGCACTATGAATGATGCTTTATTTATATCAAATTACCATCATGCCATGTCCCAATTGGGATAAGTATAAAGAACAGATCTCCACTTTACCCTATCCTTACATACATATTTTGCTTGTATTATTACATCAGTTAACTACATTCTAACTTGTAATTTATTTTATCAAACACTGTTTATTCCACTTTTGTAACGGTATAACCCCTTCCAGTTTCAAGGCTTTTACCTCATCATCAGGGGTGCACAACGGTAGGGTTATGCCATTACAAAAAGTGGAATAAACAATGTTTGATAACACAAATTAAAATGTATTTAAAGCTCCATTAACTATATTATTAAACATTAACTATAAATAATATGTATTCTAACTCTCTATTTTAAAAACTTTAATATAAACTCCCAATACAAATTTAAAACATTAAATGAAAATTGCAACTCCGCCAATTATATAAATAAAGTTGAAATTCACAAACACTTGTGACATTTACTTGGAAGTCTCAAAAATAAATTATATTATTAAATACGCTTATATCATCGCAAACTAGGTTATCTCAGATTAATCGACTTTATGATAAAACGTTTTTATTTTATTATACATATTATGTTATGTAATTTTAAATAACTATAATAAAAATATATTCATTGAAATAAAACCATTTATTTCTTTTAAAACGACCACATAAGAAAGCCTTTCGCTTGGGATGTTCAACATATTCCTCCATATTTCTCTTCCAAAATAAGCGACTTCTTGTTTTATGCAGAGCCTCTGATTGGAAAATACTCATTGGTGCTTTCTTCTCTGCCCTTTGCTTTCATTTAATAGGCATGCGGCCTCTGCGCATTCGACATTCACACTTCAAGTCAAAATCAATCTCTGAAAGACGTCGGTTTCCCTTTTCGACCTGTCCATAGTATCGTAAGAACTACTTAGCTCCAATAGTTTCCGTCTAGAACATGTTAGAGCGTGTATGAACAGATATCACACCGGTAACGTCCATCGCATGGTTAGGCAATGTAACAATTAATATTTGATACATCTTCCCTCACCATAATGTCAACTAAAGCCGATGGAAGGCATGATGTTTCGTTGTATTCTGAAATGTTAAAATTTAAATATCGCACGGTCATCAACTTTCTTTCAAAAGAACCGAAACCTCAACAGAAATTTAACCCTTGCCTCCCTGTGATGGATAGCGAGTGACCAGGACTTATATTTTATTTGATTATTCGACGTTTTAATAAACAATAAAAGGATTTTTATAGCTAATTACAAAAAATAACCTAGCAGATTTTGCATAATTTTAATTTAAAATATACATTTTTTACTGGGCGCTTAGCGTCCAGCACCGTGGTCGGCGGATTTTTTTAGCACAGTAAGGCAAATGTTAATGACATTTAGATGAAGATTCTTCGTAGACAACATTTGAAAGTCGTTTAATATCTCTCGCGCTTTTCCCTTCTTTAGAAAGAAACTTGATAACCATGCGATATTCAATTTTCAACATTTCGCAATATAACGAAACAACACGTCTTCCATCATCTTTAGTTGACATATACCAATGGTAGAGGTAACAAATTTCAACTGTGACGTGTGCGTAGGTACCATATATCCACAAACGCTCTGCTCTAACTTATCCAGGCCGGAATCTTTTAGACATTAGTAGAAATCTTATCCATCTTCGATATAGCAGAGAGAGACGTGATACTATCCAGAGCTGTTTAATGATCGATTGATTATTTCTTCTCACACAGGTGTCGCCTCCAGCACTACATGCCAAGGAATTGATTTTAAATCGATCGCGTATCTTGAGTGCCAAAATCTTTACAACATAAAATAAAAAAACGAGGATTTTACCTAATCGAATCATTTATATTAATAAACTATAGCTTTACTCCCTTAAGTAAAAAGAGCAGTTGTTTTTTTTTTCATAAATGGCAACATTATGTGATTTTAGAGATTATTTTTTGTAGTAATATTAATTCGATGACATTGATTTAAAAAATAATAATAACTAATTTTGACCAAAAACTGAGATAATCGAGTTTGCCCTTTGCACAATATTATGGCAATATTTATCACGAAAGCTTCACATATAAATGTTAAAGGTGAAATTAATTAAGGGTGGTTTGTTTTTTACCATTCAACACTTTTCTGTACTTGATGTAATTAAACCAGTTAGGATCTTAAAAGTTTCCAGTTTTCGTACGTCATGAGAACTTCAATTCAAAGAAAAGAGAACGTAACAACAACGACATGGCTTGCTTTTATATAGGGTGGCTCAACAAGAACTGGAATTTTAAATTGAAATTAAATCCTGCAATCGTGTACCGCTGCAGATTAATTTATAAGTTATGAAGATGACGTAGGTCCATTATTATAAATATACGTTTTACAGCTGAAAAATGGCAGCAAATTTCAAATTGCAGTTCTTATTATGCAGCCCTATGAAATAATAACTTCGGTCAATGAAAATCGATATGGTGGCATGATTCAAACTTTTTTGTGCATCGATTGATCGATTTGGACTTGAAAAATATGTGGTTCAATCAGGATAGGGTGGGATTCTTGTCATACTGCTGATGAAACAATGGCTTTATTGCAGGAAAAGTTCTACGACCGAGTAATTTCTCGTCGTGGAAATGTGAATTGACTGCCACGAACGTGTGGTTTAACCCTTTTAGATCTTTTTTTCTCTGGGGTTATGTTAAATCCCAAGTGCACGCCAAGAAACCAAAAATCATCGATGGCCTTAAATCCTACACCACTCGTGTCATTGCAGATATACGTATCCATTTATGTGAATCCGTTATTGAAAATTTTGCTTAAATAGTCTTCATCTGTAACAAGAGTCGAGGCAAGTATTTGGCCAATAATATTTATCCCACATAATTTTCATGTACATTTATTATATTAATACAAATAAACATGAACATTAAAAAAAATTTGGTCGTTTTTTTTATTGATTTAAAATTGCAGTTCTTGTTGCGCTACCTTATACTTACTGATTTTTTTAAATTCTTCAAGGAATATGTCAAGCAAAGTGTTATCTTAACTGAAGCGTATTTGAGGTTTTTTATGTTTTTATGGAAACAACTTGGAGAGGCCTACATCCTGCAGTGGATGAATGTACGAGTAGGTTGGTGATGATGGTAAAATTAGTTTTTCAGTCTTTGGACAATTTCCGAAAAGAAAATTAATACAATCGTACTGAATCCAAAGTTTCATAAGCTGTTCCAAATAAATTATTTACGCTACCATGAATTAAGATTGTTTTCAGTGCCGTCCGTATTCACGAACTGAACTGTTAATAGCATCACAACTCGCACACGGAATGACCTTGTTAAATGCATTTTTCAATATCGATATCTTCCATACCTCAACGGATAAATTAAGTATGAACTCTTTAGTAAACTTAGTAGGTATAACTGAGTTACTTCACATGGAAACTTAAGTAACATAGTTTTTTTTATCATTATGTTATATTAAGACTTTTTATCATTCCTCTTTTCTTGCTATTTGAATTATTATATTGTATTGCACTTTCAACGTATACAATACAAGCTTGGTGGGTTTATTTCAACATGGCAATCTTTTCAACCAATCAGAAAGTGTTAATCAAGCATTGTGTAAAAACCAGACTGGACCTTTTTTAAAAAAAATCTATGTGCCAACGGGAATCGAACCCATGACCCTCGGGTGGTTGAAATACAGACGTCTCATCAACTTGGCCACGGAAGTCGTCCTTTTTTACGCACATATATTTTTAATCGGTCTACCTGTTTTAATACCTATAGGTTTCCTTATCAGGACTAATAAGATAACATTGGTTTCAAATCCTTGTAACTAAATTGTGCAGTTTTTTTATCAAGTTTTACTTTATTATACAATGCCACAACAAAGTTCAGTCATTTTTATTTTAAATATAGTTGAACTAAGTTTTCTTGTTCAGTATAGTTATATTTAATTAAATTAAAAGATTTATTCAATTCTAGTTCAAAATACACAGAAAGCCCATCTCTACTCCATAGACACCAGCAATTTGACATTTTTTTTATATTGTTGCCAGGTCAGCGTCTATGCGCTGTATTGACCTCTATAAATCCAATTATTTTTTTGTTATCCGAGATTTTCGGTAATAAATTAATGTCCGTTATAATCCGGCTGCTCACGAAATAAAGATTTTTTCGAAATTTAATTAATCCTCTAGCAAATTGGCGTTTTTTTTTACCATAGATAATAATGAAGACCCTAAAGCGAACGATGAAAATATTAATAAACCAGTCATTATTATATTTCATGATTCACGGATATTTTGTGTACACAAATAAATATGTATTTTTCTTTGCAGTAATTTTAATATTCGTAATTTTTGTTCCCTTAATTAAGTATTAGCTCTGTAATTAGAAATTTAAATTATGTAACATGATTATTGTAGTTTTTTTTGTCCCATGTCTCTATTTTTTTAATAAGGGATGAACGGGCAAAGCGAGTAACTTGGGTATGTCAATTTTTTTCCAAAGGTAAAGTTTTATTCTTATATATTTTTTTCATTACAGATACGAAGTATCACCTAATATAATGGTAATAAAAACCGCTATCTTGCTACCCTTAAATCGTTTAAGGTAATATACCATTTTTAAGGGAAAGTAAACGCAATATATGAATAATGAAGTGAACAATGAAAAATTGGAGCAAGCTTAGGAATTCTGCTATTTTTGTAGTATTGTATTAGATGATGGAAGAATTAAGAGGGATGTTGAAAGTCGAGTAGCGATAGGAAAAACAGTGAATGGGAGACTAAAACACGTGGGCAGTATTGAAATTTGCTAAGATGATAGTTAAAACTGTATTTTATTTTGTGCATACTATGTTGTATGAGAGTGAAACGCTGATGTGAAAAAAGAATGAAAATGGTTGAATAAATACTCTGGAAATACGTGTACTACAATAATAAACTAATTAATAATAATAAAATTGATCTCAAAATATATAAATTAATAAAATATATAATTATTTCAAATCCGGTATTAGGATACATGGGTTGACAAAGTAAGACCGAATACGGAGTAAAATTATTAGGGATGAATGTGATGTTGAGGCAGATGTGTAGAATAAGATGAAGAAAAACAATCTAAGATGATTTGGGCAAGTTAGAACGAATGAATGAAGATATACTAATAAAACAAATATTTAGCCCAAATGTGAATGAAAGGCATTTAACAGGATACCAAGAAAAATATGGTTTGAACAAGCGAGTAATATTTTGAAAAAAGAAAACGTAAAAAATCAGGGAAATGGTAGTTATGTGAGAAAGTGTATGAATTTGGAAGAAGTACAGAATGTGTATCGAGATAGAAAAGTCTAGTGCAATATCATCTCTGCTCCCCCTATAAGAGAATTGCGTGGCAAGTATTATAACTTTTTATTATGTATCTATAAATTGGCGCACACATCAGATTAACGACTCTTTGCGTGCACATCAAATTTACAATTCTTTGCGCACAAGTCAGATCTACAACACTCTGCGCACACATTAAATCAGGACTGGACAAACCGCGGCCCGCGGTCATGTATGATGAATTCGTTTTTTTTTATTACCATACATATAGGTATATTTATGAATTAATAATTTAGAATTCTAAGTCAATATATTATCATACAAATACATTTTGTTGTTGCTTCAATACATGTTTTCTCTTCATATCTGGTTGTAGTATCATTTTGTCAGATTTACACAGATTGAACACTTTCTGTGTACCTCTGCATCCAAATCAATCACTTACAAAAAAAAAAAAAAAAGTGCGAATTTCATTGTAAAGTCAGATGTGAGTAAAAAATATTTAAACAAAATTTGCAATTATTCTTATTTATGTGCGACCCTTGGATCTAAAATTTTAGTCGTCAATACGGCCCGTGCTGCAATTAAGTTGACCAGGCCTAAATTAAATGAACAGCTCTTAGCGCACACGTCAGAATAGCATCTCTGTGCACACGTCAAATTAACAACTTTTTGTGAACATTTCAGATTAAAAACACTTTGAGCACACGTCAAATTAACAAATATTTGCGCACACTTTAGATTAACAACCGTTTGTACTAACCAGTGATGAAATTATAAATGAAATGTTATAACAGTAAAAAAAATTAAATGATACCTTTAAAATGAATCACATAAAAGTACTGAACACTTTCACCAAGATGAATTGTATAATATTAAAAAATATTTCACAAGGGCGCCGTGAAGAAAAATGAAGACATAAACAGTATTTTAATTTCGTTAAACACCGAACATTTATTTTGACTTATTCAGTGCCCAAATATTTACTAAATCACGAGAAATAGTAACAAGTACCTTACTCTAAACCAATATAAAAAATAAAGAGGAAACATTTCTTCTCTCTTTTTCTATTCCAGTCCTTTTGCCCAAGAGCGGTTGAATTTTTTTGATTGAATGCCGAGCAACAGGGA
This sequence comes from Odontocerum albicorne, assembly GCA_949825065.1. Taxonomy (NCBI): domain Eukaryota; kingdom Metazoa; phylum Arthropoda; class Insecta; order Trichoptera; family Odontoceridae; genus Odontocerum; species Odontocerum albicorne. The sequence continues at coordinate 23,384,862 of OX463857.1, forward strand.
TGCTCGATAAATACATTTTTTTTTTAATTATCGCCTTTGAAAAGTTTGATGTATGGACACAAAATATACCGAATGATCCGGCTAATTGGTTTCACTTTGATTTGCCGCCGAGAACGGAAAAAACGAGTAATGCTCTGTTTTTATGTTTTGTACTTACCTCTATTTACACGGTTGGCGACAGTAGTCTAAGGTTTAACATGCACGTGGATTAAGCGTGGCCGCGCGGTAACGCACTGGACTTTCTTGCGGAAAATTGTCGGTTCGAACCTGAGCATCGAAATCTCAAGAGAGACAGTCGTGATAATAATAAAACACAGGTCATACTTAAGAGAAAGAAATTAAACATTAAAAAAATACTTAATCATGAGGATACTTCTGTTTCGAATACCGAAAGCCTTACAAACAAACATTTATTTGAAATATTAACATAATGCTTGTAATAAATATTTTAGTATTAAAATCTGTCACAGTAGACTTTCGATAATCCGGGGTCGCAGTAACCGGTTGCGGAATAACCGGGTCAGTAAACAATTCCGACTTCTTAAAAACATTTCGATATACTACTTAATTTTTTTTCAAATCATTTAACTACGGAACACAATATTTACCAATTGAGGTGCATAGCCTCACGGTAACGCACTGGACTTCCGTGCGGAATGTCGTCAGTTCAAAACCCGCGCTGTATAACTCCCCTCAAACGACTCTGGTACATTTTCGGCTAGCATTCACTGACATAAGAATACCCATGACTTCGGTCATATCAATCTAATCTTTAAAAAAAAAAAGGAAAAAAACATGCTGGTGTGCTTCGATCGTCTTACTTCGATGTGTCGTCGGATCCAGTACAGCGGTGTGGCCGGTGAGTTTGCTGGTGTGCAACAGCTCACTTACTTAAAAAATCTACGGCACAGCTTCATTTTCTAATTGAATTGACGATAGAATGGTGAGGGAACCTCGACTACGAGGTCCAGCAACGAACAAAAAATGAAAATAACAATCCTTTCAATTTGTCAAATAATCAAAAAATTACCACCCTCAAAATAGCTAACATAACATATATGATGCATAAACATTAAAAATTCTGCGTTTCAACGTACAACCCACAGACAAGAATATACCACTACAATATGATTGAAACAGATTATCACATTTCTATAATATCGCGAGATGAATAAACAATATCGTTAAGTATAAATCGTTTAAACGGACGGCTTCCCTCTATGACGGGAGGAAGAGACAAGATAAAGCTAGGCCGCGGGAGGCAGGTGGATAGAAGTGCTGGGAAACACGAGCACCTGCCTAAACTGGTCCATTCTCTACACTTCTCGCTCCAAGCAGAGAGCTGAGGATCGATGGCATGGAGGGACATAGCCAGAGGACCGGAATATACAGGGTGTCTTGTGCACTTTTTTTTCCTAGGTTTACCCTCAAAGTCTCAAATTGGATGTTTAAAAATAAACTAAAACTTAATCCAAGTAAAACGGAATTTTTCTAAGTGACTACATCTTGTATCCAACATTTTCTTGGTTGAGATGCATTATCAGTTATAGATATTAGTACTTTTCCAAAGGATATCATAACATTCTTGGTGTCTTCTTTGATAATAAGCTCTCTTTCGATAGACAAATGAATTAAAGGTTTCTTCGGACTTCTATAGTCTTAGCGAGTGAAAATTTGTACGTCGATACCATGCAACAAAGGAAATAAAACTTTTATTAATTAATTTGTAGTATCTCGTCTGAATTGTTGTAATTATATTAATTCTGGTTTGCCTGATTCACAAATTTCTTGACTTCAGTTTTCAATGCAGTTGCTACGAGGGTGGTCCCATAAGTACCCGACCTGACGTATAGATGGCGGTTGTTGCTTTAAAAATTACTATGGTAGAAAGTACTAAACTTATAAAGCTTATGTTTCAAGTTTTATAACGCTACGTTGTTTAGTATTTGTTTGGCAACCATCAATAGTGAACGCTCTCAGTGAATTTGTAAACAAGGAAAAAATTGATCATCGTTATGTGATACAATACATTCATTTGAAAGGTCTAAGTCCAACCACTATCAAAGCCGAGATATATTCTACTCTGAGGGAGTCTGCTCCTTCGTTTACAACAGTAAAATATTAGGTGGTAGAGTTTAAACGAGGCCGTACGAGCTGACAAGACGAACATCGCAGTGGTCGACCAAATGAGGTGACCACGCCAGAAATGGTAAATAAAATCCACAAAATGGTATTGGATGACCGTCGATTAAAAGTGCGCGAGCTAGCAGACATGGTAGGCATTTCAAAAAGTGCTGTACATCGCATATTGACTGAAATGGACATGAGAAAGCTGTGCGCAAACGGTACGATAAATCCCATCTTTCATTGTATTGTATTGCAGATCACAAACGGTACGATAAATCCCATCTTTCATTGTATTGTATTAGGCTTATTGCTATGTAGCAATCTCTTCCAGCTTGCAAGATATTTAAGAAGCATTAAGTGAAAACCAGGCTCAATTCATTTTTAAACATGTAGGTTCTAACGGGAATAGGACTAATTGGAATGATAAGTATCTAATCAACTAGGTTACGAATGTCTTGAATCGCATTGAGTTTAACAATTTCTATAAATACGGAATGAAGTTATTATGGATGAATACGAACATGAGGCTAGTGTGTTGATGAAGAAGAAGTAAAGCACTCAGCGATGGTTTGGGCATGTGGAATGAGAGAATGAAGAAAGACTAACAAAACAAATATATAGTGCAAATGTGAGTGAAAGGCGTTGTGAAGAAAGACCAAGGAAAGTATATTTCGATCAAGAGAATTATATTTTTAAAGAAGGAAATGTAAGAAGTAAAATAGATCGTAGTAGGAGCTGTATGAGAAAGGTGCGTGAATGTGGAAGAGGAGAAATATGTGCATCGAAATTGGAAAGTCTGGTCCTCTACCTACCCTAGCAGGGCGTGATGTTATGTATATGGTAAAAGCTCTGTGCTGGTCTTAAGATAATCGGAAATACAATTTCAGAGGTAGAATTCAAAGATACATAGTAGATCTGTTACTTTGTGATTACTGTTATCAAGTTGATACAGAATAAATGCAATCATGCTTTATAAAGAATGCGTCTCCAAGCTTAACAAATATTTCCGATCTTGTGCCTTGTTGCAGAGCGTATGTACAGCCTTGACGTTATTTCCTTATCTTGATTATTAATCTCATAATTATAAAGATTTAATATAGCAAGTATTTAAATGCTAAAATTATAATCATTTAATTAATTTATTATTTGATGGCTATATATATTATAACATCGTAATAATTTCTTCCTGCCATTTGGATTCTCAAATTTGATTTGTGACTTTCACAGATCTTTGTATTAATTGTATAAAGTCATTTAGAGTGTTTAACCGTGTAGTTTGGCTTATGATGCTGACGTATCGAAGACGTTTCAGTTTTCGTCTTCAGGGATTGTTTGTAATCAACAAGCCCTGAAGAAGAGTTTTGATCTTCATAGCTTGTTTGTTGATTATAAAAAGTCCTTAAGATGAAAACTGCAACGTTTATCGAAACGTCGGCAACATATGCCAAACCACGCGGTACAACAATCCTAAAACCCTTATACAACTTATTCAGATTGTTGTTTGTTATTTATAAAATTATTTTTAAAAACTGTTCATATTTCTACTTTATTATTTCAAAATTTTACTTTTTTTCTTCTTCTGCTTCTTCCTAGTGTCATGTCAGGTCCCCCCAACGTTGACTATCACCTGAGAGTAGGCGTCTTTGCCCCCAGCAGCCCGAAAAAGATCCTCAACGCTCCTTATACCAGTCCAATCACGTATATTGCGGAGCCAGGAGATTTGTCTCATGCCAATACCTCTTCACCCTCTATTTTGTCATGGATGATCAGGTGCAGAATACTTTTTTAAAGATTATCAAATATTTACCACTTCCTTGTTTAACAATCTGGCGGGATTATTGCCTGGTTTCAATGTCTACCAACTTATAAGACAAACGTTAATCAAGGAAGTTACATACATAGTCTCAAAAAATATTTCAATTCTTGTTATTTTTTACAAAATTCAAGAACAATAAAATTGAGATACCATCGATCAAAGGAAAACGGAAATAATGGGGAAGAGGAAAGGAAAATCGGGAATGAAACACGTTCTAATAATAATAAAAGGGCAATTTATATAGCGCCATTTAGAGAGCAAACTATCCTCAAGGATACTCCAAATCGGAACCCTCTGTTTGTATTGCACGGTATTAAATTTTCTTTGAATACAGTATAACTCAACGAACTTATTGCCATGTGGCAATATCTTCCAACCAACCAGAATGATGTTCAAGAAGCCTATAGTATAAATCAGGCTGGAATCATTTTTAAAAAGTCTGGGTTCCAACGGAAATCGAACCCGTAACCTACGAGCTGGAAGACAATCGTCTTACCAACTTGGCCATGGAATTCGTCAATTATTATTGACAGATTAAAAATATTACAAAATAAACATATATGTTGAGCATAACAATAGGAAGGTAATGACTGCGGCCATTAGATTAGGCATTTCTCCCGAATCTGCATTTGTTCAGAAAACCATATTTGACAAGAAACCCTCAGGAATAAGAGGAAGACGATCTACTAAAAAACCTTTCTAGATCTTTCGATATACGATACCAAGGCATTCAGCTTTAGGTGTAATGTTCATGTGAATGTGTAGAGAACGAAAGTTGTTTGCTTGAATGGAATTTTTGAGATATGTTATCTCTGCCTTCCCCGCAAGAGACATGGTATGATGATGTTTATGTATGTATGTAAGTATTTGATCGGAACGCTTAGGTCCACTAATCATATTGAAAGAAAAGGAGACTCGATAATTTAATAAATTGAAGTCGTTTCAATACCTCCATAAATAAACATTTTAATAACGTGTCAATTATCGTCATTTTCATGTCGTTCTTACCAGTCAGCAATTCAAAAGAATCAGAATATAACGTAGGCCTTGCTGCGAAAAGTTACTTAGTCAATATTTTGAATTTATACGAGTTAACAACGTAATACAAACAAATATTCAATTAAATCTGACGTATAGAAGCCTACTATAATCAGGCTTCTATAAGTCAAATATAATTCTACTCCCCTCGAATAACACACGCATATTTTCTACTGAGTGTTTTGGAATATAATATACTTCATTCATTTAAAAAAAACATTTAATGGCAGCCTAATTTCAATGCAGCTGTCTCAGATCTGGAAGCGGTTAAATGATTTTACAGAAAGTAGGCTACTGACCTCACTTTCCAATCCTCCTTCTTTATTATCCGGGTTTGGTACTGACATCGGAGGAGTTTGTTTCAATGTAACATCTCTCATAAAGTGTGAATTTGTGACCTAACTTGCTTGACTATAAATTAACTCTTATAAAATTCCACCCCTCCTGATTTCACGTCGAACAGCGTGAATAAACCCTCCAACACCATATCCTCGCTTAAAATGTAAAGTTCTATAAAAGACAACAGAATCACAGCAATCCTCGAATCGATACGCTGAGGGCTCACGAGAGAAGTACGACCTACCTTTCCGTTATAAGCACAGGCTCCCGAAGCATCATCTGTTGTCTGACTAGTCTACCTACAGTATTAGCAGACAGGACCAAGGTCCGAGTGAATGTGATGAAATGCAAGTATGTTAGCCTGAACGAGTGGACATTTACGAGCTGAATAATTAGTATTTAATAATTAGTAGTAAGAATTGATATCAAGTTATAAGTCAGTATGTAGGTGTTAACTATTTCTAAGTAATGAAATGTAAATATTATTTAAAATAAAATTAAAAGTAGTTAATTAAAATGAAGTTAGTTCATAGTTGTAATATATAAATTAGATTAGTTCTTAAGATATAAATTTTTATAAAGGTATAGCCTTTGGCAAATGTGTTATAGATTACTTTTAAAAAAAATCCACCCCCCTTCTTAAACCCTAAAAAGATCATATAATATTTGATTTGAAATTTTTTTATAAAGTTATTCACAATATCGTCGATTGCCACGATATATTGGCTATAACTAGTTTCCATACTCCAATCAGAAACACGCGGAACCTTTTACATTTCAAAATTGTCAATAACAATATCAAAATTGTCAATAATCATCAACTGTGAGAATACAACATTTGGGTAACTCCATGTCTGAATTTGTAGATATTTTTTAATATATGTTAGATGTAGGTTAGGTCAGAAGGAACCCATCTCTCTAATTTCATAATTCTTAGGTCTTGACTAGGAGTCTGGTTCTTCCATTTACATTTTATGTTAAGGAAGACCAAGGAAAGTATATTTAGAACAAGTGCATAATATTTTGAAATAAGGAAACGTAGAAGGTCAGAGAAATCGTAGGAGTCTGGCGCTCTGTCCTATCTTCCTACGCCGAAAGAGAAATGGCGTGATGTTATGTATATCATATATGTACTACAATTTCGAAATTATTCGGATTTAATTTATATATTTATTAAAAAAACATACTATAATTAAGTGTAAAGGGCACTTAATTATCGTATGTTTTTTTAATAAATATATAAATTAAATCCGAATAATTTCGAAATTGATTTGACAATCAGAGCTTATCAAATATTATTGTTATACTAGTGCTAAGGGCTGACTGACATCAGTGTTGTAAGACTTTTGGTGTGCAAAACAACGTAGCTCAAATTATTGTTTTTTTTTTTCATTACTTTGCCTCATAACGTGATTTTGAAATTTACCAACTTTTGACGCTAGCGCGATGATAAGAAAGAGGATTCAACAGCCTTTGCAACGACTGCTAAATATGGTATAGCGACAGCAGAACTGGTAAGGGCACGCACTAAGAATTGAAGTAAAAACCAACCGTCCATCAATAATCCTTCAGAGAAACGGTAGAAAATATAAAATACCAGGAGAAGACGTGATACTTTTTATGACACTATGCCAGTACGTGTCATAAGACAGCAAATCTGAGGTGGTCTTAATTAGGTGTATTTCCTTTCAGTTAATCGATTGGGAAGATCAAAAATGATCCCAGACATTTGATAGCATGTGATGAACCATATATATAACTTTTATGATTCCTGTATAACCTATACGTATGTATTTTTTATATTTATAATATCATACAATAATCTATATATTTCTGTATTAATCTGCTACGGTGATATGCGTGGCGGTTTGAACGTAGCATTAGTCCATTATCGGAAAGACGTTGAAAATATTCGGTGAGATAAGAGGGAGTAGCGGGACAGTTAAGAACACACACACACACACGCACGCACAGTTAAATTTGTGTTCCCTCTAGTTCGCCCGAACTAAGACTGTTCGTGGATTTTCTCTCTCCAAGTGGTGAATAGCTTGTTCAGAGTCTGGGTCCAATGGTAGGACGCTTTACTCTTTTATCGGGTAATTTCTGACTGTTATGATATTTGGTTGATATTTGGTTATTTTGAGGAAACGGGAAAGGATAAGTTTAATGAGATGTTTATGAGAAATAATAAAAAACATTAAATACTTATATAAACGTGATGACATATAAATAATATTACATACAAATATACATAGATTTGTGGGTGTGCGTTGTCACACACGGTAATATATTAACCTGTTCCCCGCGGGGAGCACAAACGCCTGTGATCTGACGACAATCCAAGTTTCAAATCACAAATACTTAAAAAAAATGACACAAAACCGGAATAAAAATTGAACTAAAATTTAAAATAATCTTTATTCTAGCGACATCTCTGAAAACCTTGTCAAATAATATATTATGTTGTTTATAGTTAAGGCATTAACGTTGTGGAGGTTTAAAGACATTGTAATTTATTTTTAACAAACACTGTTTATTCCACTTTTTTTTATGACGGTATAACCCTACCGGTTTCAAGGCTTTCACCTCATCTTCAGGGGAGCGCAAACAAGACTAAATGCTGTTCGGACTGGCACCGATATAGACACTTCAACGGTTGGAGGCGGGAGGGGTGAGAGGAAGGCTAGGTATAATTTCGGCCAAGAGCGGGGAGATTTTGGGGAAATAAGTATTCAGCAGATGCTCTGATCGGTATACTGACTTAGAAATTTCTAGGGCCTCCAATCTGTCCAATCTATTTCCGTTGTCGCTAATATGTAAGAATTTGGCATCATCGATAGAAAAAGTATGATTCTCACGGTGACAATGATTAGCCATTTCAGAATAAATTAGAGGATTTGTTAAAGCAGATTGGTGTTCACGAAATCTCTTTTCAAAAGATCTTCCTGTCTTTCCTATATAGAAATTATCACAGTCAGCACATAAAAGTTTATACACACCGCTGTTGTTAAGTATTCCATTTTTGCCTTTCCCATTAAATAAGAGTTTCCGGAGATTAAAGTTAGTGTAAAAAGCTGGCTTTATGTGACTTGGAATATTTTTGGTTATTTCATTTGATATATTTTTTATAAATAGGACTTTGCTCCATTTATAGGTATGCTTATAGGTGTCGTTAAATATATAATCTTTTATAAGTTTCTTTTTTGTTTTGTTTTTTAAAAGTGAATCAATGAGGCTTCCAGGATAGCCATTATTTGTAGCAATTTTTTTGATGGTTATTAATTCCTTTTTTAAATTGTCGTCGGTTAATGGGACACTGAGCAATCTATGAAGCATACAGTTAAAGGCGGCGAATTTATGATTATTAGGATGGTTAGAAGTTGCTGGTATTATAGAGTCTGAATAAGTATTTTTCCTATATATATCAAAGTCAAATGTGCCTTTTTTCCGAGATAATGTTAGGTCCAAGAAATTTAATTTTCCGTCCTGTTCTGTTTCTAATGTAAATTTTATAAAACTTTCTATAGAATTTAAATATTTAAGAAAATGGTGTAATTGTCTATCGGTACCCGTCCAAACACAAAGAATGTCATCTGCATACCTAAACCAGCACAAAACATTTTTGGTTAACTTAAACTTACTCCTAAAAATACATTTTTCAAAATAGTTCATAAATATTTCACTGAGAAGGGGAGACAATGGTGAGCCAATAGCTAAACCATTCGTTTGTTTATATATTTTATTGTTGAAGTTAAAATAATTTTGTTTGATGCATAAGTCCATCAGTGAAATCAATTCCGAATTTTTAACAAGGTCTTTACTTTTGTCATTTATGATATTTTTTGCGAGCTCTAAGGATCTCCAACCTGGTATGCTTGGATATAGGTTAGTGACATCAAAGGATACCAGTTTTGCATTATGAGGCATTTCTATGTTTTTTAATTTATCAATTAATTCCAATGAGTTTTTGATTGAGTATTCAGCTTTAAATTGGGTTAGATTATGAAACTGTTCTTTGACAAACTTACATATTTTATAGGTTGGTGCCTGGTTATATGAGACTACATATTAGCGACAACGGAAATAGATTGGACAGATTGGAGGCCCTAGAAATTTCTAAGTCAGTATACCGATCAGAGCATCTGCTGAATACTTATTTCCCCAAAATCTCCCCGCTCTTGGCCGAAATTATACCTAGCCTTCCTCTCACCCCTCCCGCCTCCAACCGTTGAAGTGTCTATATCGGTGCCAGTCCGAACAGCATTTAGTCTTGTTTGCGCTCCCCTGAAGATGAGGTGAAAGCCTTGAAACCGGTAGGGTTATACCGTCATAAAAAAAAGGGGAATAAACAGTGTTTGTTAAAAATAAATTACAAATAATATATTAGTTTATGAAATATTGTTGAATAAACAGAGCGCCGAATTTTTTTGGTTTCTCAATATTTCCAGCATTAACGACCTGTCTCGCGGATCGAGTCCTGCGATGAGTCTCTCTTACGTAAATAAACATTACTAAGTCTCTCTTACGTAAATAAACATTACTAGTGCTATATGCATTTGATCGGGTGAGTGTCATGAAGCGTCGATTTGATCGTAGCATTCCTTTGTTTATGTTACGTAATGTTAAGTTTATCTCCTTTATTTAATGAGTCTCCTTAAGAGTAATGACTATTATTTATTATCAGAAAATTACTTAAGTGTCATGTTTACTTGGTGTTGTAATCAAATATCAGTGGTTCTAAACAAAATATGTGTTTAAACTTAGAAATTAAAAAACGCTGAAATTGTGCCGCGCACAGGATTCGTGGAATTTGATTTTTAACGCGGTGAACAGGTTAAATGAGTGTGAGTGGAAAATAATGAAGGCGAGATTAAGGTGAATAAAACATAAAATGCTGTATACGAGTATATAGGTATATGGGAAGACGTGTGTGACTTTTATAAAAATATTAATACATATATGTTAAATATGGGAAATACGTGGTTGTCTATGGAGGAAGACTGTCTGCCGCTGGAGGTGTCGGTGTCGGGGGTCGTGGCTTTTGATTTTCCCTTGTTTTTATACTGTGACGACTTCATTTCACATTTTTACAGCGGCATATTGATGCGCCATCTATCGAACCATTCTAATTTGATAAATAGTTTAAAAGTTTTGCAATAACATTCATTCATAATCTGGATATCCCATTGCCGTAAGAAAGTTCAGATCTTACAATTAGTGCGTCCATGATCTATTTGAATACAGTGGTTTAATCAAATCCGCTTTTAATATTTGAAATATGGATGAAGCTTATCGTTTTAAAAGTGCGAAATATTGCACATAGATCATTTTATATGGTATAACACAAGCATTGTAACAACAATCATCGTGTTATACAAGATAGATTCTAGGCAGGGGCGGCGTGTCCGTATGTGCAATGTATTAGGTGTTAACATAAGTTGTGTCCGTTTATTTCCAAATTTAAAAAAAACACCAAAAGTAAAACAAAATGGTAAAGGTGTATTGGGTGTTAACATAAGTTGTGTCCATTTTTTTCAAATTTAAAAATGAGCACCAAAATGAAAACAAAATGGTAAACGTTATACGTCATTCGAAAGAAAAAATTCTGCTCTACAAGATATTGTGTTTGCTTTTACGTTACATATATTATTTTATTTGATTACAAGCCTTCAAAATGGAATGTCAAGTAGACGAAAGTGAGCATTTACGACACCTCCTTCTGTTCGCGTTCAATCGAGGGAATAAAGCTGCCAAAGCTGCTTGCGATATTTGCGAAGTGTACGGTTAAGATACTATGAATGAAAGGACAGCTCTTCGATGGTTTTTTGCGTTTCAAAGACGATAATTTCGACCTGAAAGACATGTAGCGTTCCGGACGACCAGTGGACTTCGATGAGAACCGCTTAAACCATATTATTCATGAAGATCCCCTTCAAACATTTTTCATCACCATTTTGTTTTTCATCACTATTTTCAAACCATTTTTTATCACCAGTAATGATGCGGTAAAGGAACCTTTGCCTGTGGCCATGCGTAGCTCGATAACGCGCGAGCAAACCAGCAGATATTGTCGAACGTTGATTTTTATTGTTTTCACTCAAAACATGTGGAACCCAAGCGCCGAACTTCTGGACTTTTCCCATTGATTTAAGATGTCGGTATACAGTCATGCGATTACAATTCATCTGCTCAGCCAATTCTACGGTGGTTTCAAGGGGATCTTCATGAATAATATGGTTTAAGCGGTCCTCATCGAAGTCCACTGGAGGTGTCGAAAATGCTCACTTTCGTCTACTTGACATTCCATTTTGAAGGCTTGTTATCAAATCAAATAATATATGTAACGTAAAAGCTAACACAATATATTTTAGAGCAGAAAATTTTCTTTCGAACGACGTATAACCTTTACCATTTTGTTTTACTTTTGGTGCTCATTTTTCAATTGGAAAAAAATGGACACAACTTATGTTAACACCCAATATATGGCGTACTAAGGCTCTCTGAATTGCCTGTAAGGCCCAGGCCCTTAATGAATGTTAGTCCCCTTTGATTTGAAAAAAGTTTTAACCATACTAAACAAAATTAAAACTAAGTGAATTTTAATACTGACCGCATTTTTATTTAACAAAAGTAATATGCGACAACCCTTGCACTCTTGCATAACGTTTCATTTGGGTTGTGACACCTTTGAATTATGTCTTAACGTGTTGTTTTTATGCATATTTTTTATGCTCTGTAATGACATACAATAAATAATCTTCAAATAAGTAGAACGTAAGATGAAAACAAAAGACACAAAAGAGAAACAAATTAAAAACAAAATATCAAGGACGAGATCAGACAGATGCAACTTCATAAATCTCCTTCACCGCGGGGAAAAATCACAAAAATAGATAAAATAATAATTTATGGTACAATTATACATTGTTTTAATTATTGAAAATAGAGAGTATATGTCAACATGTTTCGTAGAATAATAATCTAAAATTGATGTTAATAAATAGCTAGTTTCTTTTTTAAATTAAATTACATACAAACCGTAAGAAAGCGTACTTATACTTAAAAGAAATACTACCTTGATCAAAAAGTTTTAGGACTTTATTCATAAAATCGAAAATACAAGTTTACAAGTCCCCTTCAAAATACTTCCCATCGACTGCAACGTACTTACAACTGCGCTTGATCCAATCCTCGAAACACCGCTCGTACTCAATTTTCGGTATGTCCATCAGAGCCGTCTTCGATTTTTTCATGACATCCTCTCGGATGCTGTAACACGTTCCGCGAAGCGGTTTTTTAAGTCGGTTGAACAGGAAAAACTCACAGGGAGCCAGATCAGGTGAATTCAAAGGCTGCTGGATAGTAGTCGTGTTGTTTTTGGTCAAAAACTCATGGAAATCATGTCTTTTGCGATTTCAACACGGTCCTTTTTTTGCATGAAATTGAGGTCTTTCGGCGTCAGTTTTGCAGCGACACGTCTGAGGCTCAAATCACTAACCAAAATGTCTTCAGTGGAGCCATAAGCGAAGTTCAAGTCCTCTGCCAGCTCTTTAATGGGCATTTTGCGGTTTTCAGTCAACATTTCTTTGATTTTATCGATGTTTTCATCGGTTTTCGACTGCCACTGCGTTCGTCATCTTCGACCGACTCACGAACACTTCTGAAGCGTTCGTGCCACCAAAAAACACTTTTCCAACATTTCCAAGGTCTGCGGACCGTTAAATCCGTTTATCACAAAAAATTTAATGCAAACTCGTTGATGCACAGTTGATGCCATTTTCAAACTTGTAAAAAATTGAAAACACGCACAAAGGTAGATGTACTCAGTACACAGTAACTTTTACAAATGTCAAGCTATGACGCTGAAATTTGGAGGGAAGTGTCAATGATAGATGTGGTAACCTAACAAAAAGGAATTCTAATCGGGTAGCTGGCAGCGCCACATGGTGGCCGGTCCTAAAACTTTTTGATCAAGGTAGTATTTAATTTAAACTAGGGATAGGCGCGTCATTTTTGTTTTTCGTGTACTGGTGGCTGTACCTCTTGCAGCGATTCTGGAGGCCTCGTCTTCAATTTGGAGGATACTGAAATTACTCAGAATTGTAACAATAAAAGAGATTTTCGGTTGTGCTGCTCGTATATACAACGAAAGATTAAAACATAATGTGCTAGAGTACAAGGGATTTCTTTGAAAGAATGTCGATTTTTTTTACTCAAGTATGAAAAATAGTTAAATGGAAGAAGAGTTCAATCATCCTGCCACAGAGGGTTGTGCATAGTATTGTCTTATCTCGTTATAGCAAAATTTTCAGTATAACGAATTATTTTCGCAGTCCCGAACAAAAATACTTAATGACAGTATTAAAATAACTTCATTATTCTCAATTACGACTCATAAACACTGCTACATACGCTACGTACTGCAATATGCAACACAATATTACAATAAATATTCTCAAATAAAAGATCATATTAAACACAACAATGCCGCCTGAAACATCAACTGATAGCTGAATGTCAATTATAAAATCTTCACTCGCGGCTAATATTTATTTAACACTATCAGGACATGGATGAAAATACATAATTTATATTTTATAATTGAATTATTCAAACGCGCGCCCAATTTTATTAAAAAAAAAGAAGATAATGGGACATATGTTATTACAAATCAGAATTTCATTTATTATTAACAATTATATGCTATTTGGATGACATCTGTTTTTAGATTATACAATTTCACTTCGGACGAACTTCGTTCGAAGAGCGTTCAAATAGATCTTTGCATTTATTATTATGTATTATGTTAATATCGTACGGTATAAACGGTTGATGATGTATTTGTTATTTTATATGTATTAGTAATTGAAATGTATCCAACGCATAATACAATATTAAAAATTATTTAAAGATGCTCAATGGATTAATCTGTACACATTTTGTTAAAAATGCTTACGGGAATAACTATGTTACACTAGGATATACGACCTCTGTGGCCTAGTTAATAAGTCTTCCACCCCCCGCCTCCCCCCACCCCCCACGCCCCCAACCCGAAACAAAAAAAAAAGAAATGGTCCGAACATGATAAAGAATTCGTCTGGTGACAATATGCTCGCGCCGAATACGTATTGTTGCCTCTTTACGTACGGTAGTATTGCCAACGTGTACAATGACAAACCACATGTTCCGTGCCTATTACAATGGTTCGCTCCGAAGATCTACAAATGTTTCTTTGTAGTTTTTCTTCCCTTGGTAAGTTTTCTGCGGTTTTCTTGCTATATATGTATTTCTCAATATATATATGCAGATGCGGGGATATACCCAATCTAATGGCCGTAGCCGTCACCTTCCTATCCTTTTACTCAACTTGTTATTTTTTTGTAACATTTTAAATGTATTAAGAAAAGTGCGAATCCCGAGTAGGGCGCTCTTGAGAAGAGTCGGCGCTCTAAACGACCCTATATAAATTGTTATGCAATTGTTACTATTATTCTGAACCCAAAAGGTTGATTTCTTGGACCAACGATAATATTGTATCCATGCCACACTTTTTAATAGTAATAATAATAAAAGGGGAATTTATATAACGCTGTTTAGATAACAAAATCTTCTTAAGGGTCTAACTTAAGATTCGAGTCCACTATTATTAACCGATTAAAAATATTAAAAAAATAATGTATAATAGTTGAGTGTAAGAATAGGACGGCCGTGGCTGCGACCATTAGATTAGAAACTTTCCAGCATATATAAAGGAAAACACATTTGGTAAGAAACCGGCCGAAAACTTGCCTAAGTAAAACGAACTATAAAGAAACTTTTCTAGATCTTCCAATAACATATAAATCAATAAATAAATATAGGTTTATTGACAGCAGCATAGTATGTACAAAATATATTTAAATAACACTTCTAAAACACAAATTGCAGATAATACATTAAATACAGAAGCTATCATATGTGACTTCCCACAAAGGGTTGCTTTCAAATGTTTCCTAAAACTGCACGCGCCACCCAAATTACTAATTCAAATATTTTGATAGGTGCCATACGAAAGAAAAAGAAACTATTGGATTAAACAATAACTAAACTAGCATCTATGAAACGTCCACTCTCGTGACCTTAACCAGAATCCACGATCTTTATTGATATTGAAGAGATTGGAAAGGCCTGCCATGGTACATCCTTACATAGAAACACGTTTATTACTTCGTAAAAAATTATAACCATTTTATCACGTTTTAATTATTCATAATCTGATTTCATACGAAAGAATTTTAATAAGACCACCATAATTTAAACCTTAATAAACGTCTTTATAAAACGTTAAATTTCTGTTAAAAATGTTAGATCTTTTGGCGGTGGAGTCGTCACATAGGGCGAGAGACGTTTGTATTATTTGATAATTATTCTTTATATTAGCAAGCTAATATGATTTTATTTTATTATTTTCATGTAAAAGAAATATTATTGTATATCCGGACTACTTGTCAAAGCAGAGTCAGATCAATGTTATTAAACGCCACGAGTAATAAAAAAATGAACCCCTATCCTCTCTTTCTTGCCAGTACAATAAAGTTAGATGAAAATTGATCTGAACGTAAAACCTTCTCAATCTCCGTTGGGACTCGAACTCAAAGCTCAAGAAAATATTACACCACCAATATTACACCATCAAAGCTCAAGAAAATATTATATTTAAATATATTACACCACCAGTGAATTATTATGTAATTATTAAGACGTGTTATTGTCAAAAACTAATTATGTATATTTTTTTTAAATCTGTCTTTCTTCACCTCAACTTCATAAAAATGTACAAAACATCAGAAAATACTGAAAATATTAAAAAAAATGAATATGTCAAAAAAAATTCAAACATCGATAATTGTTGAAAGGATCGAAAATATACCTTATGGTAGTGTTTATACGCTGAAAATTTTTGAAAACGTAAAATTAATTCCCGGAATGTCAAAAATGTTTGATAATACCCTAGACATCGATAATTCTCAAAATAATCGAAAAATACCTTGTATATTCAAAAATATTAAAAACGTCAGAAAAAGTCCCGGGACGTTGAAAATGTCTCAGAAATCGATTATTCTCAAAAGAATCGAAAAATACCTTTTACGTTTAAAAAAAAGGGTTAAAAACGTCAAGTACTCGTCCAGGAATGTCAAAAATGTTCGAAAACACATCGATATCTCTCGAAAGGGTCGAAAATATGTAACATAATACTTACACATTTAAAAATGTTTCATCGAATAATTCAACCATACACTTTAATTATCTTAATTATATTAATTAATTATGTTGTATTAATTATCAAAATGTATCTCGTCCCTAACTCACATACAATTGTCATCCTTATTTCCTGATTTCTTAAGATTTATCTTTTGTTTGTTTTTTTTTTTACTTTTACTGAAATAAAGTCATTTAATTCCAACATTTTCTGGCCTAATCAAATTAGAGCGTAATATCTCGTCGCTTTGTTTGGTCTTGTATGGAAAAAAAACACTGACGTAATTTATCCATATGTACCCATTTAACGGTCTTAATATTTTTGCACATGCAAAACTGTTGCTGTGCTCTTTCGATATTTCAAAGTAATACAAAATGTGTTAGACGAGTATATGTTATGTCCAATTAAGAAAAAAAACAGGTGATTTTGACAGGTCTTTCCGCTAACGGAAGACAGAGGCTGTTTAAAACTTCCATCAACCATAATCTAAAGAAGCAAACATGTATGTACTCGTATATATATATACTTCGAAGAGGGAGAGAGAATATAGTGCCAGATTTTCCCACCTCGACATATATCCTTCGCCTCTTCCGCATCCGTTAACTACAGCTCCTACTATTGTCATACAACTCTTACGATTCCTCTAGCTTATTCTATCAAAATATTATTAACTTGATTCAACCATACTTTCCTTGGTCTTCCTTTATTATGCCATGCCTTCCACTCACGGTTGCACTATATATTTGTTTTGTTAGTGTTTCTTCATTCATTCATTCTGCATGTCCAAACAATCCTAACGTACTATTTTTCATCTTGCTCAACACATCAGACTTAACTTTAGACTTTTAAGGGTTTAACTTTTTCTGTATTCGGTATTTTTCGTGTATTTTTCTCAGTGCACTCATTTCTAGAGCATTTATTGGGCTCCATTCAGTATTTTCCATCAAAGATGGTATTAAAATACTGTTTTGGACCACCATATTGGCAGATTTTGATAATGTTGAGTCTAAGCATATACGTTTTAGTGCCCCATTTACTTCAAGATCATGTCAATAAGGCAGCTAACCCTGGTGGTTGTTTGATGGGCATTCGTTTAACATATGTATATCACCGCTCCTCTTTTTTTACGTCGTCCTTTACTGTTCATGCAGTGAGACTATGGAATCAGTTACAAACCAATATAAGACTCGCTCCGTCCTTGGCATGCTTTAAGAAGCGACTGCAAAAAACTCTTAATTTCTAGTCAGTAAAATAACGTATTTCATTTCTGATTTTTATTTTCCTTTCCTCTCCACCATCCTTTCCTTTTCTTTTGATTGATGATATCTCACTTTATATGAAAAATAATGTTCTTTTCTTGTCCGTCTTTGTAGGGTTCGTGGGCATATGCTGACGTATATGTTTATGGATTTCGTGGGGATGGATTCATTTGAATGATTTATGGAATATTTTTCGTGGAGTCATTTGAATGATTTATGCAACCATGTAATCTGCTTCATTTACTTTTGTCTGGTTGGTTGGAAGAGATTGCCGCCTGGTAATAAGCCCGCCAGATTGTATTTGCAATAAAAGTGTTAAATAAATGAAAATAAATAAATATATTATTTATTAATTCTACTGTAAAACAATCTGGCGGGCTTATTGCCAAGTGGCAATTTCTTCCGACCAACCAGAGAAAAATAAATAAAGGAAGTAACATGGTCGCAAAAAATATTCAAATCGTTATTCACCTGTACATAATTTATTGAAAGTATACATTATAAAAATAAATGTGATGTATCATCAATCAAAGGAAAAATGATGGGATGGTGGAGAGAAAAATAAAATCGGAAATGAAACACGTTACATTGCTGACTTTATTTTTTTTTTAATTCAATCGCTTTTTAGAACATGACATTTATGAAGCAAGTCTAACATTAGTTGGTAACTGGTTACAGGGTCTCACAACATGGACAGTAAAGAACGACGTTTCTCACGAGGGTCTTGTACACGGTTAATTTTGTCGTAGAGATTTGGTATGACTTCAGTTGGAGTGTGATGCCAAAGTTATTTCAGCTTATCTCATCGTTCATATTGTCGGTATCGATCTCCAGCGATCCAAAATATCTGAAGCTCTCGACAGTTTAGAATTTGTATACGAGACAGGGCAGTACTCCTAATTCGAAATTCCACGATTTCGTTTGGAATAACCATCTCATCCCACCCGCCGTCTCTATTCTCCTCGATGGACTGAAGTGGCCCCCGATCTAGTTTGGAATTTGGCCGATAATTAAAGCATTACGACCGGACGGTGGGCCAACAACGCAGGCATGGGTAAATTGGCCGAAGCCGCGGGTCGGGCATCCGGAGCGATTCCCACAATAAAATCGTAATTATTGCCTGTCTTACTGCGTACAACTAACTCTAAGGTTGTTATTGCTCCAGACAGTTGTCAGTAACAGTCGTTTCGTAGGATCTTTAAAGATTCATTTAGACTACAGCATGAAACTTGAACATCGAAAAGAAATTATTCGCCATACTTATGCCCTCACAAACAGTCGTTTACGTCACAAACTGTGGTAACTCTATTTTTAATAATAAAATGATAATTTGTATAGCGCCGTTTAGACTGTAGATTCTCCTCAGTAGTGCTCTAACTAGAGATTCGAGCCCACTATTATTGAAAACTTAAAAGTTATAACAAAAAAAACAGTTGAGTTTAAGGATAAGAAGGCAATGCCTGCTGCTATTAGACTTCTCCAACGTCTACATATTTTGAGAAAAACATATTTGGTAAGAAAACGGCAGAAAACCTACCAAGATAAGATGAACTACAAAAAACCTATTATTGATCTTCCGATATATCATACAATAGTTACACGTTCGGTTTTAGGTGAAGTGGAGTGCATGTTCATAAATAATCATAAATTTTGATGAGAATTTCCAAAAAGACATGTGTTCGAGTGATTCCTAAAGCTGCACACTCCACTCATATATTTAACATTTTTATTACGACAAAAACCGATCTAATTGAAATATTTATTGAGAAAACGATCTAACAAAATTAAAGATCATTCATTAAATATTACACAATAATAATATAACAGTTGCAACAACAATATAAATATTTTATAAAAATGAAAAATACAACTCGAAATGTGAACCCGAACCATTGTTTTCTTAAAACGTATAGACACAAAACGCAATCTGTTGCCCAGTAAAGTTACTCATGGCGACTAAAATTATCAGAACCGGTCAGAATGTAGAAAAAACAGATCAACAATATATTGCAAGAACGACCGAATCGAAGCATAATAATCGTATAATATACATAAGAAGATGGGTGAAATTGGAAGCAGTGTCCGAAATATAATATTATATAATATTGGGAAAATCAAAGGCGAAGGTTTACGTTTCACGCTGTATGCAAAATGACGGATAAAATATTGAAATGGAAATACTGTACTTTATTGAAATAAAAAAATTGTTTTCATTTCAAGATGCCCTACACTTGGAACCAACTAAACATATCACATTCATTTCTTTGACGTACCTGGTTGCACTTAATAATGTGCAGAATCTTTGTGTTGAAATTTGCTAGTTCGAAACCCATGCTGTGGTTCTCTGAAATAGCAATAGCATTTTCAGCTTATTTTCTAGGGTGTGCTGATACCAATAACATTGGCCAAATCTATTATTTAAAAAAAGATACCGTTTCCTAATAAAGCCTTGCTACTTTTGGTATATGTCTCGCTTTCATCATATATATAATATACAATTCAACCTGGCAAGCAATCTCTTCCAATCAGAATGATGTTAAAAGGGCCTTTAATGATAACCAGACTACAACCCTTTTTGGATTTATTAAAACCATACCAATCAAGGAATAGACTTGAAATATTATACAATGGAATATTATGTACAGTTTTAGGAATTTCCAAATAGCTAAAAATCTAATGAATAACAATTTATTATATAAGGTTAAAACGTTAACACTATGTAGGTTTAAATACACTGAAATTGTATTGTTTGAGCTCCCCTGATGAAGACGTAAAAACTTTGAAACCGGTAAAATCATCCCATTATTTAAATTAGAAAAAATTATGTTTTAGCAAATCAATTTTAATCACAATATCATTTAAAATTTAAAACAGGGAAGAAAAATCACGTGTGTCCCTAAGAGACAAAATAAGAAGCTCACGCATTCGTGGAAGCCTGGGTGTTACAGACATCAACAGCAAGATGGAGGGGAGGCGATTGAGATGGTATGGGCACGTTGGACGCAGAGCACCCGATCACATTGTGAACCAGGCAATCTCCATGGATCTTCCTCGAATAACAACCAGAGGAAGACCAAAGAATTCATGGGTGGTGCAAAAAGATAACCTGATACAGAGGCACGGCCTGGAGGACGTAGTCCGGCGCAGAAGAGCATACAAACTGAGGACGAGGAGAGCTGACCCCAACAGTCTTCGCAGACAATGGGTTGGGATGGAGCCAGGGAGAGATAACTATTGCCAAAATATAAATATTAAAGGAAGTGAAATTTTATTATTGCCAAAAGTGAAAAGTACAATTGTTTATATTTCAAACCACAGTCACACTTTTTTAAATAAATAATAATACATTTTACTATAGCCAAAAGTGAAAAGTACAACTGTTTGTACGAGTATTTCAAACCACAGTCACACTTTTTTAAATAAATAATAATACATTTTACTATAGCCAAAAGTGAAAAGTACAACTGTTTGTGATAAAAACCACGATTAGTTAGACAAAAATAAAATAAAAGAGCATACAAACTGAGGACGAGGAGAGCTGACCCCAACAGTCTTCGCAGACAATGAGTTGTGATGGAGCCAGGGAGAGAGAGAACAGGGAAGAAAAATCACGTCTTGCAGCTACAGTAGCGCCCGAGCGTGTCCTGATACCAAGGTTCGCAAGACATCACATTTGGGCTATATATTACGTGATAAATACATTGTTACGTCTCATAATTGAAGGGAAGGTCGAAGTATAAAAAAATGATCAATCTCTTGACCTCGCAACATCAGGGATCACAACTGGACTAGACATTGAATTATTTGAGAAGTCATTGTCATTGCTGGGCCTCGTAGCTGAGAATCCCCTCGCTATTCCTACGTCAAGTCAGTTGAGGAAAGCGAAGCTGTGTTGTTGATTTTTTTAAGTGAGTATGCCGTTGCACACCAGCTAACTCTCCGCTGTATTGGATTCAATGGCACACCGAAGTGAAACGATTGGAGCACACCAGCACGTTATCTTTCTTTTTTGAAAGAATATATACGAGAGTTGCTACTTAAGTTTTGAGATATGGCAACACCAGTGTAGATAAGTCAAATCTGATATCAGCATCGTAAAGTTTGACGTTTTTAATGGTATACGTGCTCAGAAAGTTTTGTCATGCGAGTGATATTTGTGTTGTTTACAGTGACGAAAAATTCATCTCGGTCAAAAATGGAATTAAATCGTGAACATTTTCATGCGATGATTTTTTATAATTTTCGACGTGGACTAACTCAACAACGGTGTGCCGATCAACTCGCTTCGACTTTTGGTGATGAAGCACCATCCCGGGCCACTGTGTTTTGCTTGTTTTCCGAATTCAATCGTGGTCGTAGTTTGCTCCAGGACGAATTTCGTGAAGGTCGCTCAAAATCGGTTGTTGTGCCAGAAAACATCGATGCTGGGCGTGAACTGATATTGCAAGATCGTCATGTGACTTATCGTGAAATTTAGGCATTTTTGGGCGTTAGTTCCACTCGCATACATTCAATATTGCATGAACATTTGGCCAGCAAAAATATTTGTTCGCGTTGAATACCGCATAATTTGACAATCGCTCAAAAAAAGACTCGTGTCGATTGATCCAAATTTGGAAAAAAATCGATCGCGGTACTTCAAAAGACGTCTATAAGATCGTAACAGGCGACGAATCATGGATCTATGCATACGAGTATATGATCAAAGTCATTGGTTTGAGAAGTACCAATGAAAAGGTTGCAGACCCCGGAAATGCATACCTACGTGGTTTCATAACAGACGTACAAGAAACCTGAGACAATAATTTCGGGTCCATAAGTCACGCCGACTTCAGTCCCACTGTGCAGTGTGTGTTTTACGAATCGGATTATCGGCTGTTAAGCTTGTGATGTTGTTAAGTTTGTAAGGTTGGAAGGCCGCACTCGTAATTAGATACGTAGACTTCGTACGCGACCGAGAGGGAAAGCCTGGTATCTACTATTGACGGCTAGTTACATAGACCATCGATAAAGATAATTTTAATTACTTTTTTGTGTTTTTAATTTAATTGATTAACTTTGTATCATTAATTAAAAAGAACACTCTGGAATAAATTGGGCATCTAGAACAAGTGAATGAAGAAAGACTAACAAAACAAATATGTAGCGCAAACATGAGTAAAAAGCCCTTAAGGAGTGTTTGCTTTCTGAACGGCACAATATAAATTATCATTTTATCATTATTATTATAAGGCGTGTTAGAGGAAGACCAAGTAAACAATGGTTGGATCAAATGTATTATAATTTGAAAGAAGAAAATGTAGAAGGAAAACCAGACAAATTGTGGGAGTTCTATGAAAATATGTATGCGGAAAAAACGATGGATGTGTCTTGATACCACAGTCTGGCGCTCTATGCTCTCTCCATACACCCCTGACAGGGAATTGGCGTGATTGTTTGTACTATATGTAACATTAATTAATATGAAATTTAAACTATCATCATCACCTTCGAGACATGTCCCTTTTATGGTAGCCAGAGAGAATTTATTGATCTCCAATTCATTATATACTAGCATACATCTTCCTCTTCTGTCACGTTCATACAACTCGTCATGGTTACTCTCGTATTATGTCATCTAACCGATTATTTAAATAAGACTTTCATTCTTACTGACATTTAGAGCGGATAGATGAACTAATAAAACAAATATATACTGAAAATGTGAGTGTAAGACGTGGTAAAGAAAAACCAAAGAAAGTATGGTTGGATAAAGTAAATAATATTTTGAAAGAAGGAAAAGTAAGAGATTGTATGAGCTGCATGAGAAGATTTACCGATGTGGAAGTGGCGAAATATGATTGTCGAGATAGGAGTCTGGCGTTCTATCATTTCTGCCTACACCACCCAATAAGTGGCGCAATAACATATATGTAATTTTTTAATATACGAGTACTAGTAAATACATATTTGGAATGATTATAATCAGAATTTGTTGAGGTATATTTAGATATCAGAATTTGTTGAGGTATATTTAGATATTGTTGAAGTATATTTAGATATCAGAATTTCTTGAGGTATATTTTGAGATCAAAACTTCAAATTAAAAAAGACAGATGTAGATATTTTTTTAGTTACCGCAAGTGATCAAATCGATAGCCGTTCTCGTTCATACATTACTGATAGCGTGGAATCGCAAACATTACTTGCTTTGTTTTGGTATTTGGGCGCATTCTCTTTCTCTTAATTAATTAACTGTCGCCGGTTTTGTACCATAAACGTTATCTTTGATGTGTCTCTACAAAAAAAATCAACTGGCATGAGATCTGGAGAGCGCGTGTGTATTCAATGCTACCTCTATTGTTTGACAAATTTTCATGATGACAGGTGGAGATAGTGGGGAGGTGCACCATTTTGCTGGAAATAAAAGTCGTTCTCATATTTAAACTCTTAATTAATGCGTGATTTGTCAAATTCTTGCAGCAAGTTCAAGTAAGTGTAAAAGTGTCGATACATTTTTTTGGTACAACCTTTACACGCATATATGTAAAATTCTTGGAGTTATCTTTGAATATGGATCCAATGCTACGAAATAGCGTTATTTAAATTCCTAGTGTTTTTGCTAAAAGAACTTCAAGTTTTCCTTCTTAAAGTTTTCATATGAATTAAATTTTACACAAAAGACTAGGGGAAACAAAATTTAAAGTAATCTTTGTCTCTTCGTCATATTTCGCAAATAGTCCTCTCCCAGCCTCCTGGACTAGTTTCCTTTATGGTCTTCGGGAGTAAATTATTATAACAATATAGGCCTTTTTTCCTCGCGAAGGTAAAATCTTAATTGTTGCCAGAGACGTAGCTTCTGATAGCGAGCCCTCCCTCGATGCGAATATCTTCCGCCCTCGCTGTAACTGCCAATAGAAAGGGCCTTTAGGCTGCGTCCTTGTTTCCAAAATTAATTCCAGTTTCGCCGTTAATTTCCAGTCTCAAGGATATTACAACATTAAAGTGAAAGTATGGCAGCCGAAGGAGCTCTGAGGTGACCAAATTTTCGAAAGTTCTCTCGAGAGATCACGCCCAGAGGCGAGATGAATTTGAAACGATTTTTGTCGTTGCCTCGTTTTAACAGAATTTTGTCGTTGCCATGATGAATTTCGATCAAATTTTGTTGCTAATTTAATTTATATCCAAAAAACTTGTTGAAGTTTCAATAATTTTATTAAATTGAGATAAGATTTATTTTATTATACGAGTACCAGATACTAATATACATAAAATAACGTAATTTCCCTGTTGGGGTAGACAAAGAGGACGAACGCTAAACTTTCCTATCTCAATATAAATACTTCTACGATTTCACCGACTTTCTCTAATACCTTTCCTTCTTTCAAAAGTTAATTCACTTGATCCAACTATACTTTCCTTAGTCTTCCTCTCACACGTTTTCCACTCACTATATATATTTGTTTTGTTGGTCTTTTTTTATTCATTCGTTCCTCATGCCCGAACCATCTCAGAGAAGTTTTCTTCATCTTACACAGCAAATCAGCCTCAGTTCTACATATTGCAATAGTCCGGAACTAACTCAGCTTGTTGTGTAGTAGGTTCTTTGTAGGCTGGCCAAATATTTTATTCTATAATAAAGTAGTTACAACAAATTATTTGTACTACTCCTGCATAATAAGACTACAATTATTGGGCAATCAATATGGGCATTGCACGTACTTACATATCACTTATCATACGTGAATAAAGGGAAGAATGTGTTCTTGCCGGAATGAATTGTGTAAAATACATGGGTTTTCATTGTAATTGTGTTGTGTTCCGCATATAGTGTTTTTTTTCTATTGTATACATGGCAATGTTGAGATTTATTTGTAGTATTTTTGTATATTTTTTTGGTATTTCAAATGTCATTTAATCGTGGCAATAAAATAAAAGATAAACGATTTAAATTCACGACTTTAAAAGATTTTAAAGAAAGGTGCAAAATGTACTAAAGTTTGCAATATTTATTTTACACATACACACATACAATAACACCATATCTCTGTCGCAGTAGGCAGAGACGACAGAGAGCTAGACTTTCCTATCTCGACGCACATCCTCATACAACTTCGATGATTTCATTATTCACCCATATATCGCATTTACTTTATTTTCTGTCACCACAGCTTTGGATTTATCCTGAGATATTTCTCTTCGCATCTCTCATACAATTTACTTATCACACTCTGCAATTCATCTTCACTTTCCACTTACACTACCATATCATCTGCATACAATAATCCGCATACGTTCCCATTAGACATTTGTATACCACCGATTAACCTCTGTAACATAGTTCTTTCAAACATGAGTCTTAAATTGAAATATTGAACAACCGTGATCATGTAACGTATCCTTGTTTCACACCTTTCGAAATATTAAACCATTAAATCAAGGTACCATTCACTCTAATAGATGTTCTACTTTCCACGTATTAATTTATATTAAACTCTATACTCATTCAATATTTTATAGCTTGTCCTTTATCACGCGGTCATATGTTTTTCCAAGTCCGCAAACAATAAAATACTATTTTTTATATATTTTTCTCCAAGCAGAAGCAAAGACAAAATCCGATCCACGATCTTCAATTTAAAAAGGCACACTGAGCATCCCACACTTTCTTTTCACTATTTCTATCAGAATGTCTTCCATATACTTTATTTTTAGTCTTATATTTATTTTAGAAGACCAAATAAACAGTGTTGACTCAATAAATAACAATGTTTATAAACATCCATAGTGTTAATTGCCTTAACCATAGATAAAACTAAGAAAGATTACATGAACATCGTAACGCTGACTACAGAGCCTGTCAGACATTTTATAGTATCCAGTCTTTAATAAGATACGCGTTGGCTTATCTGCAGTTCCTAGAACTCTTTTTTGTCCCCAAGCCCTAATTGAATGCATTTGGAATGGATAACTGACAACGTTCAATGGATTTTTTTATATTAACTGTCTTAACATAATACTAAAATCATAATTATTTCAAACATTATATTATTATTTACGTGCTATGTATTCATATCAATTAAAAAAATGCTAAATTTATCATGAAACTAGGCCATTGTTGTCCTTGGATATTCTTACAATATTTTCATTGAAATAAATTGTTCAAAACCAGATAACAATACATTTTAATCTAAGTGTCTGTTCACGTACTTTCTATGGATATGGAAGAACCTAAGGATGTATGTCGAGATAGGAAAGTATGTCCTCTCCGCTTGCCCGACAGGGAAACGGGATGGTAACTATGTATGTACATTTTTTTGTTTATATTTTACTCTAATAACAAATTGCATACTAGTAAATTGCTGGATGAGAAAGAGTATATTGAGGAAATTTGGACATGTCGAACGAATGGATAACGGAAGACTTGATAAAACAAGTTGACAAAACTCATGACAAGATTTATTTATTTATTAATAAAATAAATTATACGTAAGTGTCATGTGTCTACTGCCAGCGCATGTTAATCTTATCTATACTCTCATTCACCCCCAATATATTATGCAACCAATGTACCATTTATCTAAGAACCTATAAATATTAACATTATCTGTAACACGATATAAACACCAAAACCGATGTTATCTTATCGATGTTCTTATCCACATTAAAATAAATATTATATGTTATGTAAACCCTTGTCAAACTTATCGGTGCTAACCATGTACTAGATCCTATAAATATTAGCGTTATTACATTAGTGTCAACCTACTCGATGTATTATATTTAAGTTTATCATCTCGCCGGTGGTTATCTCCCCAAATTCAATAAAGATTTGGTATCACTAAATGGGAGAAGCTGCGACGAGAGATAAATCACTGATATCGATTTGACCTTAAGGGCAAGGATAACATAACCGAAACATTCCTTTCTAATCTAACGAGGAGTCGTGGTATAGTTATCTTTGCTTTAAATAGGACGCCATATTTGAGGCGACATCATTATTCTTAAAGCCACTACTATGTAAAGATCATAGCTATTACTATTTATGTAATACTGTTAATATTATACATCAGTGTAATTCAACCTTCATACAAATAAAACTACACAGTTGAAATTCTAAAAGTGTTTTCGTTGCAAAAGGCCATAACATAAGTGTCCATTACGACAGGAGTTTGAGTACTTGGGCTTGTAAGAGGAATGATTTGTGGAAAAGGTTTGTGTGAGCTCTTAAGTGTGATGTTTTTTGTTGTTTTATGTTTATATATTTTTTTTTATGATTATGTGCGGTATATTGTGGGATGAATGTTTTTGGTCTGTCTGGAGTGATGAAGTGTGAGGGGTTTGATTTCGCGTGATGTATACATATGTAATTGAGTGTCATTGTTTGTCAGGTTGATGAGAATGTGCAACGGGGTATTATGAAATAAAAAATCGGAAAGAAGTATTGATTTTTTTTTCATGCTATATGTCCTCAGTGAAATACAGACAAAAGCCTAGTTTACTCGGGACACAACAAATAAAAGGCAACAAACCCAGATCCATTAAAATTATATGTCCAAATTAAATTACCTGTTGTTTTTTTCGCAAATTATGTATATTTCTTGTCAAGTGTAAAATAAATTTATAAAAAACAAATTATAACTTAAAAAGCAAATGGATAACGTATTCATATCCTCTAAAAAATTTTACATATTGTTATACGTACATATTTCAAGATATAATGCTTAAACATACCAATGCACAAAAAAGTAATCGACAATACAAAACTACAAAATACAACTTTAAAAAATTAAAAATACATTATCTCTCAAGGGTGTATGAATGTGGAGAGAGCGAATGTTGTATGCTTGGGAAGAAAATTTTGGAGATCTGTTTTTTTCTGCCTACCCCGCAAGGGAAACGGTGGGATGATATGCATGCTTGTGTATATCTTCATTGTATCTATACTTGTTTAAAAAATATATCAATAATAAAAATCGCTAAAAAAATCTGTTCGAAGGTCCAAATAATCGATTTTAAAATCACTTGAATTATCCCATTTTTTCGTATTTTTAGAAAAAAAAAATTTAAATGGACTCCAGTTTAGTTAAAGAGCTCGTCATGTAATAATGCGCGCATTAGACGTGTGCAAGTATTGTTGCCCATCAACGTGTGGTACTATTTCCATCATAAACTTTGGCGAACTGAGAGTTTCTTGAGTAGCCTGTTGAGAGTTTCACTTGTATACGTCAAGGTGAACACCAACATGTACTGTCATTATCATGTATTATGTATTCTCAGTTTTGCTACTTTTTATATAGCGCAATTGTTGTTCAAGTTTTGCTAATTTTTATACAGCGCGATTGTTTTATATAGCGCAATAGTTCTTCAATCGCAACATGAAGTGCTCCGTTTACCTTGTTCCCAGTCGCTACCCACTTTTGCACTTGATACATGTATCTTTTTTGAAAAAATATAAAACATAAACTAAAAATCCTTCGTGTCGAATCTTTAAGATAGTTTTATAACAAATATGGACCTGTTGCAGAGATAATTGCGCTCGTAATATAACAACTTTAACATTTGTTCCCCAGAGGCGGCAACTGGTACAGAGACCCTGACTGACAGGTGCAACCCAAATGCAATTCACAAGAAATCCTTGCACAAGTGAAATCACTTTTCTGCGGGCTTCGACATACCTTCACCTGACAAGTAGCACAATTAACTGTTGAATATATACACTAAAAGATTATACGTCCTACCGAATTTTTTTATTTTTATTTATTTATTAAAATGTTTACATAATTTTACACAAGACAATGGGAGAGAAACGTGGACGAGAAACAAGATGAAAGGAGTCGAATAAATGCTGTATAAATGCATCTTTCTTTATTTTATATAATTGGGTTAAACCTATGTCAGTGGTTAAATAAATTTAAAAAAAAAATGTCATCACCATCGAGCCATGTCCTTGTTAAGGTAAACAGAGAGATCAGATCTCCACTTTATTCCATACTGGCACACATATTTCGCTTCTGCCGCATTTATATACCTTGTAATTCATATTCTCCTATTATTATATAAAAGTTATCCACTTTTTCAAAATTGTGTTACAGTTATGCGCTGGAACCAGCTGCCAACTAATATATGACTCGCTCCACCGTCGGCGTGTTTGAAACAGTGGCTCAAAAACCATTATATTTACCTTCAGTGACTTAGTGGGTTTCCTGGTTCCCCCAATAACCTCTATCTACTGGCCGCAAATCATTTTTTTATATTAATTATATTAAGATCGTCTCTTTTCTCTTCTTTATCTATTCATCTTACTATTCTGTGGTTTAAAGTTTCATTTTCTTTATCTTCTTCTTCAGTTTCAATCCTGGGGATTGGTTAGCAGCAAAGCTCTGCATCACCTCTTCCCCTCCGCTCGATCTTCAGCGATCATCTTGAGGTATGTATAGGAGGTCCAGTCCATATCGTGGCATATTTGCTCCAGATACTCCCAGCGAGGACGCCCTCTGCCAATCGATCACTCAATCATTCACTCCAGTACATTGTGCAGGAGATTTTCATGTCGCAGCATATGACCCATTCATTATGCACGCCTTTCCGATATGGTGTTTGACAGGTGCCTGGTTTATTCGATCCTGCTGAGAGCCTCGTCATTTGTAATGTGGTCTCTCCAGGAAATCCTTATGATTCGTCTATAGGTCTACGTCTCGAAGGCTTCTAATCTTTTTCGATTCCTATGCACCATGTGTCGCAACTATATATCAAAATGCTCCACACATATGTTTTGACCAATTGTTTGCGGAGCTTTAGGTCTATGTTGTTAGATTCGAAAATCTTTGATTTCTTATTAAAGGCGAGTTTTGCTTGGTGGATGCGACTGTCAACCTCTCTTTTTGTACGGCCATCCCATGTGATCTTGCCTCCAAAATAAACAAACTCTTTTGCGTTCTTAAGTACAGCTCCTGACATTAGTATGTTCATTTGATATTCATCTCTGCCGACGGTTATCACTTTTGTTTTGTCCTTGTTTATTTTCATGATGAACTTGGTATTTAGGACACTCTCCATAGTTTCCAAGATCTCCTTTAGTTCTTTTTTGCTATCGGCGATCAGGGCAATCTATTTTCTTTATATAAAGCTCTAATTTGAATATGTCACCCAACACTGGAAACGAAAATATTGAACGATTTTCTAATTGGTTTGAAATAGATTACTACTCTTTGGCAATAAACCTGTTGAATTGTTCACAATAAAGGATTTAAATAAATATTTTTTTTTAGTATTATTGTATAAATGCAAACACTATAATATGAAAACCTAATAAACATCTCAATGTTGCAAAAGGTACGTAATTTTTTTCGTATCCTCTACATTTTTTTGTTAAATAAATCAAATTGATTCTCAGGGGGGAAATTGACCGACAAAATGCCATACAACAAGTATTGACAGCATCGCCAACAAAACAATTTAACATCCTTTCAGGTTCTAGATTTGCAATCTGCTGTTATTTAGCATCCATGTACACCTAAACCTCATATTACAAAAAATATAATTTTCTAGAAAATTATCCGTAAATTGAAATTCCGTACGAGTTATATTTTCAGATATGAATTTAAAAATTCTCTCCAGTTATTCTAATTAAATGTGTTCTCCTACATTATAATTAATTCGTAACTAATAATACGGAACTAATTTTTTTCCAATATGAAGTTGTGCTTTTTTTTGTGCTTGTTTTTGTGCTTTTTCATGCTATCGTCGTGTTATTGCTACTTTGAAACCTCACTCGTTCGCTGTGATTGACGCTATCGTCTCTTCCTTTTAACATATGTAGCTCTTTTTGCAGCTATCTTAACATTTTAATCCATAATAATAAGTCTGTAATACTATACGTTAAAATTGTGTCTTGTAAAAACAATAAAAACGTACATTACGAGGTTATTTAAAAAAAATATTGAGTTAAATCCGTTTACGCAATGAAACTGAAAATCATAAATAATGTAAAATTTGAATGAAACAAAACTCAGAACTAAGTATAAATGTTATTACGAGAAAACTTTATATTTACAATTGACAGCAAAATTCAATTATATACTCGTATATAGCAATAGTATAAAGACGACCTCCGTGACCTAGTTGGAAAGACGTATGTCTCCCAGCCCGGAGGTTGTTGGTTCAAATCCCGTTTGAACCCAGATTATTTTTTAAATGATTCCAGTCTGGTTTATCTTCAAGGCCATTTTAACATATTTCTTATTGGTTGGAAGAGATTGCCACATGGCAATAAGCCCACCAGGCTGTGCTGTATATAACGAAAGTGTCATACAGTACAGTACAGTATAAAGTAAGTGCGAGTGATATGTGAATCTAATAATTGAGTGTTAGTATTAAAAATGTTAGAAGAATTTAGCATGCTCACTCATTATAAATTGCTTTCTAGTTTTAATACTTATATTTTTCAGTTTAACAGTAAAATCATCTCTATTTAATAACATATTATTTGTCATTTTTATATTATGTCTTGTAATCATATCAAGAAGGTACGGGGCAGCTGTCAAATAATATTTGGAAAGTAAAAATGTTCTATCTACGACATTAATAAAATGTTCTATCTACGACATTAATAAAATGTTATATCTACGACATGATTAAAATGATAACTTTTAAACTGTAATTATGTCAACACCTAATTTTATATACGGGCGTAAGTACAACCGATTTTATGTTATTTGATGATAATCTTCATAGATACGAGTATCTTCCCAAACAACAGAGTCACCTATCGTCTGATCACGGGTCGTCTTAAACCAGTCCCATTAAATAAGATGTATGATACATCTTCGATGGATTGCTCCTCCAAAAATCAGAAGATATATTAGAAACAACTCTGAGTAATCCAAGCAGCCCAATTGATGATTTTTTTACAATTTGGCTGCCCTGAAGGAACTAAAAGTCGATTGACAGTCTGAACAGAAGTTGGGACAACCAAGACCAGCATGAAAAAATAGAAAATGTTACGTGATGGATCGTCTATCTGTATCTGTAGTGAGGAGCAATCCATGTACAGTGCCTAAGGAGCCCTGTATATTGCACCGAAGATTATCTAATTCGTGGAACTGTGTCCAGGTGACGGAATTCTGGACGGAAATAATTTGATATATATGACACCATAAGAAGAAGAATAAATAAAAAAAATATGGAAGCGATTATTTTCCACATAATAATCCCCAATTCGTTTTATTTTTCAATCATGCAATCACAAATTTAAACTGTTTTAAAAATAACTAAGGCAGTAGAAAGCCATTAAAATAATAAAAATATAGCCATGGCACGTTTCAAAAATTAGATGCAATTTTCTAAATACTTAATATACCTTTTTTTTGTAGAACAGGCATAATTTATTAAGTTTATTCGTAGTCAATCCTATATTTTTTATACAGACAACTAATGAATTTCGAGTAAACATCGTATCTAGCGAGTGTTAAAAATGATGTGTAGAGTATGAATATTGGGTACTTCCCTACATCTACATACGTGTATGTATTAAAAAAAATGGGCAAAAATACTTACCAAGATAAAATCAAGTACAAATAGAGTAATCGTAGAGTTTGAAATATATCATAGAAATATAATAGAATGCTACATGTATGTATGTGTACATAGTCGTTTTCATAAATGTTTATAATAAAGACTTTAAAAAACGTTTCGTAAAATATTTTCACCATATAACGAATTCATAGCATTAATATTTCGATTCGTTACACAAGATAGCGTAAACAAAGGTCTCGGTGTACTCGTTTGTTCAGACAAGAATGCAGGGATTAATGCAACTTAATTAAAATAACTCTGAAACCAGATTTTTAAAAACATGTCCTTACTTTTTGCAACGCTTTTCCTTTTTGAACCATAGATAAATCAAACAAAAACACAATAAATACGACGATTTTCGAAATAATTAAATAGTTTATTTCGTATCGGTTATTTTATGTACGGAACAAGTTTTCTCATTAATTAGTTTAATAAAAACTCGACCGTCTTACCCGTAGTAACGGGTTTTTTTTATTTTGCTATTGCAAATGTCATATTTTTATTGCGCAATATTTATAAAATTAATGACATTTATTTTAAGTTAACGTTCGTTTTCTCGAGTAATATTTAAATTAGATCGATTTTTGTCTGCCTCAAAGTGTTAAGATATGGATGGCGTCTGCAGCTTTACGAAACACTTGAAGACATCCCTTATTGTAAAGCCTTATATTATGGATAGACGCTTATCCTATTGTTTAGTCCATAAAGTGAACCTCCTGTCTTATTACCAGGATCCATAAACTATAATATTAGATGTATAACATTGTACATACAAGGCATTAGAGATTTCTTAAACTAAATATAATATATTATCGTTGTCTTCATTTTTTATTGGACACGCTTCAAATCTTTGCAGATAAGTGAAACGTGAAAGAAGTAGTTTCAATTTATTCATCCAAAATAACACATCGATCAATAAGTCCCAGGACTAACCAACAGATGGCGCCTCTAATAACAAATCCATACCATTCTCAGTTAGTACCAAGCTTTAGAAGTTATGTGTAAAACTTTCATGACATTCCGACATTGTGTCATTGAGTTACAGTGGTTTTAGTGACGCCACTTTTGCTATTTTCAAAACAATGGAAAAAACCGAATTTCGTGGGTTGATAAAACATTGCTTTTTAATGGGAAAAAATACCGTTCAAACTCAGCGATGGCTTGAAAAGTGTTATCCGGGCTCTACTCCATCGAAAACAACCATTTGTCAGTGGTATGCTGATTTCAAACGCGGTCATACAGACACAAATGATGCTGAACGCTCTAGTCGTCCAAATGAGGCTGTTACACTAAAAAACATTTTTAAAAAACCCTCAAAATCGTGATGGAAGATTGCAAAGTAAAGTTGCATGAGATAGCTAACATCCTGAATATATCATTTGGTAGTGTTTACACTATTTTGCATGAACATTTGGTCATGAAAAAGCTTTTTTCGAAATGGGTGTCGCGTTTGCTCACAATTGAACAGAAACAACAACGCATCGATGATTCAGAACGCTGTTTGGTACTGTTTACGCGAAATAAACAGGACTATTGGCTGTTCGCAGGCTGGCCCCCAGTGACTGTTGGCTGTTCGCAGACCTCAAAAAGATGCTCCAGGGAAAGAGATTTGGCTCCAATGAAGAAGTGATTGCCGAAACTAACGCCTATTTTGAAACCAGAGATAAATCGTTCCACACGGCTGGCATAGAAAAGTTAGGAAAGCGTTGGAATGAATGTATCGCTCTTGAAGGAGACTATGTTGATGAATAAATAAGAATTTTGGCAAACAAATGTTGTTTTAGTAGTTAGTCAGGGGACTTATTGATCGATGTATTATATGTTATCTGAGCACATTTATTTTCATTTTTCGACTTAAAATTTATATGTATGTACATCATTTTATATTTGTGATAAAATTTGGACTCATATCAGCTTTTCTCTTTTTTTTCGCTGACAGTTAATCTAAGGTGGTATTTGTAGATTTACATTTAATTTTTTTCTGACATTTATTTATTTTCTGTTATTTTTTTCTTAACTTACATCTACATGGGTGTAAGCTGAAAAACATCTGATGTCCTCGCGGCTGAGCTCGCCATATAATATATTGGTGGAGTGTATTTCTCGACCGTGGAGATGTTGTGAAAAAAGCCCAGACATTTTGATAACTTCTTCCTTAAATGTATTATCTGATATTTATCTTGAAATATGTGTGCACTATGTGTGATTTTGAAATGTATTTATATATACATACTATGTTGCTATCAATATGAATAATCTTTTGAATATTTTTTACGACCATGTAACTTGCTTTATTTACATTTGTCTGGTTGTGAAAGAAATTGCCGCCTGGTAATAAACCCGCCGGGTTGTATTTACGAAGTATTAAATAAATCAATTGACCTATATTTATTTATTTACCCTTTGCGCTTACACTCTTAATTGAAAAGATATGAAAATATATCTCTCACCAAAATGGGTATACTAAGGGTCCATAATGCCCGAATTCCTTAGATACATATGCACTAGGGAGGAAAGAGGGCACTATGACGTTCCATTCCGTAAATATATCTTCGTGAAAAACTGCATTATATTTCATTGTACAAATCACCTTAATAATATGTTTAAGAAAATGTGTATTTACCATCAACTTCCTACTTTTGAAAGCATATTTTCGATCTTTACCATCAACTCCCGACTTCCAAGTGCATATTTTCCATCTTTACCATCAACTTCCGATTTCCAAGTGCGTATTTTCCATCTTTACCATCAACAGCCGACTTTCGAATTCGTATTTTCCATATTTATCACCAACTCACGACATCCGGCATAACACTTCTCAAAATTTATAACTAAGAATGAACACCTATACACTTATGTTACACTACATTCCACCTAAAGTCGAATGTGTTACTTTCACATATCGGAAAATCTACAAAGGTTTCTTTTTAGCTCGTTTTACTTTGGTAAGTTTTTTGAGGTTTTCAAATATGTTTTTCTAAACATGTGCTGATGCGGGGAAATCGCTACTCCAATTACCACAGCCAAAAACCTTTCTATTCTTACATACAACTTGTTTCTTTTTTGTAATATTTTTAATCTGTCGATAATAGTGGGTTCAAATCCTGAGTCAGCGCCCTTAAGGAGAACTCTCTATAGCATTGGTTTCCTAAGAAAGTGGTGTCGTTATATAGCGCACATAACAAAACATTGTCTATGCAAACCATATGGCGTGGTTTCCTAGAGAGCGTTGGTTGTGTCGTTATATAGCACACGTAACAAAACATTGTCTATGCAAGCCAATGGCGTTGGTTTTCTAGAGTGCGTTGGTTGTGAGTGTAATGTCAAATAGCAATGCTGTCATTTGCATGATGACCGTGATAGCGGAGCAAACAGTCGTGGAACGATTTTTCCCGTGTAGCGGACACCGTTTTATAATAAAAAATAAGTGCAAACGTAATTTGGACCAGCGAAAATGACGAAATATTTATTGATTTTGTAAGAAATAATGAAGTTTTATATAATGTGAATAGCAAAGACTATCGAAAAGCCCAGTTGAAACAAAATATGAGGAATCAGATTTGGTTTCCACTGACAGTTGTGGGTTCTCATTTCTGCGCGACGCAAACGTAATCTAATTTGGACCAGCGAAAATGACGAAATATTGATTGATTTTGTAAGAAATAGTGAAGCTTTATATAATGTGAAGAGCAAAGACTATAGAAAAGCACAGTTGAAACAAAATATGTGGAATAAAGTTTCCAACTGACAGTTGTGGGTTCTCATTTCTGCCGTCTGGCGGCGCGCCAGCATCACGTCATGTAACGTGCGCTATATAAGGAACCCGCTTTCTTAGGAAACCGTAGCTTAAGCAGCGCTATATAATTTGAACTTTTATTATTATTCTTGGACTGTAGGAGTCTTGAATATCTGACTTTGAGGGAGAAATCATAGAAGAGAAGAAGTAGAAGAAACGCATGATTTTTTTTTATTTGCAATATTATATGGAAAAAAAATAATTTCCTTTTTTGGCACAGTGTTCTTACACTTTAAATTAAAATGTCAGTTTTCATCTCTGTGTTCATATACTTTCCTGTATCTTTGGTTAACTCAGAGAAACTGGAGCAGGTTGATTAGTTCTGTTATCTGGGTATTATGTTTACATGTGATGGGTGAGTTAAAAAGGAACGTAGAATGAGGGAAACAATGTACAGGGGAATTTAAAGGGTCTTTCAAATTTAGTGTTTTTTAAATTTTTGGATAAAACACAGATGGCGTCGCGAACTTGCCTGGGTCTTGTGACATTTGAGAAGTGTAATGTATGACATTTATAAAAATGGAGTCGTATACAATACAACAACGCGTTCAAATTGTTGAATTATTTTATGTATTGTAATCTCCGGAAACGGTTATGTCAATTGGCCACCAAAATCATGTGATGTGACACAGTTGGACTATTTTCTTTGGGGTTACGTGAAAATCCAGGTCTATAAGAATAACCCCCAATCAATTCTCGAGCTGAAAGACGAAATTATTCGCGTTATTTGTGAGTTAGAACCGCAATTATGCCAAAATGTGATCGAAAATTTTGACAAAAGAGTGGCCATCTGTGAAGCTGCAAGAGGTGGACATTTGGCCAATATTATTTTTTGTGTTTAAATGTCATACATTATCATTCAATGACCAATAAAAAGTTTTTTGAAATCAAAGCAAATTGTGTGTTTTATTTAAGAATTAAAAAAAAATAATTAAAAAAACCGCTCAATTTGAAAGACCCTTTACAACCGTGCAATATCAAAAGTCTTAATTTTTGTGCAATAATGTTGGATACTAGAGTATAATGATTATATATAACAATTACTGTGCGTATATTCATTATCCATTAAATAATAATATCATCCAACTAATGGATAAAACTAACAGTTAATTAAATTAAAACCTTGTGAGTCAAAAATCACTTAATCAAACGATTTTCAACGCTCTACTTCTGAATGATTCCACTCGTGAAGTCACAAAATGATTTATTTCCATTTAGCTTTTTAAATATTTAAAATTAATTACTCGTTTTTCGGTTTCAAACCCCCTGAGACACTTTCGTGCCCATTAATCCGGCTTAAAGAACTTAAATAATGTATTTTGTTATTTCATATCATCATTTACACACAGTAAATAAAACTAACCTTCGTTCAACATGTCCAAACCACCTTAGCGTTCGTCAGATATTGATTCGCATTCATATTTAATAACGACATCTCTTTTACCATATTTTTTTATCCACAATTCTTCTTATTTGTTTATTTAACACTTCATTGCAAATGCAATCTGGCGGGTTTATTGCCAGATGGTAACCTCTTTCAACCAACCAGACAAAAATAAATAAAGCAAGTTACAGTGCCTGGCGGTTAGTAATACACATCGGGCTTAAGAAAGAGACTGTCGGCCATAATCGGCTAACTTCAGCTTTGTAGATCGTCGTCTCTGTCTTTCCTATCACACCCTAGAACGCTTGACAACAACTGACAAATTACGACGGAACACGTGTATGTTATGAATGACAGACACGACGCCCTACAAAGCCGAAGGTAGCCCTTTATGGCCGACAGTCTTTTTCTTAAGCCCGATGTGTATTACTTACCGCCGGGTACTGTACATGATCGCAAAAAATATTCAAAAGATTTACGCTCCCCTGAAGATGAGGTGAAAGCCTTGAAACCGGTAGGGTTATACCGTCATAAAAAAAAGTGGAATAAACAGTGTTTGTTAAAAATAAATTACAATGTCTTTAAACCTCCACAACGTTAATGCCTTAACTATAAACAACAGATTACTCATATTTATGAAATTTATATATAAACATGTAAAAGTGAGATATCATCAATCATAGGAAAAGGAATGGATGTTGGAGAGGAAAGAAAAATCAGGAATGAAACACGTTATATTACTGACTAGAAATTAAGAGTGTTTTCAGTCACTTCTTAAACCATGCCAAGGACGGAGCGAGTCTTACATTAGTTTGTAGCTGGTTCCAGAGCCTCACTGCATAAACAGTTAAGGACGACGTAAAAAAGAAGAAGAACGATGAACTGGAAAGGCCAATAAATCTCTGTCTGAGCGTAGCGCAATTCCATGATCAGAAAGATGCTAAAAATTTGGTCATGTATTAGATATAATCGATTTTACACAAAAGCTGGTTGATAGGTAGAAATTTGTTGAAAGCAATAAATTCGCCAGATGTATTTACTCGAAAGTGTTGAATATTCCGATAGATACGATAGAACGCAGTCATAAAACAAGCTATCACGCATCGAATCTGGTTCCGATCTTACAAGTTCATACATAATTTGAGAGAAGGAGTTCTTTGCTCAAGAATTCACAATACATTCCACAGTTCTCAAAAAAAAAGATGTCACAGTTGACTCTTTGACATTGTTTGTTACCACACAAACTCTTTTACTAGAATGGAACCATTTTTTTTTAATTATCTTCAAATCTGACAAGTGACAGCCGGAATGCTTTTTTTTAAACGTCGATAATCTACCAATACGTCAAAACTGAATATATAGGCAAACAAAATAACTTGAAAAAAAATAAGAAGCTTTAAACTAGAAAAGTTTTAAAGAAATTGCAAATTGGCGAAACAATGTATGTAATAAAATATTATTATTATAATACCAAAATGCCATGACATAAGCAAAAAAGTCTCAAAGGACTACGAAATTCCTAATGACGGACCTGTTTTATATTAAAACTAACGAGGTAACTCAGAATGCTTTGAGCTTTGTTAAAAGTATTGGCCGTAAAAAGGCAAAAAAAAAAACAATTCACAGTTGAAAACAGGGGCGTTACTTATTTGTTTATTTTTAATATTCAAATGGTCAAATGACCTTTATGATAAAAAAAATTATTTAGATTTATTTAACACTTAATTGCATAAAAAATTGACGTACTTATGGCCAGGTGGAAATGTCTTCAAACCAATCAAACAAAAGTAAATAAAGGAAATTATACCGTCACAAAAATATTCAAATCAATATTTATTTATAAACTTTGTGAACAATATACGAGTACATACGTGTACGTACCATCATGCCATCTGAGAGGTAAAAAAGACAGACTTGCCTATCTCGTCACACAAATTTAAAATAAATGTGAGATATCATCAATCAAAGGAAAAAGGAAAGCATGGTGACGAGGAAAGAAAAATCAGAAAAATATTAAACGCGTTATATTACTGACTTAAAATCAAGAGTTTTTCAGCTGCTTTTTGAAACATATTAATGATGAAGTAAGTCTAACATTAGTTGGTA
Source organism: Odontocerum albicorne (assembly GCA_949825065.1). Lineage (NCBI taxonomy): Eukaryota > Metazoa > Arthropoda > Insecta > Trichoptera > Odontoceridae > Odontocerum > Odontocerum albicorne. The sequence continues at coordinate 23,425,521 of OX463857.1, forward strand.
ACTGGTTCCAGAGTCTCACCACATGGGCAGTAAAGGACGACGTAAAAAAGAAGAGTAGTGAACAGGAAAAGCCAATAAATAATCTCTTCTTGAGCGTAGCAAGTCTATCATTGGAAAGACGCAGAATATTATTAGCGAGATACGATGGGGCGGCGGAGTAGTTAAGAATATATTGGGTGTTCCGCATAGTCGAACATCGGAAAAGGGAGGTCCTGGACGGAAAAAGCTCTCTCTCACTCTCTTTCTCTTCTTAGCTAAGAGTCGTGAGCTTCATGATAAGGCCTGCACAAAACGAATATATCTCCAGCCAGATGTAAAGCCTCGCACAGAGTGGAGTTGGTTACACCCTTGATCTGGCCAGTCCAACGCAAGGGGGTGCAGCCCCTTTGTCTCCTACCAGAAACATTACCTACTATAGTAGTACGACAGTCTTTTCGAGACTTGTAATATATAATCGTGTCTCGTATGTGTCCGAAGACACGCAATACCCTTATATTTTATTTTTATATATTATTTATAGTTAAGGCATAAACATTGTGGAGGTTTAAAGACATTGTAATTTGTTTTTATCAAAACACTGTTTATTTCACTTTATGTAACGGTATAACCCTACCGGTTTCAAGACTTTCACGGCAAGGGGAGCATAAACAAGACTGAATTCTATTCGAACTGGCTTTGACATACACACTTCTAACGGTAAGTCTTGTTTGTGCTCCCTGATGATGAGGTAAAAGCCTTGAAACCGGTAGGGTTATTATTCAGGTGATATTCAACGGTGATATTCAACGTTGGGGGATTATATATATCCCCAACGTTGAATATCACCTGAGAGTAGACATCTTTGTCCCCGGCAAACCGAAAAAGATCTCCAACGCCACTTATGCTAGTCCAATCACGTATATTGCGGAGCCAGGAGATTTGCCTTCTGCCAACACCTCTTCGGCCTTCTATTTTGCCTTGGATGATCAGGTGCAGCATTTTGTACTTTGCTCATCTAAGTACATGACCCAAGGACACCTTTCGGATTTTAATATTAGTCAGCAACTCTCTATCAACTTTGGCTCTTTGAAGAACCCTTTTGTTGCTGACCATATCCGTCCAGGGTATCCGTAGCATTCTCCGGGGCATCCACGTTTCGAATGCTTCCAATCGGTTCATAATACTAACTTTGAGGGTCCATGATTCCACTCCATGCAATAACACTGACCAAAAGTAGCATTTGACTAACCGTTGTCGAAGGGGTAGGGTTATACCGTTACAAAAAGTGGAATAAACAGTGTTTGATAAAACAAATTACAATGCAATATCCTTAGTTAACAGATTGTGGAAAAACGAGTGTTTATATGGATTTCCAGTAATATAGAATCGTTTATTATCCTTTCCGTCCAATATATTCGCAGCATTTATCTCCAGCACCACGTATCTTCCTTCTATGGTATTGTCCACGTTTCCAACTTAATTAATTTATCCTGGCAAGAGCACTTCTTCATTTGACTCTTGTAAGTAGTCAAAGTCCTATGGAGGTCCACTTAATGTCCGTTATCTCGTTTGGAAGGGAAAACCTCCGGTTGAGGTTTATAATGAGGTGAAAACTGCATATGGTGATAAAGCTATGAATCGTACGAGTATGTACAAGTGGTGTCGCGAGTTTAAAAACGGTCACGTCACACCTCTTCACCCTCCGCCAAAAAGTTCAAAACCACAATTTCAGCCAAGAAAATCATGGCATCCGTGTTTTGGGACTGTCAAGGCATAATTTTAATTGAATATATGCCTCAAGGGGAGACCATCAACTCTGCAAGATACTGTGAGACCCTAAAAAAATTGCGGAGGATGATTCAGAACAAGAGGAGAGGCATGCTGACAAAGGGAGTCTTCCTGCTGCACGACAATGCCAGACCACACACGGCCAACGCCACGAAGGAACTGCTCGCCTCGTTTAAATGGGATGTCCTGAACCATCCCGCGCATTCCCCTGAACTAGCAACTTCAGATTACTATATCTTTACCTCCCTGAAGCTGCACATGGGTGGAAAATACGTGTATAACTTGTAATTGTAGTTGTTTAAGAAGGTCTATGGATGTGGAAGAGGCTTTAGCGAATGTCCTTGGAGGACGCGATGATGATTTTGATTGTTTGGTATTTAAATAAAATACGTCGATTAGCGATGCGGAAAGTGAGAGTGAATAATCAATGAATAGTAAACAGTGACGAATGGTCAAATGATTAATGATTCTTTATTTATCGGTAAATAGGTATTTATACATATTCAACATATTTACTTATATAACATATTCATTTATACATATTTACTGCAAGATACTGTGAGACCCTAAAAAAATTGCGGAGGACGATTCAGAACAAGAGGAGAGGCATGCTGACAAAGGGAGTCTTCCTGCTGCACGACAATGCCAGACCACACACGGCCAACGCCACGAAGGAACTGCTCGCCTCGTTTAAATGGGATGTCCTGAACCATCCCGCGCATTCCCCTGACCTAGCAACTTCAGATTACTATCTCTTTACCTCCCTGAAGCTGCACATGGGTGGAAAATACGTGTATAACGAGATTATGGATGTAAAAGGGGCGAGGGCTGTGGGCATAGATGAAAAGTCGTGGATGGCATGAATGTCGATATATAAAATTCACACAATATCTAAAAAAAAACCCTTTTCTATAAACGAACTGAGAAGAATGAATGGGGTGGCAATATATGACAGAATACGGAATAAAGTTATTATTGAAGAATATGAAGTTAAGGTTGATGTGTTAAGTTAAATAAAGAAGAGCACTCTAAGATGGTTTGGGCGTGTAGAACGAATAAATGAAGAAAGACTAATCAAAAAATATATAGTACAAACGTGAGTAGGTGTGTGAAAGGAGGCCCTAGGAAAGTAAAGTTGGATCAAGTGAATATTTTGAAAGTAGGAAACGTAGAAAAGAGGAATTGTAGTTGTTTAAGAAGGTCTATGGCTGTGGAAGAGGCTTTAGTGAATGTCCTTGGAGGACGCGATGATGATTTTGATTGTTTGGTATTTAAATAAAATACGTCGATTAGCGATGCGGAAAGTGAGAGTGAATAATCAATGAATAGTAAACAGTGACGAATGGTCAAATGATTAATGATTCTTTATTTATCGGTAAGTAGGTATTTATACATATTCAGAACGGGGCGCGTGAGTGCGCCCGCAACATATTTCTATCTCACTCCTGTGCGTGCAGAGATGGTCGCAGACGTTGCGAATAATATTGTGGGTAGATAATTTGTTGGCGAAAACGGCGAGACAGCGCGATGCGTTCTCTTTCTACTGTGGAATGTATCGTAAATAGTATTTGCGGGTAAACAATATTAATGTTCTGGTATGCGACCTTTGGACATATCCGAAGGTCGTTTCGTCGGTCGTTGACCGTGCGTGTTGACAATATTCAGGGACGACCGTAGTCCCTACAAGGCTAAAGATGTGCGCCGAGATAGGAAAGTCTGGCGCTCTGTCCTCTTTGCCTACTCTAAAGGAGAAATGTCGGGATAGTATGTATGCATGTAATAGACAAAGAAATAGTAAAACATAAATACAGATGAAATTAAAATTTAAACTGAAATAAAAGCGAAACTCACGAGGATTCGAATAAGGACGCTTAAATACTTAGCAAGCACGTTAACCACTAGTGTTATGAAAGGCTTTAAAAAATCTACAAACAAAACTGTACTAAAAATATGACTGTTTATTACATTTCCCCCCAGTTTCATGAAGCCATCACCTGAAAATTTCCTCGTGGAAATATTTTCATTTTTAATTGACTCGATTCACCCCCGAGCCCCGAGGCGAAGCGAACAAAATAATAATAATAAATAGTCACGCGATTTTGAACTTTTTTAATTAACCAAATACGCCAATTGAAATTAATTACTTTTTCAGGAAATGAAAAGATGATCCTCCACACACGGGCATAAATTTAATCAACAAACGGATTGATTGAATTCGATATGCTTGGCCCGAGGTTGCATTTCCAATCATATTTTTTTGCGGTTGGTTAATTCACCCGTAATTGCAGAGGGGATGATTCGATCTCTTCTATAATTTTGATTGATTCATGTACACAAATCATATGTAAGTCGATCTTACCTTAAATTCGGCGACTGATGTCTGACGGTTAGCAGCAATGCTGTTGAGTTGACAAAAAAACTGAATTCAGACATTTAAAGATTTAGTAGCACACATTGCTTGTCATATGTTACGGTCATACGGCCTTAAGCCATCATAAATTAATGCATGGAAAAATTTATGTTTTAAGTAAGATGAAGCAAGGAACTTTAAAATGGCTCGGATATGTGAATATAGAATGTCCAGACCTTAACCAACTTCATAAGTATATTTACTGCAGCGCGAGTCATTTTCCTTCTCCCGTGATATCGGACCTTAAGTCCGTCCTCACTACTACTCTGGTGTATAGTCACCGGATAAGGAGTCCCTTTGAGCAGTTCCTTCTTCGTCACTATAGTACGTGACGTAGCGCTCATAAAAAATAAATAAGGTTTCGATCTTCTAGTGTAGATCGCGTTAGATGGAGACTTATTTTGTCCTCATAACATCAAATGTGGGTGGGATCAAATAACCATATGTTATGTTATACTTAATTACGTGACATACTCGTAACTACTTAACTGTCGAGTTTTTTTTAATAATGTCTACGGGGATTCTTCATCATAGAACACGCTATTTATAATTTAACATATGTGGACAATAAACTTTAAAATATGTAAAATTTGAAGTCGGAGTCGAATTTAGAATAGCAACTCCCGACTTCGACTCTGATTCCGACTCCTCAAAAAATCAACCAACTTCATTACTCCTACTCCTGACCCCTACTCCTGACTCCTACTCCTGACTCCTACTCCTGACTCCTACTCCTGACTCCTACTCCTGACTCCTACTCCTGACTCCTACTCCTGACTCCTACTCCTGACTCATACTCCTGACTCCTACTCCTGACTCCTACTCCTGACTCCTACTCCTGACTCCTACTCCTGACTCCTACTCCTGACTCCGACTCTACAGCCCTGGACTCTTAGATCGTTTAACATCTGAATTTAGCTTATATGCTGTTTATCATAACTGTTAATAGTGTTGCTAAGTAACGCTATATAAAAAAATTACTGAGGATAAGGTACTCAAAGATAAAGTTAAATATTTTCTTAAATATACTTATCGTGGGCCGCAATGTAACGGTAAGCATTCACGCTTAGTAATCGAGCGCCCTAAGATCGATTCCTAACGGATTCACTTCTGGATAGTTTTACTCTTAATCTATATTACAAGTAAATTTATATATTACTGTCTTATATTTACAGCTTGTCATCATTTCTTATAGCGCTATTAAGCAATACTAAAATAGTGCTGCATAAATCTGTCAAACGAAAAACTGCAGTTGATTAAACCTACCAATCGTCATGGAACTGTTATTGCCTTGCCATCAGTGCTTTGGGTTCCACCTGTCAAGACTGTGTGATTGCTGAAGTACAATAGCTTACACATAATAAACCAATACACGCACAGGTGTCCTCCATCTGCAGGTTGGCTGACAATCATCACTCGATTACTTAGGATTGCCTGTCTATCTATATTATCTTAATGAAATTTTCCTGTCCAAACCTGTTTTTAAAATTGTCCATTAAGAAGACACTTTGGAGAGGCTTTTGATAAATGGAAGCATGGACGTACAAGAGAAAGACCCCCAATAGATTAGACTGATCAAGTGAAAGACGCAACAATGCTACCCTTAATAACTGCTTCTCGAACTACGGACTGCAGGATTAAATGATTATTATGAGAGTCACGATACACTTAGGTCTAAGTCAGATGTGGGCAAATGCGGCTCCGAGAGCCGCATGCGATTTTTCGTTGGGTCAAGGGCGGCTCCCAATGTCTCCTACAAAAATATAGATACTTTATTTACCTATTATACTTGTATTTCCGCGATTTCCCTTTCTAAATGGAAGTGACAAGATACGCATGTATGAATGCAACTGTCAAAGACGCAAGTATTGGTGTATTCTCGTACGTGTGTGATGTGATTTCAATGTGTAGAGTGCGCGCGCATCTTCTGCCTCTTTATGTATTTGCTGCCGATTTAGCTGCTTGCCGATTATTTACCGTTTTCGGTACAACATATAGTTGTGAATCTTTATACTCCTCTATGAAATTTATAAAATCAAAACATCGTTCGCAGCAAACAAAGTAGCATTTGACAGAATTGCTGCGAACAGCTGTAACAAATTTTACACCAAATTTGAGAGATTTAGATAAAAATGATAAATAAACTTTTTATATATATTTTATTTTTATTAAATAAATTTTGAAGTAATAATTTTGTGTTTTCTTTCTCATTTTTTTTCCTTAAGTGTGTATTTTTATATTTTATATAGCAATTAAGATTTGTGTAGAATATGTAATAAATTAGAATTAATTCATTCAATACTACGTGAGAACGTGACTATGGTGTGGCTCTTGATATATTGTATATTTGAAAATCCAGAATGTGGCTCTCGTTGACCTCATGTATGCCCACCCCTGGTCTAAGTCTTTCAGTGTTTTGCCGCGTAGTTTGGCTTATGATAACGACGTTTCGAAAACGTTGCAGTATCCATCTTCAGGACTTGTTTATAAACAACTTCACCATAAATGTATGTGCGCTGGATACTTTTGTCCATAGCGGAGTCTCAATCATAATGTGAGCACATAGGTTCGTCCCAGTTCGCGATCATAACAAAGGTGCGTGGGTCCGTTATACACCTGATACAACTAAACGCGAAAGCCTCAAAAGATATTTGATAAAGTCAATAAAACTCACCTGTCATACACATTTTAAATTATCACTTCACAATTAAAAACATTTCACGTTTCACAATTATTTCACAACTACCATATACCAGAATTACTGATAATTTCAAACTCTGTCAATCTAACAAACTATCATTATTTTACTCTGTGTAAGAACTAATGTGACGGGCGACGATAATATTGTATTTAATGTTGCATTCTCATTAAATTTCGCGGTACAACGACCAGATTGCAACTAACAATACTTACGCCATTTTAAAACTGTTGTTAAAATTATTAAGGTTCATCGAACTGCTTGTTAAAATCGATACGAGTCATCGAACTGGTTGATAAAATTGTTATAATTCATCGAACAAGTTGTTAAATCGAACATTTTTTTATGAACTGTCCACGAATTGTTAGTTATCTTGAACCAGAATACTAAGACATATTTCCCTACTTTCCTTCCTAATCATTAAATCCTTTCTCTTCTATTACATTCTATTATGACTCCTTTTTCTAATTTATACTACTTTCGGAGGCTATTTTGTGCTTGATAACTGCGTACATTTTCGTTTGATTTCATTAGTGGTTCTTAATGCAAAGACCGTATCAATTAAAATGAAACCAATATCTCCCAATCACTCTTCACCATGGTGAAGGGTGTCATTCAAATTAATTGAATAAAAGCCTTAACTTCGAGTTGAGTGCCATAAACGTGAGCAAAGTCATTATCATCACCATCACGCCATATCTTTATTGAGGTAAAGAGAAGCCCACTTCATTCAATTCTAATATTCATATTTCACTTCCGCCACGTCCATACACCTTATCATGCATAATTTCCTGTTCCTATTGATTTACCCTATTCAGAATTGGATTTATTTGGCCATGCCACGTTTTTCTGGGTATTCCCAAACTTCTCGTACCTTCCCTACCAGTGCTACTCAAATGGTGGTCTCAGTATTGACATATTGTATTTCTTTGAATTCAACAGAACTTTATTTATAAAGCCTATTTTAATACCTAGCTATTTTAATGAAAAAAATGAATATGATCCCTAGATGAGACTGAAAGATATATATGCGAGAATGGTTTGAGTAACCCACGAGAATGTTTGAGTAGCACTGTTCAACGCTTCTGGTATAAATTATTTCTATAAATTTTTCTTCATTCATTCTTTCTATTGGGTGTTGTGTACGTTTTTTTCCAAATTAAAAATGTACACCAAAAGTAAAACAAAATGGTAAATGTTATACATCATTCGAAAAAAAAATTCTGCTCTACAAGATATTGTGTTTGCTTTTTCGTTACATATATTATTTTATTTTATTACATGCCTTCAAAATGGTATGTCAAGTAGACGAAAGTGAGCATTTTCGACACCTCCTTCTGTTCGCGTTCAATCAAAGGAAACAGGTAATTTCGACCTGAAAGACATGGAGCGTTCCGGAAGACTAGTGGACTTCGATGAGGACCGCTTAAACCATATTATTCATGAAGATCTCCTTCAAACCACCGTAGAATTGGCGGAGCAGATGAATTTTAGGCACATGACTGTATACTGCCATCTTAAACCAATGGGAAAAGTCCAGAAGTTCGGCGCATGGGTCCCACGTGTTTCTAGTGAAAAAAAAATCAACGTTCGACAATTGAATGCCAACAGAAGGAATTGTCAAATATGCTCGCTTTCGTCTACTTGACATTCCATTTTGAGGGCTTGTAATCAAATAAAATAATATATGTAATGTAAAAGCAAACACAATATCTTGTAGAGCAGAAAATTTTCTTTCGAATTACGTATAACATTTACCATTTTGTTTTACTTTTGGTGCTCATTTTTAATTTGGAAATAAACGGACACAACTTATGTTAACACCTAATAGATGATCAAAGTATTTCCATGATCCTTTCTTCATCTTAAGTACTACATATTCCTTCATTCTGCATTTTTCTCAAATGTCCTTATTCTGACATACATTGTTTTCCCACGATATTATTATATTATAATTTACGGTAGACCTATTGCCATGTGTTATCTTACTTTCATCAGAAGTGACACACATCACGTTATTCCTGTAAAATCAAATTCAGGTAAAATGAAAACATTTCTACCCTTTATTCATCAAAATAAATAAAGAAAACAAAAAAGGTTATACTTTCAATAACACTTTATTTTGGTAAAATTTGTAATGAACACTTGTACATGAGCCAAATTTTTCAAAAATGGTGTTGTGAATTTAAAATAAATAACAATAATTTTTAAAATAAAATAAATAATTTCAAAAGCAGTCAATGGTATTTGTAAGCTTACAATTATATAATATAGAATTGATTACACATAGAAAAAAAAAATAAACCAAATTATTAAATCACAAAATATTTGTCATTTTATTTAAAAAAAAAATACAAACACTTATAATTGTTTTAATGTATTATATAGATACGGACATGTAAGACTATCAGAAAAGAAAAACAAGAAGTTTCTTGCATATCCATACATTATTTTTTATTTGTAGATCTGCGCTAAGTTCATATATCTAAAATTATAAATCCAGCAGTCGAGCAAACCGGAGTAAGCCTGCCAAGAAAAATCTGAAATAGCTTAAACCGAATCCATAAATGCCAGTCACTGTGACTAGTTGATGCACAAATGGGGCCTTAAGGAGTTGCCAGTATTCGAATGCCGTCTGGTACGTTCACTGGACGGACCCAAGATATGCAAAGGACCACATTGGAAGTGTTAGACTGGCAAAGCCATCCATCCATGAGTGCTGCAATGGGTCTCAAAACTAAGATATTAAACAAAAAATCTGTAGTATTATATATTTTACAGCTTCAAAAGTAATAAAAATCTGTAGTATATTTTTCAGCTTCAAAAGTAATAAAAATCTGTATATTTTTCAGCTTCAAAAGTAATAAAAATCTGTAGTATATTTTTCAGCTTCAAAAGTATTAAAAATCTGTAATATATTTTTTAGCTTCAAAAGTAATAAAAAAAAACAATTCCCTACACTGTCTGAATACACAATAAATATGTCTAAAATTAATCGAGTGAACCATGAAAAAAAAAGGAATTTGAGAGAAGTTGGCGGCATTTATACTGAGGAAAATAAAAATTTAACTACTATTGTATTATACAATACTACCTAGTGGGCTTATTGCTGTGTGGCAATCCCTTTCAAATAACCAGAAAGATGTCCAAGATGTCTTAAGTGGAAAACCTAACAAGAATCCTTCTTTTTTTTAAATATAGGTATCAACATGAATTAAACTCGCAACCCCAAAGTTGGATGACAGTTGTGTTACCAACTAGATCGCGGAGGTCATTTGTAACGAGGTCAAAAATCAAAGAGTACTGTAAATTAATGAATGTTGCTATTTGTATGTTTGTTTTCGATGTATTATTGTTATGTGGCAATCTCTTCCAACAAACCAGAAAGACATTAAAGAGACCTTAAGTGGAATTCTTTTTAAAATAAGTTGGGTTTCAACAGGAATCCAACCTGTAATGGATTCGAAGACAGGTGTTTTACCAACTAGGTCAAGGAAGTTGTGGATGGTAAGAAAGATATATGTATATTAAAATTTATAACTGGAGATATCAAAAACAGAAGAGTATATAGAAATTTAAATGAAAGATAATGATATTATGGATGTGAAAGAGCTGTGGATGCATGGATTGGAAGGTAAGTAGATCTGTTCCCTTTACCTACCCCAAAAGGGGCATGGTGTATTGATATGTACATATGTACGAGTATATATACTACACTAGAATGTTCCCTTTAATGAGAATATTTCTTACATGGTAATGAATATATTTGAATAATTTTCAGAAGAGAACTCGGCCAATATTTTTATTTGAGAGGAACATCTGCTAAAACTTTCCAAAACTAATCTTCACAATAATCCAAGGAAACATTATTTTGCTAACCGAGTTGTAGAATCTTGGAACAAACTGCCCGATAGTGTAATGATTGCTGTGAAATTGAACTAGTCAAAAAATCATCTAGACATATTCCTACTCACAAATACATAAGTGCTATATTTTGCACTGTTTTATTTCCTTTACTTTTTCTTTTAATTCTTTTTCTTGTCTTATCGTTTGCTTTTCCTTTATGAACACTTGACAGTTAAACTTGGTATAGATATTAACAGCATTCACGTATATGCTGCCTGTCTAAAATGATCAAAATAATAATACAGTAGAATGCTGATTATTCAGGGCTCAATTATCCGTGAGGTGAATTAAACATGGTCCTCTGTAGTACATTTTTTTAGTAATCCCAAAAAACATTCGTTTTTAAATTTTTTAATGAACGTCCACGTTTTGAAAATTTAAAAGAACCAAAAATGTTATAAAATCTATGATTTACATTATACCGATTGACTAACACTACTAAGTTGACATTGTTTCCCCACAAACATTTGTGCTCTCCTGATGATGAGGTGAAAACCTTGAAACCGGTAGGGTTATACCGTTAAATAAAGTGGAATAAACAGTTGGACAAAACAAATTACAATGTTAATGCCTTAACTATAAATACAAAATATATAGGTGTAGATCCGGGATTTCCCAATGTAATTAATGCTGTACGATACGGTCGTCATGAAGCGGTCCTATCTGTCTAACATTTAAAAAGCTTGTAGGTGTACTCATCTTGCGTACCAAAATTTATCTATCATTTCAACTCTTAAAATTTTTAAATCAATTAAAACTTGGATTAACCGTGTTTATCAATTACCCAGGTTCGAGTGACCGACAATTAGAACGGATAGTCGGCGCTCGACTGTAATATTTAAATGAACTCATGAATCGAAATAAAATTTTACAATAATCGTATTAGCGAAAGTAATTGATATATATAAAATATCAACTTTTTATCAAAGACAAGATCTCATCAAAATATTCACTTATTTATGGTAACGGATTCAAATTTGGATTTTGCTTAGTCTAGAAATAAATTTAAAATACATATTTTCTGATAAGAGATTAAAAAAATAACAATTTAGCTGCCTTACTTTAACATTCTGTTTTATCATATTTGTTTAAACATCAGTAAGAAAGCAAATTATGCCAAAAAAGCTTCGACACTTAATTAAAATTATATATATATATATATGGGATATTATTAGAAATATACATCAGTGCATAGATTCTTTTCTAATTTTTATTTAAAAATAATCAAATACATAATTGAATTAATGTATGTAAATTGCTTTTAAAAAATAAAGCCTTGTGACTTTTTTAATTGGATTTTTATGCTGAATATGATCAAAAATATATAATTTGGCACGTGCACACTGAAGTGGATAGCATTTTCATTATTTTTATTTTTGAAATTTATAAAAATGAATTTTCAATTATTTTTATTATATGCCATACAAGTAAAAAATATATTTAGATGTGTTTTTATGAAGACTTTTTTACATATAACATGAGGCTGTATTAAAAAACAGGAGATAAAAAAAAAACTGAAAATGATTCCTTTTTTGTACGCGTTGAATTAAATTTATAGATAAAAAGAATATTTTAATGCAAGTATTTTTGTATTCTGAAATAATCTGGTTTTAACAATAGCTTTTAAAAATCATTCATAATATATGTATACTCGTATATTGTACTATCATACCATTTCACTATTGGGGTAGACAAAGAGGATAGAGCACCATATTTTCCTATCACGACACATCCTTAGCCTTTTCTACATCCATACACCGTCTCATACAACTTCTATGATTTTTTACATTTTATATCATTCACTTGATCCAACCATACTTTCCTTGGTCTTACTCTCACACGCCTTCCACTCACATTTGCACTGTATATCTGTTTTGTTAGCCTTTCTTCATTAATTCGTTTCGCACGCCCAAACCATCTCAACATACTCTTCTTCATCTTACTTAGCACATCAGCCTTAAGTACATTCATCTCTAACTTAATACCACATTATGTCATACATTGTCACTCCATGCATTTATTCAGCTACTCTCCTTTCACTCCCATACATCGAAATTGGCATCAAAATACTATTGTGGACTATCTTGTGTATATATATATATGTATAAATTACATAAATTTTGTGTTCTGCTAAGAGAGAACTTTTGAAAGTTTAATAAGAAAAATCGTAAAAAAATTGCAAAGAAATTATTCTTCTCAAATAAAATTGTATATGATTAAATTTTTCATCTCAAAATATATTTAACCCTTATTGCCCAAATGCGCCGACCTATCAGCATGCCTTTGCTATTCTGAAAGATCTGTGGCAGCGATCTGTCAGAAATATGCACATTGACTCAATATTGATTGAAACTATCATGAAACAAGTAGGTAAACTCTTTTGTCTGTAAATCTGTAATGTACTTTTTTCATTCTTTATTTATTTTATTGAACAACTTCCATTCTACTTCAAATTTAGTTATTTAGTTTTCATAATCTTTTTATTTTTTATTTCATGTAATATTAAGAGAATAATGTGGAAAACAACATAATTTTTAATGTATCTGTTTTTTTCTATAGTGAATGTTATTTATTTATTATTTTTTAAATATTTAAACACTATTTTGTTCACTATTCAATCTGTGGGTCTTTTAATACTATACATATATACCCTATTAAAAAAGGGTTAGGGTTAAAAAGATTAGCGTTTAATATCTCAGTCAAAAAAAAATGTAAAAAGTATTTTTTATTTATTTAACACTTTTATTGCAATACAATCTGGCAGGCTTATTGCCAGGCGGACAAAGACGGACAATCACCTTTACTTAATGTTCTCCAAATTTTAATTTTTATCAGTGAGTTTTGTAGTTATCTTTAAAAAGAAAATAAGAATAGGGTAAATCCTCAATACTACAAAATGCTTTTCACTGAGGCAATTATTTTGAAAAGGTAAAAAAAAGCAAAACAACACTTCTTAAACTTAATACAAAAACAAATCAAATAAATAAAACTTATTGTTTAATTCAAACTAACATACCTAAGACGTACAAGTAAACGAAATGTTGGATCTTTGGTTACAAATTTATAAGCACTTAAAAATACATATATATATTAGGAAAAAAATCTCATTCAGAAGAGATTCAATCATAAAGAATCAGGGTATCAGAGATCGAAAAAAAATCTCATTCAGAAGAGATTCAATCATAAAGAATCAGGGTATCAGAGATCGAAAAAAAATCTCATTCAGAAGAGATTCAATCATAAAGAATCAGGGTATCAGAGATCGAGCAGTGAGATTAATATAAATTTGGATATATCTCGACAGATAAAATTAGTGTACATTTATCATCCCCTGTTAAAATATTTTATTTCATAAATATAATCTTTACAGAGTTCATCAAATTTTTATGATAAAAATTAGTTATATTTTTATTTGTTTATTTTTTATGTAATAAATTTAGGGTGGTGATGGTACTTCAGTTAAGGTGATTAAAATAAAATGGATTAAATTAAAATTAACTATCCAATACATTGAAACCCCGTTTTTACGTTTTTGAAGGGACTGATAAAAAAAACGTAATTGGAGGGAAAACGTAGATTCGGAGTTAGAAAATAAAATGAAAAATTTAAAATTATTTTTTATTTAGATAATCACACAAATCGGAAAACTTTTTTCAATCGATTCGCGATTTTTTTTTATCGTAGCCAAAGTTGTAATGGGTATCCCCAAATGACGCGCGAGTGAAACACGTGAACCAACATGTTTATTCACTTTTTCGAGAATTTTCCTTTTCTCTTGAATCGATAATATTTTTCTTTGCTGAGATATTATTTGAAGGCATTCAACGAAAATTTTTAAAAAATGAATAAAATGTAAATTGACACGAAATACACGACAATTGACCATTAAAATTGTATGTACACGACCGACACGTTTAAAACACAAGCATAGATTGACCAAATACATATAGTCTGCCTGCCTCTGATTCGCTAAATTTCCCACCAATTGCATCGTATTACACGACTCTTGTAACCTTGACCATGAGCACTGCAGGTGCACACGTGTCTATAAATAGAAACAACATATTTTTGCTTCCTAATATTCATTTCAAATATTTTAAATCATCGCGCATTTAATTAAATATGTTTTTAAATTGGTTTGCATTTTAAAAATTTCAAACGTAAATTGGGGGAAATAAAAACGTAAAAGCTGGTACTAAATGTACTAAAATAAAACAGGACTGGAAAAATTTAACGCAAATAGCGGGAAAACGTGAATTCCGGGCAAGTAAAAACGGGGTTTCACTGTTTATATTATACTTGATCAAAAGGTTATTAATGTCCTAAAATGCGAAAGGTTTTATTCAAATGTCAATTATTCAATTATTAAAATGAAAAACTAATTCAAAATATCTATTCTTTATGACAGTTATTCGAATTTACTGAAAATCTGCAAAATACCCTCTCCCGTAACGTGATTTGTCGTGCAAAATGAGATGAACTCTGCCTGACAATATTCTAGTTAATGAAAGACTTCAGCTCTGGTTAATGAAGAAAAGAAGCCAAGGTTAAAACAATCGTTATACGAGTATTTTTATTTCTTAATATGCAGTTCGAGTCATTCAAAATATTTTTAAAAAACTTTTTCTTAAATATTTGTTGTATATTGCAGTCTTGATAAGATATTTTATAAAAAAAAATAACAATTTTCCATTGAATGAAACATCTTTAGAATGAACTTTTATTAAAAGATCTGATGGGAGAAAAAAATTATATTGAGTAGTATTTGAAGTACATATTCTTATTCGGATATTTTTAAAGCAAAAAAAGAACTTCTTAGACAGAAAAAACCTATAATGCAGGTTTCTTTTTTTCTTGTGCAGTGTAAAATTGAAAAAATAAAGAACATGAATGCAAACATGGAATACACATTCAGTGCTAAAAATGCCTCTATAAATTTTAGCTAGGTGCCCAAAATGCCCATCCATTGACATTTAATTCCAAATTCCTCTGACTAGATTAAAAAACAAGGAATAGGGTTTGTATAATCGACTATACTCTATCAATATTTTAAATAAACCAAAAAATATTTCACGAGTTGGGTCCTTTTCGCATAATTAAATTAATTTATTCACGACAATGGTCCAATGGTTAACATTCTTGCTAACCAATCTGGCACCCTGGGTTTGATTCATGACATATTCTAATTTCGGGTGGGTGTACTTGAATCTGAATTTGTTTTTCTGTATGTCATAAAGCTGTCGTATTTTCATTTTAAGATCACTATATAACAGCGATGGACCACCATCGCTGTTAGATATTAACTACAGATCATATGCTACCTGTCAAACTTTCAAGCATAACCCTTGAAAGAATTCTGTAAACAAGTGAACTGAAGTCGCTTCTATTTTTTCAATGTCATAAAAATCAATGGTATATTTTTACTCCCATGTAAATTTTAATAGATAATATGAACGAAAATAGAGTTACTTGTTCTCATATTTTTATGGAAATTTCTTGTGTATAGGGCAATACATTCAAGTAATCACCTTAAACATAGATGACAATAAATTATACCTGAAAGGTGAAAACCTTTTTTACTATTTAAAAAAATAATTAATATGGGCAAAGCACTACTGTGATTTTATTATAAAAGAATGCATTATTCAGCAATGTGTTAAGAAAGATATGTGATAATACAATCTCATAATTTAGTATTTTTTCCTTGTACCCGAATTCACAAATGTTTATATTATCGCCATCTTTAAAATAAGGAGACTATTTTAAAGATGGCGCATCAACAAAAACGACAATACTTATGGGTACCCCTAATAATATGGGAGAAAATAAATTATTCGTTATAGACTTATTAAAAATAACACAAAAAATGTTAATAAAGCATTTTAGTACAAATATATTGTACTAAATTTAATTAAAAATAAATCAGTCGCTTGAAAGTAAAAAAATAAAATGATTTTATAATGTGAATGAGAAATTTTCGAATATGAATAAAAAACAGTGATATTTAAAATATATCAGTAAATGTTTATAAAAGTTGATTTTGTATAAAAACATTCAAATGTTGTACAATGCTTAAGTATAGTAGAATGTTGTTTAGCTTACACATGCTTATGTATAAAATATAATTATATATTAATATAGCCCATTAAAGAAATGTTAAAATAATAATTAGAGGGTATTTTTTGTTATAATATTAATATACAAATGCACTGCTAACACTACAAACTTGTGGCCAAAATTGACAGTTGACAGCTCCAAAGGACGCCTTTTGTGGCAAAAATTGTGGCAAAATTTGAGGGTTTGTGGTGAAATTTGAGGAATTGTAGTCAAAATCGAGTTGATAGCTCCAAAAGACACTTAATCATATGTTGTCGAAATTTAAGATTAAAGTTATCTCATCTTTAGAAATCCTGATGTGACATTTCAATTCAGCATCCAATTTCTCTATCTGGGTCAAGGTCACGAGTAATTAGGCATCTTAGATATTTTAAACTGTCAACTTGCTCTATAGGTTGCCTGGTCAGCTGCTTAGTGATACACGACTATAAGACTGTTAACTCAAGACCATAAACTTTGATTTTCAAACATTAATATTCAGTCCTTCCTCAACACCTGCTGTGTTTATTCTATTCAGTAAAAAATTAAGGTCATCTAAGTTATCCGCCAGGGTCACTGTATCATATTTGATTGATTAACGCATGATGCGTTGCCAATGTTTAAAATTTGTTAATTGATCAAAATATTAAAAAATAAAATAAAACAAAAAATTTAGCTATACTATAGATTTAACCGTGCATTCATATATACACAGATTCAATATGTCATTTAAATAAAATTACAACCCTTATAATTTTAGTATAATTTCTAATAATTGCATTTGATCGAGCACCAACACCATAAATATATTTTATAGATTTTTTGTATCAATCAATATCTTCAAACAAATTTTCCATCTTGGTATTATTTATTCATTATCCGTTACAATTATCATAAATTTTTTTCCACATCCAACATCTAAAGCCGTTTTACTTTAAAAGCATTACACTAATTCTTGACACTTCTCATAAATCTATAACAAAATATTTCCACTCTCAATAAATACCTGATTCGGGAAGAAATTCAGTAAACCATTTCAACATAACAATTAGTAGACAACCTCACTTGGTTTAAGTTCAATCCCTGATTCTATTTTAAAGCAGTTATATTTTAGTTACGTTGTTAAGTTCAATCCCTGATTCTATTTTAAACCAGTTCTATTTTAGTTACGTTGTTAAGTTCAATCCCTGATTCTATTTTAAACCAGTTCTATTTTAGTTACATTGTTAAGTTCAATCCCTGATTCTATTTTAAACCAGTTCTATTTTAGTTACGTTGTTAAGTTCAATCCCTGATTCTATTTTAAACCAGTTCTATTTTAGTTACGTTGTTAAGTTCAATCCCTGATTCTATTTTAAACCAGTTCTATTTTAGTTACATTGTTAAGTTCAATCCCTGATTCTATTTTAAACCAGTTCTATTTTAGTTACGTTGTTAAGAGTTAATTAATCAAAGAAAGTACCTCTCGATGACTCTGTTACCTCTCGACGCATGAAAGTTTTTATTTATTTTACTTTCATGCAAATATATCTGACGGAATTATTTCTTTGAAGCAGTTTCTTCCAATCGACTAACAATCGTAAAGTAATAGATTATTATTGGTATCATACATCCTTCATATGGTCACCAACCAGCAATATAAGATTAAAATCTTGGAATAGTTTGATGAAGAGAACATCAGAACTGACAATTCCTCTGGTTAAAGCGTGTTTTCTGGTATTGGTATCAATACACCCTTCATATGGTCACCAATTTCTGGTATTGGTATCAATACACCCTTCATATGGTCACCAACCAGCAATATAAGATTAAAATCTTGGAATAGTTTGATGAAGAGAACATCAGAACTGACAATTCCTCTGGTTAAAGCGTGTTTTCTGAAATCGAAAGAAAAAACATCAGATGGTGCTCTCGGAAAATATGGCACCTCGAGACCAACTACCTTGGCCTACTTGAAGATCACTGAATAGACTTCCGAGTCGGGGTAACTAGATGCAAGATGGGATTTTTGAACAAAAGTAGCATTGAAAGTGACTGTGGAGATATACAGCGCTCATGACAACATTGGGACTATATGTTCTGGGTAAGACCTGATTGTTGCGAATGGAAGGGTGATCTCTGTTACCCCCTACTGGAAACACGTGGCATAATTGATGATCCGGATGCAGAAATGAACGATCAGTATCAATCAATAACAATTTCTTCAATATTTGAGTGACAGTTAAATAACGAAAATTAAAATAAAAGACAAATCTCAAAGAAATTCGATAGAAGAATGTGAATTCTATAAAAGTTAGCGGTAAAAAATATTTGGGAATAAATATTGCTTATTTAGTTGTTTTTTTAAATATTTATAACATCTGATTGAATTTCTCCCATACTAAATTGCATAATAATCCAAGGACACGTTGTTTTGTTAACCAAATTGTGGAATCTCAGAGCTGAATAAGTGAATACTGTATTTCTTCCCAGAAAGACCAAACCCTACATGTTTAGATTAATGCTAATAAAAATAAGATTCATAATGAGATCTCACTCAAGTTTCTTATGTTTACACATTATTGTTAAGCTTAGCTTGCACTTACAAAATATGCTTATGTTCAACAACAAAAAAGTGCACAATGAATGATTCTTAAAAAAATAGTTTTTTTTGGTTCAATATTTAAAAGAAAACTATAGAAATTAAAAGAAATTTAAACATAAATGACTTTTAAATATTGTTTAACTTTGTATATTACGGATTTTTTATTTAAAATGTATTGTGCTGCTAACATATGTTTCTAGTTTAATTAAAATTTAAAAAACAAACACGTCTTTTCATGTTTTAGTGCAGGGGTCAGCAACAGGCGGCCCGCGGGTCTCATGTAGCCTACAACATGCATTTTTTTACAGCCCACAAACATTTAATCATATTTATATTACATGCAACCTATGTATTAAATTACTAGAAAATTTGAAAAATACATTTTATATATGCATAATAAATATTTTTTAATATCCTATATTTCAGCAAACACTGTTCCATATCTCATTTTAAAATAGTTTTGTATTATTTAGAATTGATGAATCAGAATTAAAAAATTAAGTTTTTTTCACTCACTCACTGTCTTAAACATTTGTGGGTTTTTTTATTATTAAAACTAAAAGTTGAACGTTGCCCTCCCCCCCACAAGCCTTTTAAAGTTGCCGACCCCTGCTTTAGTGTGAAAAAATATTTACCATACAAGAAATGTGACACAAACATGACATTCTCGAATTGAATTCAAAATTTTACTATGAAAATTATTTATATTTTTTCCTAATGTTACTAAAAAATACTAAATGTTATTTATACATCTAAAAAAAACACTAAGCTGTTTTTCGGGTCCGAAATTTTTCTGCAACCAATCACGCAATGAATACTATTTAATTTTTTTTTTAAAATACTAATCTTAAATCTAACGAAAAATAACTTCGTAAAGCTTTCTTTTAGTGTTACGGTGACGCTCTAGTTTAGTATTTAACACACTCGCTGATACTACAAATAGTTCCTCTCATGAAATAAACAAATGGTATGCTAATGCATATTATAAAAATGAATGTACAGTGGAACCTCGGTTCTCATCCGAGCTTCTCTCATCTCGAACAATTCGGTTCTCAAATATATTGTTTTGATTCGGATTTGAATTAAAACAATATTTTCGAGAACCTAATGCTTTGATTCGAATACATGTGTATATATTATATAATTGATTACAATCAAAACAATACGTTAAAAGATCGATTTGTTCGAGAACCGAAGTTCCACTGTATATTCAAAAAAGATTCAACCCATATTTTGGTTTTTTTCTAGATTTTTGTGGAAATGTAATGTCAGCTAGTAAAGGCAAAAGCCTCTTTATAAACGGAGTGCAAATTTTTTTTAATGAATTGAGATTATACAATTAGTTGTTTTCATAGTTTTAATAACCAACTGGATGACTCCAGATGTTCTTTGCATGGCCACCAATCCCCCAAGCCCTAGGTTGAAATGCAGACATAGTTTCATTAAAACCACTAAGCCTCTAGAATAACCCCCTCCCGTTTCTAGAATGAACAAGTGGAGTGGAGCATCGGACCCCAACGGATGGATTCTCATGTAGAGGAATTATCACCTAGCTCTGGACTGCCCTGGAGGATCTGGAAATCTCTTAGCAGGCTCCGAACAGGAATTAGGAGAACCAAGGAAAACAAAAAGCAATGCCCAAGGAGTCTGATGTCTTGCACCGAAAAGGACTTTAATCATGGAACTGTACTGTTTATCGCTCGCATGGATAATCCAATTTTACAATTCAATCAAACCATAATTTTGATACTAGCGACAATTACATTTACCCAAATATCTTAAAATAGGTTTAGTTGTCGTACCCTACGCAAGGTTCGAACCGGCAACCCTACGCAACGGCAAGGTAATTTTTGGATTGAATCTATTTATTTATATCCATAAATACCTCCAAATATGGAGCATATTTATCTATGATCCAAAATGATACCACATCACAGAGGCAATATCACATTATTCATGACTTTCCTACATTCAGATTATTTAAGATAAAATCATAGAGCAAAAGACTTATTAAAAGAAAAAAACAATACAGTAATTACTTTCACCTAATATTAATAACAATTCCTCAATTTTTATACATATCAGCTGAAAATAACTTAGATTACGATGAGATGCAAAATCTTAAAAAATCTCTTTGGTTTATTTATCAGAGTACATTACATTTGTACATAATTTATATCAGTACACATTATATTTTTAAAGAATAACAAATTTTATGCTTATCGAGTTTTCCACATGTTATGAAAATGTAGAAAGATAAATTTTGAAAACATTACTCAAGAAACTTAAAGAAAATCTTTCAACATTAGCTAGATATGGATTCGACAAATTTTCAAAACATTTGTTTCCTCATATTTTAAAAACAAATTAATCAGTACAATAGATACAAAATAAATGCTTATTTTGTTATAATAAAAATAAATGAAAACAATAAAATTGTAAAAATACTATCACTATCAAAAAGTAGGGTTTTTACTATCCTTGTTTTTTTACATATATTTCAGATGTGAATCGAGAGAATCTTAAAATTATTACTTTGGTCGTAAATACGTTTCCCGATTTCCATTTTCTTATATAAAGCGGACATCTGGACATTGAGGGAAAAGTAAGAAAGAAGGTGGATGCATACTGAGAATACCTTAGAAGGCATGGGGGCACCAATAATAATAATAATAATTAAAGGACAATTTATATAGTGCTGTTTAGGGAACAGACACCTCAAAAGCGCTCTAATTCATGATTTGAACTTGCTATTATTAACAAATTGAAAATATTACAAAATAAATATAAGGACTGGAAACTATTGGCTATGGCCATTAGATTAGGTACTTCCACGTATCTGCATATGTTCATAAAAATATATTTGGTAAGAACACCGCAGAAAATTTACCAAGGGAATACAAACTACAAAGAAACATTTGTAGGTCCCATATAAAATTGTAATACATAGGTTTTAGATGGATTATGGAAGCATTATAATTTAAAGTTGCATCCCTACACGTTTGATAGTGATAATATTAAATATTAACTCAATGATATTTTAAAAATAATGCAGTTCAAAGTCAACAGTCAATGAAGCTTTGTTAATTTATAAAAAGGTTATATCAAAGAACATATAAATAAACTAAACATTTCTTTATTATTCCACTATTTATCTTAAACCTTCCGCTAAGAAACGGAAACATGTGTAGAGAAGATAAAAAAAGTAATATTTAGTTTATAAGTCAAGCTTTTTTTAATAAACACAAAAAATTTCAATCCATAATTAATGGAACAAAAATAAACCCCTTAACTTGATTTACTTCCACTTTATTTGTTAGTGTCTGTTGTGATTATAACATTATTATTATTTTTTATTTTATTTTAAGTCATTTTTCAATACAAAAGATTAAAAGAATAACAAATAAAATTAAACATTGACATGTAAGCAGTTTTAAATAATAAGAAAAAAAACTGTATAAGAGAAACAACACAACAAAGCAAATCTATACAATTTTTAATCAAATCATTCCAGAAACAATAACTTTTTCCCTTTACTCCTGTGAGTAGTCAGTCACATGAAAATCCATTCAATTCCTGTGTTGATTGCTAAATCTGTGCGTTCTTGCTATGCAAGAGTTGTACAAATAATTTGTTGCAAGCACTTCAGTGGAGAACAAAACACTTTTCCAGGTGGACCTACAAGGAACGTGTGACACGACTAATTGAGTTAGTTTCGGACTACTGAAATACAAGCAATGAAATACAAAGTTGTAAGACTCATCAGTTCCAACAATAGATTATAGTCCAACTCAGTTATAATGATATGCAGTTTCAAGTTATAATTAGTTTTGACATTAAGATTATAAATTTTAGACTAAAATTTTAAGTAATTTTAATTATAATTTTCCATAAAAGGCTGGACTGTCAAAAGGTTAAATCACCTGAGGACGACACAGTGTATGTTGAAATGTGTATAATAATGATATGCTTAAAAATAATATAGTGGAAGTAAACCATTGTGTTTTATTTTCAATCCATTAAACAAAAAAATAATTATAATAATGTTCAAGTGTAACATGACAAAAACATAAATTATATATTTAATTAAAGGCTTTTACATATAATAAAAGGCATTTGAGGCATATTTATTTTTTTATAATAAAATTTACTTTACAATCAATAATAGAATAATCACATTGGAATTCAAATTTTTAAATCAACCCTGCATTATGTTCAGATTCATAATAATAATCAATATTGGTCAATCGGGGTGCGAAACAAAAAACAAACAGGGTACGTAAGCTAAAATTTGTCTATCTAATGAATAGGGAACATGCATATCATATTTAATTCTTAATAATTATAATAAAAGGATAATTTATATAGCTCCATTTAGAGAGCGCTCTCCTGAAGGGCGCTCAAATAACCAAAAATTCACAACTATCCGGTTCCACTCCCAGATTAGAGCATGATGCCACAAATTATCTTCACCTGTTTGAGTTGGGCACTATACTAAAGAAAATGTAGCATGGTCCCTGTGACGTTTCACAAATTTGCCCAAATACAACCTTGTTCAGTAATTTTAATTATTTTATCAACTTTAATATAAACCTCGATTCTAATAAATAGCAAGTTATTTAGGTAAATACATTACATAAAACTAACAATAATGACAAATTATAATATTAGGTCCCCACATACGAAACCGGCGTTTTGCCGTACTGGCAACTTTGATCTCAAATATCTTCTCTTTGGTTAGGAATTTCAAATTCAAATTTATACAGCTATTTACTCAAGTATTTGTGTTTCGAAAATTATAATTCATTTGTTTTTTCCTCAATTGTTTTTTTTCTTTGCGTCACTCAGTTTACAAAATGGAAAACTTGAAATATCGCGTTATTTACGAGTACGAGTTCCACCGTGGCACCAGTGCTGCAGAAACGGCTCGAAGGATTAATGATGTGTATGGCGACGGTGCCGCAAAAGAAAACACAGTGCGTTTTTGGTTCCAACGTTTTCGTTCTGGAAATTTCGACCTGCAGAACAAGCCCCGTGGACGGCCGGAGACCAAAGTTGATAATGAAGAATTGAAGGCTATTGTGGAAGCGGATCCATCGCAAACCACGTCCGAGTTAGCTGCAGGCTGCGGTGTTAGTGATAAAACTGTTTTAATCCACTTGAAGCAAATTGGGAAGGTGAAAAAGCTTGAAAGGTGGGTGCCTCACGAATTGAGTGAAGCAAATCAACAAACGCGCGTTGACTGCTGCGTTGCATTACTCAACCGGCACAATAATGAAGGGATTTTGAATCGAATCATTACCTGTGATGAAAAGTGGATCCTGTATGATAATCGGAAGCGCTCATCGCAATGGCTGAACCCTGCCGAACCAGCCAAACCATGCCCCAAGCGAAAATTGACTCCGAAAAAGTTACTTGTGAGCGTTTGGTGGACTAGTGCTGGTGTCGTTCACTACAGCTTTCTTAAATCTGGCCAGACGATTACGGCAGATGTCTATTGTCAGCAACTGCAAACCATGATGGAAAAGCTAGCTGCTAAACAGCCGAGGCTGGTTAATCGCTCTAGGCCACTGCTGCTTCATGATAACGCTAGACCACACACTGCACAACAGACGGCTACCAAATTAGAAGAGCTTCAATTGGAATGTCTAAGACATCCACCGTACTCTCCGGACCTTGCCCCAACAGATTACTATTTTTTTCGAAATTTGGATAACTTCTTGCAAGGGAAAAAATTCAACTCCGATGGGGCAGTCCAAACCGACTTCAAAGATTTTATTGATTCCCGTCCGAATGGTTTTTTTAGTAAAGGGATCGATGAACTACCTATGAGATGGCAAAAGTGCATAGATAGCAATGGTACATACTTTGATTAAATAAATATATTATATTAAAAAAAAAATCAACTTTATGTTCCTCCCAAACAAAACGCCAATTTCACATGTAAGGACCCAATACATCTTGTCACAAATTAGCAAAAATATGTCAGTTTGTTAAAATCAAATATTTGGCGACGTTCGTCAAAAGTCACTACGTTAGTCTGCATTAGCTAGGGATGGGGTATACGATAATTGGATTTTCGATTTTTTTTATACATAAAATTAAATGTTATTATTATTAATTCATAGTGGATCTTGACCTATTTAAAGATAGATACAAATCATACAATACATTAGAAAGTCAGTATAATGAAAATTAGGAATTAAAATGTCAGTTTAGAGAAAAACAATTTTTCGATTTATAAAAAACTATTCGATTTGTAAAAAAAAAAAAACAACGATTTTACCCCATCCCTTTGAGACATGACATTTCAAACGTCACAGGGACCATGCTACATTTTCTTGAGTATAGTTGTCTACTTTGTGAGGGGCCAGGTGACTATGGGAGGTTTACGCGTTTGGATTTTTTTTTTTTAAATTGATACCTTTGGGTCCCAAAAGCCAGAAAGATCTTAAGACGCGAATGAAAAACTAACAATGTGATTTATTCATTCATCCATCATCAGTTCATCATCATACTGCTGCGTATGAAGAGAAAACTTTCTAAAAACTTTATGCGAGTATTGTTACTATACAAATTCTTAAATCTCTTATCAAACCCGCAGCCCACGGGTTGGGAGATAGGCGTCCTACCAACTAGACCACAGAAGGCACCATATGTCTCTTTTTTATTCTTGCTCTGTACATTTTTTGAATATCATATTGGTCGAAATATCACATACGGGGAAGTTTTCATTTAAAAAAAACTAACACGAAAATGTAGGTGTCATCTTATATTAGTCTCAAACAAATGAATAGTAAATTCACTACTGTGCGATGACCAAGATGGCTATATTGCCCCAAACACTTCTATATATCTCTTTCTCACAATATGTTTTAGTGAGCTCTTTCAACAAAGAACATCGCTTACGAACTGCAAGCGTGCTGCTTTTTGATTTTTCTGACAGATGTTTTTTATTATATTTTTTTGTGCTAAGTTTTTTACACCCTCGAAAATATGAGTGATCATATTGAAACATAAGGAGCTCGAAAATATGAGTGATCATATTGAAACATAAGGAGCTCGAAAATATGAGTGATCATATTGAAACATAAGGAGCTCGAAAATATGAGTGATCATATTGAAACATAAGGAGCTCGAAAAAATCGAATCTATCAAGAAATTTACAGGAGACACACTTTCAATGTTATGGTAACGCGTGCTGCAGTTGTTACAAATACAAACTGCGCGTGCCAGAAAATTTGGTGTCACTGAAAACAATGTTAGCTGTTGGTGATCGCAAAAACATGACCTAATGGATGCATATTCTACAAAAAAGGCATTCCGAGAGCCTACAAAAGGACATTTTGAATCAATAAATAAAAAATAAGTAGAGTAAATAATTTATCCAAAAAAACGGACTAAAAAAATGGGAGTCCCCTTATAATCAGACACCCTATAACTGGGCCAATATGTTAAGTAAAATGAACTCTACAATGGATTTCAAAGCAACGTGACAAACCCAGGGGTTGAAAGAAAGATGTCTTACAACTACGTCAAAAAAGTTATTATTATTATATTGTATTGTATAACACTTTTGTTTAACACATTACAATCTGGTGGGCTTATTCCCATGGAAATCTCTTCTGACTTACCAGAACAATGTTAAAGAATTCTTACTGGAGTTAAATCCAGACTGGAACCCTTTTTAAAAATATCTAGGTAAAAATGGGAATCAAATCCATAATCCCTTGGATTGGAAAACAGGTGTCTTGTCCGACAGGTGTCCTTAATTAGGTCACTTATCTTAATAAGGTAAAATTAACAGCATGATGGATTTCACAGTGAGGTGACAAACAAAGGTGTTGGAAGAAAGGTTTCTTACCAACTAAGCCATAGAGATCATTTTGTTCGATGAGTGTGAAATAATTTATTTTGTTTTCCATATGAAGTAAATATTTATGGGTATAAATAATATTAAATGCATATTCCCTATTCTCAATACAAAATATACAGTAAAAATCTCACAATTATGTGTTCGTAGAGCTACCAACGATAAAAAAAACACGGAATGTTAAAAAGTAACACTAGCCAACTGTCATATATCAAAATACAACAACTAATTTCAATAAAAAATAATTATTAATAACAGCAATAAATAATATTCATTTTTAAAAGCAATCTAACAAAAAAAAATTGTAGGTAAGGTACTAAAAACTCTATTCCTATGAGTTCTCCAAAATTGTAGCTTGATTAGTGACTTTATCATTTTTAGCGACACCCAAACACTGCTTCTTCAGATCTTCGGTAAAGCTATCACCTCCTCCATCCACAGGATACTTCTCAGTTTGATTTCCCAATACGGCAGTTATATCTCCGGAAATTTTGTCTACGCTATTTTCAGAAGTCTCGACGCTTTTGCTTTCCACTGACGAAGATTCCACTTGCCCTGGTAGGACAATATCTTTTTCTGAAGTGTTTGTATCGGAGTCTTTGCATTTAGTTTCGATTTGGACGGAATCTGTCTTCTCAGCGTCGTGAGATTGGGATTTCTTAAAATTATTATTTTGTACTGTCAGCGAGAGGGAACACGGTCTCGAGGCCGCCTTTTGATAAGGCCAATTGCCAGATGATTCACCCTGGATAAAAACATACATATTAAAAAATATATATTATTTTGTTAGAAAATAAATAAAAGAATAAAAAGACACACAGTGACAAAAAAACACAATTCTGTTAATGAAAAATCACTGCATAAATTTAGACTATAATTTTGATGATTAACCACTCAATGCCCTTGAACGAGACTCTCTCGCGCGCCAAATGCGTTCCAATTTCCGCTATCCCGAGTCACGCTCGCTTGTCTCGAATTGCAGTGTTCTAATTTTAACTAACACGTGTAACGGTCGTCAGTCGTTCGCGTTTTATTTATTCATTGTAAATTTGCCTGCAGTTGTGAGTGGTCGTGTTCTGTGTTGCTTATTTCGTATTTACGATATTGTGTTCGTATTTACGTAGGTCTATGTTTAACACCATGCTTTCAAATCTACCATACCAAATTGAACTTTTAATTTTTCTTAATTTTTTTAAATTAAAATATGTTTAAATTGTTATGTTTCAATTGAAAAGTGTATAAACTTAAAATAAAAAACAAAAAAATACTTGATGTTTTTTGAAACCCTGTTTGTAAAAAAACCCTAGCATTAAGTGGTTAAAGAATTCAGTGCAGTAGTCCTTCCTGAAAATATTAAATGGACAATTCCAACACATCATCAGATCAATAATGGCTTAATGTCACAATGCCTACGTCATTCACCTCACTTCATCTATGCCTATGTCATTCCCCTCACTACCCCATCGCATGGTCAGGCGACAATTGAAGATGACTCGCGTCAAGGCAGACCAGCAGAAGCACTCACTCCAGAAACAGTTGCATCAGTGCAAGAGCAAGTATTACAAGATAGAAGACTAAAACCAAAAGAAATAGCAGCCAGGTGCGGAATTTCCAAAACCACAGTATTTCAAATGAATCTACACGATCATCTTGGTATAAATATGGCGAGCACAAGATGGGTGCCAAAGCTCTCGAGTGCTGTCCAAAGGCAACAATGTTTTGAATGTTGCAATGAAATTTTTAATGCTCTGCGATGGGAAAGAAAAAGAAATAATTGTTTCAATTGCCACAGGCGATGAAATTATGGTTTTATACCATGATCCTCTGACGAAAACGAACTCATGGAGTGGCGCCATCTGGGATCACCACAGACCAAAACACTTAAAAAAAAGATTATGAATTTTTTTTTGGATTGTCAGAGAATTGTATTTACTATTCAGTACTGATTTCCAAGAATTGAATCACTCACCCTATAGTTCTAACTTGGCCACACCGATTTGCGTGTAATTTTTTTTAAAAGTAACGAAGAAGTGATCTCTGCAGTTTTACACTATTTTGAGAACGAAACGTAAGAATATTTTTTCAGTGGTATTGAAAAATTAATTCATCGTTCTTAAATATTTAATTAACTACAGAGTGACTATATTGAAAAATAAGAATGTTTCATTCAATCATATTTTTTATACCCTTGGACCCGTAACTTTTGGACCTTAACTGTTATAATAGTTCTATTTTATTATCAGTTATTTATGTTTACCTATTACTGTGCCTAGTTTATAAATTAAACTTTATCATAGATTTTAAATGTTCGTACCTGCGGTGTGTGTACAGCGCTGATTTCAGTCTGAGTGGCAATGCCCCCACACTGAGACTCCTCGAGCAGAGGCTGTTTGCTGGCAACCAGCCTAAGGATGTCTCTCATGGACCCCTGTAGCTGTTGGACCTGTGGAAAAATATAATTGTTTAATTTTAATGCATTCACATTGTTCAAATATTGAATAATCTCATAATTTAACCAGTGAAGTTGCGGAATAAGGAGAATACGACATATATCTTTTTTCAGATAGTATAGATGGCAGAGGCAGATATTAAGAAATAAAACTACAACATGATCCATTCTTAGGGTTTCTCCCAGGATTTGTGGCCATTGGGTTAATCCCCGTATACTTCTAAAATAAACAATTACAACAGCCATAGATCACTTGGAATGAGATTAGCCACGGTTTTTATTTTGGTTTTGGAGTGTATAGAAAATTTACATTTATAACAAATATTAATAAACCTAATTTAATAACTTTTTTTTCAAAAATTTGGTTTTTTTTATGACAATTTTTTCAATATTATATTTACTTATGATTTTCTTTCATTTATAATGATGTGTATTTACAGGCACTTTAATGGGTAGACCCTATGTTAAAGTGGGCATTTAGATTCAGAGTAAGAAAAAACTATTCAGTGAACGTCACATTTATACTAACATATTTATATTTACACACATATCTCTACATACATATTATATATCTAACCATGAACACACAAATGTGTTAGTATGGTGTGAAGACCAAAGTTGTGCAATATATTAGGGGGACCGGAAAGAAATCAAAAAAAAAGTAATACATTTAAAAATTTTATTTAAAAAAAATACAAAAAGAAATTAATCAATGAAATAGTTTCCATCGTTTTCCAAGACCTTTCTCCATCTATCAGGCAGCTTTTCAATTCCATTTTTGTAAAAAAAAAAAAATGGTTTTTCCTTAAAAAACTTTTCGATATGATTTTTTACTTCATCAATATTTTTGAATGTTTTATCGCGGAGGGAGTGTTCCAATGATCTGAAAAGGTGATAATCTGAGGGGGCTATGTCAGGGGAATAGGGGGGGTGAGGTAAAAGTTCCAGTCCAAGTTGCATTATTTTATTCTGGGTGATTATCGCAGTATGTGGCCGCGCGTTATCCTGTTGAAGCATCCTGGGTTGGTTATTGACCAAAAGTGGACGTTTTTTTCTTAGTTCCTCTTTCATTCTCTCCAGTTGTTGACAATAAAGAGCTGCATTAATTGTTTCTCCTGGTTTCAATAGTTCATAGTGAACAACACCTTCGATATCCCACCATACACAGAGGAGAACCTTTTTTAGAGTCAACGTTGGTTTTGGTGTAGGAACAGCCGACTGGCCCCGAGAAAGCCATTGTTTTTTTCGTGTGGGATTATTGTACAAGACCCATTTCTCGTCGCAAGTTATTATTCTTCGAAGAAATGGGTCCACTTTATACCTGGACAAAAGGGACGTGCATATCGTTATTCGCTGCTCGAGCGCAGCTGGCGTCAACACGTGCGGAACCCAAACTCCTTGTTTATGAATTTTTCCAATGCGACTAAGATGTTCCTGCACTGTTGACCATGGACAATCGAGTTTAATTGATAATTCAGCTATTGTTTGACGAGGGTCAGATTCAACCAATGACGTCAGCGCATCATCATCCAATTTTGTTGGTCTTCCAGTTTTAGGGGCGTTCTTCAGGTCCCTATCATTATTTTTAAATTTTTTTATCCATCTATGACATTTATTGAGTCTTAATACGTCTCCATATGTAGCAGTAATTGTTTCTGTCACTTCTTTCGCCTTCAATCCCCGGTCAAATAAAAACAACATACAGTGGCGTAAATGTTCTTCGTCAATAGTCGGCCTTGACATTCTTCACAAACGACGGAAAAAATAATCTTTGCAAAAATAATGAATTTACAACCCTCACAAACTACTAGCACCAAAAAGCACGTGTTTTCTCTTTTGTGTCTCGACGCAGACTGACCTTAAAGTGGTACTCCCGAAAATTTTGATTTCTTTCCGGTCCCCCTAATATATTTTTACTGCTTTCTTGAAATAATTAATTTCTCTTACACATTAAATAATTATTTTATGATAATAAAACTTAAAACACTTTGTATTTCACCAACAAATAATTTCAAATCTTCCAGGCCCGATAATGGTTGGCCTAATATAAGTTGAAGATGATCCGTAATTCATGATGAACTGAAGAATCACCTCTGGAGGGTATCAGCAGCTGTTGCTAAACAGAATGATAGAATATTCTACAGCAGGGACATCTAGTGTACAAAGGTAACAGTTTACAGGGCCATTGTCCTCCCCACACTTCTCTATAGGTTTGAGAATTGGGTTCTTTATAGAAAGCACATACAAAGCCTTGAAACATTCCACCTATGTTTCCTTCATTGTATTCTTTAGATACACTGCAGAGATCATGTCACAAATACCTAGGTTCTACGGTGCTCCAACTGTCAACCTGTCGAGGGTATGATTGTAATGGTGAAATTGTGAACTGGACATGTCATACGCATGGACGATCATAGATCCCCAAAACATGTATTGTACGGGGAAGTAGTGAGCAAGCGAAAGGTTGGTGACCAGAAAAAGCGCTATAAGGGTAGTCTGCGAGAGTCGCCGACTTTGTGCGGGATGCCTGAGGACTGAGAGCAGGTGGCTCAGAATCGTGGAGGTTGGAGAGCCATCTGTTCTCGGACTGATGGTGTCTCAATGACTAGACGTGTGAGAAAGATATTGTGCTGCGAACATGTTTCAACATTGCCAATAGTCAGGCGACTCAGCAGGTTCCACATATCTGTGAAATTTGCGAAAGGGAGTGCGCATCTAGGATCGGGCTGTCTTCTCACAGAAGATCACATGATCGACATGGAAGAGCAGCTCAAGATTGACGTTGGAGTGGCGAGAAGATCCTGAACTACGAGGCCCAGCAATGATGACGAAATGTTGATGAACAAAGCGTTGGAAGTGTTTTTATAATAATGAATTATCTTATATGATTTTTATTATGAATAGTTATTAACGCGCCATTTATTTTACCTGTTTATTATCAATTTAAATACTTCAATAGTTAAACTGATGTGTAAATAAAACTTACCTGAGCCTGCAACATGCTGCATGTCTGTGTCAACTCTCTAACTGCATCGTCCTTACTCGACTTCTCATCGTTCTTCTCTACATTTTCACTGTAGGCCAAGATGTCTTTTGGACATCCGTCTCCCTTGTCATCAGCTAGTGCAAAAAGAAAAAAATCATTGTCTTTAGTGCTTTGAACATTTTTTCAGGATATGTTCATATGGAATTCTTAACACATGTCCCATCCATGTAAAGTATTTCCCCACATCTGCATATGTTAAGAAAAATATATTTGATAGGAAAACCGCAAAAAACTTACTAACAGAAGATCAACTACAAAGAAACTCCTTAACATAATAGTTGGGGGCCGTAGTCTAATGGTTAGCATTCAGGCTAAATAAACAGGTGGCCTAGGTACAATTCCTAAAAGATTCACTTCCAAACTGGTTTTACTCTTAACCCATATTACATGTAAATTTATGTTTCTCTATCTTGTCTTTACAACTTACTATCAATTATTATAGCGCTATTAGGTAATACTAAAACAGTGCTATATAAATCTGCAAAACAAAAGGATGCAGCAAATCACAGCTGCCAATCATCTTAGAACTTTGATATCCTTGCCATCGGAACTTGGAGTTTTATTTGTCAAGACTGTATACTCGATTAAGTGCAACAACTTGCACACAATAAAACCAATACACGCACAGGAATCTTTCATCCACAGGATGGATGACAATCATACTTGAAATTTCGAAAAAATGTATTTGATATAATCAAAATAGCACTATAGAAATATTCTATGTTTTCATACTATTGAATTGTAAATTTTAAAGAACAAAGAAGCTTAAATTGGCATACCTTTTCCACAACTAACTTCCATGGCAGAAATCTTCTTCCAAAGTGCATTGATCGCCTGCATCTGCAGCTGTTGAATTTTTCTCTCACTGTCCAGGGCTGCCTTTGTTGCTTCCATGTCGCAGGACAGTTTTCTATACAATAATAAAAATGATAATTTTAATTGTCAACTATAGACAATATTGAACTATTGAGAAAATCCTTACAAACAATGGATGACGAGAACAAAGATTAGATTCAAATTATTTTTTCCATGGTTCGATGGAAAAACTAATACACTTAGTTCTGAAAATGTATTGTATTACACTTTCATTGTATACAGTACAACCTGATGGTCTTACTGCTATGTGGCAATCTCTTCCAACCATCCAGATAGATGTTAAAGAGGTCTAAAGTGAAAACCAGACAAGAATCCTTTTTAAAAAAATCTAAGTTCCAGCGGGATTTGAACCCGCAACCTCCGGGTTGGGAGACAGGTGTCTTAACAACTAGGCCACGGAGGTTGACGTATAAAATGGTTTTTCAAGCCATGAAAAGTGTAATAAAATAGAATATAGTTAAACTGAAAATATAATTTATTCCATGCTCACTGTGTATTCATAAAAACAGTCTTCACAAATCAAAATTGATCTGAATAATAATAAGCAATAAATTAACATAAAACAGGATATGAAATTGTAATAAGTATGAAATTGTAATAAATATGAAATTGTAATAAGTATGGAATTGTAGTAACTATGGAATTCCACTGGAAATCAAAACTATAACACCTAATTTGTTAGTAAACAAATTGCAGAAAAAATAAGAGAACATAAACTCACTCGATATACTGTCTCGCCCTCATAGTCTGTATGGAGTGCATGATGCTGCCAGTCTTTTGGTTCAGATTCCTAGTCCTGTAGCCCCTCCACAGCTTCTGGATGGTGACCGCGGCACAGTACGCAGTCTTGCTCTTGTTCTGGTTTCCCGATTTGGTGGTGCTCGTCGCCACACCTTCAGATGACCCGCTGTCTGATATTGATTGTTTCTGTCTCCTAAAAATTATTCGATTATAATAATTAAAGAGCCCCGAAAGAGCAATGACCAATAATTTAATTTATTCCTTTGTCCTAAAAAGAAATGAGTATTTTCCAGACAGATATGCTAGGATGAGACACCGATTTATCACTTCCTCATGGACCTAGAAGTCATTTCAAAATTCTAATAATTTTATCCTTTCTACTCTTCTGCTAGAGACGACAATATGATCAGAGAGAAAAATATTAAGTTAGTAGAAAAATAATATCATTTTTTAATTAAATAATCGGATTGTAATTTTTTTACATGTTGTAAAAACGCTTGGCTTATATTGAAATTTGCTGGCCTCTTTTTTCATAGTTGTTCTTTTAAGCGGTTCAGCTGTGCACAATACAACATTACCGTTAATGTTTGATCAGGTTAATGCATTTCATAATACATTCGGTGTCTATCCGTGGCTTTATCCTACTCAGTTTCTGCTGGGCATGCTCGGGTATAACTCCTTGAGCGTAAGAAGAGATCTGCGTCTCCTGGTATACGTTGTCAAACTCGTTCGAAGAGTTGTGAGCTGTCCAACATTACTATAAAGATTAGCGTTAAATGTTCCTAACAATTACACTAGACTGCGCCGGCAAGAACTGTTCTCAATAACATACGCAAGAACGGGTCTTCCAGCCGCTATGCCTGTTGGAAGGGCCTTAACTATTCTGAACGGGACGGACTGCTTCGGATATTGACATATTTCATATCACATTACCAAAAGCAAAGGTAAATTTTCTTCTTAGATTGAACGCGTTAGAAAGCACTCATCAACATACTTAAGTGACTGAATATATGTGTATCATATGTTTTTGTGTATATACTCGTTTGTATGCATATGCATTATTTTTTATTTTATATAATTTTTTTTCTATGTAATTTTTCTTCTTTTTTAATGTCTTGTATTTTTCAAAGTAATTGGGCTAAGCCTGTTTTGAAAAAATAAATAAATAATACATGCCCCCCCCATATACACAAAAGAACTTTTTTTGTGGTTAGTCTGGATTTTGCATTTTGCCACTGGTTTCACTACCTGCTTCTTTAACTGTTGTTTTTTTACATCAATGATTTTCATTAAAAAAAACAATTTTTGTCACCAAATGGTGTAAAAATAGGATTTCTTCTCCAAGATCCAGGAGCTCTCTGCAAACACGTACTTGCGCTGATTTATTCTCATAGGTCAGTTCGTGTGGAATTCATACACCTTCTGCCTCCGAGCCTTCCCAATTTATTTCATTGGATGATGTATTGTAAATTCTTAGTATCCAAACTTTTCTGAGAGCTGATGAATATTCTGAAATTATCTTCCGTTTCCGCAGTAAACATCTCGTCATCCAATTTTGCAGGTCTTCCACTTCTAGAACTATTTTTAATATCGAAATTGGCCGTTCGAAAATTCTTGAACCACCTTTGGCACTTACGAACATCCAACATGTCACAAATGTTTTTTGTCGCAACGGTTGTCAAGTTTATTTTTAAGAAACTCAAATAATATGAAATTTTGTATGAATTTTTCATTCTGTATAAATTCTACCATCGTGAATGAGTGATTTTTATTTATATTTTTTATGTTGAAATGTACGATCCATATGTTGACAAACCAAGAATTAAGAAAATAGATGGAGACAACAACAGGCAGAGCACAACTAACAGTACAAACCCACTAAACACAATAAAAGGCCAATCTTTTCCGAATAACCATTATAATTAGAACAGTTGGCAGTATATTACGCAAATCCAGACTCGATAAATTTGACACTCTTAAAACGTTGACTGCTGACGATAGTAGCAAAGTACCCACATGGCCAAAATGTTTTTGTTATTTTATGTACACATAATGAAAATTTAAAATACCTACTACAATAGAGCACAGATTATCCGTAGTAATTGGGGGCACTCGAACCCAGATAATTGAAAGACGTGGTTAATCCAAATTAAGTTTTTATTGAGTCAAACATTTTAAGAGTTGAAATGCTAGATAAATTTTGCTACCCAAGATGCGTACATGAACAGGCTTGCTCAATGAGTGACAGATACAACCGCTAAACACCGATATCATAATGCGGCAATTATATTGGAAGGTCCAAGATCCACATATTTCCGTATCGAAGTGGAAGCGGAGAAACACCACCAACTTACTAGTGTTAGTCAATTGTTATGTTAACCATAAATTTTATAACAAAAATTTTCAAAACGTGGACATTCGTTAAAAAGTTATAAAAAAGCGTTTTTCAGGATTGCTAAAAAAATTTGTACTACAGAGGACCAAGGTTAATCCAACTGACAGATAATTGAATCCCGGATCGGCGCTTTGCTGTATTTACTGAAAATACGACACAATCGGCCATATGTAAGAAATTTTATTGGTGATGGCCAACTAATGCCCCCTTTCACAAAAAAATTAACGATAAACATAAACGCTATTACAGACAACGAAAGTTTGTATGTTCGAAATCATATGCGGTTGAATGAACAAATATGATTCAAATTTCATCAAGAGTTTATTTATCACGAGCTCACTTCCCGATTTGACCGGGCCATACCGAGGTTTTACTGGATCATACAAGTTACTGTAGCTCGCCATGCTATATCATGTGGATGGTCCCTATCATTCACGTGGACAACAATGAACATGTTAAAACCGCTCCATAAACCTCGATTTAGAAATTACAATGAATATGTGTGACCAATTTTTAATTGTACAAAAATTATTAGGGGGACCGAAAAGAAATCAAAATATTTTGACACCCAATTTTACAGTCAGTTTATGTTGAGACACAGTGCTGTGAATACATATTTTTTGTTGCTAGTGAATTAAGACTGTTGTAAATTTATTGTTTTTGTGTTATTTTTTTTTTACCGTTATTTAAATAAACAATGTCGAGACCAACAATTGATGAAGAACATTTCCGTCATTGTGTGATATTTTTGTTTGACCAAAAAATGAAAGCGAAACAAGTGACGCAGAAAATTAACGAAACGTATGGAGATGTAGTGACACTTGATAAGTGTCATAGGTGGATAAAAATTTTAAAATGGTGACAGGAACCTCAAAGATGCTAAAACGAGAAGACCTTTAAAAAAAGATGATGATGATCTGACGTCTTTAATGGAGTCTGATCCTCGACAATCCGTCTCAGAATTATTAAGCAAGCTTAGCTGCCCATGGTCAACTATACAGGATCACCTTCATCGCATAGCAAAATGTTACAGACAAGGAATTTGGATTCCTCATGAATTATCATTAAATGCACTAGAACAGCAACGTACGATTTGTGCGTCTCTTTTATCCAGGAATGAATCTGAAACCGTTTTGAGGAAAATTGTTACCTGTAAAGAAAAATGGGTTCCATACAATAATTATACACGAAAAAGACAATGGCTTTCACCGGGTCAGGTAGCTATTCCTACTCCAAAACCGTCTCTAACGGTAAAAAAGGTACTTCTATGTGTGTGGTGGGATAGCGCCGGAGTTATTGTATTTACTTAGAACTACTGAAACCAGGCGAAACAATTACTGCCGACATATACTGTCAACAATTAGGCATTAGTTTTTAAGTATTTTTTTTAAATAAACTTTTTATTTGTAATTGAATAAATTTTTTAATTTCTTTTCGGTCCCCCTAATATAATATATTATTTCATATTAATACCAAAAAAGTAAACAATTTAAAAATTCACGAAATGTTATTTCAAAAACCACATGCATAAAAATTGCAACAGTATCTAAATTAGTATAAGATTAGTACAGTGTTACCCGGATTACATGTAATCCTGGAGAAAAAAAATTTAAATGCACAGAAATAATGGAGTGTAAGGAATATTAGTTTACATAAATTGTCTCAAATATTATATGTTAATAATATATTTCAATGATTCATGTTCACTTCAATTTTACTATTTAACAAGCTATGAAAATTTTATGTAACATAAACTACTTCGAAAATACACAAGAATTTTAATTCAACACACACAAATAATAGTTTCAATACCTTGATAAACTTTCAAATGCCGAAAAGTGTAATATTTGTAAATTAAAAAATATATATATTTCGCAGACCCCGTAATTCTAGTCAAATTTAATAACGGAACATCGAAAAAAAGTTGATAATAAATTCAAAAAAATAGATCAGTTAATTTGTATATTAAATATGTGCACAAATTTCACTATGACCATTGTATAAGATGCCGCTGAACATAAAATGCAGAAATTTAAAATATCTAAATATTTTGGAAAATTCTTCGACGAAAGTAAATGAATATTAATCAGGTCTAAATGTTTTAAATTTAAAGCGGGATAACATAAAATCAGGGTATCACTGTATGTATAAAATTAGTGAAATGTGTGTTACCGACGTATGGATTGAATTGTTGTGTTAGATACATATTAATGATTTAGAGCCATAAAGACGAATTGCAGTTAATGTTAGATTGGATGCAGATTCATTCTTATGACCCTTAACCACAAATACGGGTCGAATCTCATGCCAATTAGCCAACTCTGTAGATTCTGGACCAAAAGTTGACTGAAAACATTTACTTTTACTGATATAAATACATTTTACCACTACCTCCCCAGAAAAGGATTTTATTTAACATGCATAAATTTGACTAGAGCAAGTTGAAGACATTGTGTGCCTTGAAAAGAGGTTCACATTGAATGGTCATGCAATTTAAATTGAAAGAAGAGTAGCAGCAGAAAATAGAGTGAATGGTGGGTAATACAATGTGTTTAGTGACCATAACATTTCAAGAGAAACAATGCAAACTTTAGGATATGCAAGCAAAGTTTGCAAATGGCCATGTAAGAAAGATAAATAAATAAGAAATGCAAGTGTTGCATATAATGTTTGGTAAAATAATTTATTACAGAGTAAAGAATGAAAATATTAGAAAAGAATGTAGAACGAAAATATTAGAAAAGAATGTAGAATGAAAATTTAAGAAAAGAATGCAGATCGAAAGAAGATGTAGTATAAAGATGAAGAAAGGAACATTAAGATGATTCAACCGTGTACAAAGAATAAATTAAATATTTATATAAAAAAAGCGATTTAAGTAGTATAGAAATTACGAGAAATTTGGAATACGCGATACGAATATAAGACTTATAAAAACTTGACACAAATAAATTTATCAGTTTCTAAACAAGGAAAGAGTGAAAAGTCTTAGAAATAAGTCATTTTAAACGGAGAGCGCGGCTGCCTCGAAGAGTGTTGGTTGGGGAGAGTGGCCGGCCGGCCTCGGCAGATTCCGTCATTAGTATGGCTAAAGATGTTTGGGAAAGAGGTGCACCCGTCGATTGCGCAATGCATAATTATCAAGTTTCTCGCTCGTGAGGACGTAAAACCGGACGAAATTCTGCGGAGACTGACGGCACAGTTAAGAGATCAAACACTGTCAAAGCCCCGTGTGTTTGCCTTGGCATAAGGAGTTCATGAAAGGCCGTGAAGGGGTCGAAAACGAGAGCTATGATCATTTCCCATGGGCGAGCATTACCGGACAGAACATTAACGCCATTCGTGATCTTCTGGAAGGCGAGCAACGTTTGACGGTTTCTGAAATTTGTTCTGAAATAGGAATAAGTTATGGGAGCAATCACCACAAAGGACTTACGATTCCGTAAAGTGTCTGGTTGATGGGTTCCACATCTTTTGACTGCAAAACAAAAGTTGGCATGTTTGCACGTCTGTAAGCGGTTCTTGGTGCGCTTTGCACAAGAAGGGAACGCATTTTTGAGTCGCATCGTTACCTGCTATGAAACTTGGGTACACCACTACACGCCCGAGTCGAAACAAGTCAGCATGGAGTGGAGAAAGAATGAGGCAGCCCCTGTGAAAGTCAAGACTCGGCTGTCAGCTGGTAAGGTGCTTGTGACCGTTT
Organism: Odontocerum albicorne; assembly: GCA_949825065.1. Lineage (NCBI taxonomy): Eukaryota > Metazoa > Arthropoda > Insecta > Trichoptera > Odontoceridae > Odontocerum > Odontocerum albicorne. The sequence continues at coordinate 23,466,065 of OX463857.1, forward strand.
TTTTGGACCGGCGCATTATTTTGCACATGGATTTTATGCACGGTCGTCGCACCATCAATGCGGCATACTACTGCGAGCTTTTGAGTGAAGTTAAACTTGTTTATCGATGCAAAAGACATGACCAACCGATACGAGAAGTGATTCTTCTCCAAGACAAGGTGAGGCCTCATACTGCAGCTGTAACATGCGAACAATTGGAGGAAATAAGTTAATTGGAGGAAATAATAAGACTGGAACACCCTCCCTATAGCCCTGATCTATCACCCTGTGACTTTAATTTCTTTGGGCCACTGAAAGAAGCTCTGCAAGACCAACGATTCAACGACGACGATGGAGTAGAAGGGTTTGTGCGCAATTGGTTGCTGACACAACTCACTTCTTTTTAAGATGACGGGATAAAAAACTACCGATCCGCTGGGAAAATGCATTTCTAAAGCAGGAGATTATGTAGAAAAATTATGTGTACCAGGTCTGTAAATATGAAACCGGAATTTGCTCATAGGTGGCTCTAGTTGTCAAAGTAGTGACTGTCAAACCGCGTCATTGGCACCTTTTTCTTGTGTTTACATTTGTCAAAGACTTTTAACTCACAACAATACAAGTTTAATACAACTACATATATTTTCATAGCGTTGAACATGTCTGTTTTTGCGCCTGAAAACTACGATTTGCGGACAGCATTGATTTTCTGTTACCATTTGAAGAAAACTGCTGCAAAATCGCATCGAATGCTTGTCGAAGCTTACGGTGAGCATGCTCTTGATAAATCACAGTGCTTTGAGTGGTTTAAAAAATTCAAGTGGTGATTTTGACGTGAGAAACAAAGAATGTGGAAAACCACCGAGAAAGTTTGAAAACGCCGAATTGCAAGCATTGTTGGATGAGGATGATGCTCAAACGCAACAACAACTCGCAGATCAATTAAATGTGACACGAGAAGCCATCTCCTTACATTTGAAAGCTATGGGAAAGATCCAGAAGGTGGGAAAATGGGTTCCACATGAACTGAATGAAAACAAAAAAAAACAGGAAAACCGAAAAACCCGAATTGTGACTGGCGATGAAAACTGGATATATTTCGAGAATCCTAAGCGTAAAAGATCATGGGTAACTCCAAGCAAACCAGCGACATCGACTGCAAGGCCAAATCGCTATGACAATGCTTTGTGTTTGGTGGGATCAGAAGGGTGTTTGTTATCTATTATGAGCTGCTAAAACTTGGCAAAACCGTTAATACTGAACGCTACCGACAACAAATAATGAATTTGAACCAAGCATTGCGTGAAAAACGACCAGAATATCGAGAGGCAACACAAAGTGATTTTGCTTCATGATAATGCACCATCGCACACAGCAAAACCGGTCAAGGAAACGATTGAGGCGTTTAGTTGGCAAATACTTTCGCATGCGGCTTACTCACCAGACTTGGCTCCATCCGATTACTACTTATTTGCATCGATGGGACACGCACTTGCTGAGCAGCGCTTCACTTCTTACGAAAATGGCTCGATGATTGGTTTGCCTCAAAAGAGCAAAAGTTTTTTTGGCGTGGCATCCACAAATTGCCAGAGAGATGGGAAAAATGTGTAGCTAGCGATGGGCAATACTTTGAATAAAACATTTTTTACCATTTTCTTACAATAAATGTATATTTTCTATAAAAAATTCGGGTTTCATATTTACAGACCTAATACTTGGTCTTTTTCTTTCTGCAAATAATAAAATTAAAACAAAAAAGTCTCCTTTATATTTGATCCACCCTTGAATAAGTATTAAAAAAATTAAGAGATCCGAATGAACCGAACGAGATTGCAGAATGAACTTTTAACTGAGGAAAAAAGTTACAACCTCCGTGGGTTAGTTATTAAGATGCCTGACTTCTAATCTGGAAATTACGAGTTCAATTCCTGTTGGAACCCAGATTTCTTTAATAACGATTCTAGTCTGGTTTTCACTTAACACCTTTCTAGTTGGCTGGAAGAGATTACTTGAACTAAACAATATGAAAATCTAATAAGATGACAGTCCACAGCAGTATTTTAGTATTGATTTTGATGTATGAATGTGAAACATGGACGTAGAAAAACTGAAAGGAGACGAACAAATGCTGAAGATGTGTGTGCACTGAGAATACATATGGAGCGACAGTATATGACAGAATACTGAATGAATAATTAGAGATGAATGTAATTTGAATACTGATGTATTAAGTAAGATAAAGAAGAGCAAATAAATGAAAGACTAAGAAAAACAATATTCAGTGCAAATGGTAAGACCTGTGATTGGATCAAACTAATGATATTTTGAAAGAAGGAAAATTAAAGAACAGCTATTTAATTCAAAGTAACAGAGATGCCACCTCACTATGAAATCCATCACAGTACAGTTTCCCAAAAAAGTATAGATGTATGAAAGAAGAAATAAAATGGAGTATCTCTAATCTCCCAAATGCATAAAAGGTGAGGTATCTCTTTAAATTATAGCATTATACTCCTTTTTATTTGAAAGACCCCTCTGTTATGGAAGCGAAGTGTCATCTCTGTAACTCTGTGGGTTTAATCAGTTTTATGAAATTAATCGAGTACGATTAGTAAACTCACCATAAAGCCACATCCCTATTGGAGTAGGCAGAGAGAGCAGATCTACACTTCATTCTATCTTAGAACATTTCTTTCAGTTCTGCCACATCTATACACTCTTATTATAAAGGTTTCACACTCTACTCTCTTAAAGAATTTGATTCATTTAGTCTGGCCTCGTTTTTCTAGGTCTTTCCAAACGTATAGTACATTCCACACCACAGGAATAAATATTTTTTGTAAATCTTTCATCATTAATTCTTTCTAAGTAACCCTCAATGCTCCCCTCTTCATCTAAACCACTGCATCCTCTTTCAATTCACATTCTTTCCTAATGTCCTCATTCCTTATTCTGTCATACATTGTTTTCCAATCACTCAACGCAATGCTCTCATCTCTACCACATTTATCTTATGTTCATCATTTTTTTACCACGTCGCTTTAGAGTCCTCGTCAAGTTCACTTGTACAGTAGAGCGCCAATTATTTGTGGTAATTGGAGGACACTCGAGCCCGAATAATTGAAAAACGCGGTTAATCTAAATGAAGTTTTGACTGAGTTAAACATTTTAAGAGTTGAATTTCTAGATTATTATTACTTTGGGAGGCTCTGGAGCCATATATTTTCGTGTCGGTGTGAACGTTGGTAAACTACTACACAAATAGCAGAATTCCTCAACTTGTTCCGATCTTTCATTATTCATCCATATGCCTCTACCGCACTCTCCACTCACATTTGCACTGTATATTTGATTTGTGTAGTCTTTCTCCATTCATTAGTTCCACGTGCCCAAACATATATTCTTCATCTTACTCAACACAGAGCCTATGTGTTGAGTAAGAAGTGCAAATTTTCCCTTATTAGTAATAATAGATAAAAGCAATTGCTGAAATACGAATATGCAAGAAAAAAAGTATTATTTCTTTAGTTTTAGTTTTTTTGTGCATTTTGGTTTACTTCATGTAGTAAAATTAAATTAAATGCACAATATCAAAATTAAATAAATACATCCACGTGATAAATCTTACTTTTTACAAAAAAAAATTAAATGAAATGAGCTTCTAATCTCACTATTTATGGTCCATTTCAACCATTATACAAAATACTATTACAATTCAGAATGCAAGTGAAATGAGAAATACAAAATGTTATAATAAAGTTATAAATATTAAAACACTTACATGATTCATATAATTTCAAAAAGAAATACATACATATACGGCACACAACAAGCCAGGAATCAAAAGACCCAGGACCATATGCCATACAAAAAAACATAATATACTTCATATCATCGTGGTAACTGCAATAGGTTATATGTAAAAAAAATCACGTCGATGAGCAAATGGTTGTAAGTCAACACAACTTACAGAAAACACAACTTACAATAAAAAAACTAACGGTAGTATTAATCCGGAGTACAATCAATCATGATATTATTTAATTTATAAAAGGGGGCAAATGGCAAATTGTTTTTTGTCTCTCCTGTAAAATTTGATATATTTGACATCTGACATATTGCAGTTACCACTGCGATATATTATGTTGTTTTATTACATTGGATTGCCTGGAAAGTAATTTCGTACCTTAAGGTCAAAATCAAACGCAAAATTGCACTAAATGCTCGTGGACGGTGGTTTTCGATATTTTCAGAATCTCAGCAATCTCTCGTGTTGTAGAAAGTTTTGGTCAAAGTCAAAGATTTGGACGGCATCAATGGCAATCGGCCAATGCAATGGAACACCATCTTCGATTGTAGTATCACTATTATGGATTTTTTCAAACTGCATTTGACACACAATGGTTTCAACGCCATACACTGGACATATCTTTTTTTCATTTGTGGCAGTAAAAAAGGATCAAGCACCGAATAAACAACTTATTTTGTTCCATCTTAAAAATTATGTCAAAAAAACTGCTTTAGCAATTTGGATAAACACTGGCTGAAAAATGCGCTTAACTTAGTATCTTTCATAATAATATACATTCAGTACGTTTGGAATGAAGTTAGCAACGAAAATTTCGTCTTAATGTCTATCCGAGAAATACGAAACCACTTTCCGGACCACATATTATATCTCGTCTTGTCAGATTTGTGATCATGTTTTAGTTGACATTAAATAACTCACCTTTGATTTGCTGCGTCACGTATGGATTGCAATTTCTCAGCACACATTTCACTGTCGTCATCAGAACTATTTGCTCCCTGAGTATCTGGTGGGGTAACCTATGGAGAAAAAGAATATTCACTTAGTTACACAAAGAGAATATTAACTCTTCCATACACAAGCTCCGAAATAATCTTGTTCGAAGCATTCCAGTCAATTTTTAAGGATATTAACGCTTATTTTAGTTTGTAATTATCAATATTACATACATAAATACATACCATCACGCCATTTATCTGTCGGAGTAGGTAAAGAGGACAGATCGCCAGACTTTCCTATCTCGACACATCTACATCCATACAACTTCTACAACTACTCTGATTTTCTACATTTTTCATTCTTTCAAAATATCATTAATTTTATCCAATATACTTTCCTTAGTCTTCTGTTTCCTTCTTTCAGAATATCATTCCCTTGATCGAACCATACTATCCTTGGCCCTCCTCCCACATGCCTTCCACTCACATTTGTACTAAATATCTGTTTTGTTAGCCTTTCTCCATTCATTAATTCCACATGCCCAAACCATCCCGAATCACTTCATTCCATATTGTCTTATATTGTCACTCCATGTATCTTCTCAATGCACGCATTTCAACAGTATTTATTTGACTCCTCTCAGTCTTTCTCCATTTCAATGTTTCACTCCCACACATCAAAGTTGGCACAATTCTATTGTAGACTATCATCTTAGCAGATTTTGATACTGTTTGGTTCAAGAATATATATGTTTGAGTGCCTCATTGACTAAGTTTCCTATTGCTACACGCCGTTTGATATCTCACTTAACTCTTCCCATCATCTGAGAAAATACTACGCAAATAGCAGAATTCCTCAACTTTTGCATTTACTTTTCCTTTCACACTTTTTTATCATCATTATCAATATTAACCAAATGAAATCCAGGTCAGTGCGCAGCCTGACACTTCATGTCCTTCCACATTAGACCAAAACTGCAAATCACCCTCTCATAAAAGTTATTGAACTTCTTCGATAGGGTTTAAAGACGAGCAACAAAAAATCCTCATTTTTATTAAATTTTGAATGGATTTACATACCTGTATCTCCATTTGACTTGACAAAGCGCTAACAGTTTTATTATTGCCCGCCAACTTTCTATTATTGAAGTTGTTTGGACTCCCGCCGACTGAAGATTGCAGAGTTTGGTTATACAGATTTTTGGCTGACTGTATACTCATTTCGTCATTATTCTGCTGCGGCAGTCGAGAAGAGAAACTCCCTAGAATAAAAAAGGTCTCCATTATTAAAAAACTTCAGCCCATAGATAAAAAAAATATGTGCATTAACACAAAATCAAGATTTGTTTTAGTTCATTTTATTTTTTCTTAAGAGTTTAAAATTATTTTTGTAACATATATTAGTTTGAAATATTTTTAGATTTGTTGCCGTGTTGAGTTGGCTTGAATTATTGCTGACATTTCGAAGGTGTTGCAGCCATCATCCTCAAGGTGATGTCAAAAAACATTACCAAATATAGTAAGCACGCAAGAAACGTCCACCTAGCCACCTGCATTCGCAACCTACAGAACTTTTCCCTTTATGAACAGCACAATTCTGTGAAGGAACACAAACTGCTTTCATAGATTAAAAAAAAAACTATTCCTGATGAACTTTGAGGTTAATTTTGACTTCAAATCAATCCAATAGGGTGAGGTATTATGACTATGCTTTTGCTTTTGCTGGAACTATAGCGTAGAATAGTCTACCTCTAAGTGTTCAAGATGTGGATGGCATATGCAGCTTTAGAAAGCACTTGAAGACAACCCTTTTTGAGAGGTCTTATCAAAATTTATAATTTTATGAACACTACACACACATACACTACACTCCACCTAAAGCCAAATGTGTTACTACCAGATATCGGAAGAACAACGTTTTTTTTTGCAATTCATCTTGCCTTGGTAAGTTTTCTGCAGTTTTCTTACCAAATGAGTTAGAACGTACTTGAGGAAACATACTCTCTAAACGGCACTATATAAATAGTCCTTTTATTATTATCATTATCTTGTGTAAAAAAACCCTGTCAAAGAAGCATTCAATATAGAATAATTGTTGCTTCAAGATGTCTATGATTACATTACTGGTAGTGCAGAAAATGGTCCTTCTGGCAACACGTTATTTTTACTTTATATCATAACCTTTTTTGTTCCATCGAGGGATGCCATAAAACACTCCTTTCCAGGTAGGTTCATAGTCTGACACTTCACATTCTTCAAAGCCATTGCCAAACCTGTTCCAAGACGATCTATGGCTATTGTAATTGTTAATTTTAAGACTGGGATTAAACGAATGACCACAAGACCCGAAAGAAACTCTAACGATGAATTATCCTTGAGTCTCATTTATGAATCTTCCTCTTATAGACTAATGAAAAAAAATATCTAAAAAAGATAGAGGTCGTATTCTTTTTGTTCCGCAACCCCGTAGGGGAAATGTTCAGTGATATGTTGTATATAAACAAATATACAATAGTTGTCAGACCATATTAAAAGCACCTTTTTACTTTAAAAAAATCAACCTAAAATTGGAGTACATCTTATGGTCTGAAAGTAGGTGAAACATGGTAATAGGTCCGTTCAAAAACTGCCAAAAAAATTATACACGCATTTCTTTTTATACCTATGCATGTATTCAATTTTAATACCTACGTATTATATTTTTTATTCACTACTTTTATCTGCGAGAAATTGTAAAAGAAGAGATAATTAGTCTTTTAAGAAATGTAATATAAGTAGCGCATTGGATGGTATCAAAGATGACTTAGTTTTTATAGAGTGATATTCTTTTCTAAAAATTGTCTCATAAATGTGGGCTGCATCTTTTGATCTGGTGCGTCTTATCTTAAAAATAAGGTACTTATGATTTTTAGGATAAATTGAATAGAAACTTGAATATGTACCTTTCCTTTGATCTGCACAATTTCTCAATTTGGGGCTTGACATGGCACTTCTTGATAGCTGGGGTGAACCTACGAAAATAAAAGCATTTTAAAATGTTCATTGCATAAAATATACAACAATAAATTTAATAGAATACATCAAAAATATGAAATGTAAGTACTACATTTTTCTTCTGGGAGACATTGTCTGGGTCTCAGAGTGTTAAGCGTCTAGTTAAGGTTGATTGAATGAACAAAAGAGGCTACCTCAATCAGTGCATTAGTGAGAATTCTTAAGTTCAAACTATTTAAGAAATTTTACATTGAAATATAGTGATCTTGATCACTAGATGGCATCATTGATAGAGACATAGTATATTTTAACTATATCATCATTCTATATGTTCCATCAAAAACACAAGAATACCATAAAATGCATCCATCCAGGTCAGTTCATAATCTAGTACTCCATGACCTCCCATGTCAGGAGACTGCAAATATTCCTATTGTAACACCGGTATATGGTAACATCAATACATGTGGTGTTACTATACACCGGTGTAACACCAATAACTGCTGTGCATTTTGATAACTGCCTAAATAAAATTGTTCTTCTTCTTAAACTTTCTAGACTCAAGAGTCTGTTACTGCAGGATTGTCCTCCTGTGATACTGAGCTCCAGCTATCTCTCCATCGTTTCGTGAGTCTTCCTGGTGGACGCCGTCTATCCGGCACCCCATGCAGAGCTATGTATGGAATTCTTGTGGAATTCATTCTCTGTACATGTTGGTACCAGTATCGTCAACGCTGTCGTCCCCATCTGACCACATCTTGGACCTCACAGACCTCTCGGATTGTGGTGTTCCTTAAACGATCACGCAAAGTCTTCCCAGCAATAGCGTGCAGAGTTCTCATTTCCGTTGTCCTTAGCATACTTTTTGTCCAGACAGTGTCCGCCCTCGCTTCGATGCCATATGTGAGGATAGGTCGCACACAGGTCTTATAAATGCGTACCTTGCTATCCGTTCTCATATCTTTATTCCTCCATATGACATCTCTCAGGCAGACCGCCACAACTGCAGCTTTATCTACCTGAGGCCTTACTTCTCTGGGGAGGTCATAAGAGCTGAGGAGTTCACTGCCAAGATATCTGAACTGGGTTGCTTGTTCAATTGGCTCGTCACGTACTGAAATTCTGCACTCTAGTGGGTCTTTGGAGAATGTCATACACTTGGTTTTTGCTACGGAGATAATCATATTGTACTTTGAGCAGGATTCATCGAACTTTGTGAGCATTCTCTGTAAGTCATTTTTTTTTCAGCTGAGTGTAGCGTTGTCAGCATAACAGAGAATTCCCACCGCTTCCTTGCGAAGAGTGTACCCCAACTTGAGAGATGCAACCTCTGCAATGATATTATCCACTATGCAGTTAAAGAGAAATGGGCTTAGGCTATCGCCTTATCTGATTCCAACTGATGTTTTTATGGCTTTAGTGTATTTCCCATTTGCTCTGATTTTGTGTTACTATTCAGGTTGATCTCTCTTATGATGGAGGTATCATTTTTTTGGATAAAGTGTTCAGAAGGTCCTTCAACCGATTCCTGTCGAAAGCTTTTGTAAGATCGACTAAACAGAGGTAGGCTGGTTTGTTGTGTTCTAATGCTTTTTCTTTAATTTGTCTAAGAGTGACCTTGCCGAAATAAATACACAAATACCATCCATCATACTATGCCCCTTTTAAGGTAACCAGAGGACAATGTCTACAGCTTTCTATCTACACTATAAATATTGCCTCGTTCATATTCTTACATAGTCATATATGCTCTCTTTTATTTCTCATACCTTTCCTTCTGTCAAAATTTATCTGTATCAATCCATTTATCCTTTTCCTCACTGTCTATCAATTTCATAAACATATTTGATTTTTTCCTTTACATGTCAACCTCTAAATAAATAAAATATACCTTTGCTGTTCTTCACATTTGATCCAGCAACCTTCGTCCCAGCATTTGCTTTCTGAACAATTTTATTTCCTCCTCTTGTTGAGCTGTTCATGACGGGCAGATCAGAGTGGGAATTGGAAAGAGGACTAGCATTAGTAATATTGTTTGGATTCCCCGGCGAATATGACTGCACGAGTGGGCTGTGGCAGTTCAATGGGTACATTTGTCCATTCCCAGAAACACGTCGATTCATCGCAACTCCCTGTGGATTGATCAGAATTCCGGGTTGGGAGGCGAAGAGGGGACCTTGATAGTCAGGACTCATGAGAGAATCAGGAACTGGTACCATTTTTGAAGCGGCTTCCAAAGGTTGATTTAAAGCTTTGTTTGAATCAGCTGATACTGGAACAAATAAAAAAATATCTATTATTACACGTTTCATTTAAGTAGAAAAGAGTTATTTGTGTGAAGTAGGTCACTTTTATTTTGAAGATGAGCAATACACAGTACAAACTCGATCAAGTGAGATTATAGCCTGAAGATTCTAAGAGTCAATATTGTACCATACTTATGATGGATTCTATGCTGACATTGGATGCCAAAAATGTTGCTATAAACCATACTTTTTTCCATACAAGAATCTTGATGAGTCAAACCCCACAGGACTTTTCTCTCCATGAAGAGAGAAAGCAACCTCCGGGAGGGATTGGGGAGGAAACCATTGGGAAGACAGGTGGATTTTTTGTGCGGGTACTCCCACAGAAAACAGTAACTTCACCCCACATTTAATCAATTGATCAACTTATAATAAAGTGGAAACGATACTTAATTTCTATACCTGCACTTATACTAAAGAGCATTGCAATCTAATTTATTAAAATTAAGAAGTTCTGAGACAAGGTAAGGGTTAAATCAGTATGCATGATAACATACAAATATAAAGTTTATTTCAAACGCCTTTTTCTTTAAATACTACAAAGCCTGCTAGACATGATGCTATGTTGCCTAACAATTTATATTTTTGACCACTTTAATGGCATTGGTTGGTTGCATAAAAAAATTGTAGGATATTAGTTTGATGTCAGCATTGACCGTGGATGAATTTAATAAATATTAGTGTGTGCATGACAAAAATGTACATATTGGAAAATTACTTGTGACTTTTAATTGTATCTAGCAGTCATAACTTCGTAACGGTTATTAATATTCATATTTTTTTTTTACACTGAGTATACTTGAAAATAATAGAAATTCAAAACTTACATTCAGGTTTATTTTCCTTCCCTTTAACATCTTCCATCAGACATTCCATATTATTTTTTCCTTTCAACATGTCTCCACCTTTATCGTTTCTTTCACATACGACGCCATTGGCTTTTACCACTTCTCTCTCTATCCTTTCCTCAGAGTTGAAAATGATATTTGCCGAACTAGCATCAAAGCTCTGGCTCATGGCGGAATTGTAGTCTGCAATACTCCTATTGAGAACTGTCTTGGTCGGGGTGATGTTGTTAGATGGTATTTCTCCGGAGAAACTTGCAGACATTTGATTGTTTTGCTGGGCGAGAAGACTGTGGTGCTTGTTGGTGAGGGCCGAATGGAAGCTACTGGACATACTGCGGTCAGGCGATTTGCTGACCATCCTTCCAGCTATTCGAGCTAGAAATATAAAAATTAAAGCATAAAATCAAATAGGTCTGATTCCATTGTTTATTATTAGAAAAGCATAGTCAAGCAGATTTATTGCCTTTGACTGCTTCCCAGTATTTCCCAACTTGTGTATCATGAACCTCATGTCGACACTATCTAATACCTTGACATCATGTTCAACAGTAATAAATGAATAGATGGAGTTTAAATCATGTTCAACAATAAACTTAAATATGGTTGTCATATTGAGAGTATGTGTTCATCTGACAAAAAGTTCTGGGATTTGTAATAAGTCTCTAGGTGGTGGTGGTGCTGTTATGAGATCTCTTTATAATTCACTGGTTCGCAGTAGATTGGAGAGCAGCTCAATCATATGAAATCCAAGAGGATACAACACTCCCTGATAATCAACATACAACACTCCCTGATAATCCAAAAGAGATTGCTGCGACACCTTTATTCCAGGGAATGTGGATTTTTTATAAGTATGCTTGACTAAAGTGTTAGAGGAAATTTGTGCACCTCTTTGTATTTATACAAATTACTAACAAGAAAAATAGCGAACACCTTGTTGAATGTACCTGAGAATTATTTACGCCACCGTGAATTAAGATTGGTTTTGGTGCTGTATTCTAGAACTGAGCTATTAAGAATGTCACCATTTTCACACGGAATGGTTTCATTGAATGAATTCTTGAATATTGATATCTTCCATATAGAAGTGAATAAATTAAAGATTAGGTTCCTTAATAAACTTTGTAGACATAACTGAGCCACTTCACAGGGAACAATAAGTATCATTGTTCATGTAATAAATTTTTATCTGATTATATTTTTCTTGTACTAATTATATCTCATATTTTATATTATTTATAGTTAAGGCATTAACATAGTGAAGGTTTAAAGACATTGTAATTTGTTTTATCAAACATTGTTTATTCCACTTTTAGAATAGTGGAAAAAGTGGAATAAACAGTGTTTGATAAAACAAATTACTATATCTCTTTACTATACTAGTCAAAGGAAAACTATGTTCAGTTCAGTCCTGTTGCACCCCTCCCTCCAATGGATTGGGGAACTTCTTCTTGTGTGCTGTCATCGTCCTTCTAAATGTGTCCTTTACCAATATGTCTTAAGTATTGGAGGACTAGTTGTAAGAATGTTATTAATAACAGTAGAAAATGACTGAAAAGAGCTGAATAAATGCTGTAGAAATGCATGCACTTAGAAGAATACACGGTGTAATAGAAATTAGAACACATATATAATTACCATGCATCCTAGGCGAGTGTTTTGCTTTGGGCGGACTGGGGCCCTGCTCCCTCAATTGTTGTTGATGATGTTGTGCCTAGAAAAATTAATAGCAATAATAAAAAACTAGAGGACATTCTAAAATAGTATAAAAAAATATTACAACACTGGCACAAACATATTACATTACATACCTGTATAAACATATTGTAATTTATTTTATCAAACACTGTTATTCCACTTTTTGTAACGGTATAACCCTACCGGTTCATCTTCAGGGGAGCACAAACAAGACTAAATTATATTCGAACTGGCACCGATATACACGCTTCAACGGTTGGGGACTGAGAGGTAAGGGAGGCATGGGATGATTTCAGCCAGGATCGGAGAAATTTTTGGAATATATGTTTTTACCAGATGTTCGGATCGATGTACTGACTTAGAAATTTCTAGGGCTATTCTAATCTGTCCAATTTATTTCCGTTACTACTGATATGTAAGAATTTGGCATCATCAATAGAAAAAGTATAGTTTTTACGGTGACAATGATTAGCTATTTCAGAATAAATTAGAGGATTTGTATTCACGAAATCTCTTTTCAAAGGATCTTCCTGTCTTTCCTATATAGAAATTATCACAGTCAGCACATAAAAGTTTAAATACACCACTGTTGCTAAGTATTCCATTTTTTGTCTTTCCCGTTAAATAAGAGTTTCCGGAGATTAAAATTAGTGTAAAAAGCTGGCTTTATGTGACTTGGAATATTTTTGGTTATTTAGTTTTTTTTTTATAAATAGGACTTTGCTCCCTTTATAGGTATGCTTATATAGTAGGTGTCGTTAAATATGTAATCTTTTACAAGTTTCTTTTTTGTTTTGTTTTTTAAAAGTGAATCAATGAGGCTTCCAGGAAAGCCATTATTTGTAGCATTTTTTTTATGGTTATTAATTCCTTTTTAAAATTGTCATCGGTTAATGGGACACTGAGCAATCTATGAAGCATACAGTTAAAGGCGGCGAATTTATGGTTATTAGGATGGTCAGAAGTTGCTGGAATTATAGAGTCTGAATAAGTGTCTTTTCTATATATATCAAAGTCAAATGTACCATTTTTTCGAGATAATGTTAACTCCAAGAAATTTAATTGTCCGTCCTGTTCTGTTTCTAGTGTAAATTTTATAAAACTCTATAGAATTTAAATATTTAAGAAATTGGTGTAATTGTCTATCGGTACCCGTCCAAAAACAAAGAATGTCATCTGCATACCTAAAACCAGCACAAAACATTTTTAGTTAACTTAAACTTACTCCTAAAAATACATTTTTCAAAATAGTTCATAAATATTTCACTGAGGAGTGAAGACAACGGTCTGTCTTTAAACCTCCCCAACGTTAATGCCTTAACTATAAACAATATATAAACATACATACCATCACACCATGTCCATGTCAGTGAATTTAAAAGTGAATCAAAACCCTCATTGATTCACTTTTAAAAAACAAAACAAATAAGAAACTCATAAAATATCATATATTTAATGACACCTATTATAAATGGATCAAAGTTCTATTTATAAAAAACATATACGAAATAACCAAAAAAAATCCAAGTCACATAAAGCCAGCTTTTACACCAATTTTAATCTTCGGAAACTCTTCTTTAACGAGAAAGGCCAAAATAGAATACTTAGCAACAGTGGTACAACAACTTAGGAAATTCACTATGGCGAGGAACACAACAATGGCCCCTAGTCCCGGGCAGCCCTTCAGTGGGCAGGGGGTGCGAAGAATCTCCCGGCTCAAAATAGTGAAATATTGAAGGGGAAAATCGAGGGACACCGGGGGCCCGGAAGAAGACAGATGTCCTGGCTGCGGAATGCCCGGCATCCGGAGTGCAGAGGAACTGTTCCGGGCGGCTCAGGACCGAGACGGATTCGCCGAAGTGATCGCCAACGTTGGGGGGACCCGACAGGGCACTTAGAAGAAGAAGAGCAACAGTGGTGTGTATACACTTTTATGTGCTGACTGTGATAACATCTATGTAGGAAAGACAGTAAGATCATTTGAAAAGAGATTTCGTGAAAACAAATCTGCCTTAAAAAATCCTCTAATTTATTCTGAAATGGCTAATCATTGTCACCGTGAAAATCATATATTTTCTATCGATGGTGCCAAATTCTTACATATCAGTAGTATCGGAAATAAATTGGACAGATTAGAGGCCCTAGAAATATCTAAGCCAGTGCATCGGGGTGAACATCTGGCAAACACATACATTCCCAGGATTTCACCGCTGCTCGCTGAAGTTGTCTCCTGCCTTCTTCCACCCCCAATCCTCAAGCCGAATGTTTACTGAAGTGTGTACATCGGTACTAGTTCGAACAGAATTCAGTCTAGTTTGTGCTCCCCTGATGATGAAGTGAAAACCTTGAAATCGGTAGGGTTATACCGTTACATAAAGAGGAATAAACAGTGTTTGATAAAACAAATTACAATTTCCTGTATTGTTCTTCAAAACATCCTTTCTGGCAGCCAACCACCAAGCAGAGCACCCAACAAATGGAACACATCTTGCATTGAGCATCTCAGGAGCAGCAGAATGGATTGTTGATCTAAATTTATGAGTATGAAGAATATTAAATAAATATGATAAACATGCTCACCTTGCTGAGAATAAGTCTGAGCTTCCTCTGGTCTTCCGTCTCGGGGGCTAAATCCCCTCGGGGGCAGGTGCTGCACAAGTACTGCACTAACTGTTCCTGCTCACCCTCCCTGAACTGCCGTCCTCGCCCTTGACTGTACAACCACTCTGCCTTCAAGCTGGAAATAGGAGAAATAATATAAAGCACTACATTTATATTAGGGAAGTATGTTTTCAGAAAGCGGAAAAATGGAATGAGATATTGAATGGCGAGTTACAATAGGAAACAAGGTCAACGGAGCACTAAAAGACATATTCAAAATAAGACAAGATAATATGTAGCTGAAAATTAAACTGGCGTAATTGATAACATGTAACAGAAAATAAAACTGACAAATTTATGAACACGTCATCGACCGGATTCGATTATGTGTTTGCAAATTGTTGATTAGGCGCACTTAGATTCAGTTATCACTTTTGATCAAATTTTTAATTGTCACATCAAATTGTAAATTTAAATTATGCCACCATAGCGATTGATTTATTATTCCTTATTGACTTTTTTAATTGTTTATATGTACGTGTATTTTATATCCTCAATTCGGTTTTTTCGTAACACATAGCTTGTAACACATCGATCAATAAGTCCCTGGACTAACTACTAAAACAACATTTGTTTGCCAAAATTCTTCTTTATTCATCAACATAGTCTCCTTCAAGAGCGATACATTCATTCCAACGCTTTCCTAACTTTTCTATGCCAGCCATGTAGAACGATTTATCTTTGATTTCAAAATAGGCGTTAGTTTTGGCAATCACTTCTTCATTGGAGCCAAATCTCTTTCCCTGGAGCATCTTTTTGAGGTCTGCAAACAGCCAATAGTCGCTGGGGGCCAAATCTAGAGAATACGGTGGGTGCGGAAGCAATTCGAAGTTCAACTCATGCAATTTGGCCATCGTTACCATCGACTTGTGACACGGTGCAGTGTCCTGATGAAAGAGAACTTTTTTCTTCTTCATATGGAGCCGTTTTTTTTGCGATTTCTGCCTTCAAACGCTCCAATAACGCTATGTAATATTCGCTGTTGATGGTTTTTCCCTTTTCAAGGTATTCGATGAATATTATACCATGCGCATCTCAAAATACGGAGGCCATAACCTTCCCGGCCGACTGTTGAGTTTTTGGTCGTTTCGGATGACTTTCACCGGCTGCTCTCCACTCAGCTGACTGCCGATTTGATTCCGGAGTTAGCGGTGGATCCAAGTTTCATTCATTGTCACATACCGACGCAAAAAAAAACTCCTGTTTATTTCGCGCAAACAGTGCCAAACAGCGATCTGAATTATCGATGCGTTGTTGTTTCTGTTCCATTGTGAGCAAACGCGGCACCCATTTTGAAAAAAGCTTTTTCATGACCAAATGTTCATGCAAAATAGTGTAAACAGTACCAAATGATATCTTCAAGATGTCAGCTATCTCACGCAACTTTACTTTGCGATTTTCCATCACGATTTTGAGGGTTTTTTTTATGTTTTCTGGTGTAACAGCCTCATTTGGACAACCAGAGCGTTCAGCATCATTCTGTCTGTACGACCGCGTTTGAAATCAGCAAACCACTGAAAAATTGTTGTTTTCGACGGAGTAGAGCCCGGATAACACTTTTCAAGCCATCACTGAGTTTGAACGGTATTTTTTCCCATTAAAAAGCAATGTTTTATCAACACACGAAATTCGGTTTTTTCCATTGTTTTGAAAATAGCAAAAGTAGCATCACTAAAACCACTGTAACTCAATGACACAACATTGGAATGTCATGAAAGTTTGACACGTAACTGAGAATGGTATGGGTTTGTTATTAGAGGCGCCATCTGCTGGTTAGTCCCGGGACTTATTGATCGATGTGTTATGCTCTAGTTTTGTGTATTTTTTTCTTGACTTCTTAATATTCTTTGGCGAATTTTCGAGTCGTGGTGTCAATTTCCCATCAGTTCGTGTTTTCGTATCTCTTAACAGGTAAATGCTCCGCTGTTTTAATAATTTGTATTTTTTTTTTATTTTAATGACAATGTCTAAATATAAAAAAGTTGTTCTTACTTTAAAATAAAAACTCAGAATAATTACAAAAAATTAATAAGGGTTGTTGGTGAAGTCCATGAATGAGTTTAATGTTGGTGAAAAAACAGTACGTGATATTTTAAAGCACAAAAAATGTTAAACGAGTTCACCAGATTTTCTAATAGTGCAAGTGGCATATCTAAGAAGAAAACTATTAAGACGTCAACGCATGATGATTTGAACAAAGTGATGCTTTTATGTTTTGACCAGCCAAGAACTGAGGGGATTCCCGGTCTCTGCTACTGTATGCGCGTTGAAAACGTTTCCATTTTAATTTGTTGAATTTATTTTCAGATACTTTTTCCATTTATTTTTTTATGGAGGTTATCCGGGTTTTTTTTTATACGGGTCAATTTTATTCCCTACCATCCCGGATAATCCAGAGTCTACTGTATTGTATTGCATTATTTTTTTTTTGATAATTTGGAATTATAAGCACTCCGAATGACATTTGAGCCACCTTGTACATCAAAATATTTAAAAAAATATATAAATTAATTTTTAAATAATCGAACTAATTTGAAATAATGAGAATCGAACCTCATGTCAAAATTAAGATGATAAATAATATTTTTTAAAATAAGAACTAAGTAATATGTAGAAAATTAAATCATTAAAAAATCAAGTGTTATTAATACATTTTACTAACCTTTCAATGGCACTAACTTCGAAGCCATCAACGGTTTTGACATTCATCACCCAGTTTATAACAAAAGGTCGATAATCAAAATCACTGCAATAAAAGTCAAGGAAAAACATAATATAAAAATGTATAAATGTACAGTTCTATAAAAGTAAATTAACTTTATAATAATAATAAAAACAATTTATATAGCGCACTCTCCTCAAGGACACTCTAACTCAGGATTCGAACCCACTTTTATTGAACAAATTACATCTGGCAGGTATAACAGCACCCGTTGATATTTACAATAGATTCCGGGTATCAAGTTGAATATAAGGATAAGAAGGTGACGGCTGCGGGCATTAGATTAGGAACTTCCTCGCATCTGCATATGTTTAGAAAAACATATTTGATAAGAAAACTGAAGATAACTAACCAAGGGAAGTCAAACTACAAAGAAACCTTTGTAGATCTTCCTATATGTGAGAGACATGCAATTTTAGGTGGATTGAAGTGTTAATATATAATCATAAATTTTGAAAAGACCTCCTAAAAAGGATTGTTTTCAAGTGCTTCCTAAAACGGCACATGCCACCCATATCTCTCACACTTTGAGGCAAACAAAGATCGATCCAATTGAAGTATTACTTGAGAAAATGAATGTTAACCAATGCAATAACAAAATAAACCCGTTTAAATGATGACAAATACACTTTCATTGACTAAAACCAATAAAGAATAGCCTTTAAATATAATGGAATAATGTGCACAGCTTCAGGAATACCCTAATAGCCAAAAATCTAATAAATCACAAACTTTGAAAATTCGAATAGAAAAGAATAAATCATGGCTGGTGGCTACAACAGTGTCCAAGCAAAACCCTTAAACCCAATTATTAATATACTAATAAATATTCATGAACTGTGCAAATTTATTTACAAACTAAAACATATACTTAAAATATATATATATATAATATATGGAAATAAAAAAAATTATAAAAAATGTGAATCCAATTTTTTTCCAAAAATACTAAAAAAATCTGATTTTCTCATTTAAGATTTGATCTCTGATAGAATTGCAAAAGAATATTCATTTACGAGAATTTACAAAGCGTTATAGTATTCCAATTTAGTCTCCATAATGAATTTGAGATGACTGGATTAGGCTAGACACATTACTAGAACTGGTGTGTCCGCAGCATCTAGATAGCTCTTCAATGGAATATAGGAATTAAGAACCTTCATAGCCTAATGCTTGACTTCCACATAGTAGTTTGGGTTCAATTCCAGATGGTACTAAATAAAAGTCTGGTAATAATACTCATATGCTCCAGACATGTGCAAGCATTATTCCATAATCACAAGGCGAAGTATTGCGAAGACATGCGATTACGAACAAGTTCTATATTTACTCCAGTGGTTCTAAGCTCGATTACTGGAGCCGAAGACCTGGAGGACGAGAACAAATTAGATGGGAGGATAATGTGAGGTACAGGGGTAAGATCATTTTGATTCGTTATCATCCTATCATTAATATTTAATCTAAAAAGGATACATCTTATCCTGTCCACCTATGGGTGTTACACAGGGATTCCCCTCGACAGTGATGCTCTCCAGCTGGCCAAGATGCGCCAGGTGGCTCAGCGTGTTGAGGTCCGTGAGGAAGTTGCCACCTAGACCCAGCGTCACCAAAGACCCTGGCAAGTAACGCTCGCATTGCTTCAAGTTACCGATACGATTCTTATCCAAGTGAAGGTGCTGGAGAGAAACATATAATAAAGGATACATTTTATAATTGGTGTAGGTTAGGCATGATCAAATTATGGCCCGGGAGCAAGAAAAGGCCCGTAAGAAAATTTATCCAATTTTTATAAAATTTAAATACAGAAAATGTTTGATATTTGGAACTTTTCCAAGATGAATAAATCTAATGCTTATTCGATAGTATTAGTCAAAAAATACTTGTTAAACAGTATTACTTAATAATTTCATAAATAATGTTATATCAAAATATCATCATCTGAACACGTTCAGTGCTGAAAACACCTATAGGCATGCATATAATGATGGATGCTCATAATGTCTATTGCCGTTCTATTCCTAATTTCTTTAGATATGTTGAAAAATAGGTGAGCCCGGAGTGGCCTAACAATACTGATAAGGTTTTTAAGGGTATATGATAATAAATGAATCATGTGTGCTCTAACATGATGATCCGGAATGTCAGGTTGTGGACTGACCTTGATCGAGGCATTTTATGGCATATCTATGTTCCTAATGCAACATATAGAAGGATAGATCTCCTCAGTGAGATATAGGCAAACCTAGTTTACTGGGGACACGACAAATGAAAGGCAACAAATCCAGATCCATTAAAATTATGTGTCCAAATTAAATTACCTGTTGTTTTTTCGCAAATTATGTATATTTCTTGTCATGTGTAAAATAAATAAAATAAAATAAAATAGAGGAAATTTAGATTTATTTGTAAAAATTGAATAATTTTGCTTCTTCGAAATGTATTTATTTTTTTTCGGTCTTTTTTCCAAAATTTATTTAAAAAATTATCGCATTTATTTTATCAGTTACCACAAAATTTACATAAAAACATCACTATTTTGATATTGGTGCAAAAAAAATTATTAATTTCGAGAATTATTTAATTTTTTAATTGAAAAATAGATGTCATTATTCGAGAAATTCTTCTATTTATAGAAAATTTCAATACCCTTACATTAACATGTTTACTCCATATAGATTGTGCTTGAAAAATCAAATTTAAGGGTTTCACTATACAGTAGAACGCCGATTATCCGTGGTCATTGGGGGACACTCGAGCCCAGATAATTGAAAAACACGGTTAATTCAAATTAATTTTTTATACATTTTAAAAGTTGGAATGCTAGATAAATTTTGCTACGCAAGACGAGTACATGAACAAGCCTTCTCAATATTTGACAGATACAACCGCTAAATGCTGCGGCAATTACATTGGGAAACCCTGGATTCACATATTTTTATGTTGGTGCAGACGCAAGGAAAGACCGCCAATTTATTATTGTTAGTCAATTGGTATAATGCAAACCATAGATTTTATAACAATTTAGGTCCTTGCTTTGTATTTTTCAAAACATAGCTGTTCGTTGAAAATTTTGTTTTTTTTTTTTCGAGATTACTAAAAAAATTGTTCAACAGAGGACCATGGTTAATCCAACTCACGGATATAATTGAGTCCCGGATAATCAGTGCTCTACTGTTCTTTAAAAACATTTTCGGAGATGTTGAAGATGTCAATATCCGAGGCCTTATTCAAAAGGTATAGCCCGTGATACAGAGCACTTGACAAGTTAGTTCCCATATATAGCCTCACAGGATGTCACATACCAGGAACGCTGCCTAAAAGGTGAAGAGACAGTTGGTGCTCTACCTCCCAAGAATGATTATTGCAACAACAGATCCATGATCTACATCAAGAAGAAGTTTTAATACTGCATTTAAAACATTTGGCTTAACCTTTTTTAAATACCCACCCAGGGTTTGTAACAAGCAGAACAACGGGTACAACTAAGAGGAATAGAGTGGTAGTGTTATTTACCTTAAGGTTTTTTAAATAGGATATGTCAGATATATGTGAGATCTGGTTATCAGACAGGTCCAGGTGTTCCAAGTTAACATTATTGTTGAGGTGCTCTATGGACTTTATGTTATTGCCTGAAATGTTAGTCACAAAAAATATATATCATCACTTTTCAAGCATTAGTCAAACCAAAAACAACTACATATATTAAGACCTAACTACATAAATATTTAAAATAAAAACATACAGTTATCTCCCAATTTAGTAATACATAAACTCTTACGAAACCAAAAAACATTTACTTATCACACATCATTTATTTATTTTGTTTCCAAAATAAGACACTTCAGTTTCGGATTTGGAATGTAGCAATAGGAAAAAAAGCCAATGGGGTACTAAAACATTTGAAATTTTGTCACTAACCCTGAGAGATCGGCGCACTGCTATAGCAGTGGAAGAAATTTGTTCTACCCTTGTATTCTAAATGAATATCATTCATTTAGAATACAAGGGTACATATTCTAAAGTATATTTATGTTGTAAAAATATATTTTGTTTGTTTTTTTGTTGTTTAAAATAAATATTTATCACGAACGTCCGAATCGTAAATATATCTCAGCACTAGATAGACAATTATATTTTTTTCTCGTAGCGCTCTCAGGGCTAAACAGGAAAATTGATTGCATTAGAAAATATGAATTTTGTCACTAAATAAATGCAAGTAAACTCTGGTTGGCATTATGTTTGCATTTTTTCAAGTTTGTAATTTTAGAAAATATTTATAAATCTTTTCAATATAATGTAAAAAAATATCAGAAATTAGAATTTATAAAATATATATCAAAAACTTCACACTGCAACAAATGAAAATCTTAATTTGGCCAGTTTTCATTCTATGCTAATAATACATAAATCCATATATGTAACACATCGATCAATAAGTCCCGGGACTAACTACTAAAACAACATTTGTTTGCCAAAATTCTTCTTTATTCATCAACATAGTCTCCTTCAAGAGCGATACATTTATTCCAACGCTTTCCTAACTTTTCTAGCCAGCCGTGTAGAACGATTTATCTTTGGTTTCAAAATAGGCGTTAGTTTTGGCAATCACTTCTTCATTGGAGGCAAATCTCTTTCCCTGGAGCATCTTTTTAAGGTCTGCGAACAGCCAATAGTCGCTGGGGGCCAAATCTGGAGAATACGGTGGATGAGGAAGCAATTCGAAGTTCAACTCATGCAATTTGGCCATCGTTACCATCAACTTGTGACATGGTGCGTGGTCCTGATGAAAGAGAACTTTTTCTTCTTCATATGGGGCTGTTTTTTTACAATTTCTGCCTTCAAACGCTCCAATAACGCTATGTTATATTCGCTATTCATGTTTTTTCCCTTTTCAAGGTGATCCATGAATATTATACGCATCCCAAAATACGGAGGCCATAACCTTCCCGGCCGACTGTTGAGTTTTTGATCGCTTAGGACGACTTTCACTGGCTGCTCTCCACTCAGCTGACTGCCGATTTGATTCCGGAGTACAGTGGTGGATCCAAGTTTCATCCATTGTCACATACCGACGCAAAAACTCCTGTTTATTTCGCGTATACAGTGCTAGACAGCGATCTGAATCATCGATGCGTTGTTGTTTCTGTTCCATTGTGAGCAAACGCGGCACCCATTTCGAAAAAAGCTTTTTCATGACCAAATGTTCATGCAAAATAGTGTAAACACTACCAAATGATATTTTCTGGATGTCAGCTATCTCACACAACTTTAATTTGCGATTTTCCATCACGATTTTGAGGGTTTTTTTTATGTTTTCTGGTGTAACAGCCTCATTTGGACGACCAGAGCGTTCAGCATCATTTGTGTCTGTACGACCGCGTTTGAAATCAGCATACCACCGAAAAATGGTTGTTTTCAAAGGAGCAGAGCCCGGATAACACTTTTCAAGCCATCGCTGAGTTTGAACGGTATTTTTTCCCATTAAAAAGCAATGTTTTATCAACCCACGAAATTCGGTTTTTTCCATTGTTTTGAAAATAGCAAAAGTAACGTCACTAAAACCACTGTTATTCAATGACACAATGTCGGAATGTCATGAAAGTTTGACACGTAACTTCTAAAGCTTGGTACTAACTGAGAATGGTATGGATTTGTTATTAGAGACGCCATCGGTTGGTTAGTCCTGGGACTTATTATCGATGTGTAACATATACCGTCACCCCATTTCTCTGTTGGAGTAAGCAGAGAAGACAAAGTGTTAAACTTTCCTACCATGACATATTTACATTGTCGATATTTCATTTTGTATTATATTGTATTACTCTCATTACATACAATAAAGCCTGGCCAATTTATGCCTATGTGGCCTCTCTTTCAACAAACCAGAAAGATGTTTAATAAGTCCGAATCCTTTGTTAAAAATCTGAGTACTGGCTTGGAAGACAAGTGGCTAATCAAATAGATTGTCAAGTTAGTAAGACACTCTTCTTGTTAATGATAAATTTCACATTTATAAAAACAGAACACTATTTTGACAATTCTAATGAACAAAGCAAACATAACATGATAAACTAAGAAAGAAAACAGTTTGCTGCGAGAAAAGTTTTTATTCCATTTTTAAATGACAATTCTATAATAATTTTACCAAACTGAGAGATAACTCAACACCAAAAATCAAAAGAAAGAAAACAAAATTGTTAGAGAGATTTCAATGGAGCAAAAACAAACAATAACACATATCATGAATGATGGAAAGTAGTGCGGGAAATGTCTGCCATTTCATAGAGAAACCATTACATGAAGTGAATGCAATTTAATCTTACTACGCTGCATATTTAAATTAAAATACCATATAGCTTAATTAGATGCATTTAAGAATTGTATGAGAGATGTGAAGAGAAGGATCTGAGAATGAATGTTGCGAAATTCAAAGCCATGGTGATAAAAGAAAAAATATATGTAACATAAGAGTGAGCAATGAAAGATTAGAAGAGCAAGTTAGGGAATTCTGCTTTTTAGATTTAGTATTTTCTCAGATGATGGAAGAATTACAAGTGATATTTAATTATGTGTAACAATATGAAATAAATTCAATGGGGCACTAAAATATATATGCTCAAAAGAAAATAGTCCACGACAGTATTTTCGATTCGATATGGGAGTGGACGTGGAAACCAAACTCGATTCAATATGGGAGTGGACGTGGAAACCAAACTCGATTCGATATGGGAGTGGACGTGGAAACCAAACTCGATTCGATATGGGAGTGGACGTGGAAACCAAACTCGATTCGATATGGAAGTGGACGTGGAAACCAAACTCGATTCGATATGGGAGCGGACGTGGAAACCAAACTCGTTTCGATATGGGAGTGGACATGCAAAAAACTGAAAGGAGCCGAATAAATGCTGTAGAAATGTGTGCACTGAGAAGAATATATGATGTGACAATGTATGACAGTATACCGAATGAAGATATTTGGAAAGAACATGAACTTAAAATTAATAAGTAAGATGAAGAAGAGGACTTAGAGATGTTGGGCATGTATAACAAAGAATACAAAAAAGTATAACGAAACAAATAGTCTAGAGTGGAGGCCTGGTAGAGGAAGACCAAGGAAAATATGGTTGGGTTACACAAAATATATTTTGAAAGAAGGAAATGTAACAAGTCATATATACACACACATAAGCTGCATGAGAATATATATGTATGTAGAGGAGGCAACAGATGTGTCATGATAGAAAAGTCTGGTGCTCTGTCATCTCTGCCTACCCTGATAGGGAAACATATGTACATGATAGAATGTATGTACATATGAAAAAATATGATTTTCACATTGTTTGAATTTTGTCTAATAAATATACGAGTAACACATCGATCAATAAGTCCCGGGACTAACCAACAGATGGTAAACCAAAGCCAATTTGGAATTATGACTGTTGTTTTCATATTCTCAAAATCTAAAAAGTAAATATACTTTCGTTTTTTGTAAAAAAAACAATGAGTTAAAATTTATAAAGCAAAGTAATTGAGGTCTATATTTTAAGTTTGGTATTCTGAGATAAAAATTGATGGCTTGGTAGGAAAATTGTCCGGTATGACAAACCTCTGTCTGATTTGTACGGCTGTTGTAAGTAGTAATTATTAAAAATTGAGTTACATACTTGATTGACGCACATAAGCTTTTAAATCAAGAGTAGATCGATTAAGTCCGTATAATGACAACAGGCCACCCTCATGACATTGGACCTTCCCTTACGTTCAATGAATTTTATTTTTATATCCCTACTATAACTTCCTTCAATATTTCAGATTAAATAACAATAACATCTGTTTCAACGGAGGCTTTTTAGGATAGAAAAGAACACAAACTACCTGTTCCATGAAGCACTTTAATGAGGATGAATTGTCTTAGTGGAAAAAATCAATCTGTTCACTAAAGGATCTGTCCAATACGGCTAAAGCATAATATCCACCAGTTAGTAATATGAAACACAAAATAAAAAGAAAACTTACACGCAAGTTGCAGCTTTTTTAAATAAACCAACTCCTTTAACCCTTCGATAGTCAATATTGAATTATTACTGAGATTCAAGTGCCTTAAACTTGTTAGGCGTCCCACTCCATACATTCGAAGTAGGCTGTTTTTACAAACTATGAGCTAAAAAGGAAAAAAACTTATTATTCAAACTACCATAATTGTTGCAAAATAGGTTATTTAACTGTTGATAGGTAAATTACGACATAATGCATAACCTTGCGTATCTTCGTATAAACTTCAACAGACTTTATTAGCTCTAATGCTTCATTTAAAGTGTAAGAAATGTGGCATGTGCAGCTTTAGGAAGCACTTGAAAACAACCCTTTTGGAGAGAGATCACATATCTAAAGATTAACAAAGATTTCTTAGTCCTCTACCTTTGAAAAGTTTTAGGCAATTTTTTTACGAAATATGTTATTCTAAACATACACAGATACGGATAAGTAGTCAATGTAATGGCCACAGTCGCCACTTTTCTATCCTTACACTCCACTTACTTTATTTTTTATAATATTTTTACCTGTATGTTCGATTTTCAAGTTAGAGTGCCTTTGGATAAAGTCCGCTCTCTAAATGGTGCTATATAAATTGTATTTTTATTATTATTATCACCATGTGCCAAAATTTTTGTGCAATCAAAATTTTAATAACAAAAAAATAAATATATTTTGGTCATTATTTATTATTCAAAAATACTTCACTAATAAGTCAGTGTTGTTAAAGCTACCGACCTTAAGTAGCATGCTACTCAAAGTGCTAAGTAAAATGTTTTAACAGCTACTCTAAAAACAAATTGCGCTACTTTTAGAGCATCATTAATAATAAGATAAAAAGAATGTGTTATACACCAACATATCAGAATGTCACTTGATGAGTTATTTTTATACACCTTGAAAATCTCCTTTGCTTGTTAAGGGGTTAAGAATGAAAATTATAAATAAATTACTGAATGACCTAGTTTTTATATTAACTGGTTTCATCTTGATTTCTTACATGATCAAAAAAATAAAGAATTATCACAATTGAACTAAAAAAGGGAACATACAAAAGTCAACCACAATATTTTTTTTAAATTTCAATCATTACTTTGAGTTGACTATATTACCTGCTTTTTTCTTGTTATTTTCTTAATCTTATCTTGTTACAGATACATATCATCATGTTTCCTTGTTGGGGTAGAGAGAGAGGACATAATGTCAGACTTTCATATTTCAACACACATCCATGCATCTTCTCATACTAGTAATATTTCTCTGACTTTCTACATTTCCTTTTTTTTTCAAAATATTTACTTGATGCAAACATATTTTCCTTAGTATTCTTCTACCATGACTTCCACTCACATTTGCACTATATATTTAGTTAGTCTTTCTTCATTCATTCATTCTACATTCCCAAACCATCTCATAATGGTTTTCATCTAACTCAACACATCAAACTTTAGTTCACAATCATCCCTAATCACTTCATTCCGTATTCTGTCATAAATTTACACCCCATGTATTCTTCTCACATACGCATTTATTTCTACAGCATTTATTTATCTCTTTTCAGTAACATTTTCTTGTTCAACATTTGATTTTATTTGAATTCATATATTATGAGTAGCCTCAACTTAAATGAAAACCAAACTAGGGTATTCAAAAACAAAAATTAGATATCAGTATACTAGTAAATTTAAATTGAGATGAAATTCGTTTTTATGACTCACAGTATGGGGGTTATTGCCTGTGAACTTCGTTCAGATACTTCCCCATGCTTGCATATTTTATAATTTAAGAAAACATGGCATTTGGTGCAATTTTTAGAAAATAAATATATAAATATATAGTTGAATGAAATGTTTTTGATAAATTTCCAAACATGGCTGAGGATTTAGTCAATAAAAACCTTAACTACGTTGCAATAATTCATAATAAAAAAATAAAAACAACATAATATCGTCATTTTTACAGTTTGGCTCATGAATATGCAATGAACGAGAAATTAGTACAAAATAATTATACATTTTCAAGACGCAAGTACGAATCCACGCAGTCCAATCTCTGGAGTTCATTTTCGTCAAGTATCAGCGTTACAATACTTCGGGCTTCATTCTCTGTCGCTTTGTTGATCTTTTTTAATCCTTTTCTTGAGTAATCAAGAGTCTCGTTAGATTCCTCCGCTAAAAACAATAAACAATGCAAATTTTATATCGATGAAAATACGCAAAGAATTGTTCTTTTTATTGATAATTATTTCGTCATTTTGAATGGACAAAGCAAACAGAGAGAAATTATTTTATATAAACTCACCCATTTCAGATTATAATCAAAACATTTTTAATGTAAATCCCATCGCCGATGACAACTAACGACAGTAGAGACGAGTCGGTCGCGAACTATTAAATAAAATCGCGTTTGCCACTTTGTGAACTAGAAAACATTGATTATTTTTCCAGTGGATGGATCGCTCTTTTGTAAATTAATCAGTTAAAAACTCAAACTCGAATAACATAAATATTCATTTTCCTTATTCCAAGCTTCATATTTTTTTAATAACACATATTTGATGTTTTTTTTTCGTATAAAAAAAATGGACTGTATGTCGAATTTCCAGTGCAGCACTAACAACTTCCTCTTTTACAGCTTCATCAGTTTTCAGACTTCTTTCAAATATCAATTTTAATACTTTTCTTGACATTTTCTACAACATTTCCTTGCGGATATGTTTTGTCATTGCATAACCACTAGTTCATTCAAAATACATAAACCTCATCGATTACTCTTTTTTTGTTTCATCCTACATTATTCATCAGTCTTTAGTTCGCATTCATCCTTTGTTCCATATTGTATCGTATTTCAGAGTAAGGATTTCTACAAGATATACGCTTTCTTGCTTCCTTTTCCATTGTCACATTTCCTTCCGTTAGTTTTTATTGAAATGGTTTAATGAATAACCACTTTGGCGAAATCTTGACGAGGAGAAATATCAAATAAACTTAAAATTCAACATGTAGGACAGTTTTTACTATAAACACAAATTACTCTTCAATTATGGCATTCGTTCAACGTGGCACTTGAATTTTATGCACAAGTTGAACGTAATAGTTCCAAAAAAATGGGTATGTCCATCTCTAAAATACATCTAAAATTGAGATGATGATCTCCAACCACCACAATATAAAGTAATTGTTTTGTCAATATGAAGACATTTAGACAAAATGTACGAATCATTTTCTAAAATATTCTTTACAAATTTTTATATTTTTATACAGTGTCCTATTACTATAAAATTTATTTTGTCTAATCGATTGAATTCGAAATGGTTTAGGCTTTGGCACTATATTTGTTTTTTTTTTATATTTGATATAAATATTATATAAAAAAACATGTATTTCTTGATAAAGAAGAATACAGATTTTATAAATTGTGTACTTTCACCACAATTTTCCCTTTTGTCCTGAGGGTACAGATTACCCTAAGCCTGAGGGTATTTCCACAAAATTATTTATTCGGATAAATAAATAATGACATCTGGTTGCGCGCACATTGTACAAATTTTTCATTATATCGGATACTTGAATGTTATCGCAACCTTTATATTTGAATTAACCTGAATAGAAACTTTTCTTTTTAGTTGCCGCTTTTTTATTTGTTACACATGTCGAAATAGTAATTATTATTAGTATACAGGAAATAGAAAATATTTTGAAAGGAAGTAAGTAAAATGCGGGGGAAAATGATACGGATGGTATGATAAGAATAGAAGGATTTTGTCAGAAAAAGGAAAGATTCGTTCGAGATGTAACTGAAAAACTGTACGAGAGTGATGATACTAGTAGAAACCAAAGTGAGCCTGGTACAACGGGAAATGAGCGTTTGGAAAATGTAATGTCAGTCTACAAGAAGTATGAATGGCTGTAAAAGACACGATGAAAGGAAAAGCGTCAGGTTGGGACAAATTCAGCACCGAATTAATAGTGTTTGAGAGTGAACAAATTATTGAATGGCTGAGATAGTTTTTCATCAAATATTAAGAATCTGACTGCATATCGAAAGACTGGAGGAGCGCAATGATAGTTTCGTTATATAAATGCAAGGATGCAAGAATGGAGTAAATAAGTTACAGAGCCATTATTTTGTTGAGTATAACAAGTAAATTATACAAAAAAAAAACTTGTAGAAAAAGTGAGAAGAAAAACTGAAATGAAAGTGTGGGATACTCAGGGTACCTTTTTATATGAAAGAGGATGCCTGGATCAGATTTCCTCTTTACACATGCTTGTGGAAAAGTTCGTGGTAAAACATAAAAGTTATTTTGGGCCTTTGTGGACTTTGAAAAAGGATACGACTGCATGAGTGAACAATGCAAGATTGGAGCAAATTGGAGAGTACTGCTGTTTGGGTAGTATTTTTTCAGATAATGGAAGAGTTACGAGGAATATTGAACGGCGTGTAGCGATTGAAAGTAAAGTCAATGGGCGCTAAAACGTATATACTAGAACCGGACAGTATCAAAATCTGCTAAGATGGTAGTCCACAATAGAAACATGGACGTGGAAAATGAGAAATATTAGGGATGAATGTGAACATAAGGCTGGTGTGTTGAGTAAGATTAATAGAATGAAAGAAGAAAAACGAACTAAACAAATACATAGTGCAAATGTAAATGAAATACATGTGACAAGAAGATCAAGGAAAGTGTGGTTGGATTAAGTGAATGCTACTTTGAATGAAGGAAACATTGAAAATCAAAGAAATCGTAGAAGTTATATTAGAAAGTATATGAATGTGGAGGTGGCTTAAGATATGTTATGTGTCGAGATAGGAAAGTCTGGCGCTAAAAAAAACGAAGAAATGTTTTGTTTGGTAAATTAGGTTTTTATTTTTTAATGTAGTGCATAGACAATGGGTAAAAACTGAATTATTCTATTTGAATTGAACTAGGTTAAATGAGTTTTATTTTATTACAGTCTGATTAAGTTGCAAAGGACAGAAGTTCTCGAAATATAGCGATTTTTTTATATAAGTCATTTAAACTTTGAAATGGATTGATTGTTGTTTGACCAGACGACTTTGACTAAGTAATCTTCATAATCAAAAGGCTTAATCATATTATATGTTCCAGCTCTACAATTTAATGAAGTGAATGTATATTAGGAAAATATTTATGTTTTATATATTTTTTTACTGTGTACAACCTGACGAGCTAATTGATTAGTAGTTTCGTTTCACTAATCAAAAAGATAAAAGTTCGTTGTTAAGAAAACTAGACTGAAAACCTTTCTTTTTCGTTTTTGGGAATTTAGAAGACAAGTGTCAACAATTAAACCACAGAGGTCGCGCTCGTATCAAAATGTTTCATTAGTAGTTATCGCTACTTTAATGACAGCTAGGTCAGCGTTACCTATGGTATGTAGCAAACCAAAAAAAAATTGAATACATTATTTTAAATCTAAAACTGTTCGCTGCGTTATATATATTTTTTGGCACCTGCATTGCGTTAAAATCAAATGCATATTTTTTTGACTGATAACACATAAAAATTCAAGCTCAAGTATAGCAACACCTTCTATGACGTTAGTGACAACATGTCAAAAATGGCTGACTCGTGCCCGACAAAGGGCGAGATTGAATCAATATTTACTAGATTACGAGCAATTCCCGCTAATAAAGTAAGTTGATATGCACGATTATTATTATTTATTTTTGCTACGTTTTTTCGTATATTTATTATACCCATTTACCCCTTCATTATTCAATTTTAATACAATAATATATGATGATCACCAACTCGGAATCTTTGTAAACTTTTTTCTTTTTTTTTTGTTCTCAGGTGTGTTTCGATTGTAGTGCAAAAAATCCAACATGGTCTTCTGTGACATACGGCGTGTTTATATGCATAGATTGCTCCGCAGTACACCGAAGTTTAGGAGTACATTTGACATTTGTGAGATCGACTCAACTTGACACAAATTGGACATGGTCTCAAATAAGAAATATGCAACTTGGTGGAAACGCAAATGCGGTAAGTTTCATCATATTTTCATTTCCATGTGAAATATAAATCATTGTTTATTAGAATTATTCACAATTTGGTTTGATATTTTGACATGAGTGTCAAGGATGACCTGTCATTAAACGTTACCAACAGTCCTATTAGAATGGGACACGTTATTGGTATAGCACATACGTCTGGAATTTCCGAATTTCCTCTCGTAATAAATTATAATTTTACAATTACTAGCAATGTTAACCAATTTGTCATCATCATCTCAGTAAAGATGATAATGACAAATTGGTGTAAAAATATTTTTATGATATTGATTTCAAATAAATTAAGGAATTATCTGACGAATTGTGTAGTTTATTTTAACATTTTGGCAGATTTATATTTTTTCTAAAAAATTATTAATATACTTTATAAAATCATAAAAAAAATTGTTAACGTTTCGAGTGATATTACAGACATTAAAATGTACTGTACTGTAATGCACTTTCGTTATATACAATACAACCTGGCAGATTTATTGCCATATGGCAATCTCTTCTGACTGACTAAAACAATGTTAATAAAGCATTATGTAAAAATTAGACTTGAACCCTTTTTAATAACATTGGATATCAACGGGAATCGAATCCCTTACCCCTGGGTCACAAAACAGGCCTCTTACCTACTAGACCACAGAGGTCTTCATTTTTATTAAAATTCACTATTTGGCACTTCGTGTCAATAAAATGTACAGTTAAAAAAACTAATTCAAAGAATTCTATATGAAATATAATACTGACATTAACTGTAATAATACCATCACGTCATCTCCCTGTCGGGGTAGGCATTGAGGACAGGATGCCAGACTCTCCTATCTCAACACACATCCTTAACCTCCTCCACATCTATACACCTCGTACAACTTGTACAATTTTTCTGAGCAACCGTACTCCTTGATTTTCCTTTCACACACCTTCCACTCACATTTGCACTATATATTTGTTTTGGTAGCCTTCTTTCATTCGTTATGCATGCCCAAACCATCAACGTGTTTTTCATCTTACTCAACACATTAGCCTTAAGTTCACATTCATCCCTAATCACTCCGTATTCTGTGTCAAACATTGTCACTCCATGTATTCTTCTCAATGCTCGCATTTCTACAGCATTTATTCGGCTTATATTAGTAATTTTCCATGTCCACATTTCATTAGTTAAATATTATGACATTTTATTTTAGTTTTTATTGATTCTTAACCCTTTAAGTGCCGGAAGGTATTAGTATGGCCGTACCCAGCAGGCCGGGATTTTTTCAACAAAAATAAAACCTAAAAAATTTATATTTTTTGTATACAGATATAAAGGATATTATGAAAACTTACTAAATATATACACCGTGGGGTGTTTGAGCTGCCGTTCACTCAGAAAAACACAGTTTAAATATTCACAAAATGTCAGGGTTGTCACAACTTGACACAGAAATCACGTTTACTTATAAATATAGTGGAATATAATACTTTGTAAACTAAAATCAACAAATTATCTGTATGATGTATAATAAAGCACAAAAGGTAAATAAACTTAAAAATAAAACCGTAAAAAGCCTATATAAACGTCATATTATGCCGCAAAACTACCGCCAATAACCAAAGAATACATGAAAACTCAAATATACATATTTCAGTTGACTCAAATATACACATTTCAAATTGCAACCAGCAACCATATTTGATATGCACGTAATCTTAAAATTCGTGTTTTATCACATAATTTTATGTATTACTGATTTTTAGCTAGCTTATACAATGTAGGATTTCAAATGTTACGATTATAAAACATTTTTAAATGAATCATTATCGAGAGTTTGTACTAGTTTTGATATGATATTCGAGCGGTTTCTAGTTGTTACTTTTGAGTACACACCTCTTTTTTGCATGTTATAATGTTTATATTGAAATATATTCAAACTGAAGCAATTTATTATTTGTAAAACTAATTCTTGCTGAAAAAATCATTAGCTTCCATGTCTGTACCATCAATTTTTAATTATGCCATGTATTTCCAATTGGCAGTAACAAAGATCGCCCTATTATTTGCATCAATCAAGTCTTGCCCAGAGCATGTCCCAATGTTAAAACAAGTTAGCATGTGTTGTGAGTCCTGTATAGATCCATAATCACATTTAATGCTATTTTCGTTCAAGAAACCCATTTCTGCATGTTCACCTTGGATCTAATCACCCATACTCGGAGTCTATTCAAGGCTCTCGAAACAAACCAAGATAGTTGATCTCTAGGTGTCATCTTTTTCGAGAGTTTAATCTAGTCGTCAGATGTTTTTTTATTTCCACTTTGGAAAACGCGCTTTATCCGGAGATGTTTTTTTATTTCTTCTTTAGAAAACGCGCTTTATCCGGAGATGTTTCTTATTTCCACTTTAGAAAACGCGCTTTATCCAGAGGAATCATCAGTTCTTGTGTTCTCGTCATGGAAATAATCCTAGATTTCAATTTCCATAATGCTAGTTGATAAGGGGTACTTGGGTCCTTAACTTGTTTTATTTTTTCTATCTCCTATGAATCTCAGATGGGGCAATACCACTTAATTGATAGATTTTCTCCTCTGGTTTTGCTTTTAAGCATCCTGTTATTATCCTCCCTGTTTTGTTCATGGCAATGTCAACTTATGTAGCATGTGAGGAGCCACTCCAGATTGATTAAAACCATAATCATTATTGAAGAGTTGCATTATGTTTATAAAAGTGCCAATCAGATTTTTAATTAAACATTTATATAATATTCATGGTGCTATGGTTTACTGTTCATATGAAATATTTAGATTTATTGAAGTTGTGCCACTTTTTATTTTATATATTGGGTGTACTAATTAGTTCGGTCCATTTTTTTGTGTTCAAAAATGCATTTATTTCTAAACAAAATGAATGAACAGATCAATTAAAGTATTGTCCATCGCTGGCTACTACTTTTTCCCATCTCTCAGGCGATTTTCGAATTCCATCTCAAAAAAATGACTCGTCTTTTGAGGTGATCCAAGTTTGGAGCCAATTTTCGGTTTCTACGAAAGAAGTGAACCGGTGACCTACCAAATCGTGCTGTATCCTCAGAAAGAGCAATGTTGGGGAATACGGCGGGTGCGGTAAAACATCCCATTTGACCGTTTCCAAATATTTTTTTACGAATTATGCGATATGAGGCCGATCATTGTCATGAAGAAGAATAACTTTATCATGTTTTTCTCGCAATGCATGGCTCAAACGAATTAATTGTAGGCGATACCAATCGCCCGTAATGGAATCGCCAGGTTTCAGCACCTCATAGTAAACAACACCCCTTTGGTCCCACCAGATACAGAGCATGATCTTCGAACTGTGTATGTTCGATTTTGGTGTTGATGTTGAAGTCGATGGTAACAATTACTTAGCGTAGTATTTTTTCTTCTTGGGGTTGTCGTAGAATATCCACTTCTCATCTCCAGTTACAATCCGATGCAAAAACCTTTTCTTTGTTGCATTTGAATCAGCTGCTCGCAAGTAAAAAATCGCCTTTCAACATGTCTCGGTTTCAGTTCATAAGGCACCCAATTTCCTTGTTTTTGAATCATTCCCATGGCTCTCAATCGTGCGGAAACGGCTTGTTGAGTCACTCCCGATGATTCTGCAAGCTCCTCTTGCGTTTGACTCTGATCTTCTTCGAGTAATGCCTCTAATTCTTTGTCCGCGATTTTTTTTGGCTGTCCAGAGCGAGGCTTGT
This sequence comes from Odontocerum albicorne, assembly GCA_949825065.1. Classification (NCBI taxonomy): domain Eukaryota; kingdom Metazoa; phylum Arthropoda; class Insecta; order Trichoptera; family Odontoceridae; genus Odontocerum; species Odontocerum albicorne. Next base: position 23,501,805 of record OX463857.1, read on the forward strand.
CTTCAACGCTGAAATCTCCATCCTTGAAACGTCGAAACCATTCCCTACATGATTTATCAGTTGGAGCAGCGTCACCATAAACTTCGACAAGCATTCGATGGGCTCCAGCTGCACTTTTCTTCCAATTAAAGCAGAAAATTAAAACCTCCCGCAAATGCTGCTTGGTTAACACAAAATTCGACATTTTAAAACACTGTACAAAACAAGGTTTGAAACTCAAAGCGATACAAACTGAATATTATTGGCAGATGTCTAACCTCTCTGAAACCGCCAGCCACAGCCAGAGCCATCTTTTGGAAACGGACCGAACTAATTTGTACTCCCAATAGTTTTATACTAGGGGTATCTAACATGATTTTATCGTGGGGCGTGTTGAACAGTCCATGGTATCTTGCAGGCCCCTAGATATATAAATAAAATTTTAGCCATACAACTACAAAACAATGTGTGACATATATTTTCCTAAGCACACTTAATATGTATTTCCCTAATTTAGATTCTTGTACATAACTATTAGCTCTTAATACAAAGTCAAATATTGTTTTGTAGAGCAAGGAGGTATTTTTCAAATTCAGATACTCGTATAACATTTATTTCAGATATAACGTATTAAAAAATTTTGTACTTAAAAATTATAGGGAAAATTGTTTTTTATTTGCACACATAATCCATATCCGCTTTTATGATTGATGTTATAATTGAATGATGCTTGTGATATGTTCATCTGTTAAGGAAGTTCTGGTATATATGTGCTTCTACATAACGATATTTGTTGAGCTATTTTATATAAGTTTGAAAACAATTTTTCATTGATATATTTTGTATAAAAAATGTAACTATTATTCCTAGCATGAGCTGTTTTGAGATAGCTGTTGCTTTATATATTGATCAATTATACGATTAAAGAGTGAAAGAGTGGGTCTTACAATAAATGTCAGTTAAACCAAGTGGATGACATTCGGGCGGTTGGATTACAGTGGGTCAGTGTTGCGTTTGAACGGCCGTAGCGTCGAAAGGGTGGAGAAATTCAGATACCTCGGAAACATACTCACGCAGTCTCTCGACCCGGATGTGGAAATCAGGTGCAGAATTGAGGCAGCAAGAACTGCATTTAATAAAATGAAGTCGCTCTTCTGTGGTGACAACTTAAATTTGAAACTCCGTCAGAGGATGATTAGATGCTATGTGTGGTCTGTTTTATTGTACGGTTGTGAAACATGGACCTTGAAAGTCCAGGCAATGAATAGACTGGAAGCATTTGAAATGTGGTTGCATCGTCGAATGCTCAAAATTCCCTGGACAGACATGGTGACAAATACCGAAGTCCTGAGGCGAGCTAGAGCTGACAGGGAGTTGTTGTCCACTATAAAAGTTAGAAAGATTTCATATCTGGGTCACGTGCTGCGTGGAGAGAAGTACCACTTGCTCCAGCTTATATTGAAGGGGAAAATCGAGGGACACCGGGGACCCGGAAGAAGACAGATGTCCTGGCTGCGGAATGTGAGGGAGTGGACCGGCATCCGGAGTGCAGAGGAACTGTTCCGGGCGGCTCAGGACCGAGACGGATTCGCCGAAGTGATCGCCAACGTTGGGGGGACCCGACAGGGCACTTAGAAGAAGAAGATACGATTAAAACAATTCTATGATTACAAGACACATATTAAAAATGCCGCTGGTAACCAGCCATGAGTTGCGTTGTTTTATTGCCCACTTTACATTACACTATCCACCAGTGTTATGATTGTTGAGTTATTGGTTGACATAATCTTGGTCTAATGTGGGAAGATATAGAACACAGGACTAAAGTCCCCCCCAGGATGAAGGCATTCATATCTTCTTGACTGAAGGAAAAGTGTTTGCTTTAATTTGAAATGTAAATTAATGGATCTGTGAATATTTTTTTCTGTCTGCTTATCGTATTAATTAACTAGCCATTCCATGTGTGTTCTTTAAATACTTTCGCTACAGTGACATTTTCAAAACAAAGGCTTTGTTGTTTGCTTGAAACTTATAACTTGTCTAGATAATGTCCATAACTTCATATGACCCTTTTTATTTCCCGAACGATTTTTTTTAAATGTCGATAAATTGTATTTTTACTGATAGAAATTTATTTCATTTTGCAAACCTAACATACTGGCAGTACGAACAATAACAAATAATATATGAACATGACAAGTCATGCTATTATTTGCACAATAAAATTGGGAAAATTATATTCAGGTAGTCCTCAGCTCTCGTATATAATTGGTTTCTAAAAATGTGTAGAAAAGTTAAGTGTGCGAAAGTATAGCAAAAAAAACATAGTAAGTTGCGTTTCAAAGTATTTATTTTACATTGGAAACATAAGTATAATATTCATGAATGCGAAAACACAAAACCAGTTCTTAGACATATTATCATTAAAGTTAAGGAAACATGTTAATACTATTAACAGTTGTTTTATTTATAGTACACTTATGTATATGTTGTGGGATTTTTCCGCTATCAATAATTTAACTTTGTAGACTGTAAAAAACTCAATTAGTCACTAGTAAATGCACAAGTACCAAATAGTGAATCGTACAAAAATCAAATGTACTAAAGTGGAGGACTGCCTGTATATTAGAGATGTGCAGTTCCCGAACGTCTTGAGTTTTTAAAGATAAAGTCAGATACACTGATCTAGATGCAGGGTTCCCAGTTATAGTTAAATCAAGTTTGCAAACTAGATTGATAATTGAAAAATGAGCTGAAGACTGATTGAACTAGAAAGGTACGAAATGATGGCATTGTGTCAGTCACAAGGACACAACTGAAGCACATACCATATATACTTAATTTAGGTATTTGTATGTGTGTAGTATTATTGTTTGTGGTATATTTGTGCATAATACAATAAGGTCTCCATATATTCATCGCGGGCTGTCGACTCGTAATATTATGGTATTTGAGAGGGTAATCAAATTGTCAATTATTTTACGCTTATTGTTATAAATAGGGAAAAAATAAATTTGAACCTATTAATTATACTATTTTAGTGATGGATATTCGTTTACTTAATGAAGAATGACGAAGTGTTATGATATTTATTTGGTCGATATTTTTGAATAGGCATTGATGCTTTGTTTGTGCTTTATATAAAATTTTGTTAAATACAATTTTTTAAATACGATTTTGATTTTATGTATGTTAATAATCTTACAAATATTTTTAATGTAATTTAATTTTATAGATAATTTTGATAATAAATAAGTTTAATTATATCAAGTGGAATAAGCCATTGGGTCACGTGAGTAGTCTGAATGACTAGTTAGAAAGAGTGAGTCTATAAGACCCGGTACAGATGCACTAGTATGTATCTTCTGAATGACGGTCATACATATCTCTACTGTACATACAAAAGATAATGTTACAGTCCATCATGTTTTCCTGTACCATATCTAAGGTGTGTTGTATTTAATACATGAATTTTATTTATATATGACACTGTTTACACAATAAATGAAAGGAATAAATAAATAAATACATTTGTATGATGTTTTTCAATATATCCGAATTGGTGATTTTTTTTTATTCATTGTATGGATTTCTCCTGTTACACAAAGAGGGTCTGCTTCTAGAGTTAGCTTATTCGTAAGGAAGAATATCAGCCAGGATTCTTCTCATGCTGCTAGGCGGTGCCGAGAATGTATCCACAGTGTCATTCAGTTGGTTAAATATCTCTATACCACGCGTGACTGAGTGTTTAGCCATAATATTCGTCCTGTAAGTTGGTATGTAGAACAGAGGGTGATTCCTTGCACGGCAATATTTATTAGGTGCATATAAACGGCTTTATTTATTAGGTATTGTGCTTCTAGAATCGCGGGACAGTTAAAGTAACCTTGAAAAACCTTTAATAAGAATATCGCAATGGACTCTTGCCTTCTTGTTTTGAGACTTAATGCGGATATGTTGAAGAGTGTGACCGAGAGACTGAATTGTATTTGACCACAATAATCAGGTCTTTGGGTTTTGGATACTGGAGAAGGCTCGCAACTTGCAGTTCAGCATTTATTAATAAAAATCAATCTCTGCTTACAACCATACAATTGTTTTACAAAGTTTTGACCGAAAGGGTAGGGATTCACATTATTGGTGTGGAAACAAACCACGAAATTCAAATTTAAAATTAACTAGGTCATCAATGACCAGGAAAACGAAAGGAAGGTTAGATGAAAAAATGATGAAAAACCAATAAAAACATGCTATATCGCTGATTGAGATGAATTCCCTTTTGAAGTACACCTTTTATTGTTCGTAATACTACTATATATTATATGTAGAGGCAATAACACTTGCATAAATCTAGCACGTGCTGGTAATGTCACCAAATTAACTCAAACCAGATTCAGGTCCCTTTTTTTATTTTTTGAATAGCATCGGGAATCAAACTGGAATGTATTAATGATTTTGCTGTTAACATGATAAACAAGGAAGTTTTAATATTTCAACAGATGTACAAATATAACAAAACAAACAATCTGGCAAGAGTGAGCTGTTTTCATTAAAATTAGTTGTCAGCATGCATCCTACTAATTTTAATGTTTTTTTTTCATTTGTTCATATGTTTGCATGTATATTTTTCTTCCACAGCATAAAAATATAATATAATGTTGCTGTCTAGGCCAATTGATGTAACCTCAATTTTTGACAAAAACATTTTCATTTCATCATCACTATATATCCTATCAGAAACACAGGGATGTCATAATATGCCTCCATCCAGGTCAATCCACAATCTGACACTTCATGTCCTTCGAAGCCATGATTGAACCAGTTCTGAAGCGATCCATTACTGTTGTAATAGTTTAATAGGCGTTTAGGTATTAACCCAGCAACCCCGAGACCTGGGGGAAAACCTAAAAGACGGTTCATCCTAGAGTGAATATCTGCATCATGCAGACCACCAAAGATGATAGTTTTCGCTCCTTGCTCTGCAACCCCATGGGATAGAAAATATTTGAATGGGAATTAATTAATTACGAGTATATTCTTTCCCACAAATATTCTAAATTTAGTAAGTTGCAAAATATTTTTTGTACTTAATGCCATGTTTACACGAGCTTAGTACTTGTCATTAGTACTTCTCACTCGCACTTGTATACACGTGTAAACAAGTATATTGGTACAAGCATATTAGTACAAAGTCACTAAGCAGCTTAGTACAAACGATAAGTACTCATGACAAGTACTAAGCTCGTTTAAACATGGCATAAGATATGTAAAAAACATTTTGCCATTAGTGTACACGGTGTGAGCATGCTTTCTGTCTGGGCTTCGAGCAAGATGGCAAACGTGGTGCAAAAGAAATATAAGAAAAAGTTATCACAGTTTAAAAATAATGATTCAATGTGTAATTTAATTATATATTTTTTTTAATGCTTACCATTTTAAGGTTCATCTCAATAAAACGAGACGTAACTTTGCATTTCAAATGAAAACATCATTGATTACGCTATTCACTTTTTATTTTTTTCACATTGAACTTGTTCAAGTGCAACAAGTCAAATAGCGTTACTCTATTTTTTTTTTAAAAAGTAATTCATAATTAAAAAACTATATATCTTATCGCTCCCAAACTTTCAACAGTTACAAAATACGTTTCCATTATAGGTGATAGATAAATATTAAACATCAATTAAATATCATCAATTAAATATTAAACATCAATTAAATATCATCAATTAAATATTAAACGTCAATTAAATATTAAAAATAAATTAAATATTTACAGTTTTCCTTTCGTTTCCTGATTTTTTTTACTTTTGTGGATTACATTAATTGGACAACGATCATAAGATACATACATATCATCACGCCGTGTCTCTTGTGGGGTAGGTAGAGAGAACAGATCTCCAAACATGCCTATACAAGAACAGAACTTCCGCCTCCTTCACACTCGTACATTTCATCATGCACAATCTTCTATCTCTCACTTTACCTTCTTTCAAAATCTGATCCATTCGGTCCAGCCACATTTTCCTCGATCTACCTCTTTCATGTACACCTTATACTTCTGACTTGTATACTCGCTTAGTCATTCTTCCATTATTCATTCTCTCCACATGTCCAAACCATTTTAAAGCTCCTTTCTTCATCTTATTTAAAACATCTGTTTTATCCATCCATTAATTTCTGATATTTTCATTCTACCTTCTTTCAAACATTGACACTCCACAAATTTTCCTTAGTGCACACATCTCACCAGCTTACTCTTATCCATATTCTGCCAAGTCCAAGTTTCACTTCCATACTTCAAGGTGGGCACCAACAAACTACTATGTATTGTCATTTTTGCTACTGTCGATATTACGCGGTTGGTTGTGTATAACATTAAGTGCTCCGTTTACCTTGTTCCCAGTCGCTACCCTTCTTTCAATGTCCCTTTCAACTCACCCATCACACGATCATGAGATGAATTTAATATTATAACTTATGGTGGGTATTGATCACAATTAGGTAAAATACTTGGGTTTCGGGTTTTACTTTCAAATTGCGAATATTACAACATACTCGTAGACTACTTCTTTGCTTGAATTATTTTTCTTATTTTTGAAATCTTCCCATAGTTTTCTTTCTATCTGAGTTTATCTGGGTATAGAATTCAATGGAATATTTCTTCATTTGAAGTTTTGTCTATCTTCACGTAGATTCACATTTCAATATTGTGGCCTATTAACCTACAATAGATGTCTCTCTCTTGGTGATGATAATTTTTCTCGAGTATATCGCTCTTGAATACTCATTTAAAATTAAGATTAATTATACAGAAAATAAAAAACAAAGTATCTTCATCGCCTTCATCATGACTGACCCTCGATGCAGATGTCACATAATAATCAAAGGACTATTTATGTCTCTAACACTAAGAGGCAGACCATTCCACACCACAGGACCAGCATCACCCCTGTCATAATACCTCGCCCTATTAGATTTAATATTTTTTTAAGATTTAAAAAAAAAATTAAGCCACTTTTATTGTTTTCAGATTTTTTTTTAAAGTAACTTTTTATTACTTTTATTGTTTTCAGAAATATTTTTAAAAGTGACTTATTTTATGTTTACTTTATTTTTAAATTTCCGCACTATTGTTATTCATTTATGATATTTTTTGTGTAAGCATTATCAAAAGTTCATAAAAATAATGTTTGATAGCATGAATACAATTCTTATTATGCAATTTCCTTTTGACACAGTTATGAAGATATTGTTATCAACTCAATTTACATGTTTAGTGATCTATCTACATATAATTTACTATATAAAATGGTTTTGACTGATAAAACTAGAATAATTTACCAGAAACATTTATGTTCATAATACCTAAGCTTTGATGTTATTTCTATATATATAAAATTATATTTTAATCCATAAAACTTTTCTCAATGCAGTGGAATTGTGATTTCAATGCAAACTATATTTTGTCTATCACAGGTGTATCCTACAATTCAAGAGAGAATGATTATAATTAGGAAATGTAGGTAGAGATCAGAAAAATGCAAAGGTGGAGATCAATTGTCATATCCCCAACAACCAGATGAAGCATACTACTGGTCTTCCTATTACAGTTGCCCGTCAGACTGTGGGATGTCTCCATTATATCTTTCAAATCTATGTCTGAGAGATGGTCCTTAGGAGTGAAGTAGAACTTTAAGGTCGATTTTGTCTTTATCGAATAAATTGATTGTTCTGAATCAATCCAGTAGAACGGGGTATTATGATAGAGCTTTTGTCGTTGCTTGTTCTGTGCTGCGAATAGGTGGTGTTAGAGATATAGGTGGCTTATGCAGCTTTAGGAAGCACTTGAAGACAAACCCTCTTTGGGAGATCTTATCAAAATTTATGATTGTATATGAACACTACATATATAAAATGATTTGCAAAGCACTGGTGGACAAAACACATCATCAGCTCTACTACCCAGGATGAGTCTTGGCCTCCTGCAGGATTCTCTCTCGCCTATCTCACTCAGCAGCTTTCCCGCTCCAATGGTTATCCCAATGTGCAGCAGTTATCTGTCATACCAGCTATCACAGTTTTAGTCTCCCCACTCTCCTACACCACATTGAATCACTGAACAAAGTGTTCCTTGAAAGATAAGTGTTCTGCATGCGGTAAGGAAGATTTCCAAAGGTTTCTTTATAGTTCGTCTTCCCTTGGTAAGTTTTCTGCGGTTTTCTTACCTAATATGTTTTTCTGAACATATGTAGATACGAAGAAGTACCTAATCTAATGGCCGCAGCCACTACCTACCTATCCTTACACTCAACTTATCTCTATCTCTTTATCTGCCCTTTTTTACCCATTGTTGAGTGAGCGCACTCCTATGACTGTCACTCGAGGTTTTCACATTTGTTCACCTGGTGTATTGGTTCCGAGTTGAAGTGCCCTTGAGGGGAGAGTTTGCTCTCTGAACGATGCTATATAAATTGTCCTTTTATTATTATAACTTTCTTCACAAATAAGGGAAGTCTACTAGAAAAATGGATTTATGGTGTATATAATTTTTAGCATGATCGTGAGTAAAACTAAGTTCATGGTGTTTGGCCGGCAGGATCACGTCTTACATTGAACGGTGCTGATATAGAGAGAGTGAAATTTTTTAAATACCTCGGAAGTATCCTAGTGGAAGACCTCGACCCAGAAACCGAAGTCAAGTGCAGAATCGAATCATCTCGTGTGGCTTTTAATAAAATGAGAAGCGTATTCTGCGATGATAATCTAAACTTGAAACTTCGACAATGGTTAGTCAAATGCTACGTTTGGTCAGTGTTATTGCATGGAATGGAATCATGGACCCTCAAAGTTGGTAGTATGAACCGACTGGAAGCATTCGAAATGTGGATGCACCGGAGAATGCTACGAATACCCTGAACGGATATGGTCAGCAACACAAGAGTTCTTCAAAGAGCCTAAGTTGATAGAGAGTTGCTGACTAATATTAAAATCCGAAAGGTGTCCTACTTGGGTCATGTACTTAGAGGAGCAAAGTACAAATTACTGCACCTGATTATCCAAGGCAAAATAGAAGGCCAAAGAGGTGCTGGCAGGAGGCGAATCTCCTGGCTCCACAATATACGTGATTGGACTGGCGTTAGAGATCTTTTTCGGGCAGCCGGTATAAAAAGATGTCTACTTCCAGGTGATATTCAATGTTAGGGGGACCTGACATGACACTGGGAAGAAGAGGAAGATAATTTTTAACCAGTTAATTTTGCTTGTTTCAGGCCCAGTTTTTCCGCCAACACAATCTGATAACAGATGACGCTCGCCAAAAGTACAGTTCTCGCGTTGCTCAGCTGTACAAAGACAAGCTCTCTTCCTTATCTGCTAATGCTATGAAGCTTTACGGAACACAGGTAAGGCATTATCAATAGTTTCAGGTTTTAGAGATACAAGATACCTTATTTAAAGAGCTCTCCAAATTGGATATGGTCAAGTTAATCAATGATTAATTTGTTTAGTCCAACACTACTTATTTCACTTTATATAACAGTATAATCCTACCGGTTTCAAGGTTTTCACCTCATCATCAGGGAAGCACAAACAAGACTTGTTGATGAGGTGAAAACAAGCCTTGTTTGAGCTCCTCTGATGATGAGGTGAGAAGGTTGAATCAAATTAATGATATTTTGAAAGAAGAAAACTTAGAAAGTCGGAGAAATCATAGTTGTATGAGAAAATGTATGGATGTAGAAGAGACGAAGAATGTGTGTCGAGGTGGGAAAGTCTGGCACTCTTTCCTCTGTCTACCCCGAAAGGGAAATGGCATAATGGTATATACTAGGTTAGTCAAAAAGTTTTGAAAGCGGAAATGAAAATACATTTTTTTTGGGGGGAAATCACTTTTATTGCTCAGTATAGTCTCCCATAAGATCAATACACTTGGTCCAACGATCTTCCAACTTTGTTGTCCCATCACGGAAGTGACTTTCTGGAAGGCCTGCAAAATACTCCTCTACGACGGCTATAACCTCTTCGTTTGATGAAAAATGCTTTCCACGAAGGAATTTTTTGAGGTGTGAGAACAGCCAGAAGTCAGAGGGAGCTAAATCTGGCGAATAGGGTGGATGCTGCAACAATTCGTACCCCAATTCACTGATTTTCGCGATGGTTTTTTGAGCTGTGTGAGCAGGTGCATTGTCTTGATGAAAAATGATTTTCTTCTGCAAACCGGGTCTTTTTTCACAATTTTTTTCATCCAACTGGTCCAAAAGGTCACAAAAATAATCAGAGTGGATTGTCTTACCAGTTTGGAGATAATCTATCAATAAAATTCCTTTTGCATCCCAAAAAACTGACGCTAACACCTTGTTGGCCGATTTCTGGACACGAACTCGCTTCGGAGCCAAAGTGCCTGGTTCACACCACTCCTTAGCCTCTTGTTTTGATTCAGGATCATGGTGGTAGACCCAAATCTCATCCATAGTGATGAATCGACGCAGAAAATCCTTTTTATCCTTTCGAAATTGCTCCAAATGTTGCTCAGAAAGTCGCATTCGAACGTGTTTTTGTCGCATTGTTAGCAAATGCGGCACCCATTGTGCACACAGTTTTTTGAAACCCAAAACTTCAGCCAAAATATGCCATGTTGTTCCATGTGAGATGCCTATGGTGTCAGCTATCACATCCACAGTCGATCGATGATCTTCCAAAACCATATCCTGTATTTTCGCTATGATTTCTGGTGTTGATGCACTTTTTGGACGTCCTGAGCATGGATCGTCTTCAACGCTTGTACGGCCACGCTTAAACTCCAAAACCCATCGGTGAACGGTTGGAAATGAAGGAGAAGACTCCTTTAATACTTTCTCAATCTTTGCATGGATCTCAGTAATAAACCTTCCAAAACAAAGAATTTAATCACTGCACGATATTCGGATTTTTCCATTGTTAAAAAATACACTGACACGTCAACTTCAAATGGCTTGTAAACAAAGAATGAATTGACAGATCGAAATGAAATTTTGAGTACATTCTTATGAAAGATGAAATATTAAAATGGTGTAGAAATTTTGGTTTGTCTACTGCTCCATAGATGTTGCTTTCAAAACTTTTTGACTAACCTAGTATGTATGTAATATAACTTGAGTTTATTTTATGTTACAAAACAAAATTTTATTGCTTTTTGCATAAAATTACTTTTTTATCGCTCTGTTATCAAATATTTTAAAATGGTATGCTGACTTTTCCTCAAATTTATATTGTTTATGTCGAGTCTAGCTCGACATAGGAGTTTGCATAAGAAATACCATGTCGAGCCACACTCGACACACGAGTGTAAAGGATTAAGTTCACATTCATTCCGTATTCTGTCATACGAGTACATTGTCACCCTATGTATTTTTCTGAATACATATTTCTACAGTATTTATTCGACTTCTTTCAGTCTTTTTCACGTCCGTGTTCCTATACATCAAAGTTGGTACTAAAATACTGTTGTATTCTCTTATCTTGTTCGAGTATGTATATTTTATTGCCCCCCATTGACTTTGTTTCTTATTGCTACACGTCTTTCAATATATCTTATGTCATCTGAAATAATACTACCTAAAGTGCAGATTTCCTCAACTTGATGTATGAAAACATTATGAAAATGGTAAAAGAGTATATAACTTGAGGACTATGGCAATTGATCTGATCAATCCAAATATTACAAGACACCTCCATCCTGGTTGGTCCGCAGTCCGCTACTCCACATTCTTCCACATTAAGCCAAGACTACAAATCGTTTGGCCTGGACAGCGATGATTTATATTTTATTGCCCTAAATCTTCATGCATAAATTGAGTATTGTAAATGTAAAAACTAATTAATCATTTAACTATGCTGAAAATGCCTATAGCAGTGGTGTCCAAACTTTTGATCACTACGGGTGACTTGCTTTTTAAATTATTGGCGGCGGTCTACTAACATCGTATGTGTTAAGTAATCATAAGAAAAGTAGTAATTTAAAGACAAAAATAAGTTTAAATTTAAAATATACATAGATAATACCAATATCTATTTGTAGCGCGTCATCTCTTTCACCCATGCGCTTAGCAGCTGATTCCTGGAATAACAGAGATGTGTATGATCAGAAAGGCGGACGACTAAAAATAACTACGTTAACGTACGTGCGGTCGACGCTTTAGTCACCCCTGGCCTATATATATATAAACTTTTGCTGAATACTCAAAATCCCATCCCTGTTCTACGAGCCTGGAGTGGTCTAACGATCCTGATAGAGTTTATAATCGTATATGACAATGAATTATACCTGCACTCCCATGATATTAAAAAAAAAAAAAAAACAGTAGTCAATGTGTTCATTTCGATAATTTGTTTTTTCCCAGGTTTTTATAGATACACACCAAGAACACAGCATACCGAAAGAGGAGAAAAAAGAGGTAGATTTCTTCGAAGAGCACACTAATCTGCCTGATACATTTGTGCCTTGTGAACTTAACCAATCACTTTCCAGGAATACTAATATTACTGCCAATCACCAACAGGTAAGTATTCCAGGGGGAATTGTGCTTTTTCTTTTTTTCTCATTTATTTTTCCAGAAAATAATGGAAACATGAAGAATAATAAATAACTTTGTTATTCCACTACTTACATACAACACATGTTTAATAACACCCACAACACATGTTTCTACCTCCTATCTCGAGACTGTCTTCGGGTGGAATTATCCGGTTTGTTACGAGAGTAATACTTAGGTCAGACCAATGTCATATTGCATCGGAAGTATGTGTGGAATTTTGAATTCTTTCATTATTTAATGCTTTTATACTATGGCTTTGTGTATCTGTTTCTAAATTTGTCTATGTATATAGCTTTTGTAAAGTATGTAAAATATCAACTTTATTTTCTAAAAAGTATTATTCTTGGTTTTTTATAGTTTTTTTTCCTTTGGGTCAAGAGACCACACACAATTCCGATGAAACATGGCCCCAGTCTGACCTAAGCATTGCTCTCGTAACAAATAAGGATCATTCTGCTTGAAGAGAGCCTCGAAATAAGAGGTAGAAACACGTGTCATGGGGATTAATTTAACATACAATTATTAGTTATTGAATAACAAAGTTATTTATTATTGAATATTCTAATATGAAGCTCCACAAAATTAAATCTGAAATCTTGAATTATTCTTTTTCTAATTAAAACTAATAGGTTGGCTTACAGATTTATTTTAGCCATTTTTTTTTCTACTGAAGGATCGTCAAATCTTGACTAATCAAAAAAAATTATTAACGCCTTAGTGTTTATGATTAGTTTTTCGAATTCTTTAAAATGCAATTCTTGACGTATAAACTGCTATTTTAAAAGTTGCCGTTATATGTATTTTTTTTTTCTTTTTTCAATCAAATCTTTATTATTTAATATAGTATGTTTCATTTTCAAGGCAGCCACCAGTACTTTATTACAGAGAATTAAAAGTACAATTTAGTAAAATAAAATTCAACCAATTTTTTTTTCGTATAAAAATATTGAGGGAAAAGTTTCAATTCTTCTTTTTTTAGTCCACTTAATTTTTTTGCTTATTGTGAATTACTATATATCTCGATTGAAATATTTTATGTGCCTTTCGAATTTTGTTTACAGTGTGTGTTTTCTTTTTTTTTTTTGGTTTGATCTGTAAACGAATTCCAGCCTTTTTCAATTTTTGTCAATTCTTTCTCTTTGATTTTTTGCATATCACTTTGAACGATTCAGTTTTATGAAAAGTTATTTATTAAAGTTCCGGCCCTTTTGAAGTGTTTTTCTTCAAGATTATTTCTAATAGAAAGCTGAAGTTATGTTGACAACTTTCGTGACTCTTGGTTTCGGGTTCAATACCCAATGGAACTAAAAAAAGACTAGTCTTATTTAAAGTTTGTCTAGTAATATGAGAGACATGTGCGAGTGCTGTAAGTTGCATGCCTACTCTAGAGGTTCATAATCTGAAGCTTTTTTACTAAAGACAATCTTGTCTCGACAAACATGCCCATGCCTTTGATAACAATAACCAATTTGGATATGTTATCAAAAAGTTTCATAAAAAATTAATGAACTTATATTTTTGAACTTGGTATTATACGAGGGCTGCTACTTAAGTATTGAGATATGGCAACACCAGTGTAGATACGTCAAATCTGACATCAGCATCGTAAAGTTTGACGTTTTTAATGGTATACGTGCTCAGAAAGTTTTGTCATACGATTGCTATTTGTGTTGTTTACAGTAAAATTCATCTTGGCAAAAAATGGAATTAAATCGTGAACATTTTCGTGCGATGATTTCTTATGATTTTCGACGTGGACTAACTCAACAACAGTGTGCCGATCAACTCGCTTCGACTTTTGGTGATGAAGCACCATTCCGGGCCAATATGTTTCGCTGCTTTTCCGAATTCAATCGTGGTCGTAGTTGGTTCCAGGACGAATTTCGTGGAGGTCGTCTAAAATCGGTTGTTGTGCCAGAAAACATTGATGCTGTGCGTTAACTGATATTGCAAAATCGTCATGTGACTTATCGTGAGATTGAGGCATGTTTGGGCATTAGTTCCACTCGTATACATTCAATATTGCATGAACATTTGGCCGACAAAACGATTTGTTCGCGTTGGATACCGCATAATTTGACAATCGCTCAAAAAAAGACTCGTATCGATTGATCCAAATTTGAAAAAAAATCGATCGCGGTACTTCAAAAGACGTCTATAAGATCGTGACAGGCGACGAATCATGGATATATGCATATGAGCCAGAAACTAAACAGCAGTCGACTGTATGGGTCTTTCAAGACGAGCCAAATCCAACAAAAGTTATTCGCGCACGAAGCAAATGTTTCTTCGGTATAAATGGTTATGTCGCAACAGTGCCTTTAGTGGAGCGTCGTACGGTCAGTTCTGAATGGTACACCACCATTTGTTTGCCAGAACTTCGGAGAAATGAGGAAAAACAACCGCCAAAGACGGATCATTCGCACCACGGCAATGCGAGCTCTCACACATCGGCTCAAACAAGTGACTTTTTGAGCACTCAAAACATCGAATTGATGGGTCATACGCCGTACAGCCCTGATTTGGCACCCAATGACTTCTTTTTATTCCCGAACATCAAAAATAAATTGGTCTTACTCCCAAGCATCATTTGGGCAAACGATGCTTGGGGGAAACACTCCCAAGTCTAAACAAGAATTGCCCGAACGAGGCTCAGGCTCGTCAGTTTAAAAAAAACTTCGTGCCCGAGTCACGCTCGGGCAAAACTGTCAAGTGCTTAGTATCAATAATCTTCCGTTCAGTGTTTCTAAAATTTTTAAATATAATAAGGTGAATCTCAACAAAACAGATAGAGATGAATAATAACTATAATAATGAACTATTTATTATTAGCATTTTGTAAAAATTATTTTATTGATATTTTTACTTAAAGTAAAATTTTTAATACTCGAGTTTTTTAATAAACTAAATACAACAGAAAACAATGTGCGCACAACTAAATTCCTTGTAAATTTATGAATAGGTAAAATGATTTTATGCCATATGTTGCAGTTTTGCCATTTGAAAAACATCTAAGATAAAACTTATAAACGTCAATCAGATTAGTTCCAACATACGAAGCACGCAACTACCTCACACTCGTTTTAAAGTTATCGTAAACTCCAATATAAGAGCAAATATAAGATTTTGATTGTGATCAAAATCAGTCTAATTAACAGTTGTTCCAACAATAAAACCATTTACTCAACACAAGAATTTGGATTGATAATTTTTCATAGCCCGTTCATATTATTTCTTCAACTTGATAAAGTCATACTCGATAAAATTCATTCAAGTACAAATATTTGAATAGAAAAATTTACCTCTTTGTTCAAAATTTGATTCCGTCTGAGATTTGCTTTGTAATTTTATCTAAAATGAGGCTGTTTAAATTTTTAATTTCTTGATAAAGCTGAACACATTCGGCGTTCGTTTCTAATTTGTTTAGTTTGGCGTGAAAAATCACTAATAATCATGTTTTGTAATTTTTGTAGTTTGATCGATTTTGAGTTTGTTTGCTTGTACGTGTTTTCCCAGTTTCAGTCTTTACATGTTACCTTTTTTATATTCATCATTATCAATTCGTTTAAACTTCTTATTTAGCATATAGTAAATAGAGAGATCTTCGAAAAGGAAGTGGGTTCCTTCATTTGATTTTGAAAATGCTACCTCATAAATTTGGATATATATCTAGATTTTACAATTTTAAAACAATAATAAAAGGTGTTATATAGCGGTTTAGAGAGTAGATTCCCCTCAAGGGTACTCTTTGAACTCAGGATTCGAACCTACTTATATTGACAGATTAAACATATAAGTTGAGTGTTAGTATAGGAATATATCTGCAAACATTAGATTGGGAACTTTTCTTCATATTTGGTAAGACAACTGCATAATATTTACCAAGGGAAGATGAACTAAAAGAAACCTTTGTAAATCTTCCAAATAATAATAGCAATGAAAGGTAGATTAATATAGTACCATTTAGATTGCAGACTCTCTTGACATGTCGAACCTACTGTTGACAAGTTGAGTGTAAGTACAGAAAGACGGTAGTTACGACCATTAGATTGGGTACTTCTCTGCATCGGCATATACAGGGTCTTTCAATAAGGATGCTCGATTTTTAAATGTAAATAAAACAATTTGTGCGTGAGATATCCACTCAATTTTTTTTTATTATTTGAAATAATATTTTATGGCATTAAGTATGGAATATAACGTTGTTCAAATGTTTGCCACGGCTTTGCTTGGAGGCACATATTCGGGAGGTCCAATTTTCGATGACTTTGTCGCATAAATCTGGCTGAATTTGCTGGGTGGCGTTCGTTATGTTGACTTTGAGGGCGTCAATTGTTTGCGGTTTATACGCATATACCTGTGATTTAAGATAGCCCCAAAGGAAGAAGTCTAAAGGCGTTAAATCGCACGATCTCGGTGGCCAGTTCACATCGCCGCTGCGCGAGATACCCATACCCTCAAATCGCTCATGCAGAATGTCCATCGTAGCATGCGCTGTGTGGCATGTAGCGCCGTCCTGTTGGAATGTAGCGCCGTCCACATGTCGTCGGTATCCATATCATCCAGTTTAGGCCACAAGAAGTTGCTTATCATCGATCTGTAGCGCTCGCCGTTGACGGTTATGGCAATGCCAGTTTCGTTTTGGAAGAAGTACAGACCGATGATTCCAACAGACCAAAATCCGCACCAAACAGTGACTTTCTCGGGATGCATTTGGTGCTGGTGTATCTCGTGTAGATTGGTATCGTCCCAAATCTGACAATTTTGCTTGTTCACACATCCATTCATCTAAAAAATGGACCTCGTCGCTAAAGATGATTTTTTTTGGCGAAATTTGGGTCAACTTTTAACTGCTCCAGAGCCCAATCAGCGAACACACAGCATTGTCTATGGTCATTTACCTTAAGTTCCTGGGTAAGTTGGATTTTATATGGGTGCAGACCCAAGTCCCGACGCAAAATTCGCCAAGCTGAAGTCGCAGAAAGGCCAAGTTCTTGTGAACGATGAGAAATTGACTGCCTCGGGTTTTCCCGTACACTCTCACGCACAGCAGCGATGTTTTCAGCAGACCTTGCGTTTCGATGACGTACGGGTGTTGGCTGATTATTTATTGAACTGGTTCACTCGAATTTGGCCACCAAACGTCGAATAGTCGACTCGGCAGGACGGTTGTGGCGAGGATAAAAATCACGTAATGTGCGGAACGTTTCTCGAACAGAGCACTGATTTTGAAAATAAAATTTGATGATTTGCACACGTTGTTCAACGCTATAAACCTTCCATGGTGATTTGCCATACGCTGTTGAACAATTCACAACAAATTTGACAGATGTTGCTTTAACAACATGGCCGCTATAACCTAACAAATTTCGAGCGTCCCTATTGAAATACCCTGTATTTAGATCAACATGTTTGATAAGAAAACTGCAGAAAACTTACCAAGGGACATGAACTACAAAGAAACCTTTGTAAATTTTCCGATATGTGATAGTAACACATTCAGCTTTAGGTGTAGTGTATGTATGTAGTGTTCATATATAATCATACATTTTGATGAGACCTCTCAAAAGGTTTGTCTTCAAGTGATTCTTAAAGTTGCACATGCCACCATATGTATAACACTTAGAGGCAGGCCATTCCATGTTACAGGAACAACAATGACAAGTTGAAATTGAAATTATAATGCAAATGACTATAGATAAGATAAGAAAAACTCCGAGGCTCTTTTAAGAGCTGTTGATTCCGGTCAGCAGTTAAGGTGTAATTGTAAGGAAAAGTCAATAACTATGATAACTTTGAAACGGTGTATTGAAAAAAATAATTAAATCTTATTGTGTCAAGGCATTAAATTATTTCTGCCCATAATGCTGCCACCTGGATAGCCTCCTTGGTTCAAGACATTGCAGCAGGTGTCGCATGAATTGTTTCTAACTGCAGATATAGAGTTGATCCATTACGTATTATTCCCCATTTTGCTCAGTTCTCAATTTAAATATAACATATATGTATGTCATTATATGCAGTATCCTATCAGTTTTTCTATCTTTTATCTATATAGAATGACATTTTTTATTTATTTCGATAACACTGTAACATTTATTTTAGATCACTATCCAAGGTAATGGTGCAAACAATGGTCAAGTAAGCAACGGTTCAGCGGATATCGGTCCCAAAGTTGACCAGCTCACGGATACCACACTTGCGCCTGATGAGAAAAGAAAACCTTCCATTGGTGTCAGACGAATTCAACCCAAGAAAAGTGGAGTAAGTAGATTTTTTGTACATCTTGCAAAATCCATCATTAACCTTTCCCTTCCTGTGCTAAAAAAAATCCACCCGTTCCGGTGATGTGTATTCAATACACATCAATACTAAATATATGTAAAAATGAGCTATTTAAAATCGGAAAAATAAGAATATTCATAGCCAATTGCTTAAATTAATTAAATTTGAAGTCAAAAGTGAAAATAATTGAAATTTAATTGCTGAAAACATGAAAAAAAAAAACATCTGACGACGTTCACAAAATGGACGGAGCGACCACCTCGAACGAAAGCCAGTAAGCTACTAAAAAGAGAAGCGAACGAACTGAGATTCTATTTTTTGCGTTCCCATATACTGAAGTAAAGTGAGAGTGAGACGTGAATAATGTCGCTTTCTCACTCATGGCGGTTTGCTAGAATGAATATACTACGTCACACACTGGCACACGTTTGATTGTGTTGGTGAATTTATTCCCGATTTTCACAAAATATCTCTGATGTGGCCGATAAGTGCTATATTATTAATATTATTTTTTCATTCAATGCGTAAATGTATTACGGAGGAATACCTAAAATCTGAACCCAATATTTATTATATTTATAGAGATATTAAAGTTTTTAGAAGCAATGTGTACTAGTTACACATCATCGGACAGGAAGGGTTAAGGTAGTTAGGATAAAAAAAAAATAGAAATAATTCCATCCTTCAGGTATAAAAAGTAATCATTTTTTTCCCTCAGCTTGGTGCTAAAAAGGGAGGCTTTGGAGCCACCAAGGTAAAGGCAAACTTTGATGAAATCGAGCAACAGGCAGCTCTAGCTGACAAGCTTAAAATGGAGGTAAGCACTCATATTCATATTGGATCCTTTATTCCTTAAAAACTTAATGCAAGGGTCTTTTAAAAAAAATATTTTTGTGATATGATATGATAGACTATCCCTCGTGATTGAGTATGATTGTTGATTATCCTATGGATGAAAGACCCTTGTGCGTACATTATTTTAATTCCTAATTTTCATTATACTGACTTTCTAATGTATTGTATGATTTGTATGTATCTTTAAATAGGCCAAATATCTTTAAATAGTATTAATCCACTATGGATTAATACTAATTACGATTTATGTATAAAAAAAATCGAAAATCCAATTATCGAATACCCCATCCCTAGCCAATGCAGACTTATGTAGTGACTTTTGACAAACGTCACCAAATATAATTTGATTTTAACAAACTGCCACATTTTTGCTAATTTGTCACAAGATGTATTAATTTGTCATTATTGTTAGTTTTATGTAATGTATTTACCTAAATAACTTGCTATTTATTAGAATTGAGACTTATATTAAAGTTGATAAAATAATTAAAATTACTGAACATCGTTACAAGGTTGTATTGGGGCAAATTTGTGAGCTGTCATACGACTCATCCTAGATTTTCCGAACTATAGAGAATTCTTAGCAAGACACTTTGAGTGTCTTAAGCATTATTCAGACGGCCTCCATGGCTTAATTGAGAAGAAGCCTGTCTTCCGACCCCGAGGGTTTCGGGTTCAATTTCCATTGTTTTCTGATTTTTTTAAAAAGGGTTCCGGTCTGGTTTTAATTTTCGACCTTTGTAACATCTTTCTGGTTAATGGAAGAAATTGCCACATGGAAATATTTAAAATTATTTAATTAATTCTCTTTGAATTTTTCTGAAATTTCTATTATATTGTATTTTTTATTATGTTGTGTAGTTTTTTTTAACTGTACATTTTGTTGACAGAATGCAGAAAAAAGTAATGTCGTATCCAAAGTGGAGGAGGAAGCCGCGGTAGCCTCGATGAGACTTGCCTACCAGCAGCTGTCCACAGCGGACCAAAAGAAAGGGAAGGAGCTGGAGAGACTGGGAATGGCCATCACTTCAGGGAAGAACTCAAAAAGGTAACATTTTACTAATTTGTCTGTGTCTGTCATAAAGTCTGAGTGTCATACTTTATTTAGCATTCAGTTAAACTCGTATTATATTCAAATGTGAGAGAGGGCTTTATTAATAATAGAAAGACAATTTATATAGCGCCGTTTAGAGAGCAAACTTCCCTTAAGGGTGTTCGAAGCTAGCTTTATTACTATGGTTGAAATAATCTAATTAGGAGAGAGTTGAACTGAAGATCTAATTGGATGTTGCTCCCATCAGCAATCTAAAGATATAAGAAGAGACTCTCACATACCTCCTCACACTTAAGAAATGGGATTTTTTAATGAAGCTAGCAATGAATGTGATTGTGAGACTATACAGAACTCAAGCTGGAGGCAAGACTTGATTGATGCAAATGATAGAGTGATCTCTATAGCCTCGTTCTGGAAACACATGGCACATAATTAACAATTAATTAATAAACACATAATTAACAATTCATGGTCTAGACACAAAAATGCATTTGACTTACAAGTTATTTTTATTTATTCCAGTGGAATATCTCACTCGGCCCTAGGTGACATGCAAGTGATACACCAGGACAATCCGGAGCCTCAGAGAAGTAAACAGTCCACTTTTGATGACTTTGATGAGTTCTCCGGATTTTCGTCCAGTTTCAATATGTACAGGTATGATTTGTTTTGAGTACATATTAGACTCTTATTTGGGAGGTTGTATACTTTTTTTCTTTTTTGTGTTCAAAATCTCATTTTGAGGGGTCAAAATCCTTTTATTATATTTTTATTCCTTTTAGGATAAAAAATGACCTCAACGACCTAGTTAATAGAGCATTTGACCTCCGATCCGGGAGTATAAGGTCCTATTCCTGATGGAAAGAGGGTCATCATCTGATTTTTCACATAACATAAACCTGCCAAGTTGTATTATATACAATAAAGTGTAGTATTACACAATAAAATATAGGCCTCATATGCCGCACAAGCAAGTAGCTGCTGTGAGCTCCCATAGAGGGCTACCTGCAGGTGTCAACTTGCCTATTTATAATTATGGTTTGCCAGTTAGTATCTGTTAAGCAAACTGTGAACAAACAACTGTCGATATGACGGCCGAGACAGTAAATTATTTTTTCTTTTTGCCAAGAAATGTTCTTCAGAAAGGTTCAAAACTTCACCGCAACTTTTGTCTGTGTCTTAATTTTATAAATTTCTCGCCATATCTATGATGTGTTTGTCACTTCCGACCGTCACTGCTCGCCAACTAAACCTCGTAGTACAAGAAGAGATGTGACGCAGTTGACCACTCGGTTTTTTCAACTAATATGAGTAATCGTGCAGGCATCTCCAGTGTGTTTTCTCGATTTTTCATATAAAATTAGGCCCATGGTAGTGGGTACCTTCTTAGCAGTTACCTGTCAGTACACAACTGGGAACAAACAACAGTAAATCTAACCAAATAGCATAAAGCTGCTTCTAGTTATGAGGAACTTAATGGAAGAAGAATACGCAGACGAACTGCAAGTATTGAAGTTCCTTGCCCTATATGCAACAGGATATCATAAATAGGCTCACATAGTCATCTCCGGTAGTAGTAAGAACATTACCCTAATTCCCCACTATGCACTGTGCTTCTTTATTTATGGATAATAGTCATTCATTCCCTTTTATCAGTTAATACTACCTTGATCAAAAAGTTTTAGGACTGGCCACAGTGTGGCGCTGTCAGTCACCCGATTGGAATACTTTTTTTTTTTGTTAGGTTACCACATCTATCATTGACACTTCCCTCCAAATTTCAGCATCCTAGCTTGACATTTATAAAAGTTACGCTGTACTGAGTACATCTACCTTTGTGCGTGTTTTCGATTTTTTACAAGTTTGAAAATGGCATCAACGAGTTTGCATTAAATTTTGTGTGAAAAACGAATTTAACGGTCCGCAGACCTTGGAAATGTTGGAGAAGTGTTTTTCGGTGGCACGAACACTTCAGAAGTGGTCGTGAGTCGGTCGAGGATGACGAACGCAGTGGCAGTCGAAAACCGATGAAAACATCGATAAAACCAAAGAAATGTTGGCCGAAAACCGCAAATTGATCATCAGAGAGCTGGCAGAGGATTTGAACATCGCTTATGGATCCGCTCAAGACATTTTGGTTAGTGATTTGGGCCTCAGACGTGTCGCTGCAAAACTGGTGCCGAAAGATCATGCAAAAAAAGGATCGCGTTGAAATCGCGAAAGCCATGATTTCCAGGAGTTTTTGACCAAAAACAATACGAATACTACCCAGCAGCCTTTGAATTCACCTGATCTGGCTCCCTGCGACTTTTTCCTGTTCAACCGACTTAAAAAACCGCTTCGCGGAACGCGTTACAGCACCCGAAAGGATGTCATGAAAAAATCGAAGACGGCTCTGATGGACATACCGAAAATTGAGTACCAGCGGTGTTTCGAGGATTGTATCAACCGCTGGCGTAAGTGTGTTGCAGTCAATGGAGAGTACTTTGAAGGGGACCATATCGATGTTGATGAATAAACTTGTATTTTCGATTTTATGAATAAAGTCCTAAAACTTTTTGATCAAGGTAGTATTTCAATTATTTTAGAGATACCGCTTGTCTTGCTTTTGTAAATTTTTTAATAATCCTATATTTTCTTTTAGTGAACCATCAAACAAGAGTCTGGACTCGTTATATTTCGATACAAACAGTTCCCGAGAGAGAGGAACCAACATCACCAGCAGCTCATCGGGAACTTGGGAAGTCATAGAAACAGAGTCTTCACAGCCCGTAAGAGGGATGTTTGACAGCGAGCCCACCACACCCAAGAATGTCAAATCACAAAGTAAATCATTGTTTTTCTTTTATTTCACTGCTTTCCAATTGTAGGTTCTCAAAAACCAGATCAATGTAATATAATCTTGATATTTTCTTCAGTTTAGAAAATAGGGTTGAAAACATGAAATAATAAAAAAATATATATTATTTAACGTGCTATACTATATTTTGTCATGTTTTAGTGTAACATAAATTTTTTCTTATTTTTTTCATATTTTCCGCTGGAACCCAGATTTTTTTTAATTAGGATTCCAGTCTGGTCAACACTTAGGGCCTATAAAAACATATTTCTGGTTGTTTGGAAGAGATTGCCACATGACAATAAACTCGCCAGGTTAAAAAAAAAAAAATTTATATTATTTTTATCAAATAAGTCTTGAAATTTTGAATTGTTTTATACATTTTTTTTTGTACTTGTCATGTTTGGTCCTTGTACAAATTAGGAAAACCTGTAAATGTGCAAAGGACCTGAAAAAATAAAAAATTTGAGAAATCATGGGAGTTGTATGGTAAGGAGTATGAATGTAGATAATGTGAAGGACGTGTATCAAGATAAGAAAGTCTGGTGCTCTGTTGTCTCTGCCTACCCCGACAAGGAAACGGTGTGATAAAATTTTTTTTTTTAACCACAGGTAGCATGAATTCATACAGCAGTAGATCATCACGTGCCACTGTGGATGATGGAGAAGAAACGGCCGTAAAGAAGTTTGGCGGGGCCAAGGCGATCAGCTCTCAGCAGTTCTTTGGCGATGATGGCTCCAACAAGTTTGAGAGGGATGCCAACCTCAACAGGTATGGGTGTTTTTATTGTCACTCAACATTTTGTAGATAAGCCTACCATTACTATGTCCGGAGTAGACTTACAAAAATAACAGGGTGTCATAAAAAATATGTATGCTAGCTTTGAATGATTATAGATTCAGTATTTATTAAGGTATTTCTAAGATTAAAACTCCAAATCGAAGAAGATTGATGTAGATTTTTTTAGTTATCGTAAATGCTCAAATTAATAGCTGTTCTGGTTCATGCACTGCTGATTACGTGGAATCGCAAACATCAAGTATCGTTTGTTTTGGTATTTGGGCGCATTCTGTTTCGATGGCTGCTCTCAATTCATTAACTATTGCTGGTTTTGTGCCATAAACATCTTTGATCAGTCTCCATAAAAAAATACATTAGCTTCAGATCTGGAGAGATGGCCTACATCCAATCCATCTGTTTGGAAAATTTTCATCAAGATAGGCCCTCGCATTACGATGGTAGTGGAGAGGTGCACCATCTTTCTGGAAATAAAAATCCTCCTCATCCTTAAACTCCTCACGAAAGCTTAGTATGACAATTTCGTGAAGCAAGTTCTAGTAAACGACATGATGTAAAAAAAGCATATACATTTTTTTGATACGCCCTTGATCCATTATGGTTAATTTGGGCATTGTATTATAGATTTGAATGTATGTTCAGAACTCTTTCCTAATTAACAGAATTGTTTTTTTATTGTCACAGATTCCAGGGCAGCACAAGTATATCTTCAGCTGACTACTTTGGGACAGGAGACAAAACATCAAGTAAAGATTTAAACCTTTATCACATATAATCATCAATCTATAGCATAGGGGGATGATGATATGATTAAATTTACCATCGTCTCTCAACCTTTTGAAGACTTTGTGAC
Source organism: Odontocerum albicorne (assembly GCA_949825065.1). Lineage (NCBI taxonomy): Eukaryota > Metazoa > Arthropoda > Insecta > Trichoptera > Odontoceridae > Odontocerum > Odontocerum albicorne. The sequence goes on from OX463857.1 coordinate 23,527,044, forward strand.
CCCTTTACGAAAATTGTCACGTCTTTGTGAAAATGGCTTTTCGTCTAACATATGATAGTATTTAAAACTAAATACAGGAATCATTTGTTATCACTTGAAAACAATTTGATTTTGTTTATTTCTTATGTAGATCCACATATGGACAAACTTTTAAATAAAAAACCAATGCAACCATCACATTGATTAATTTCTTATTTCATGAAAAAAAACCTATCAATCCGTAGAACCAGCAATTAGCTTAGTTACCTTTTATTCTTTAGCTGGATTATGATTATATTACTTACGCTACCTACTACACACTATCACTAGCTATTTATTTATTTATTTTTATTTATTATTACACATGACAAGAAATATATATAATTTGCGAAAAAACAACAGGTAATTTAATTTAGACATACATTATTTTAATGAATCTGGGTTTGTCGCCTTTCATTTGTCGTATCCCCAGTAAACTAGGCTTTTGCCTGTATCTCACTGTGAGGTGCATGGCCGCGCAGTAATGCACTGAACTTCCATGCAGGTTGCTGGTTCGAACCCCGTGCTGTGCTACTCTCCTCGAATGAGCCAGGCATTTTTCTGCCTAGTATTCGAAGGTATAAGGAGAACAATGATTTTGGTTATGTATATTCTTTCAAAAAATGTCGGTGTGCTCTGATCGTCTCACTTCGGTGTGCAATCGGATCCAGTACAGCGGTGTGTCTGGTGTGTTTGATGGTGTGCAAAGGCTCACCCACTCAAAAAACAAACTCCGTTGCATAGTTTCGCTTTCGAACTGAATTGATGTTGGAAAGACGAGGGAATCATTGTCTTTGAGACTCAGCAATGGTGACAATGATCACTAACTATATAATAGAATAGATATGCAGAGGTTACCACTGGAGTAAACAATGTATAACAATGACGTGGACTGGAATTTTTTTAAATAAATTTATTAATTTTTCTCAGAAAATGTATTTTCCTTTTATATATGCAAATTATTTTAATTTTAACTTCCTTAAATAAGGGAGTCACGTGATTTTATTACCTCTTTTTAAAGTTTGGAGCATGTGAGATCCAACTCGAAGATAAAAAATGATTATAATTTGTTTTATAAACACTGTTTATTCCACTTTATGTAACGGTATAACCCTTAGCAGTTTCAAGGTTTTCATGTCATCATCAGGGGAGCACAAAAAAGACTCATTGTCAAGTCTTATTTGTGCTCCCCTGATGATGAGGGGAAAACCTTGAAACCGGTAGGGTTATACCGTTACATAAAGTGGACTAAACAGTGTTTGATAAAACAAATTATAATGTAATTTATTTTTATCAAACACTGTTTATTCCACTTTTTTGTGGCGGTATAACCCTACCGGTTTCAAGGCTTTCACCTCATCTTCAGGGGAGCGCAAACAGTTTGCGCTCCCCTGAAGATGAGGTGAAAGCCTTGAAACCGGTAGGATTATACCGTCACAAAAAAGTGGAATAAACAGTGTTTGATAAAAATAAATTACAATGTCTTTAAACCTCCACAACGTTAATGCCTTAACTATAAACAACAAATTATAATGTGTTTAACACATTGATCGCCAATAGGATTTTCGTAAAATGTCCAAAAAATGTGTGTACGTTTTTACGTTTTTAATTTAATATAACCTACCTATCACATTCATGGGTATATCTTTTAGAACCATGAAGATATCCTAAGGCCATATCGTAGTAAGATAGAAAAGGGGCATGTCGGCCAAGTTTAATAGTAGTTTAATACAGAGCGCGTATCCGACGGACAGAATGACACTCTGAAGTTAGGTATGCTGTGTCAGCCACCGGTGGCCGACACATCCCAATTGGAATACCTCGGTGTCGGCCACCGGTGGCTGACACGGCGATCAACGTGTTAAACCTCCAAAATGTTAATGCCTTAACTATAAATAATAGATTAAAAATTTGTATTTAGGTCGAACTATAAATTAGAGTGTTTGCATTCTCCATATCAATAATTTGAATCATTCTGTAAATATGTAATTTAATATGATAATTAATTTTACTGACGTAGGAAACAATTCGAGACAGTTCGTACCTCCAGATCTGGAAGATGTGAAAGAGAGTGTTCGGCAAGGTGTGACCAAAGTGGCCGGAAAACTGTCCTCGCTCACCACCGGAGTGCTCTCCTCTCTTCAGGATCGATACGGTTACTGATGGACGTTTTACAAGCCCAAGAGATGCTAGACTATGGAGACCCAGATGATCTGTAACTTTAGGTGACGTCTCATTCTTGATACTGTGATACTGTATGGTCTGTAGCCTTACTTGTAACTATTGTAAACAAACTAGCTTTATAACCACTATAAATAAACTATGTATAGTTGCTTTAGTTTGAAACTTAAATGGTAACGATTTGATTTATATTGTGTATTTGCGTCGAATTGCTAAAATAGCCATATATAAAAATGCGCCTTATATTATTAATATATTAAACTTTGTCTATGGTTTTTGTAATACAGGGGTTAGACTTGTTCTTTTTTAAGTGATAAAAGTTTTAAACTTCATTTAAGAAAAAAATTCAATCGTATTACTGACAAATAATAAAGAAGTAGGACTTTGTATTTAATAACAGTGATATATCATTAAAATATGTCGATGACAACACATCTCCACATCTTTGCTGCAAAAATTGTTTTAACCCTTTTCACTCGGAGAATTTTTTATACATTTTACCAGTTGCTTGAAGCAATATATTGATAAAAAAATATGTTATCATATTTTTTTGTGAAACTATAAATATATGATCCTCATATTACACATACTATATGTGAGGATTTCTGTGGCAATGTTGGTTAGATGCCGACCTTCCGGCCCGTGGATCGCAATTTTATTTAAAAAAATTCCCATTTAGTTTTCACTTAAGACTAAATTGGTTGATCGGCAGACACCACATTGCAATAAATTCGCCAGGTTGTACTGTATACAACAAAAGTATAATATAATACTATATGTAACACCAATACAACATTCAACCATATGCTATTGATATTAGCACATCTACTACAGACTAGTGTTCCGTCGCTATGCTGCCTGCGGATTTGGTAATAAAACCAAGATGGCATTGTTGTGGCGCCGTTAGGTGCAAAGGGTTAAAATATACAATATCTGTCTTACTTTCACTATAATATATAAATGGGTAAAAATGTTTTCTTCACGAGTTAAATATTCCCATTAATAAGACAGTAAATAAATAATATTTAAATAAAAATGTCATAAAATTTTCATTTAAATACAATTCACTGCCATAATATTTAATGCTATATATAGCTTTAAACATTGGAGAATGTTAAGATAGTCTTCTTACTCTTGTTATGAGTAAAATAAAAATCAAAAATATTTGTATATCGTTCAATTGTCTATGTATATTTTTATTACTGGTCTAGAAGTGATCTTTACATAGTGAGGACTATTTATTGTCATTCTTTTACATGTGTGAATCAATAGTGCTGAAATTACTGAAATCGTCACTGATTAATAGATATTTGCTGTATAAATAAATGTGTCTTAAGTCATTAATAACTTTTGGAACAATTTTGTATAATATGTAGATGAACTAACTATATATGTAAATTCGATAGGCCTCACATCGTTCTAAAATAATCAACGTAGATAAAAATTCAGTTTTGTTTGATTCTTTCCCACTATATTAAAATTATGCATATCTTCAGAATTTACATAATCTGTAAAAATGCAATGTATCATCATATAATTTTTTAATGTTAAATGTTCTGACAAATACTAGAATTAAAAAAAAATTTGTGGAGAAATCAATTTTTAAATGTTCCTAATTTTCTTAACAATATTCTCACATCTCTGGTGTGTGCGATTATTGTTAACATACAAACTCTTTTATTAGACTGGGATTTTTTTTTTCAAGTACCATCGAGAATTGAACCTTAACCCTCTAGATGGTCAAGTGTCTTACCAATTAGGCCTCGGAGACCATTATTAATAATTGATTGATGTTGTTATAATCTAGATCAGTGGTACACAACCTTTTTTCACCATCGACCCACTTTTTGCAATATAATCCTTATGCGACCGCCACATAAATGAAAAATACTACGGCCACGCTTAAACTCCAAAACCCATCGGTGAACGGTTGGAAATGAAGGAGAAGACTCCTTTAATACTTTCACCATCTTTGCATGGATCTCAGTAGCCGATAAACCTTCCAAAACAAAGAATTTAATCACTGCACGATATTCGGATTTTTCCATTGTTAAAAAATACACTGACACGTCAACTTCAAATGGCTTGTAAACAAAGAATGAATTGACAGATTGAAATGAAATTTTGAGTACATTCTTATGAAAGATGAAATATTAAAATGGCGTAGAAATTTTGGTTTTCTACTGCTCCATAGATGTCGCTTTCAAAACTTTTTGACTAACCTAGTAGAAATACAATTATCTTGGTTTATTTATTCAGATGAGTGGAACATTAGAGTAAAACAGTTTATTACAATTAGTGGGAAATTTGAGATTGGATCTTCAAAATAACCAACTCAATATTTGGCTCAATAGTTGAAAGGCTACCCTTATATTTAATCTGGAACGATACTTGCTTTTCATTAAAGTTATAGTAATAATGCAGTTTTACACAAAAAAAATAGAAGTAATGTTTAGCCAACACAAAGAATAGCATGGTATGTCCTCAATTGATCGTGGTCAAGTTGGTAAGGTACTTGTCTCCAAAACCAGGGGTTGTGGATTCGATCGCCGTCGGAACCCAGATTTTTTCACAAAGGTATTCCATACTGGTTTTCACTTAAGGTCTCTTAAACATCTTTCTGGTTGCCACATCTCGATAAACCCGCCAGGCTGTACTGTATACAACGAAAGTGTAATACAATACAATGGTGTTCGAGTCCCGTAGAGCGTAATGCTGCTGCAACATAGTGAGTACACACCCAGATGTGCTTACGATACTTAAGTGATTTAAGCAGTCGATCGGAGCGTGGTTGTTATTGCGACAGGAGTTTGAGTATTACAAAATAATTCGTATTATTAACATAATCGTGTAAAAACAAAAATGTATATACATGACATTGGTGTTTGATTCGATTAGAGTTTTATAATAGTTATTTTTTAACAAGTTGAAATTTTTTATTTAAAATAACATACGTTTTGACGACCCCCACAATGTGTTTCGTGTCCTCTACTGGGATCACGTCCCCAGGTTGCACACCATTGATCTTGATATCTGCTGAGAAACTCTACATTACTACATTACTGGTGCTAATACTCTGACATGTTATTCATTAAAGGAATCTCTTTAAATATTCTCTTAGTCATTCCTTCAATTCTGATGATCGTGATCACCATGGTCGTTAACAATCCTTCTCCAGAACAAGCAATCTCTCGCCCGATATAGCGCCTCTCGAAATGAGCACGTCACTGCTTTTTTCACTTGGTAACTCCATTGGATCGGTGATTAACCTCTGTCTATGCTCGGTTCCTAACTTGAGCAACGTATATTTTTCTAATGAATAATTTTATAATTTTTTTTAACTATAAGGCCATTCCTTAAAAATATTCGATAAAATTCCATTGAAAGTTGTACTAGTTTTTAATTTGAACATTATTATTTTTTATTTTACGAATTTTATTCCATCAGTATCATAGTATCAGGTCATAAATATATATTTTTTTTTCAGTGTAAAAGAAGATTTGGTTGTTATAAATATGTTATTACATAATTAAATATTGTTTGCATTTAAATTTAAACTATCAAGTCTTCATATTCTGGCATCTACTCATAAACTTAGGAAATCATATTTGCAATTATGTGAAAAATTTTCAATGGTGATTTGTGAAGTCTTTCCAGTTGAAAAATCGTAATCAGCATTTGAACTAGTTGATGGTGATAAACAATATAATACTATTCGGCAAGGGAGAGGATAATCTGAATCATTTATTTTATTTTACATTTGATACAAGCTTAGCCCTGATCACATCAAACAAAAATATAATACTATTCGGCAAGGGAGAGGATAATCCTAATCATTTATTTTATTTTACATTTGATACAAGCTTAGCCCTGATCACATCAAACAAAAATATAATACTATTCGGCAAGGGAGAGGATAATCCTAATCATTTATTTTATTTTACATTTGATACAAGCTTAGCCCTGATCACATCAAACAAAAATGCATAAATACATTTTATTTAATGCAATAAACTAAATTATGTACTCTTTGAGTGATGGATACATGGAACATGTGATCATTATATACAATACACTTTTATTTTATACACTATAATGGTTGTATATGAAAAAAACCAAACTGGTACTCTGTTTTTTGGTCACCATTTTGAAACAAAATCAACAACCCTAGTTGCAGAACAATGTTTCCACTATTGAGCTATGGAGGGCATCAATTTTATTGTTTCTTACCCTGTAAGCATATTTAACCTATGACCATTTCCGTGGCTTTGTTGGTAAAGACGCCTGTCTTCCGATCCGGGGGCTACGTATTCGATTACTGTTAGAAAGGTTCAAAGGGTGCTAGTCTGATTTTCACTTAAAATATCGTTGGTTAGAATAGATTACCACGTGTTAATAACTTGCCAGGTTGTACTGTACAACAAAAATGTTATACAACTTCTCTCATAGTTCTCCTTTTACATATCAATTTATTTCTATCCCTCCCATAGTTCTCCTTTTACATATCAATTTATTTCTGATTTCATTGTTAACAATTCACTGAATATAAAAAATGTGTAGGCCTCCGTTTGTCGAGGAAGACGATAAGAGGTTATGTCAAATATAAATTGAATAATTTCAAATATGATACATATTTTTTAGAGTTTTCACCATTCACCCTCACTGGTATCGGGAATTTAATAGAATTCCCTTCTAGTAGGATCTACACTTAAATATTTTTTAAATGCCTCTTTCTTGTGGTGTAGAGAGAACTCAAGGAATTCCTTATTTACCGATGCCACAAAAAAGTGAAAAAAAGATATCTATGTCAAAGGCAGAAGTTTGATTAACAATTTGAGGATTGAATAAAAAGTGTTTTGTGATTTATTTTAAATTTCATTGAATCATACAATTGTTTTTATTTTCTACTGCGTCATAACATCAGTGCTGAGGACCGTGACCCACACTGAAACTGCTGTATGCCATTCACATTCTTCTCCAGTCCTCAGCATTCCACTGCCCGCAGAGGCTGTGGCATGACAGCACAACTTTTATTCTCGTTAAATTACATAAATGCTGGTTATGATATTTTTTTTGGGAAGAGTCGAAATGTAAAAATATTTTTAATATACATAAAAATCACTTCATATATAGGGTCAGTTCGGGTAGTTTTTAAATGCATTTTTACATGTATACCACATGCTATCCAAGTGTTTTTTTTTTTGTTTTTTAAACCTCAAACTTGCCTAGTTTGAAAGTGAGCATTAGTAAATTGGAAATATAATTATATATTTATATTTATTTAGTGAAATTACACCGATTGTTTTTAATTACAAGTGATAATCTTTATTTTAAAGAAACATATGTTATATTATATTTATACGAGTACTTTGCTTTTATTCATCATTCTATGTTTTATTAAATTTCGTTGTTTCTTTATGTAATTTATTTGGAATCCACACATCAAAAACTTAAAGATTAAGTGTAAAGAATGCCAATACATGTAGCTTTTAAGAGTTTATGAAAATTGTCTTTTGCAATAATTCATCGCTAGGATTATTCATCGCAACAACAATTCATCGCTAGGACTATTCATCGCAACAACAATTCATCGCTTGTGAGGTTTAATTTTAACATAAGGTACAACCATACATATCTCAAACTTTCACTAAGTGTTATTTCAGAACCATATTCCAAGCAAGATCTAAGAGTTTTTAACTCAAAATTAATATTTAAGCATTTGATATTTCTCATAAATTTTGGACTGAATGTTGCTTTTCTTTAAGCGCATAACAATCAATCTTTGTTGTTTCATATTTGTTGAAAAGCTTGACATTCTACATTCTTCTTATTTTGTTTCTTAAGTATTTTACCAGTTATTTTGTACATCTCAAGACCTTAATTTCTGGTGTTCTAAGGAGTGCCTTCATTCGTGTGATATCAGGTCTAGTTTCAATAACATGTCATTACAGGTCTAACACATGTTTTATAGATCCTCACGTTACCTTATGTTGCCGTGTACTATGTTTGACAGATTAATAATTGAATTACCTATACTTGACAGATTAAATAAGATATATACATGTATAAAAAAAACATACTCAAGTGGTTCTCAAAATCATATGAATCTTTTTAGTTATTTTAAATTCATTTTTTTTCATGTAATTTTAACTTTATTTTACATGATTTAATTAATCTTTATTAAATTTTTTAAGACTTGTTAAAATATCTAACTATGTGTGTTGACTAAATAATCACACGTGTTGTGGTGAATTGTCCATGTGATGAATTCGCTGCAAGGGAATTATATTCTAAAATTTTCCGCTAAATATTTATTTAGGAATGATTTCTTGTTTAAAATATGTAGTGTTGTTAAAGTTACTTTGGGAAAAGTAACACGATTATATCTACTTTTAAATCTAAAGTAGCATGCTACTTGAGTATTGTTAGTGACAAGTAGAGACATCGCTACTTTACAGCTACACTTGGACAAAGCGCGTTACTTTTACCACTTTATATAACAACACTAGAAGTATTTATTGAAAATACTGTTGGTTTAAGCTAAACCAATTATATGAAACTTTTATATAAATGAAAACAAATCCGTGGTCTTGGGGATGATGAAAGATTTTAGTTTGAAAATTAAAATTATTTTTGTATAAGTTGAAAAACCCAACAAGTTTAGATCTAATCATGTTTTATAATTTTTAACTGTATTAAAAGTGGTTTGTGAAATATTTTCTTTTTGTTATTAATGTTTTTTTTTTCCATTAATTTAAATTGTATCAGTGTTTTACTTGTCGCATATTTAATCTAAGACCATAGATATTACAGAATTTATATTTGTTGAAAATTTATTTCATCTGATATTTACTTTTTCTCTAATGTTAAAAAAAAATTATTAGAATTAAGAGCAACTTGATGGATTACCGACTTATTAAGATGTTTCAGTTATTTTATTTCTTGAGTATTTTTTTTATAAAAATCTTTGATTTCATAATTATTTTGTTTTATTCATATCCTTAATCCCTATATCGTATCCCTGTCAGTAGAGTGACACAACTTAAGTATTTACAATTTTTGGTTTATTCAATTTGTGAAGCCATCCATACTCTTAGAAATCTTTGTAATTTATTTTTATCAAATACTGTTTATTCCACTTTTTTTATGACGGTATAACCTTACCGGTTTCAAGGCTTTCACCTCATCTTCAGGGGAGCACAAACAAGACAATTTGTTGCAAGTCTTGTTTGTGAAGATGAGGTGAAAGCCTTGAAACCGGTAAGGTTATACCGTCACAAAAAAAGTGGAATAAACAGTGTTTGATAAAAATAAATTACAATGTCTTTAAACTTCCACAACGTTAATGCCTTAACTATAAACAACATCTTAGAAATCTGCTAGATTTTCAATAGGTAAAGAAGTATCACAAATGAAGTACAGACTTAGACCACTTGTTTGCGTTATGTATCATATCTGATTGATTAGAACAAATTTCCAGTTGAAGTTTTTCAACTGGTTTTTTTTTAAATTGGGCACCAGTCTGGTTTTTTATAAATAAGTCTTTTAACATCATGATGGGAGCACAAGGTTGATCTCCGGGCTTCTCTAAATTTTTTTCCCTGATGAATTAAAGGTATCGAAGAACCGATGACACCTGGTCCTCCATGCAGTGAATGTAACAAGATTCCAATTGTGTCGAGGTGAATAATATATTCCATACTAAGAGTTTAAGCTGTAGTGAAGTGTTAATACTATAAAATCAAATTTTCTAAGCTCATATGTAAAACTCGTAAATTTTGAGTTGTGTCACTTTAATTACAGAGATGTGATATGTAGATATTTACTTCGTTATTGAACTTCTAGGAAAAATATAATTGAATTAATTAATTTACGTACATCAAATTATTCTAATATCAAATACCTTTTTTTTTTTTAATTATTGTTATTTTATTTGTACTTAATGTCTTTTTTGTAAGATATATATATTCAATAATCCAAAATATTCCAAATAAAGTTTGGAAAATTATTCACAAATTTTAAACACCATAAATTTGCACTTTTTAATCATTTATGTGTAATAAAATAAACATTCCACGTGTGAAATACATATAACGGTTCTTAATTCACTGTGTACTATCATGAAATACAATAATAAGAAGTGTGAACTATGCCACTTTATGGTCTCTAAAGCACAAAAGTGGAAACTTGACCACTTTATGGTCTTAACCCTCTGTAACTGAAGGAGTTAAAGTGGCGCCATTTTGATTTTATCACATAACTCACAGGCGCTAGAGTGGTGACACATACAGAGTCAGTACAGTGCTAACTTCCGTAGCGCATTGTCGTGTCTTCATATTTTTATTTGTGATTATAATTTTCTTTTTTTTTTTGCTGGCTGATATTTTAATATTTATTTAAAAAATAATAAACAAAAATATTTCTTTATTTTATTTACATGACGAGTAATTATAAATATGCATAATATATGACAAACAGGTAATTTAATGAGGACACTCAATTTACGTGGATTTGAGTTTATTATCTTTCATTTGCTATCCCCCCAGTAAAGTAGGCTTTTGCTTGTATCCTACTGAGGACATATAAACATTAAAAATTAGTTGATGCTTTTTTCTGATTTTTTATTAATTATTTGATACCCCTGTAATAAATTATTATCAACTTGATAAGTTGTGAGACCTAAACACATGTATGTACCATGTGAGTTAACCCTTGGGTCACTTCGTAATTTTGGAGAAATAGCCCATCTCACAATCTCCATGCACTTATAAAACACTAAGATTTCATACAAATATTTACTACAATTTACTCCTGTAAGCTTAAACTCCCAACTTTTGTCATGACAACTGCACTCCGATCCACTGGCTGAATTTTTCATACTTTTTGCCTTTATTGAATTTGGTATCTCATTGTACATATCATGGGGGTCAGATAGGTATATTGCCTTTGGATAAAAGATGTTCTAACTCTAGGGATGATGAATATTAGGTCAGTTGCCATACGATCTATATGTCTGATGATTTTGCTTCTTGATAATGATTTTATTTGTTTCTTGATAATGATGTTAGAGAATGAATTTGATGTGTAAGTACATCTCAAATCCATTCTCTGGCACTAAGAAGCAAAATTAATGCTTCAAGTGATTGGAAACACTTCACACAAAACAAACTTCAAGTGCAAAGGGTTAAACTCACACTTTTTAGAGCTGGAAAAAACTCTAGATAAAATTTATTTTTTGTTTTTCATAACAGTACAAAAAAAACAACTTTTTTTGTCAGCATTTGTCAATCTTCTTTTGTTACATTGTGCCTTTAATATAAACTTCAATAATGTTATAGTATCAGTAAAAAAAGAAATAGTATTCAAAATGGAAATGAAACTAAAACCAATATTAATTTATGTTAATAGAATATTGATTTTGATACTTTTTTTTTAATTGCAAATACTGCTTTTTGCTTACAGTCGTCTTTTGAAAATAAAAAAATCCTCAATTTTTTATTTATTTTATACACATGGTCATAATGTTTTTTTAATATCGTCTGGTTTCTGGCATAAATCGGTAACTAATATTTTGCTGTTTCTGAGATATTTCAAAGTTGATACTCCCTCAATTTTTTATTTATAACGATAATTTAATATAGCGCTGTTTTCCAACCATTAAGATTAACCAAGATATTATACCATATATGCATCTAGACACTTAATTGTGTCAAAATAGAATTTCTAGTTGAAATATCAATTCCAAAAGTCATGTACATTTGGCCTTTTGATGATAACAAAAAAATCTTGACTTTCAAAATTTAGCATTTAACCAATTTGTGCCACATATCTGACAATATATATTGGACAAAATATAATTTAAAAAACATACGTAAATTGCTATTTATTTTGAGAATGAGAATATCCAGGCCTTTAAATATCTTGAAAATAATTTATTTTAATAATCTACAATGCTTGTGCCTGATAATAAATAAAGAAAATTGTCTTTTTTAAATTTTAAGTACATAGCTAAACTTAATAAGTTCTGAATTGGAATTATTTTAAGATTTATTAAAATTAAAAATATTTTTATCTCAAAATATTTTACAAATGTGTAAAGTATTAAAATAGTTATATCAGTAGTGTTTTTCTTTTGTTCATATCCCACCCACCTCTGTCACATATACTTGTTTGTACATTTTTTTTATACGATTATTTTCTGTACATCTATTGTAGAAGTATTTTCTATTAAAAAAAACAAATTGAGCACATTAAGTGCATGTCACTGGGCATTCATACAATTTTTTATTTAATACTCAAAGTGCCCGTCGCTGTTCTATTCCAAATTTCTTTAGATGGATTAAAAAAAAAGGGAACCTGGAGTGGCCTAAGGGTACTGATAAGGTTTGTTACGATATCTGACAATGTATTATATTTGATCTTACCGTTTTGCTATTTTTTGAGAATCTTAAATATCAGTAATTTTTTTTAATACTGCTGTAATTTTTAAATAAATTATTCATCAGTCAATGTGTTAAGATTTTATTTTGCATGTTTACATGTGGAAAGGGCGTTGAAAGAAGGGTAGCTACAGGGAACTAGGTAAATGGAGCATTTAATGTAATATACGATAACCGTGCAATAGTAAAATTAGCAACAATGGCAATACAAAATAGTGTGGTGGTACCCAACTTGATTTATGATAGTGAGAAGTGACTTGACAGAAGGATGTAGGTAACATGTATGTTGTAGAGATGTGTGCGTAAGAAAAAATTGATGTATATCAATGTATGATAGAAGGCGGAATGAAAATATCTGAAATTAATGCATAGATAAAATTGATATTTTAAGTAAGATGAAAAAATCACTAAGTAAATGTGCAAAAGTGTGCATGGAAGAAGTAGACAGGAAAATGTGGCTGCATAAGTAGACCAGATTTTGAAAGAAAAAAAATTGAGAAATATGAATAATGGAAGATTGTGAAAGTCATGCGCTTGGATAGAAACATACAAAGATCTATACTCTTTGCCTACCTAGTAAAGGACATGCCGTGATGATATTTATGTATGTATGATAAAAAATATGGCCTCCTGAAAGACTTCTAAACATGGAGGTAATTTAAAATATTAGCTATTCTCCTTTATTTTCTTGGGTCTGTGTGTATTTTTAATTTTACTATTTGTTATCTTCAAGTTTTTAAGTATATGTGAATTATTTAGCAGATATCTGTGTAAAATATCCTGTTGTCATAATTGTCGAGACGTTATTAAAAAGTGTCTTAGAACACTTGCACTTGCAAATGAACATTAGAAGAAGTGATTTTCTGAATGAGTGTTTTTGCATTAGTGAAAGTATGATTTTAGTATGTCACTTAAATTGAAAATTATTTTCTGTTTCTTTAATCAGAGCCGGGAGGAAGAGTTTTGGTACCTTAGGCACCGATTCAAAACCGGCACGAGACTCACAATAATGTAATTAATTTTTGAAGCCTCCCACAATAATGTAACACTTTCGGAAACGGGAGAAAATTGCTGCGATATTTTCTGTTTATTTTAAAATGGATAATATTTTAACTTTGTAAAAATAGTCACCTCACCCTTTTTCGTCGAAATTGGGCACACAATGTCCTTGATCCTCACAATATAAATAAACTTTATTTTTCGAGCTTTCAGTGTGACAAAATCCTCAATGTGTTTATCGAAATTTATTTTGATCAATATCAAATGTTCAATAGAAAGAATAGTCATCTGACAATCTCTCTTGTCAAAGACTAGACCTCAAATAATTTTGAATTATTTTCAATTTACTAAAACTCCCATGATCTCAAATAAGTTTTGATCATATTCATATTTTTTTTTCTTTACTATCTTAAGCTAGCCGATTTTAGGCCTTTAGATATTGTGCCTGGGGCAAATGTCACGGTTGCCCTGCCTTTGTCTCGGCTCTGTCTTTAATTTCATTTTACAAAAGTATAGGAAAAAGGTATACCTTTTAAATCAATATAATTTTATACCTGTTACATTTTTAAAGATTAATGCTTGTTGCTTTTATATGATTTTAAATGTTATGCCTTGCAGCGCATAAAACTTAAAATAATCTCAGTGGGAATCTTGTTTACTTAAAATTATTGTTATGTTACTTATATTTAATTTGGCCTATTTTTATTCAAGAATATAAATATTTTATAACTTGTACTGAAGATGTCGGAACATTTTCCTCTAAAATTAATTTTACTGCTCAGAATATAAATCTAATTCAGTGTAATATTTCACAATATAAATTGACTATAATTTCTATACCAGGTTTGCTATACTAAAAGACCCATGGCGCCGATCTGATGTGTATTTGTCACCTCTCAATTTTAAACATTTAAATTTACGCTATTATTTCATAAAAAAAGACCTGTTGATCTTTTAAAATATATACCTATTGAAAAGGGTTCAATTTGATAAACTAGAGTACTTTGCAAATAACTTTTTTATTATTAAACATATGTATATAATGGAAATCAATTTTCGAGCTTTAAAAGTTATTTTTTTTAAATAATAAACAAACTCCCTTTTTTTTCTTTCTATAAGACACCATCGATTATAAAATGCATCTTAACTTCAGTACCACTAAAAGAAAAAAAACGTTTTTTAAAAAATTCAAATAAAATAAAATTATAAATATTTCTAACAAATTTTCTTCTGAATCAATATTTGAAACTGATTCTTCGGAGCCATTTAAATATCTGTATTTGAATCAATATCAGAGATTTTTGTTAACCATCACAGCCATTATCCCATAATATATTGTTTTCTGAACCATAGAGAGCATTGGTGATGCAAAAAAATTAAATGTGCACTACACTACAGGTGTTGCAAAAAAATGTATCCATAATTTTAATGATTATAAACTCTATATTTATTACAGTTCCCTTTCAACGTTCACAATAAACTACATACAAGTATTTTTTTATACTTAGTGCCTGTCTTCACACTGATGACCATTCTGGTTTAAATATTGCTGGCAACGCAAAGCAACGGAATCACAAACATCGTGAATCATTTCATTTGGTATTTGGGCACATTCTTTTTCAATGACTACTCGTAATTCATCAATGGTTTCAGGTTATGTAGCATAAACTTTATTATTGAGAAATCCCCAAAAGAAAAAATTGACTGCAGCGTTTTTGTACTTTCAGTAGCACTTCAAAAATAAACTTTCTGGTTTCAGCCATTATTTCTCAACAGTTAAATCTAAAACAAAATAAGTCAGCAAGTTGGCAGCTATTAAAGTGTGGATACATTTTTTTACGACACCCTGTTCTTTCTTGAATTAGTTTCCAAACTGTTTATATCCATTCTGACAATTTTCTGCCAAAAAAAAGCATTGTAAGACATACATCGATTTTATACGCACCCAGTTTTTAGAGACTTTTATATGAAGAAAACAGTGCATCATTAGTATCTAAGAAATATGGTAGATGAAAAATTATTATGTTTTGTAATAAATAAGGCCAAATCTTGTATAAGTTTCCCATATTGTTTTATTATGTTTCTATTTGTACATTAGTGCACTATTTAAATTATCTTGTTTTTATTTGTTAATAAGTGTACTAAATTTTATGATAGTTTGTATGCTGCTCAGTTTTATAAAAAAAATCCATCCTTTTAATAATTGTATTGTGGCTATAATCAGATATGTAAAAAATACAACTAATTAAAATTCTGATAAGGATGATCAAAGTGAAGTGAAAATTAAAAACTTAAATAAAATCTAATAAATTGTGTTTTTTCTTCATCGAGATAACAAAGTTGACAGATTCTGGGAACGTTTTTTTAACAAGTGTTATTATAAAGATATCTTAACAATATGATTTGTTATCAAAATTTATCAGTAATAGGGGAAGTACTCAATTTAACCACCTTCCTATTGTTACACTAACATGTTTAATTAATTTTTTTTAATAATTTTAATCTGTCAATAACAGTATCCTGAGTTAGAGCGCCCTTGAGGAGAGTCTGCTCTCTAAATGGTGCTATATAAATTGTTCTTTTTATTATTGTTATTATAAGCAAAATCACATTTGATGCTCGCTATAATATTGATGGGATTTATTCGTATTTGATTGTGCCAACTTCACTTTAGTCAACCTATCGTCAGATATGAATTTAGTCTTATAATATGAAACATGTAAAAAATGTACATTGCTCTGAGTTATATTGGGGAATTGTTCGTCGATTAGTGAATATATTAATTTATTAGAAAAAAATTATATTCACTATTTTGCTCAATTTGTGATGTAAATATTATTAAATTAACATTTGCAAGATTTAATAAAATAGCTATTCAGAGAATTTAAAGTTTCACAAAACGTTTATAATTGTTGCTTTTTTTTTTCATTGTGATACGGGTGGTCAAAGTTTTCTTTAGCATCAGGTTGTATTCCCGCTTGTTTTCGGTCATATCGAAAATTTCGCTTCTGCAAATCTCAACAAGTCTTAAAAAAGATGCCGGCCAAGTTCCCTACAGCCAAGATTCCGGCAAACTAGCTTCCAAACAAGTGATTTTCCCAACAGATCATCATCATCGTAAATAGGTAAAAAACATTAACCACAGTCTCAAAAAAGAAGGGGAGAGAACTTGAAAATTGTTATCTAGTTACTTATCTATCTATAACATCACACTACAATTTCCCGTTAAGGATAAGTAATGGTGAAAAAATTATGACACAAATCTATTCACTTAGGAAAAAGATTACTACGATTTGTTTGACATGTAATTCTTTTTTCTTGGCATTTTTGTTTATGCAGATAAATCCTTTAAACAAGTGTTGTTAACACTTCCAACATTTCACTTTTATAAACGTTAATTGCAATCAATACCAGACAGTTAGTATAGTCTGCGACTGATGTTCTATTTAGTTTTCTTCACCAAAGTCAATCAAGTCTTGAAAAATAAATTCATAATTTCCTTCGCTCTTAATAGTCATCAAAACATAAACTATCGGTAATTTTTAAAACCAACGGGTACATGCTGATAAAAGTGGGTGCAGTTTTGAGCATATCGTCGCCGATACAGCAGGAACACGTATCTAGGATTGCCCAAATCTTACAGGAGAGACAAAAAACGATTTTTCTGCAAAAATATAATAAAATAAAAACGTCACTTGGTATTGCATTTACGAATAAGTGCGTTCCGCGTTGAAAATAAATATATGTGTTAATGCAAAAATCTCAATGATACAAGAGATGACAAAAATAAAGAAAGTTACTTATACCAAAAAATCGAGTTACATATTCCTGCAATATCGGCGACGTTATAATCTAATACTGAGTTTGTCCTTTGGGAACTTGGCTTGTTTGGAAGTTGACCATGGGGATAATCACCCAAACCCCTAAACAGCTGTAGGCAAACAACTGAATAAACCCAGTATGAATCCAGATTAAATCATAAAGCATTCTGATTTTAATAAAATCATATTTGTAGATATTTAAAACATACTGCAACAAATTGATACAAAAGAATTATGCTTAATTTTCATATATTGTTTTTATTTTTTTCTTTAAATTAAATTTATGTTAATAAATATTTCAAATAAGCATTAATTACCTGTACACAAAACCTGAAATTTTTTGTTAATCTTGTTTGTTTGTTTTGATTGTCAATTTCCTTGTTTTTATTATTTATTAAAATTAAACTTCCGTTTCACAAAAATGTTTTGTTTCATTTTTTATTCCTTTCATTCTATTCTGGCGCACATAGTACCACCAACGTTTAAGGGCTAAGTGGTGAGTTTGTCAATGCTGTTAATGGTAATCTACAACTGGCGCTTCACTACACGGATTAATGTCACATCTTTTCTGGTTGAGGGTTTTGATAGTCTATAAAAGAACCATGGTGGACAGTTTGGTTAAAGGAGGATGTGAGAAACGGCTCACTTGTAGAAGAAAACCTAGTTTTGTCCTGAGAAGGCAATGTCCGAACTGCAGAAAGTGTCAAATTTCATCTGGAAGTGTGTCTACACTGCACGAGAGTGTGTAGATCTGTAGCGACCTTTGTCCCTGTGGTCGAGGCGCGAGTCGCTGTCGTTGTTTAGCGAGAACGAGACAGCGACATATCTTCTGCGCCTTCCTACAAATCATATGAATACCCAACTTGTTAACAATAAATATATTGTGCGGCGGAAACAAGACGGCAACATATCTCTTGCGCCGTCTCACGCACATTCCAAATATAAATACCGACGTTTATCAATGGAATACCTCTTTGCATATTCCGATTTCAAACGAGTTTTATTAAACCAACGATCATCCTAATCATCTCTCCATTAAGGAACAGCCGTTCCTAAAGATCCATAATTGGACTTCTGAGCCACCTTTGAGTACATGAAAAGGAGTGACAATCATACTCGTCTACAAGGGAGGGCCTAAATAAGGAGATCCGTGATGAGAAAAAACTAAAAGGAAGATATTTATCTACCCTTTAAATATTGATCTTTATCTTTTAAGTCTTTTTGTTTTTAAGATTATTGTTATCACCATTGCACCGGTCTAACGCTATCAACCCAAGAACGTTTGTCAGCATAAGCGATGTTGCGTACGACCTTGCAATGAATTTTATCACTTAATTTAAAACCCCATCCCTATAAAATTCAACTCGTTCAGGATTTAAAGGAAGCAGACTGTTACAAGGTCGGATTTCAAGGCTTAAATGTTTCAGACGAAGCACATTTCCATGAATGGCTTAATCAATAAGCAAAATTGCTGGTATTGGAGTGATGAAAACCCAAGACTGAAATACCAGAGACCACTCCATTGTGCACGAGTAATAATTTGGGCAGTAAGTATGTCAGCGTTACATTCAAAACTGAGAATTTTTTACTGTAAAATTGCAAGAATTTTCAGGGTAAAATTTGATCACATAGTTTCAACAGGATAGGGTCGCTTGTCACAATAGTTTAAAAGTGGTTCAAGAGAAGTTAAACTGATTTCGCAAAGGGGTGACATTGTGCAGCCACTACGAAGTCCTGATTTGTCCCCTCTTTTTTTGTGGTATACCTAAAACGTTGTATGTACGCAAATAATCCAACGACAATGCTGCAATTGAAACAAAACATTAATCAAAAGATCGAAGCGATACCTCGGGAAACATGCAGACTTCAAAATTTTCAAGTCAGATTAAACTAATGCCATTAACACAGTGTTATTCATCTCAACAAAATTATTTTAAAAAATAAATTCCCAACCTTTTATTATATGTTTGCAGTAATTAAAGTTGATTTTAACAAACCATTCTTTTACTTTTACATTTCGAAAGTGAACTTTAGTCTGGGCCATCCTATATATATAATTTATCATGTAAAAATTAAAAATACATGGTTTCAATATCTCCACACGCCCATCTGACGTGAAAACGTTTCCAAAACACTAATTTGTCTCGAAAAGCTTTAATGTTGATCTTTTTCTGTTTTAACTATCTTTTCTTTTTGAATTAGATAAATAAAAGTCACAAGGAATAATTTATAAGTTTCCATTTAATAATTAATAATAGTCTATTTACATAATACACACTTTAGCCCTATGTACAATATTTTAACACAAATTTCATACATTTATATATATATATTTTTTTTATTGCTATTACTATTGTAGTATGTATACATTAATTATTCAATTAACTATATTATAGATAATAAAACAGTTAAATACAAAATTACAATTTGTACAATTTTTATAAGAAATATTACATTGGATTATGTTATGTTGGAATGCAAATTTATAAGATGTGCAAAAATTGAGAAAATAAAAAGTGATAAAAGATATATTTTCAGATACACTCGCCAAAGTGGCCAACTTTAAAAAAATTCAGTTTAAATAAAAAAATATTGTTAATCTGCAAGCCGTACATTTCATAAAATATAAATATCGCTTGAATTTAATGTACACATATTGACCTTTTTGACAATTCACTTTTAATAAAGAAAAATCTATATATCTGATGTCCGAAAAGGTAAACAGAGGATATGTTACGAACCGTTATAGTAAATGAGACAAAATTGAATGAAATTGAAGCAAGACTTAATTGTCATTTGGCTCACCGATAGAAGATTTCAAAACGTCAATTGTGTTCAATCCCTCCATTTATACTAATTCACTTTAATGCGGTTATCTGTTTGGAACTAGAGGGACGGAAAAGAACAGCCAAACTGCAGACTCAAGATAGATTCATTATGCCATCAATCAATCGAAACAGCTACAATTGTATTAGTGACAAACTTTTTCCTTTCAAAAAGTGTCGAATCAAAATGACCAATAAATAAACATCATAACAGGATTTTAGTCAAGATTTCTCAGAATTACAACAATGCCATGACATTTCAAAAAGAATGTAACCTTCATTTTAAGACAATGTCCAAATTAATATATATGATACGGCATCAATTTTAAAAATCTTTAAATAAGCTCTTTAGACTTCAACTTAAGTTTTCAAAATTTGCGCCATAACTTGAATTTGAATAAGAGAAAATAAATAAATTAAAACTTCTTAAAAATAATACTGCAAAATTAATAATTTATTATAAAAGGAATGCTCAGAAATGGAAATGTATTTTTTTGGAAAAATAAATGAGAACACAAAAGAATAGTGAAATTAAGTGATTCTATAAGTGAAATATGTAAAGGAATGTTAGAAAGGTTAAATTAATAATAATTTTTTTTCAACTAAATTGTGATATTAAATAAAGATTAGTAAAAATCGAAATACAGGTGTTCCTCATTTTATGCGATTTATTAGTTCTAGGAAAAATTATATAACTAGAAAAATATGTAAAGTGAATTGATTTTAATTTGATTCTGTTTAATTTTGGCAAATTGGGAATGCGTATAACAAGGTAACAGAAGCATTAATGCAATTTAGCAAGTTTAACATTTTATACGTTTTTGATAACAGAGAAATTGTTAGGCAAAATGCCTTGGCCTCGAAATGATGATAAAAATAAGACAGTTTCTGCAAGCCACGATCTGAGGTTACTGTTGCAATGTAAATTTATTAAGTGGTATCAAGATCAAAAGGTTTTTATAAATTATTTTGTCTGAATATTTTCAAGGGTTTTTCAAATTGATAATGAAAATTATAATATCAGATAACATTGAATATCCCAAAAAAAGCTCAATATAAAGATTGTAAAGTGATTTTTGCATTATGACACTTTAAATAAATGGCACAATAATGATACTTAAAAATATGAATATCTGATAATATAATTTCCTTTGCTACAGTTTTTTTTAAGCCAAAGAAACTGAAAGAGTTGTTTAAGAATATGTATTGTATTACACTTTCATTGTACACAGTATAACTTAGCGCACTTAATGCCATATGGGAATTTCTTTCGACAGATATATTTTATGGTCATAAGTTTAAAAAAACCAGACTGGAACCCTTGTCAGAGTACTTGAAATATATAATGGAGAGGGGGAAAGTACGAGATCCTTGAACTGATTGCAGGGGAAAATTCAGGGCAGAAAAGTGTGGGAAAGACATTTCCTGGTTGAAGAACTCACGGGAGTGGTTTGATTATGGTACAATATATTTGTTTCGAGCTGTTGCCTCGAGGGACAAGATGGCCATAATGATCGCCAATCTCAGAAGAGGAAAGAAACTTTGAAGGAGGGGTTCTTGGATCTTGAATTTTGAGGAGGTGAAAGACTTAAGATAGAAAAGTCTGCCACTATATTCTCACTAAGAAAAGCCAATAACATCTTGTAAACAAAAATAGTACAAACCCAACAAATAGAACTTAGGGTTCAATACTGAAAAATATCTACTTGGTAATCGAAACAAAAAAAAAATATAGCCATTATTGGAAGTACAGATATATATTTTTTTATGATAAAAAATTATATCACAACTTAGTTGTAATCATGAAAGATTAACTAAGGCATTTAATGATTAGAAAAGCCTCATTTAGTTCAGTGATATCTTAATAAATCAAATAAATCAATAAATATGTTCTTATGGTATACACATTTGCCTCTATTTTAAATTTACATTAATTTTATTCATAGATTTATAAAGGTTTATATAAAGTAGAATTACAAAGTAAAATTGAAGTACTTAAAATGTATAATAAGAAATATCTAAAGAATGATATATTCAAAAGAAAGAAAAATACTATTGAAATCTTTGCCACATTGATAACTCCAACTTTTAAGAATAAAGGAATATGAATCAAAATTATTAACTGGCTATAAAATGCTATAATAGTTAACCAATAACACAATAAACTATGAAGAAAAATATACAAAAAAGGTTAAATATTTAGAATATTCTAACATGATATGGCTTTTTCTAAATACAATAGGAGTGGGTGCTTCTTTACTATTTTGAGACTAATTTTAAAATATAGTTCAGTATCGATATAATTTATCAGGTTTTTGATCTAAATTACAAAAAACTATATCAAGACTTTACCCACAATACAAAATGGAGTACCATTTATCATTTTTTTCATTTCAAACTTGAAGTTTGCATGGTCAAATATTTTTTTTATATCAAAGTGATATTCTGCAGTATTATTAAATTCATCAACAACCAAAATTAAAGTTGATGATCGCTATTTTATCAATGGAAAAGAAGTGACCGTTCCGACTTCACTTCGATCAGATATCAGTCAAACTTGCGTCAGATGTGAATTAGATTTTATTCTATTTTAAGAGAGTATCTCAGTTAATCCTTAGTTGTCCGATACAAGAAACTTGTAAAACTTAATTCAAGCTCTACGTTCTTTTAACACATGTTACCTTTTAAGATTCAAGTTTTTTTTTTATAGATAGCTGAACAATATAAAGGGTTTTAATTGGAAATACCGACAGAAAATACTTGGAACATAATTCATGTATATAAAGTCGTACTTTATATTCAAGATTGAGTCATAAATATAAAATATTGTAACTCAGACCATAGAGTAAAAAATTGCATAGTTGTATTTTAATAACTTTAGATATGTTATTAAATTACACTAAAATAATAATAATTACAAAAGCACCATTAAATGCTAGCACACTTCATAGAGTGTATTGGACTTATTCCAATATTTTACTCCAAATATTACTTTTAGTGCTGCTTACGATGTAAACTAATAAATAATTTCAGGCCCAGGTTTTTGACCAAACATCAAGTACACATCACAAGTGATTGTGATAGGTCCGTGATACTTGGTCAAAAACTGAGCTAGGGGAACTACATAATATGTTATCCGGAAAGAAGTTTCATATTTCTCAGAAAGTTATTGTTAGGACAAAATTTTCATTGTTCATTCCAAACGTGCTAAATATATATTAATATAAAAGGTAATAGTTAAGTTCAGTTTTTCGGCTATTGTTAGAACAAAATAAGTAATTATTTCAGTACATAATGCTTTTTATTAGTAACGTAAAGAAAAAAATGCAACACAAACCAAAAAACAGATATGTACAGTGTTTGGCGATGATCCAGTACACGATTGTATGTCATATATGGTTTAAAAAATAATTAATGATAATTACAAATCAAGGTATTGATTTGGTAATTATCTGTGGTTATTGGCCTTCGAGAATAACCAGTGTTCTATGACACAAGATATTGCAGAGATACTGAGTATATCGAAAACCACTTTCCATGAGCATTTGGTGCAATTTTTGTATTTGACCTAAAAATACTAAATTACTTTTCGAACAACCCAATACATATCATGGTTGTAATATTCTACTCTATTTCAAAATCCAGCAATGGTCGTAATTAATTGATATGTAGTACATGTTGTTACAGACATTTTATTATAAAATAATCTATATCTTTATATCGTCAATGGCTTTTTAGATATTAACTTAAAAGTAATGATTAATATTAAATGTTGTCCTTGCAGAATTTGAAATTGTGTAAAAAAATCACAAAACAATATAACAAGAGGAATATGAAGATTTAACATTGTGATTTTTTGCATTCTTTGACAATTTATTGCCGTTTTATTTTTGCTTATGGTTTTATAAATGTTTAATATTTCTAGACTCACTGTTTCGTGTAACTATTTTCAAAGAAAAGGCAGTTTAAATTATTTTACATATGTCACAAAAGTTCTACAAAACAATGAATTTTTAAATATTAGAGATGCATAAAGACATAAGCAAAAATAAAACTCTAATAAATAAACAAAGAATGTAAATAAAATCTTCCCTTGGGTCAATATACCACCGCACATACTTCTGATGAAACATGACACCAGTTGGACCCTAAACATTGCTCTTGTAACGAACAGGGATCATTCCGTTTGACGAGCGCCTCGAGATACGATGTAGAAACACGTGTCTCGGGGATTTTTATAATAAGTGGAATAACAAAATAATTCATTATCAAATATTTTAATATTGATTTTCACAAAGCTCAAGCCAAAACCTTTGATAAAATACTTGTATTCATTAACTAATTTCTTTTTTACATAAGTTTCTATGGTTTTAGAAATGTCTCTATGCCACAGTCACAAAAAAAAAGCAATTGTGCGGAAAAAAAACGAGGCTAAGACAACAAATTAATAATAATGGAAAAATAAGTATGTATAATCAGTGCGAAAATTCATTTTACAATTTGATATATAAATAAATCTTTTTTTAGTACAGGAAATTAAAAATTTGTTTGAATTAATAAATTAAAAATCATATAAATAAATCAGTAAGACTTTTAGATAATTATCATATTAACTAATTCTATATTAATACATAGAACAATTATAACACGTACACACACACACACACACACACATCTATGATATTATTAAATACATTTTAAATATTAACGGATATGAAACAATAGCACTTTTGGTTTTTTTTTAGAATTATTTTGAATATTGGTGTAATACTATTTATTTTATGTCATTATTTACAAATATTTCTTTAAAAATACAGCATTTTACAAATTGTATAAGGAATGCGATTACATTTGTAAAGACCATACAGATTGGCAAAATACGTTTTTTTTTTAATTTCGTCACAAAACAAATTTATGGAAAATAAAACCGTTATATATAAAACTAAATGTTATATACCCACATTTAAGTATTGAATATTCCTTTATAATTTATTTTTGTGTACATTTAAGCAAAAAAGTATATAAAACATTAGATATACAATATTCCTTGATAAATATAGCCGTGCTTTCATCACTCACACTTTAACTTTCATCACTTTAAATCACTGTACTGATGTCTGAAAGTATGTTCAAGAAAATTTCAAATGTGAGTGAAAGGTGTTCAATTTTTTGTGCAAGATTAGGATCCCAGAATTCCAGCTTACTATTGTAAGCTTGCCATATAACTACAAAAATCTCGGCTTACTGTAATGTAATAATTTGCAGGACTACGATTTGCTGGGATTTTTGAAGCTGATGAAACAAGTCTGTTTATGATTTTTTTATAATAAAAAGATATTTTGCCAATATTTTTTATACATCCGAATGGTCTTACTTAGTATATTTAGAATAACAATAAAGGATGGCATTTTTAAGTCTTACACATATTTGGTACACCCAATTTTCTAAAAGGTTTCTCATAAGTAAAGGTTAAGACTCAATATTCAGGTATTGTTACATAGGATTAACAAACTAAGTTTGTTTACACATAAGACATTGATTTTAATTATAGTTCTTAAAAAGTTTCTGAAGTCACCACTTTTTAAGAAGTGCTACACAGTTAGTAAGTGCCCTAACAGCGAGTTTAGTCATAAAACACATTACATATCACGGGATGAGAGTTATCTTATTCTATATTCACTTTTATCAAAGATGCATCATAAAAAGATTATGATTTTATACTATTTTGATATTTAATTGAATAATTTTCTTTGTTGTATATGTACAGCTTCCGTGGCTTAGATGATAAGACACTTGTTGTCCAATGGTACTCAAACAAAAAAAAATTTAATGGTCTGAGTCTAGTTGAAAGTCCGTTGATGAAGTTATTGCAACCTCTCTACGTACGATAGTACTGCTAACACATACGACGATGAATAAGGCTTTATTGATGGTGATAAAGACAAAGTTGTCTTCCAGCCACACTTTTAACCAATTCACTACAGATCTCCGCTATGGCTGTATGTATGGGTGTACCATCACTGTGGGATCCGATTCTGGCCATCATGTTAATTTATAACTATCATTTCCTAGTGCCTTAAAAGATTTGTTTGATTGTTTTGTATCATACTCAGAAGTCTGCAGTCATCAAAATAAGGTAGTTGTAATTTTCAAAAAAAAAAAAACAGGACTAGTGATAAACCATAATAAAAATCAGCAGTGAAAAGTTACACATTTCAGGCAACACCAATGCAGATATGAGTACGATACGAGTGAATTAATGTATGAATTTTATAGGTAAGAAATAAGATTGCCCACTCATTCTTAATCAAATTTAGTTTGGTAAATATAATGTATTCATTCTAGTTTAAAATTAGGTACCATGGACATAAGATATTAGATAACTCTCATCCTGTAATATAAAAGAAATTGGTATTAATTTTTTATTCACATTCATTGTAATATTTTTTTCCTCGAAAACAATATTTTTTAAGAATTTACAATGTTGGTTCTTTAATCATACAAGTTTTAGACATTTTCAATTTTATCATAGATCTATCTATATTTAAAAAAATGGAGTCCTAATAAATGTGAAAAATATTCTGGATAAAAAGTTGTAGTCCAATATTAAAAATTTTCTTTAAAAAAAATTTGTTAAAAAACTAATGAATTTTTTTTAAATGTATGCACTTAATTGATATCATGTTCAAAATTTTAAAAGGCTTTTTTTTTTAGTATTTTTCAGACATGGCAAGAAGAATTTTCGAAAAAATATTAATTCATCCATATCGTCCACGACTCCGCTGTAGACCAAACGGTACCCGGCACGCATAAACTTACGGCGAAGAAGTTGACTACAAACAACAAGCCCTGAAGTTGAAAACTGCAACGTTTTCAAAACGTCAGCATCATAAACCAAACCATGTGGTACCAACACTCCTTGTGCAACTCACATTTTACCTGTTTTAAGATAATTTAAGACACAGTCGTTTTGTTTCGGCTTGTATGGAACTATTTTTTTCAACTGAAATTGAACCCATTTAACTGGCTTCATATTCTTGCACATACACAATTGTTCTATGTTTTTTTATATCACAATTAAACCTTAAAATGTGTTTTGTATATTGGGTTCTTTTTGCAAACATACGTCTGTATATGCAGAAATTTTCATAGCATTACTTTATATTGCTGGAGGTATACACTATATTTGGATAACAAATATAAATCTGTCACCTATAATTAGTCTTATTTAGAAAGAGACATCTGCCAATTTATCAAGTGACAGACGCTACACGTCAAATAATCCTCTTACTTGCTCTTTTTCAAGAATGTCATAAAATTTTCATCTCAAATACGAGGGATATGTCCCACTTTCTTTTTTTTATCAAGCTTTAATTTTTCAATGCTTTTTTTGTGTAGGCACACTTATGTGACGGGAGCTTAAAATATATCTTGAATGTTCTTCTAAATACTTATATCGCTTGACATCAAAAGCAATGAACATCAAAGCTTCTATCTTGGTCAAATTGCAGATAGAAGTATTCCTCTCCTCCGTGGGGATGAGACAAGTACTACAGTTATATTAATAGATATCTTGAAGACAATCTGACATTTGTAAAGGTTGATGGTGGTTCTGAGAAAGGTACCAGCTTTTGCACACAAGCACCAACCAAATAGAGATACATCATAAAGGATTCTGTAATCATATCCTTATGTAATCATAAAGGATTCTGTAATCACATCGTCACTCTGAACGAAGAGAGTTTGTTCACAGAATAGTTATGTCCGATCAATACACTTAGACAAGAAAAAAGATGATCTTGCCTATAATATTACTTATTGTTTTTCTTCAGAAATGTGTTGGAGAATTTTTGCCCCAGTTCCGAGGCAAGCAACCCTCACGAGAGGCGGCGTACCATTGGTGGAGAGGGAGAGGTGTGTGCGTGAGGAGGAGCGCTGTCCGAAGTCTCCGCGTCGGCAGAGCATCAGGGGAGTGCAGCCACATAATTCTCGGGAACCAGACCGGACTTACCGTTCAGTGTGCCTTCCAACCAGCCTGGCTCGGGGGATGATTTGACTGAAAATAAAATTAAATATAGAAATTTGAATGGAATTATGTCAAATGATATTAGAATAAAAAAAATGATTTACACTTTTTTTAAATGAACGATCACGTTTAAAAACTATACACATATGCAAATATATGTGTATGCAAAGGTGAGAAGTATGAGAGATCCTTAGTAAAAGGTTTGAAAATTAATGAAGACAAATCAAAGGTTATGGTTATAGAAAGAGGTGTAAAGTTTGTGAGTGATGTATGGGTTAATTCAGAGAAACTGGAACAGGTTGATGAGTTCTGTAATCTGGGCAATATGTTTACATGTGATGGGCAAATTGAAAGGAAAAATGAAAGAGTAGCGACAAGGAACAAGGTAAACAAACAGACTGCTTACTGTAATATACAACAACCGCATTATATCAAAAGCAGCGTAAATCATAATACATAATAGTGTGTTGGTGTCCACCTTAACATATGGAAGTGAAACTTGGACTAGGCAGAAGGATAAAAATAAGATTAATGGTGTGGAGATATGCATGCACTGATAAAAATTTGTCAATGTATGAAAGATGGCGGATGGAAGACGTCACAAATCAATGCATGGATAAAATGGATGTTTTAAGTAAGATGAAGAAAGAAGCTTTATAAGATGGTTTCGACAAGTGGAGAGAATGAATGATGAAAGAATGACTAAGCGATTAAACAAGTCAGAAGTGTGTGAAAGATGTATTATTCAAATACAGACCACTTTACCACGGAAATCTTGTCGGGGCTTGAGCCCCAATCTCAATTTATGATCCTCAGGCAAAAATATGTATCAGAGAAGAGATGATCTGAGAATGAATATTACCAAATCTAAAGTAATGGTGAAGGAAAAATGTGAAAAAAAAATGAATACAATTTATGGATGGTGATATGATGCCTAAAAATGCCTAACAAAGTACTCTTTTCCAAGCCCCAAGGAAGACGTAGCGTGGGCAGACCAAAGCTTAGGTGGATGGATGGGGTGCAGAATGATGCAAACGTGATTGGCATCAGGGGCTGGAGGAGTGCATCCCAGGATAGGGGGGAATGGCAACGACTGCTGGAGGAGGCCGGGGCCCACAATGGGCTGTAGTGCCATTGATGACGATGATGATGATGATGATGATGATATGATTGATACGATATATATAGTATATATGGTTGATGCAAAAGTTATGACCGTTTTTTACATATACAATTAAACATTTTTTTTTTAGATTTGTATTATTTATTTATCAATTATATAATTTCCATCAGTTCTTATAACCTTCTCCCATCTTTCTATCAACTTATTAATACCATTAGTGTAAAATTCCGTGAATTTTGATGCGAAAAATGTAGTAAGGGATGTTTTTACCTGCTCTATTGTATCAAATTTTTTATCATTTAAAAAAATTTGCAGTGATCGGAATAAATGAAAATCGGAAGGAGCAAGATCTGGAGAATACGGTGGATGCTTGATAACATCCCAATTCAACTCATTTAGCTTGTGTTGGGTCATCATAGCCACTTGTGGTCGCGCGTTGTCGTGATGAAACACTACCCCTTTTCTGTTTACCAATTCTGGTCTATCCCTTTGAAGGGTGATGTTCAATTTGGATAATTGCTGACAATATCGTTCTGTTGTAATTGTCTGATTGCGTTCCAAGAGTTCAAAATACACAATACCCTTACAATCCCACCAAACACAAAGCATAACTTTTTTTTGATGGATTTCGGCCTTCGAAGTTGTTAATGGGGCTTGTCCAGGTATAGCCCAATGTCTTTTTCTTGTCACGTTGTTGTACACGACCCATTTCTCATCTCCCGTTACCAAACGATGCAAAAAAGGTTCATGTTTTTGTCTCCCACTCAAAGCAACGCACGTTGAAACACGATCCAATAAATTGGCAGCCGACGTCGACGTACAAACGTCGTACCGCAAAACCATTCCCATACGCTTCAAATGTCTTAATACGGTTGTTTGGTTGACTCCCATCATCGACGCGATCTCCCTGGTGGTTAGACGTGGATTGGTGTCAATTATGACTTTTAACTTGTCGTCATCAGACTTCAATGGCCGCCCGATACGTGGTTTATCAATTAGTGAAAAATCCCCAGATCGGAATTTTGTAAACCATCTTCGTACCTGTCGAACTTTGATGACATCTGCTCCATACACTTCGCAAATGTTTTTGGTTGCCACACTCGCGGTATTGTCTTTACGGAATTCATAAAGTAAACAATGACGTAAATGCACTTTATCGACCGACATTTTGAAAAAATACAAGG
This sequence comes from Odontocerum albicorne, assembly GCA_949825065.1. Classification (NCBI taxonomy): domain Eukaryota; kingdom Metazoa; phylum Arthropoda; class Insecta; order Trichoptera; family Odontoceridae; genus Odontocerum; species Odontocerum albicorne. The sequence continues at coordinate 23,557,660 of OX463857.1, forward strand.
GCTCTTCACTGTACTCTGGCCAGGCCAAAACTGAATAGAAAGTAGAGAGAAAGCATCCTTTATACAATGGAATCATTTAAAAGAAGATACTATTCATCATTTCTTACCTGGGATCATAAAAAACGGTCATAACTTTTGCATCAACCTATATATCGTATTAACTTTTCTGATAATCTAAAACATCTTTAGTACAAATTTAGATGTATGGGAGTGAAATGTTGACGTGGAAAAATACTGAAAATAGCTGAATAAATTCTGTAGAAATGCATGCATTAAGAAGAATACATGGGGTAACAATGTATGACAGAATGAAAAGATTAGGTATGAATGTGAACTTAAGGCTGATGTATTAAGTAAAATGAAGAAAAGCACTATGAGATGGTTTAGGCATGTGAGAACAAATGAATGACAAAAGATTAACAAAACAATTATACAGTGTAAATGTGAGTGGAAGGCGTGATCGAGCAAGACCTAGAAAAAAATAGTTGAATCAAGTTAATGATATTTTGAAAGAAGTTTAAAAAGACAGAGAAATCGTAGGAGTTGTATGAGAAGATGTATGGATATAGAAGCAAAAGATGTGTGTCGCAATAGAAAAGTCTGGCACTCTCTCCTATACGTCTACCCCAACAGGGTAATGGCGTGATGATATATGAAAAAATTTTACTTACCATTAGTAATTATTTGGTTTGGTTCAAAGGACAATTCTCCATCGTTTTCTCCGACGCAGGCATAGAGTGTCCTTACTCGCCTGTGGAATAGAAAATATAATGTTTTAATATAAAGAAAAAAATATTTAATTATTTTACTGAAAATTAAAAAAATATAATTAAGATATATTAAAACTCTATGTAAACTTCAAATACGAGTACTTTACTGAAGTTTCAATTTTCAATTCAAAGAACTCCAATTTTCAATTCATAGAATTCTAATTTTCAATTCATAGAATTCTAATTTTCAATTCATAGAATTCTAATTTTCAATTCATAGAACTCCATTTTATAGAAAAATAAAAATTTAACACTGGTAGGTGTACAATTTTTTTTTAATTAGTGACACTGTTTCACCGCTATGGCTTTGTCAAACAAAGGTTATATCAAACATAGTTTGATAAGGTCATTATATGGTGAAACAGCTGTCACGAATTAAATAAAAAAGGATATACAACTATCAAAGGGTTTAATTTTGATTTTCCTACCAAATAATTTAGTTCATAAATTTTAATTCCATCTCATCATCATTACAATCATGCCATAACCCTATTGGAATAAACAGAGATAATTGATCTCCACATCTATACACCGCATACTCTTATTATAAAGGATTTTCACTCTTCTGTCTTTTAGAATTTGATTCATTTGGCTGGACCACGTTTTTCTAGGTCCTCTCCAGCTTCTTGTACAATACTTCCTGTAATATTTGTATGAATTATTTGTGTACATTCATTATTTCTATACAGTTAAACCATATTAATGCTCCTCTCTTCATCTTAAGCGCTACATCTTCTTTTAATCCGTGTTCTTTCTTCAAGTCCTCATTTCTTATTCTGTCATATCTCTGATAGGACATTTACATTATTTGAACTTACATCAAATATGAAATTTTATATTTTCGCAGAAGTAATTTTATATTTCATTTCAAATACAAAGAATTCTCAATAAGGCATATATCATACATTCCATACAGATATTCTTTCTAAATCTCTTGATAATTTTTATTTTATTCACTAATTTTGCATGTAAAAAAAACTTTTCTAAAAGGATGGACTATATCGATGAAAACAAAAATTAATTAATCCAGATAAAATATCGTAACCACTATTTGTGTAGAAAAAAAATCTTGGGGAAGTAAACTGGAAAATAGGGGATGAGGCTTCTGATACAACCACGAACTCGATTGTGAAATAGGGGAAACCAAACTTCATCCAAGTCATTAACAGTTCTTGTCCGCAGAAGTTGTGTAATGTCTAGCGTATGCAAGACAGGACCTACCGTGAAGGTATTTTTTTTGCTAAATCAAACGACAGTCTGAACTTTGCGAGAACAAAGCAAAGATGATTGAATGGGGTGATGCAGAATGCGCAACCACTCAAGGTCCACCCAGGACTGAAGTGGTATAATTAATGAGAAAAACTAATTTTATGTTACAATTATAAGGAAGCATCAAGATAGGAGTCTGGTGCTCTATCTTATCTGCCTACCCTGACATGGATAACGGCGTGATGGTATGTATGTAAAGAAGAAACATGACATTTCTGTATGTGAAAAAATAGACTGGGATTTTTTTTTCTTTCTGGCATCATTCAGGGTCAACCCCAAAATGTCACCAGGTGGAAGTTGCATTGTGTTACACTTTAGTTATATACTATGCGTATCCAGAAAGTAAGTGTACTGAGGCTCTCACGACCGGATGGATTTTATTTTCGACATGTTGGCTACACTTCCGTGTAGCCTGACCCTTCCCCTCCGCAACGAGACCGGTTCAAGGTCAGTACGTTGAGAAGTGTCGACGCGACAACACGTTTCGTGAAAAATGTCAATCCAATCTCCCGCCAAGTGTGAAATATGCGGCGTCATCCGTTATCTCGTTTGGAAGGGAAAACCTCCGGTTGAGGTTTATAATGAGGTGAAAACTGCATATGGTGATAAAGCTATGAATCGTACGAGTGTGTACAAGTGGTGTAGCGAGTTTAAAAACGGTCATGTCACACCTCTTCCCTCTCCGCCAAAAAGTTCAAAACCACAATTTCAGCCAAGAAAATCATGGCATCCGTGTTTTGGGACTGTCAAGGCATAATTTTAATTGAATATATGCCTCAAGGGGAGACCATCAACTCTGCAAGATACTGTGAGACCCTAAAAAAATTGCGGAGGGCGATTCAGAACAAGAGGAGAGGCATGCTGACAAAGGGAGTCTGCCTGCTCCACGACAATGCCAGACCACACACGGCCAACGCCACGAAGGAACTGCTCGCCTCGTTTAAATGGGATGTCCTGAACCATCCCGCGCATTCCCCTGACCTAGCACCTTCAGATTACTATCTCTTTACCTCCCTGAAGCTGCACATGGGTGGAAAAAGGTTTTCAACTGACGAGGAGGTAAAGGAGGAGGTGGAGAAGTGGACGGAGGGGTTGGCGGGAAACTACTTTGAGGAAGACATCAAAAAGTTGATACCCCGCTTCACCACCTGCATTGAGAGGAATGGCGACTATGTCGAAAAATAGCTTACATATGTACTACGGTAACCACGTAATTTTTTTGTTTAAATAAAACAATTGTAACCTTCAAAAATTCAGTACACTTACTTTCTGGATATGCCTCGTATACTACACCTTGGCTGGATTATTACCATATGGCAATCTTCATAGCCTAGTTGGTAAGACCCTTGTCTCCCAGCCCGGAGGTTGCGGGTCCAATTCCCGTCGGAACCCAGATATTCGTAAAAAGGATTCCAGTCTGGTTTTTATTTAAGGTCTATTTAACATCTTTCTGTCTGGTTGGCAATAAACCCACCAGGTTGTACTGAATACAACGAAAGTATAATACAATACAATCTCTTCCAACCAACCAGAATGATGTGAAAAAAGCCTTAAATGAAAATCAAACTGAGACCATTTTTAAAAAAAATTAGGAACCAACGGGAATCAAACCCAAGCCCCCCCGAATTGAAAAACAGGTGTCTTACCAATTAGACCAGATAGATTCTACAACTAGGTTATGTAATAAGTATTCAGAAATGTTGGTTACAATATTTTGTCTGAAAGAACTGAATATATTTGAAAATGAAAAGCCTCTATTACAAAATATCTAAAAAGAAAATTACTAAAATGTTTGAATAAATTTAATATACGAGTATTAATAAGTGGAAAATAATTTTTGGATGTATCGCTGTGTTAAGTTAACTAAAAAGACGGATGACATTTCAAAGGTGTTAGAACCCGCATCCACAAAATGATGTTAAGAAAACAAACATTATTACATAAAATGTTTCACTTATATTCTAAGCCAACTGAACACGACAATATATCCGAAAAAAAATTTCAACCAATAGACTATGTGTGAGAATCTTCGAAAATTTATTGAAGATTGTACATTTGTTAGTATCCACAAAACCCGAATATATACATGCGTGTTACCTCAAGGAAGGCCCAGGGCTGGCCGACCTATTGTGCTGGTTACCAATGGAGGCGGCCGGACCGATCACACTAAGCACACCCAATCACCCATCCAGCGTGCAATGTTAGACGCGACGTGCCATTACCATTAGTAGGGCGGCATGGAGGAAAACGGAAATCACATTAAGTTATTTTTCGATGCTGATATTTCTTAAAAAAATGCGTCATTTAGGATTTACTCTCGTTTTTCAATGCTATAAGCATTTGACGGATGATAAGTATTTATGGTAATCAATTTATGGAGCTTAATCTTGTCCATGGAGATTTTTAAGACAACAGTTAATTCATAGATGGCACTGTCCTGTCCTATACAAATACTCGTATATGAATATCAACATCATAAAAATTTACTTCACTTGATGGCATTTAAAATAGAAAAATTAACGCAATACTGCATTCATGACAAGTAAATTTTAGTGATCGAACAAATTTCATTGAATTTTCTTAAATGATGTTTATTTTTTTGTAAAAAAGTTGAGCTAATTTCAAAATATATTTACAGTAGATTCCAGTTAATTGGGGCATTGGTTAACCGAGACAGCTGTTTATTTGGGATAAATATTGAAGAACAGAATCGAGAATATAAGCAGAAATTCTATAGCTTATTTGTGAAATACTGCCGTTTTGTCGGAACTGGGATGATTCTTTATGCAAAATGGCAATAAAGGCAATTCTTTATCTGCATTAGATATCTGAGCACATTTTGTTAACTTCCAGAGTGTAAAGGAAACCTCAGGAAACACTCGATAATTTTTTTTAAGACAATTGTTAAAGAAAATATGCTTATGATATGTAGACCATTAATTATGTACATAGAATACATGCGTATATTATTCAATTATGGTAGATATATTTATTTTGTTTCTTGTGTATGTTTTTAACTTGTACATTATATTTGTTAAATAATTTAAATGCTAGTTTAACTCTTATAACATTTTTTGAAAACTTGAACTTTGTGTTTTAGCTTTTTGTATAAAATTTCTCGTTATTTGGACAGTCACTTAATTGGAACAGTACGGTCTGGTCCCGATGTGTCTTGATCAAGTGAAATTTACTGTATATAATTTAAGAGAGGTGATCTAGAGCTCAGGTCTACTTTGTAGGAACATTCTTTATCCAGCATTTTTGGATAATTGACAGTAGAAGAAATTTCTCTAAGGTATTCACTCTGTTTGTAAGTACACTTTTTACAAGAATCGTTAATTATCTCTTATAATACTAAAAATAATAGTTATTATTTACACATCACCAAAATGTCTCCAAAAATGTTACCATTACCATGTAGTCATTTAGAAAAATATCGACTTATGAAGTCTGTTGAAATTGTTTATGCTATTTGTTTCCCAGATTTGAGAAAGTCTTATTCAGTACAACTTGGCAGGTTGTGCCAATCTCTTCCAACAAACCAGAAAGATTTTAAAGAAGTCTTAAGTGGAAACAAGACTGGAACCCTTTTTTTAAACAAATTGGGTACCAACAGGAATCGAACCTACAACACCCAGTTTGGAAAACAGACAATAACCTGTCAAGGACATGGAAGTTTTTAATTTTTCATTCTTACACCACGTGTTTTTAGTAAATAGGTTCATCAATACAATGACAAATAGAGAATCTATAAAAAAAATGGTTTTTGCTACTTAATGTTATGCATGCATTTTATTTTATTTTTTCGATAAATAAATTGTTAATTTAGTGCCACAAACTCCTTTAAATGTGAATAGTACCCTTTAACAAAAATGTTAGGATCAGGATTTTTCATAAAAAAAAACCACATGCTTTTAGTTTTCATCAACCTCATTTCTTGCAAAAAAATTATATAAATAGAAACAATTTTTTAATACAGCAATAAATTATTATAAAGTAATCATTTTAAAGAATAACTAATGTATAGGTATATTTAAAAAAAATAACAGTTCTAGATTCAGTTATTGAAAAAGGGTTTTTGAATAATATATAATACAAAATAAATTTTCTTATTATTGTTAATTTAGAAAATATATGTGTTACGAAAAAAAAAATTAAATGTTCCGCACTCAACATATACCTGTAAAATTATTTGTTAGGAAATTAAAATTATTAATTTATTGCTGTATCAAAAATCATAAAAGGAACCATCAATGTTAAGGAAAAAGTTACTGTTTTGCATCAAATAATAAGGTTTAATACATCTGTCTAGATCTGTCTAAATGTTAATCACACAGGTAACGAAAGACAAATCTTAACAATTACGTATCATCAATGGTAACAATTTAGTCTATGGTATATATTTTCCTTTTACTGTTAATGTAGCGATAGGAAAAAGCCCAATAAGATTAGACGACTTCTCATTTTTGACAGTTGGCGTAATTGCAATACTAAAATAATGTCTTTTATTTCTGTTAATTGAACTGGTAATAATATTGCACAATTCCATTTCATACTTAATGGCTTTCAGATTCTTCAAAACAAACTTACAATTTGACCAGCATTTATAAAGTGAAACACGCCTGTTATTTTCTATTTCATCTATAATTTGTTTTGTACAATTTATTCACATATTAATGAAAATCATTGAGTTTAAAATAGCTTTTGACCTACAAATAACCATGAATCAATCTATAATTCCTTTTTTTCCTTAACAATGAGGTCTTAAAAATTAACAAAATTTTATCTATACATTCCAGACAAAAGGGTGTCACCATCGGTGTGCAATTTTGACAGGATGGAAGTAGTTAAATGAATGGGTTAATAAAATAATATCAAAATTCCAGATAATTTCAATCAATAGTTAGATAACCTAGATTAGTGCTTCTCAAACTATCTGGGTTCATGTACCTGTTTTTTTCATTCCAATCCATCATGGACCAGTATTTTTGTGAGATTAAATAAAAATATTTTTAATACAAATAGAATGAAGTTCAAATATAATATTGGGTGTACAAATAAGTCACCGCCGTTTGACAAAAGTTGGCGCCACCAGTAAGTTATGGTTAAAATTGTCAGATGTAAAATGTCATTATCGTAAGGTTGGACATCTGTCAACAACATGACCTTGAAATATTAGTGAATTTTTATCAGTATAACATATTTTTTTGTGTTCGAAAATGTCAAGTTTTGAGCCGAATAAGCGTCATTTGCGGGAACTTTTGATTTACTTCTTCAATTTGAAGAAATCTGCAGCTGAGGCGCATCGATTGCTTGTAGAAGCATATGGTGAGGCTGCCTTAAGTGAGAGAAGTTGTCGTGAGTGGTTTCAAAAGTTTAAGAACGGTGAATTTGACATCGAAGACAAAGAACGTAGCGGAAGGCCGAAAGTGTACGAAGACGCGGAATTGGAAGTATTATTGGATCAAGATTCGTGCCAAACGCCAGAAGAACTTGCACTTACATTAGGAGTGACTCAACAAGCAATTTCACATGGGTTGAAATCATTGGGAATGATTCAAAAACAAAGAAATTGGGATTCATATGAACTGACACGGAGAAACTTTGAATGCCAATTTTCCACATGTGAAATGCTGCTTGCCAGGCATAAACGAAAGGGTTTTCTGCACAATATAGTCACTGGTGATGAAAAATGCATCCATTATGATAATCCAAAAAGGAAGAAATCATGGGGATCCCCTGGTCATGCTTCAACATCTACGGCTAAGCCAAATATTCATGGAAAAAAACTCTTGTTGTGTATTTGGTGGGATCAGCTTGGTGTCGTGTATTATGAGTTGCTCAAACCGAATGAAACCATTGCTGGGGCTGTCTACCGAACATAATTGATGAGATTGAGTCGAGCACTCGAGGAAAAGCGCGCCCACTACTACGCCAGACACGACAAAATTATTCTCCTGCATGATAATGCTAGTCCACATGTTGCGGCACCGGTCAAAACCTATTTGGAAACACTCAATTGAGAAGTTTTACCCCACCCGCTGTATTCACCAGACATTGCTCCTTCTGATTACCACTTGTTTTGATCGATGACGCATGGCCTGTCTGAGCAGCACTTCACATCATATGAAGATACCAAAAATTGAGTCGATTCGTGGATAGCCTCAAAAGATGATGATGATGACTGACGCGGTATTCGTATGCTGACAGAAATATGGGGAAAAGTAGTGGCAAGCGATGGGTACTACTTCGAATAAAACATGAGGTTCCGTTCTTTCACAATAAATGCCCATTTTTTTATAAAAAACGGCAGAAACTTATTTGTACACCTAATACATTAATTTATTTTTATATTAAATTCGTAAGAAAAATACAATTACCAAACATGTTGATATATTATTTTCAATGAGACAAGTGAGATTGCTTATTCATCGTTAGTTTGTCTAATCAGGGGGTAGGATTGACGACAATGATTCTCGAAAAAGAACAATGTAAAACTCGTAAATATTTTTAAATTGTTTTACTAATGTAAATATATAAAATGATGAAATTTGAAGTGAAATCTCATTGTGGTCAAGTAAAAAGTGCTCACTGACCTGCACTGGTCCGGGAACCATAGTTTGAATAGCATTGACCTAAACTAAGCATATAGTATATTCAGATTTTTTTAGTAAATTATACAGTATTCTGTCACTCTTGTCAAATTTCCACATTGATGATTATGTTCTTTTCTCTGGAATGTGTCAAAACATAAAAGTTAAATAATGTTAAAGCTCTTACACATTATGCTGCGGTTGTGGCCTGTAACTGGTAGCGTAGTGAACATTCATCCCGTGGTTCACAATCCGTCTCGTCTTGACTGGAGAACCGTGGTGATTGATGGGAGGGCTACCATGACTGTTGTTCAACATGCCGTGGTTATTGCTGATGCTGAGTTGGCTGTTACCCAGGTTAAGCTGTCCGTGGCTGTTGGCGAGACTGTGGTTCGCGCCCATGGGGTGACCGTGAGTACTGCCAATGTGTCCGCTGCCAAGACTCAACTGTCCTTGGCTGCTGTTCAAGTTCATCTGGCCCTGATTGAACTGGCCGTGGATCAGTTGGCTGTGGCTGTTTGCGTGGCCGAGCTGTACATGCTGCCCCGATGAAGGGGTCTGCATCATGTCCCGGGAGGATATTGATGATACTGATTCGTTGGAACTGCTTGTTGAATTTAAGGTGTCTCGGTGGTGATCCATATCTGGAGATGCAAGAATATTTAAAATAAACATTAGGAGCTCAAAATTGACTTTAGATTATCATCCATTTACCTTATCTTATCTTAACCTTATCGCTTTTTTTTTACATAGTCAAAAATATATTTGATAGAAATTAGTTTGGTTTGCTAAACGAATATAAAAAATGCACAGTATGATTTGCACATGTGTGCAAAAAAAATCTTGAATCATGTACAAAATATCAAGCTAGTAAAAATTGTACGTAAGTGTTAAATTCCGTCATTTTTTTTTTTTAATCCAAGTGAAGGTATAGTATTTTTCCCCAAACATCTCGAAACAAACAGGTAAAATGTGTGTTGGATTTTTTCTGTAATACTATATATGTCCATAAATTATATTTTTCTGTAATACTATATATGTCCATACATTATATTTTTCTGTAATACTATATAAGTCCATACATTATATTTTTCTGTAATACTATATATGTCCATACAATATATTTTTCTATAATACTATATATGTCCATACATTATATTTTTCTGTAATACTATATATGTCCATACATTATATTTTTCTGTAATACTATATATGTCCATACATTATATTTTTCTGTAATACTATATATGTCCATACATTATATTTTTCTGTAATACTATATATGTCCATACATTATATTTTTCTGTAATACTACTATATATATGTCCATACATTATATTTTTTTAATAATACATGTCCATACATTATATTCTATTACACTTTCATTTTACATGATAAAATCTAACACAAAGACCAATTATAAATTTCTTTCAGCCAACAGATTAAAAGGAATTTAATGTGTTACCATTGGGAATTTAACCTAAAACTCCTGGGTAGAAGTCAAACATTTTAACCTAGATTGTCTTATGATTGAAATTCATTAAATTGGCGATTAAGTTTGAATTATTTAAAAAAAAAATCTACTCTTAATTAATAATTAGCATTTACGTATGTGGTAATTAGGTTGTAACGATGGTCGTTATCAATGTAGCGTGTGTCCTATTAGGACGTGCTGATGATTTTGATATCGACATCGCTATCTTCGTTTTATTCGATTCTGCGTTACTTCTCGTTCAGAGTCATCAATATAGCGGTTGCTTATCTTGATACGCGTGATGATCTTGATTTGTATTCAATGAATATAGACTCAGGAATGCGGATATAAAACGATAAGTGGACAGCGGGTAAATAAATAACAAGTCTTGACAGTTGAATGAATGACAATAATAATATGTTTATTTCTCGGCGCGCGGACAATTTATACAAATGAGTGAATACATTCGCGATACATATCTGCCTTGCTCTAGCGCATGAATTGGCGGTAGATTAATTATTTGTATTTGGAGATGGCTAGCCAAGTCGCAGACACTGTAAATAGTAAACATTGTTGTTGCTCGTAGCGTGTAACAATATATGAATGCTTCATCGGTCATTGACCCTGTATGTTTACTATTAACAATAATTAATTTAATTTAATTGTGTTTAACAATTCACTTATTATTTTGACAATTATTTATTTACTAGGTAGGTGTCCTACAAGGTATTGTCTTGAGTGAGTGACAATGTGGCCCGAATTCATAGTCCGACCTAAATACTAATTTCTAAACATAAAATTCGTAATTTGTATTGAGAATTTGATTCACTTCAAATTTTAAAGCTTCTTCTCCCTGGCTCCATCCCAACTCATTGTCTGCGAAGACTGTTGGGGTCAGCTCTCCTCGTCCTTAGGTTGTATGCTTTTCAAATTTTAAAGCGATGTAACAAAACCATGTGATTCCCTTATTTATGGAAGTTATGCATAAAATACTAATTTCATCAGAAAAAAAAAAGTTTAGATTTAGAATTTAGTATTCAGGGTCAGACTGTGAATTCAGGCCTGTGTATAAAAGTTTGAACAATAATCTTATTTTTTAGCGCTTCCTTTCATCCCTTACAATTAATTTACTATACGGTAAAGTAGAAATAAAAGAAGTGTTTACTCACTGTTAGTTTGGCGATGGTGGTCGACCACCCTCTGTGGCGGAGAGTAGGCTCGGGCAGGGGGCGGATGCTGGTAAGCAGGGGGCGCAACTCGCAGGGGCGAGCCACCACCCGATACTGGGATCGGACCATCATAGTACGTCTTAGTCACAGCCTGGAGGAAAGGAATAAATTAGTATTTTATAGATTATATACATCAAATTAATTATTTTGAGACAGAACAACTAACAAGTCAAGTTATAAGGGGAGTCAAAAATTTCCTAAATTGTTTATAAAAACTTTTTATTATAACATTTTAAGCAATTTCCTTTAAGTCCTCTTAGATGCACTCTCCTTGTGATACCATAACATGTTCCAAAGCTTCTTCCGTTCCTGAAAACATTTCTTTTAGTCTTCTTTTGCCAACATGTCGAGAGCTACTGCGTTTTATTCATGATGTAATCTATAGTAGCAAAAGTTCCAATTTTAATAATTAACAATGAATTACTTTGTTATTCCATTAATTACATTAATCCCTGGTACACATGGTTATATAGTACCTATTTTCCCTTGATATAACATGCATGATTATGTAATAACCAGTCTGACCTAAGCATTGCTCTTGTAACAAACCGGGATCATTCTGTCTGAAGAGGGCTTTGGTATAGAAGGTAGAAACACATGTAGTGGGAATTAACGTAATTAATGGAACAATAAAGTAAATTATTGATAAATATCCTAATATACAACAATTAATCACCATTATCGAAACCTTCGTTAAATTCCCAATTTTAATTATGAGGTCCATGTCCGAGAGGTAACGCACTGAACTTTCGTGTGAATGGTCGCTGGTTAAACTCCACATTGCGCTACTCCCCTTGGATGACACAGGCTTTATTCCGGGGTTTTCGGGGGTAAAATTTCAGGAACAAAAAGGTGTTGCAGGGAGCCAGATCTAGCGAGTATGGATGGTTACAGATATCCTATCGGGGCATAGTAATTTGCATACGTGCTTAGCACCAAGGTATCCTGGAATGGATTCCCAGACTAGTTTTACTTCAAGGAATTTTTCATTTAAGTTAAGTATTGTGGCTCTTAGTAGATGACTCACATAAAGTTTTACTGTACTCCAGTAACCGATATCACACAAATATAGTGTTGCAGTACAAAAAAAACGTAACTAGCCTTCAATTCTAACTGTTGCTGTACAGTCTATATTAAATTTAGGTTACAGTCATCTGCTTTCTATGAGTGATGGATTTCTGACTATTATTAGAGTCTCCTGCATGCAAAAGTAAGCCTGTTACTTTTAAATAATTTTCATAACATGCATATTTCCTCCATTCATAGCTGTAATTAAATTATATAAGACATAATTTCTTCCTTCAAGTTCATTAATGATACATAATTCAGACAACGCCACTTAACCCCTGACCCAAATAATGTTGAGTGCAACAATTATACTGTTAGGAGGACTTCTTTCACAACAGGTGAATCACTATTCAAATGCAGACAGTCTTAATTATGCATTTCGTAAGTAAAATTTCACATCCAAAGATCTTATTTATGTGATGTTTCATATATGATCTTTTACTTTGGAAAGTACATATTTGAAGAGCTCTTGAGTTATTCTTAATGGTCGAGAAACAGTACTATATAAAATTATTATAAAAAAAGGGGCTTATTTTTCCCCTGGAGTTTTCACTTCCTAATAAATCATCCCTTAATCTTGTAAATGAACCTATTGATTGAGGCTTCAAAAGTCTTTGAAGTCTTAAATAAGTTGATGCGAAGACATAAAAAAAACAAGGATATTATGTAAAGCTATATCGAAAAAGAACCAAAGAAATGCTGTAGAAATGCATGCGCTAAGAAGGTGACAATGTATGACAGAATATGGAATGAAGAGATAAAGGATAAATGTGAACTCAAGGCTGATGTGTTGAGTAGATGAAGAACAGCACTCTAAAATAGTTTGGGTGTGTAGAATGAATGAATGAAGAAAGACTAACAAAAGTAATATATAGCACAAATGCGATTGGAAGGCATGGAAGACCAAGGAAAGCATGGTTGGATAAAGTGAATGATATTTTGCAAGAATGGAATGTAGAAAGTCAGAGAAATCATTGTATGAAAAGGTGTATGGATGTAGAAGAGGTGAAGGATGTGTGTTGAGATAGGAAAGTCTGGCGCTCTATCCTCACTGCCTACCTCAACAGGGAATTGGCTTAATGGTATGTACGAGTATGTATGTAAAAATCCTACTATGATTTTTGTTTGTCACTATCAGGTATTTAAACTCAAAAATCTAGGTAAGAGAAATGTGTTCTACCTCTAAAGCAGTGTCTGCCGAACTGTGTGCCGCAACGGAAGAAGCCTCAAAACCGTTCATTTTAAATAATGCCTATTCATTTAAATGTACATATGGTATATGTTGATAAAATATTAAAATATAAAAAAATGTTGTTACCTACACTATGATTTCCTTTATCATATTAATAAGGTACATTTCCTTTTTTAAAGCATTTTTATTTGGTGTGCCGCGGCACAAATTCCATTCACCAGTGTGCCGTGAAGTAAAAAAGTTTGGCAGACACTGCTCAAGACCATGACTTCTATTTTTTTTTCAAATATTTCACCCATATATCCACCTACACTTTGAGATTCATCGTCCATTCTAAATGAGAAATAAAAGAGTGAAAAAATAAATTGCATCAATTCAACCATGCACATCAAGTTGGTCAATGGGGATACGCCTTTCAAGAAAAAGGATCGGGTTTTAATAATGATGAAGAGGTTTGAAAAAGATTGCAGAGAATAAAGGCATACTAAATAAAAGAACAAAAGAATGAAAGGCACCTTCTTTCATCACTTGGTCGAGGAGGAAAACCTGTAAAAACTCCCAGGTGAAGCCAAGTATGAAGAAGTTCTCAACCCATTCATTATTCATTTTTTATTAATAAGTATCAGTGGTTCTATATATTTTCTTATTATTAATTTTTATATTTTAACTTTAACTTGAGGAACAAGTGGAGAAAGTATTTAACCCTTCCTGTCCTGTGATGTGTAACTAGTACACATTGCTTTTAAAAACTTTAATATCTCTATAAATATAATAAATACTGGGTTCAGATTTTAGGTATTCCTCTGTAATACATTTACGCATTGAATAAAAAAATTATATTAATAATAATTAGCACTTATCGGCCACATCAGATATATTTTGTGATAATCGGAAATAAATTCACCAATACAATCAAACGTGTGACGTAGGTATATTCATTCTAAAAAACCACTATGGGTGAGAAAGCGACGCTATTCACGTCTCTCAACGACGCAACGCTATTCACAAATATAATCTCAGTTCGCTCGCTTCTCTCTCTTTAGTAGCTCGCGGGCTTTCATTCGAGATGATCGCTTCGCCCGTTTTGTGAACGTCGTCCGATGTTTTTTTTCATGTTATCAGCAATTAAATATCAATTATTATCACTTTTGACTTCAAATTTAATTAATTTAAGCGATTGGCTATGAATATTCTTATTTTTCCGATTTTAAATAGCTCATTTTTACATGTGTATTGAATACACAGCACCGGAACAGGTAGATTTTTTTTAGCACAGGAAGGGAAAAGTTAAAGAAGTTTTGGGATATGGGTTACATGTGCAGCTTTAGGAAGCACTTGAAGACAATCCCTTTTGGGAGATGTTATCAAAATTCGACAGACCGCAGTCAAGTAAGAATCTTGTTTTACAGTAGCAAAATCACAAAAGAGTAACATGTAGGTTGAGAATATCTGATATACCTAATTCACTGGAACAGACTATTGTTTGCAAGGGAGGGAAGCAGGTACGATAACACGAGTTCACTACCCTTTCCCAAGGAATAAATTAATTGTTGTACAGAGGTTTAGTCTGCTTATATAATATATCGTGCGAAAATCGCAGAAAATACTTAAATAATAATAGAGAGAAAATCAAGATAAAAACATATCATACAGGAACTTTATCAAAGATATGAAGAAAAAAATATGGAAATCGTGGGAAATGATTCTAAGGAATAAGAACTATTCATTTATATTCTTCTTAACTGCTGTTACGCCGTATTGGTATTAGGGTAGTAAGAGAGAACATACCACCATTTTGGCGTATGTATGCTAAAAAATTCCAATACAAAACATTTTTTTTAATTATTTAAAATATCGAATATATACCATAAGTTCCGAAAGTTTGCGGCCTGGACAAGTTAGAGCTTGTATGGATAGATACCACGCTGGCCACGCCCAATGCATGGTCAGGCGATGTTTTAATCAAAATTTGATACCTTTACACTAAATAGTACGTCAACTAGAGCCGCAAGAAAACATGTCATTTCATTTTATGCTGAAATGTTAAAATAGAATACCGCGCAGTTATCAAGTTTATTTCAAAAGAAGGGAAAAGCCCGACAGAAATTAAACGACGTTTAGATGTGACATCGCCTAAGCACGCGGTGGACATGGTATATGTCAAAATACGCGCAAATGTGTTCAGGTCGGAAACTTTTGGACCTTAGTAGTATATTTTATTTTATGTAGATCGACCTCCGTGACCTCATTGATAAATAGCAGGACTTCCACCTGTGGGATTTCGAATTCGATTCCTGGTGGTACCCAAAAAAAGTATTCCAAAGCAATTCGTTTGGTAACAATTCTTGTGCTAAACTCGATTTGCGTGAGGTAGTATTTCCAACAAGTACGGTGACCCCGAAGGTTTAATTAATGGGACCGAAGACAATATTGACTCACGGCCACGCTCTTTAATATATCTGCAACGCCAGTTCGGATGTGATAAAAAAACATTTCGTACAATCCCATTCAAAACGATATGTTTCTTCAAATATCTCGAAACGTTAGATTCTCTTTGCAAACATCCATACGTATACCATATATGCAATTAGGAACCAAACCACATTTTGCATGTTCTGAGATAATTTAGAAAACATCCAATCTCTTTGTGTAAAAGTGTATGGGACAAATAATTTTAACATTGAATATAGCAAAAAAAATCATCGAAAAAATTCAAGGAAAATGTATTTCACGAGGATAATTATTTTACATACGAGTACATTGTAATAGTAAATTCTGAAAAAAAATGTATAATTTTTCTTGAGAATAATTCCAACTAGAATCCTTTCTCACACCACTTAAGAGCGCAAGGGCCGTTATTTAACTATTAAATAACATCCGAGTAATTTTAACTAAAACCATACTGCACTCGGCATTTAACATTTTCAAGAGCACGAACGACATGACGAGGATTTTTTGCAGGATTTCGCCGGAAGTTTCCGTCGTAAAAGGCTCAATAGTTGAATGGAATACGAGTGAAAGGGGAAACCTTGATATGTGGAGACCAGGTGTGCTATTTCGACTCATCTATATCTTACAAGAGTGGTTTTTCAAATAAGCTAGAAGTATTTTTCTCGTTGAAGATATAATAATTATAGGAATTGAGCGCTGAAAGGGTTAAGATTGAGATTACGTGAAAGAAAACTACAATAGAAAAAACATAAGACATAATTAAGCTTTCGTTGTATACAGTACAATGGATCACTTGAAAATATTGACAAAATATTATATTAACAACATACTACTCCTATACATATGTAGGATACCTACCTAAATAAATAAATAATTGTCAAAATGAATAAGTGAATTGTTAAACACAATTAAATTAAATTAATTATTGTTAAAATAATAAACATACAGGGTCAATGACCGATGAAGTATTCATGGATTTAGGTAGGTATCCTACACATATATTATTTATATCAATTGCCCAAATAAAAGTCGCATTAAAGACGTCAATTGCACCCCCGACACATCAACTGACAGCTGAATGTCAAAACTCGAAAATCTTCACAGGCGAGTATTATTTATGCAACACAAAATTAGGACGTGGATAAAAATACATTATTCAAATTTTATAATTGAATTATTACAACGGTGGGCGTCTCATTTTATTTACAAAATTCAAAATAGTGCGACACCTGTTTATAGATTTTATCACTGTTTTCACTTCGGATGAACTTCAGAGCGTTCCAAATTGATCTGGGTAATTATTATTATATTAATGATAATTGAACAGTTTATATGTCAATGTTTCGAAAGCAGCTCTCCACAAGGGTATTCCAGCTCGGGAATCGAACCCACTATTATTAAAGATTAAAAATATTAAAAGAAACCGTTATGAGGATAGGAATGTCATAGCTGCGGCCATTAGATTTTGTACTTTCTCGCATCTGAATACGTTTAGACGAAATAGACGAAGAACGTAGACCGCAAACAATTAAAGATTAGAGAGTTAGAAACTTCCGTATTCGAGAAATATGTGAAGTAGAAGAGATTGTAAGACTAGTGTAGATATAGCAGAAGATGTGAAAAGGATGGATAGTACAAGGTTCCCTATGGGTCAATGCATGAAATACAAGCTGGCAGTCGTATACCAGGAAGACCTCCAAAAATATGGACAGATAGGTGGGAATCAATATCTCAAGAAAAAATATCCCGGTGATAACAAACGAGTCTAACTGAACAGAAAGAAAAAAGAAATATATGAAGATAGTTATGGGTGTACTCACATGTGTCACGGTTTGTGGTGGGTTGGAGTATCTCTGCGGAGCCCTGGCATTTGGCGGCGACTGGGGACCCATTGGAAGTCCACCTGGAGGCACTCTGGAAGAAAGGAAATACAATGATAAGGTTCATGTTGCTGACGAAGAAGTTTTAAGCTCATTTAATTCATGTTATTTTACTACGTTTCTGATCTCAGAAATCACAATTGCCTCCAGTACCAAGAGGAATGTTCCAAACTAACACCAAGATGAATAAATATGGATCCAAAATTCACATCTTGCAGGTGAACTTAGTAGACGTTTCAACATAACGAATATCGGGTTTTCTGTTGAACTGGATATATACGAGAAAAACGGCCTAACCCACAAAACACTTGGGTTATGGTTATTTTAAAATATTGAAAAACAGATCAATCACGTCTAGTAGACTCTCGATTATTCGGAATAAAAATAATCGACTTTCAAAATGTTATGGGATTTTTCTTCTTCCTCGATTAATCCGCAACCCAGTTAATGCGACTCCGAAAAATCGAGAGCCTAATATATGCGCAAAAAACCAGCCCGTTAAATGGGTCTCTCTCTGTGGTTGCAGTCCTAAGACTGGTTTGCAGCAATTTCAACTCTTCTCCTCCATTCCTCCCTGTCCTGTGCGGCTCTTTTTAAATCTGTATATGTTGAGCAGCGCACGTCCACCAACAGGTCCTCCAGGTACTCTCGGCGTGGGCGTCCCCTAGAGTTTGTCCCCTCGGTCATACCCTCCATTATGGCATGCAAAAGGCCCTCTTGTCGTATTATATGACCGATCCATCTTGCACGCCTTTCGGACAAGATCCTGAGCAGGTGCCTTCCTCCTTCGATTCGTTGGAGAACCTCTTCATTCGTGATGTGGTCTCTCCAGGAAATTCCTAATAGTCTTCTATAGGACCACATCTCAAAAGCCTCTAGTCTCCGTCTATCTCTTTCGGATAGGCACCATGTCTCGCAGCCGTACATCAAGATACTCCATACATAGGTCTTGATGAGGAGTATTCTCAGTTTTAGGTCTATATTATTTGATTCTATTATTTTCGACCTTTTATTAAATGCAAGTCTGGCCTGATGTATACGGCTGTCGACCTCGCTCTTAGACCGACCGTCCCATGTTATTTTGCTCCCGAGGTAGACAAACTCTTTGGTGTTCTTTAGTGGTTTACCCGACATCACTATTCTCATCTGGTGTTGCGCTCGGCCTACAGTCAGCAGCTTTGTTTTGTCTTTATTTATCTTCATACTGTAGTTATTTTGAAGAATGCTTTCCATAGTTGTTAAGGCCTCTTGTAGTTCCTCTTCACTTTCAGCAACCATAGCAATATCGTCAGCGAACCTTATCATATCCACCTTTTGCCCGTGTATCTTTACACCTTCTCTGTGACTCATTCTCTCTCTCAAGTCGTCAATCGCGCTCTGTATATAGGCGTTAAAAAGAACAGGTGACAGAGAGCATCCCTGCCTTACCCCTTGTCTTATATTGGCTTCCTTTGTGTCCTCGTCAGCCAATTAAATGGGTATTTTATGGTTAAATTGCGTCTTTTTTGCGCCATACGAGACCATATAAAGAGGATTGGGTTATTTTTGCACAATTACGTCAATTTATTCATAATCGTTATGTAAATCTTATTTCACTTCGTGGAAATTTATAATCAATGGATATAAAAACTAAAACACTAAACTTGGTTAGACCATAGACATATAAATAATACATAGTATAGATAACATTTAAATTAGTTTAATAAACTAACCTGAGGAAGACACAGTGTGCGTTTAAAAGCGCAGAGTAATATAGGTACTAAAAAAAAACATAGTGAAAAAAAACAGGTTAGGTTCTTTATTTTTATATTCATTACGTATCTAAATAGCTCAACGTAATCCTCTGACATGGCCGAAACATAAAGATACTAAAATATATCAAAAGTCTATTATTATGTTACGTTCGTACCAGAAAAGTTCGAGTAACCTAATCCAAACCCTCGCTAGGCCTCGTCAATATCCTGTTTTGTAAGGAGAGCCAATAAATTAAGGGATGAAGGAATAGCCGTGGGTTTACCTAAGGACAGATGTTGAACGTTTTCAGAGCATATATCAGAATTGGGACATTCGAGTGACATCCCATATCCCAATTGATTACATATGGGGGTGGATTAAATGGGTAAAATAACACGTTAATTTTGGAAGGGGAAATCGAATAAGGGCACCAAGATGGTCATTATTAATACCCGTAATTAATTAGCAAATTAACTAGTAACGTTTTTATTTAGTGAAATTCATTTAGGGATAAAGTTTATTTTTTAGGGGTAAAAAACAATTTTATGAGTCAATTGTTTTGAATAGATATCACGATGACTGCATATCATAAAATAATAAACTGCAATAAAATTATAAATTAAAAAAAATAGCAAATGGAAAAACAAATAGCTTTATTCCTTGTTTATTTATTTTCTAAATTGAGTAAAATCGCACGTATACAGTTTATTATCAAAAATCATGTGTGAAAATGTTGGTAAAAAAATAAAGGAAATAATTTGTTGGTTGAAAAAGGAAATTTTATCAAAATACATACGTATTTACAAAATTTATGAAATTAAAAACATTTGAACAAATTAAAGGTTTCGTCCATTTTTGTTGAAAAATCGCTAATAAATAAGATACAAATTAAACATAAAATACTCCAAAACAAAATAAAACACGTTTGAGTGTATTTATTAAAAAAAATCATATATTGAATTATTTCTTATCAGGGAAAATATAACTAAACTCACCCTCCAATAACGAATCCAGAAAGACAAATAATCATTGCGAATTAATTTTAATTGATAAAACACAAAAATCAATTCACGAATTTAACAAACAATAAAAATCAATAAAACAGAACACACTTATAAATTAACAATATTTAACGTGTTATGTTTATTAAAAAACGAACAGCTGAGAGAGATCTGAGCACAACCATTCACGTCGAGTACGAAACGTCAACTGAATAGGACGGAGAGGAACAAAAGCTCAAGTAGCGGAGAAGGACATTGTGTGAAAAGAAGCTCCTACCACTTAAGTTATATTGCAGAAGAAAAAACACCCATAAAAACAGACATGAAGGAAAACGAACTTATTAAAGAGATTTTGTTAAATTATAAAAGAAAATTATAACTTCGTTAATAGACTTAGAGGCATTTGATATAAATAACGATTAAAATTTTGGTTTCCAAAATTGATTAGATCAAAATTATGTAATGGAAAAGTATTATATAGTTTTTTTTTATTCTGTGGGTACTTTTTTGTGCCTACTCAAGTCAGTAAATGTTGAGAAATTAGTGAATAGTGCTTTGTATATTGAATTTTCTAATTTAAATACTCTTTCTTGATGTTATGTGATTATTACGGGATTAAATTTGTTTTCTGTTTGAGTGTGATTTTTTATTCTTATGGTTGTTCTAAATCAATCTCTACACATTTGTTTTGTTTTGTGAAACCTACCTGCCATAGAATGCATAGATAAAATTGATGTTTTAAGTAAGATGAAGAAAGGAGCTTTGAGATGGTTTGGACAAGTAGAGAGAATGAATGATGAAAATATAACTAAGCGAGTGTACAAGTCAGTGCCAAGTGTGCGTGCAAGAGATATACCGAGGAAAACATAGCTGGATCAAATTTAAAAATAAGGTAAAGTGAGATGTAAGAACAATAGAAGATTTTACATGACGAGATATATGAATGAAGAGGAGGCGAAAGTTGTGTGCTCGGATAGAAAAATATGAAGATCTGTTATATCTGGATAATTCGCAAGGGACACGGCTTAATGATGTCTTAATCTTAATCTACCCTTTTTCTACCCATTGCTGAGTGAGGGCACCCCTATAACTACCACTTTACGGTTTTCACACTTGTCCACCTGGTGTATTAGTAAAGACCCGGTAAGTGTTGTCATAAAGGGTATTAGCTACCTCCATTTTCTGTCTGCCATACAGCTTTGGAGGACACGTAGTGATTTTGTATCAGCATAGAATGTTTTGATTTTAACCATATAGGTTTTGGGGTACTGAGAATCCCAGGGAATTACATCAGCATCAATTGCATCCCCAAAAATGCACTGTTTGGTGCGGTGTTATGGCTGAAAGAGTTATCGGCCCTTATATTTTTTTTAATAAGGAAGGTCAGTCATAAAGAATCAACGAGGCCCTGTATAGAAAAATGCTTGAAACTTTTTTACGCCCAGCTGTCGAAGATAATCAGGAGGTATGGTTCCAATAGGATGGATCTACTGCGCACACTGTCAGGGCGACGATAGCTGTGTGCGCAATACAGCGATGTACATTCTTCAGCCTTTCATGGGCCACCCTATATTACCACCACGGATATGCTGAGTGTCGTATAAATGAATGACTAAATGAGTTTTGAAAGCTTCATAAGACAACTTTATCCGTTAAAACCTTCGAGTTTTTTTTTATAGTTCTGAAGAATGGCAAGATAAAAATGGTCCCCTTCCTGACTAGATGATAGTGGATAGGCAGTACATAACATAAGAACATCTCGGGGCTTTTTGCCGTGCCCGAAGACAGAAACGGCAGATGTGCAGCACCACGTGTACGGCTCGCGCCAGGTGCAAATTCCCCGGTTCGAGACCCCGATCCAACGTTGGACCGGAGTCAACTAAGCCGCGCCGCTGATTGCAGGTCGAATTTATTTAAGCATCCAAGAGCTAACCCGCTATCTATAGTGAGATGGTATTTCAGGAAATAAAAAGTTGGACTGAAAATAAAGAGGACCAAGTAAATAAAGGATTTTCAGAATAAGATCAGTTTTTTTGCTATGGTTACTTGAATCTTAAACTTTGGCAACGTACGGTTAAGTTTTATATACGTTATATTCTATGCCAATACATATATGGGGTGACAATATATCACAGAATACGGAATTAATTGATAAGGGATGAATGTGAACTTAAGGCTGATGTGTTGAGTAAGATGAAAAAAGACTAACAAAATAAAAACAATCATAGTCTGCAAATGTAAATGGAAGGTACGGTAGAGAAAGACCAAGGAAAGTGTGTTTGGATCAAGTAAATAATATGTTAAAAGAAGGAAACGTAAAAATTTAGAAAAATCGTAAAAGTTGTATTATACGACAGGCAAGCCTGCGCTCTGTCCTCTCTGCCTACCCCGATAGGGAAATGGCGTGATGGTATGTATGCACGGTCAATTCTTTGTGATGGTGTTGTAACGTGGATCATGAAAATCAGAATGCTAATCGAGCAATAATATGGATTCATCAGAGAAAGCTAAGACTTTCTTGGTTTCACCGTATCTCAAAGCACCAAGGTCCTGCATCAAGCAGATGCCGAACGAGAGATTTAAAATATCATAAAATGTCTCAATATTGCCTATCTGGGTCATATATTGAGAGGAAAAAAATACCATTACCTAAAATTAATATTGATAGAAAAAATCCGAGTCGAGGATCGATCGAAAATCTACATTTTGTGGGCACATCAAATTATTTAGTTGTCTGAAGAGTTATGGTTGAAAATGCCTACTTTGTGGTCAAAAATGTCATTTGTTTGTCTGAAACACAAGTGTCAAAAATTTGCGAAATGTAATTCTTGTATGTTCGCAAGTTGGGTACTTAATGCATATATGCGCCGGCTTTGTATAGAGAATGTTGTTGTCACTGAAAAAACACCTGCCGTTTGCCCGCTGAAGAGATTGGAATCATTAAATTATTTATGTACGCGACGACTGAGGATTCGTTTACTTCGGAATCAAGGAGGAAGTTCATTGCTTTTGCAATAGCATGCACATACAATCGGATGCATATAATGAAGTGACAGATCGAATAAATTGACCTGACAGTTGAAATAAATATTTAAGGGTAAATACTTCCTCGTATATGTTTGCGTTTCGAAGAATTATAATATAGGGTGTCCCATTTTAAAATATAGGGATTTAAATTTGGCGCCATTTTCAAACAATCTAAACTAAAATTGTTTTATTTGTCATCTAGAGACCAGATAAATTCATCATGCAGTATTTAAAGAACGTATAAAAATCTTACAAATATTAAAAAAAACTGTTGTAAATACGATTCGCAAAATAATATTCGTTTTGGTCGTAATCATGTGCCAACCGACACCGTAATTTGCAACCTAATCAGTCAATTCGAGTATTCTGGTTCGATGTCGTCCTAAACACATTATTGTCGATAATAATTTAGATAGTTCTAATTTATAACAGATGTCGCAGTATTTTGATTTATGAGAATTAAAGAGGTGCGCGCTTCACTTCAATTATAAAATTACTAAATAACAGTCGCGAGTAAAGTTTCAATAGTTTTGACATTGCTGCCTGATATGAGTTCCAATGGGAATCGAGCCCGCAACCTCGAGGTTGCGACACAAGCGTCTTACCAACTAGGCAATGAAGGTCGTCAAGCAATGGCTGTAGTGCAGGAATTATTAAAAACTTCCACACCTCATCAAATTTAGGATTTTTTTCTTGCTGGACTTCTATGCAAAAAATAGAAATGAATTCGAATTATTTTTAAAAGAACATAATTTTTCCAGTGGATCAAAAGAAAATCGACGAGATTTTGAACTGTATTTGATTTAACTAACGTCGGTTGAATGTTGTTCCGTTGGGATATTTAGGTTTGACAGGTATTACTATTTGGGTAGACCTAATAATAGTGCACATGTTAGAGGAGACTTGGAAAAAGTCAAACACAAATAATTTATTTAAAAAACCAATTTAGTTGAAAGCACATGTATTATTAAGCTTTTAAAAGAAAGCAAATCTTCAATGTAGTATGGTTAAAATACCACTTAAGTCCAAAATTTCCCAACCTCAACAAGTTAGTGCGTGGACAGATTCTGCCCTACCCTTAATAGTATGACAACAAGAGCCGATAGAAGACGTGTTGTATCGTTAAATTCTGAAATGTTAAAAGTTGAATATCGCGCGGTTACCAAGTTTTTTTTCAATGTAAGTGAAAAGCCCGGAAGACTTAAACAACGTTTATATGCTGAAGTCATTTCATTTCTACCATTCATTTGAAAGAAACATAATAACATATTTCAGAATATAACGACTCATGTTTGGTTTTTATTTAAGGCATCTTTAACAACTTTCTGGTTAGTTGGAAGAGATTGACACATGTTAATAAGTCCACCAGGTTGTACTGTATACAATTAAAGTGTAATACAGTAAAATTAAACAATATTAAAAAAAAACTAGAAAAAAAAAAATTTAAATAAAAAAAGATTATCGAAACCTGTCAATCTGTCACCAACAGAAGAATATTTTTTATAATACAAAAAAAGGTGAAAATTGTCTGAATTTTTTTCATCAAAATAATCTAGTTATATCGGAGGCCTCAAGTAAATGGATCTACATTAAGAGTTGGACGAACAGCGACACCATCATTCTTGCATAGTATGGGCAACAGTACCAATCGTTGTCATTACTGGGCCTCGTAGGAGGATCCTCTCGCCAATGTCAAGTCAGTTAGAAAGCGAAGCTGTGTGGAGTTTATGTTTCTTTATTCCTTTCTCATCTTTAAATGAGTGAACCGTTGCACACTAGCTAACTCACCGGAAGATGGCATACCGAAGTGGACCCGATGGCATACCGAAGTGAGACGATCGGAGTACACCGGCATTTTTTCCGCTTTTTTTGGAAAAAATAGATATTAAGTCAAAAGTATACTTTAAATCCACGAATACTAGGTGGATAAAATTCCTGTGTCATTTGAAGGCACACCGCGGTGACCGAACTGGTGAGCAATAAAAAAAGCGTATTTTTGAAGAAATACAAACAAGTAAAGATCGTTGGAATTTTTTATATAAATAATAAGGTTTTCATACTTAAAAAGCTTTAATAAAACATATAAATATTTTATATAAACAAAGTACAAAAATATTACAAGCCACTGTTTGCACTTGGTCCCAATTCCCCCTTAGCCACACGCCAGCTGCTATGTGAAGGCGGCTACATAACAAGGAAGCACTGCAACTCCCGCAGCATCTGTCTTCAGTCTTTCAATCTGTCTCTCTAGGCCCTTTCTTCCAATACCAAAGCAACTAGGTATACGCGTCTCCTGATCCAAGTATGTTTTTATTCGAGATCGAATATCCATATTAAAAAGTGGAATAAACAGTGTTCGATAAAACAAATGAATGGCGTTTTGGTAAAGAGGTATACGTCATCAATCACTTATTTGTCAGGAGAACCAAATGAAGTTTTGCAACACTTGTATTCCCGAAATACAGACCTCAGGTAAATTTTAAAGGTAAACTTTGAATACATAAATAATTTATGTATTCAAAGCTCATTCTTAAAATTCACCTGAGGTCCGCACTTCAGGAATACAAGTGTTGCAAAACCTTATTTGGCTCTCCCGACAAACAAGCAATCGATGACATATACCTCTTGACCAAAACGTCATTCAAATTACAATGTCTTTAAACCTCCACAATGTTAATGCCTTAATTATAAATAGTATATCCATATTATATATGCGGATGGGCGTCACGAAAGGAAAGTCTGTAACTATGTCCTCAGTGCCTACCTTGACAAAGAAATGACGTGATGGCATGTATGTATGTGTTATATATAGGTAAGTAATGAAAGATAACAGCAACTTGAAGAATTCTGCTATTAAGATAGTATTTTATCAGATGAAAGAGTTACGAGGAATATGGAACGGCTTGTAGTGAAAGCAACCAGTTAATGGGTTAACAGTATCAAAATCTGCTAAGATGATAGTCCACAAGAGTATTTTAGTACTAACTTTGATGTATGTGAGAAATGTGCACACTGAGAAAAATACATGAGGTGACAATGTATGATCGAAAACATAATAAAGGATGACTTTCAACTTAAGGATGACGTAGTAAGTAAAATCAAGAAGAACACACTCATATGTATGGGAGTGAAACGTAGACGTGGAACAAGACTGCAAAGAACCGAGTAAATACTTAAGAAATGCGTATATTTAGTAAAACATATAATAGGTTAGTCAATAAGTTTTGAAAGCGACATCTATGGAGCAGTAGAAAAACCAAAATTTCTACGCCATTTTAATATTTCATCTTTCATAAGAACGTACTCAAAATTTCATTTCGATCTGTCAATTCATTCTTTGTTTACAAGCCATTTGAAGTTGACGTGTCAGTGTATTTTTTAACAATGAAAAAATCCGAATATCGTGCAGTGATTAAATTCTTTGTTTTGGAAGGTTTATCGGCTACTGAGATCCATGCAAAGATGATGAAAGTATTAAAGGAGTCTTCTCCTTTATTTCCAACCGTTCACCGATGGGTTTTGGAGTTTAAGCGTGGCCGTACAAGCGTTGAAGACGATCCACGCTCAGGACGTCCAAAAAGTGCATCAACACCAGAAATCATAGCGAAAATACAGGATATGGTTTTGGAAGATCATCGATCGACTGTGGATGTGATAGCTGACACCATAGGCATCTCACATGGAACAACATGGCATATTTTGGCTGAAGTTTTGGGTTTCAAAAACCTGTGTGCACAATGGGTGCCGCATTTGCTAACAATGCAACAAAAACACGTTCGAACGCGACTTTCTGAGCAACATTTGGAGCAATTTCGAAAGGATAAAAATGATTTTCTGCGTCGATTCATCACTATGAATGAGACTTGGGTCTACCACCATGATCCTGAATCAAAACAAGAGGCTAAAGAGTGGTGTGAACCAGGCACTTTGGCTCCGAAGCGAGTTCGTGTCCAGAAATCGGCCAAGAAGGTGTTAGCGTCAGTTTTTTGGGATGCAAAAGGAATTTTATTGATAGATTATCTTCAAACTGGTAAGACAATCAACTCTGATTATTATTGTGACCTTTTGGACCAGTTGGATGAAAAATTTGTGAAAAAAGACCCGGTTTGCAGAAGAAAAAAATCATGCTCACACAGCTCAAAAAACCATATCGAAAATCAGTGAATTGGGGCACGAATTGTTGCAGCATCCACCCTATTCGCCAGATTTAGCTCCCTCTGACTTCTGGCTGTTCTCACACTTCAAAAAATTCCTTCGTGGAAAGCATTTTTCATCAAACGAAGAGGTTATAGCCGTCGTAGAGGAGTATTTTGCAGGCCTTCCAGAAAGTCACTTCCGTGATGGGACAACAAAGTTGGAAGATCGTTGGACCAAGTGTATTGATCTTATGGGAGACTATACTGAGCAATAAAAGTGATTTCCCCCCAAAAAAAATGGTATTTTCATTTCCGCTTTCAAAACTTTTTGACTAACCTAGTAGTGTGACAATGAACGATACAATACGGAATGAAGTTATTAAGGAAGAACGTAAAATGAACCTAATAAATGCTGTAGAAATGCGTGCACTAAAATAATAACATACATGGAGTGCCAATGTATGACTGAATACGGAATGAAGGGATTAAGGATGAATGTGAACTTAAGACTGATGTGTTGAGTAAGAGAATATCATTCTGAGATTTAGGACATGTCCAATGAATGAAGATTGACTAACAAAACAAATATACGGTAAGAATGTGAGTGGAAGGCGAGGTAGAGGATGACCAAGGAAAATATGGTTGGATCGAAAGAATGATATTTTGAAAGAAGAAAATGTAAGAAGTTACATAAATCATAGGAGCTGTATAGAATAGGAAAAAGCGAAATATGTAAGATAGACAAGTCTAACGTCCTGTCCTATCTGCCTCCCCCAGTAGGGAAACGGCGTGATGGTATGTTTGTATGTATATTCACTTTAAGGATTTGATTAATTTGATCGTGCCACGTTTTCTTAGGCAATTATTTAAGCCAACTTAACACGGCAACAACTCCGAAAAACATTTTAAACTAGTGTGAAGAAAGAATGTATGACAGAATTCGGTATGAAGTGATACGTGTCAACTTAAGGCTGATGGGTTAAGAAGAGAACACTGAGATGGTTGGGGCATGTGGAACGAACGAATGAAGAAAGACTAACAAAAAATATATGTAGTGCCAATGTAAGTGTAAGGCGTGTGAGAGATAGATCAAGAAAATTATGGTTGGATCAAGTGAATGATATTCTGAAAGAAGGAAACGTAGAAAGTTTGACAAAATGTAGGAGTTGCATGAGATGGATGTAGAAGAGGCTAAGGATGCGTTTCGAGAACAGGAAAGTACTCGTATAACGCTCTGTCTTCTCTGCCTAGCCCGACAGGAAAATGACGTGATGGTATTTATGTGAAGAAAGACATTTTGAACAAAGACATTTTGAACAAAAATATTATAAATATAATCCAAATTTCCAAAATAATAACGTAACATCTGGCGACCAGGTTATGTGGTTCCAAAGCTATCGAAGGGATAGGGTACATAATTACACAAATCCCGAGACAGGCACACGCAGGCGCATCCAATGCGACTAATTATGCGGCCACCAGACCACGGAAGACTCGGCAGCTCGCTGCATGTGATGCTTGTCGATGTGCAACAGGGTCACGACTCAGTGCAGGATTTCCTCTACCTTTGGTTTGGACAGTGTTTACAAGAGAGTCGTGATGGTTGCAGTGGATGTTAGATCAATGGTGTTGTTATTTAAGAGACTCTTCGATTCGTTTTGAAAGATTTTTTTTATCGATAGTATATAGTAGTTTCGTATGATGATGAAATTAAATGATATATCTGAAATGATGAAGTATATCATAGGCTGACTTCGTGATACATACAAACATACATATCATATAATTGAGTCTCACAACTAATCAAGCTCATGAGAGTTTGTCACAGAAGCATTAAATAATCAACAATCGGTAAAAATCATCAACTTATTTTTCAATGTTTACATATCCTCACTACCTTTATAACTACTAGTTATAAAGGTAGTGAGGATATGTAATGAAGTGGCAATGAGCAGGACACGTAGCCAGAATGCCAGACTCCCGATGGACATCCGAAATAATCCAATGGTACCCAAGAGGCATAAAGAAGCCCAGAAGAAGACCGAAGGTACGCTGGATGGATGAAATCAGGAAGCATGGCAGCATCACATGGCATCAACGAGCAAAAAACCGAACTACGAGTATTTGGAGTCAACTTGAGGAGACCTTCATCTAGCAGCGTATCGACCCTGGTTGACAATGATGATGATATCCTCAGTAAGATACAGGCTAGTTTACTGAGGAAACGACAAATGAAAGGCAACAAACTCAGATCTATATAAATTGAGATTCCACTTTAAATTACCATTTTTTTACATTTTCTTATGTCTTGTTTTTTCAGAGTATATATTCATCCGATTGCTTGTCATGCAAATAAATAAATAAGAAATTTGATTGCCATCATCACCATATCTTATTTTTTACTGCGGCCGAAATGAATGACATTTAAAAAACTCAAAAAGAAGATACCAAAAGGTATACTCGTCTATATCGCGTTGTTTTTTTTTACTTTATAGTGTTGTGAACATGTGCTTCGGAGTTTTTAGTTAGTTTCGTATTTCTCGGATAGAGATCGTTATGACATAATTTTCGTTGTTAACTGCAGTTCAAACGTGCTCAATACAAATTATTACGAAAAATAATAAATTAGCGCATTATTTCGGTCATTGTTTACCGGGTGGCTTGAGCGGTTTTTTGGCACTATTTTGAAGATGGAACAAAATGTTCAATGAACAAAAATAGTCGAAAACTGTTTTTACGATGCATGATACATTTTAACTATCGCAAAGGAAAGAATGCAACACAAACAAAAAAATGTACAGTACATTACGACGATATAGTAAGCGATCATGAGTAACAAATGAGGTTTAAAAAAAATGTATTTTGAAAGAAGAAAATGTTTAAAAGTCAGAGAAATCGTGGGAGTTACATGAAAGACATATGGATGTAAAGAGGCGAAAGATGTCTGTCGGCATAGGAAAGTCTGACGCTATGCCATCTCTACCTACCCCAACAGGAGAACGGCGTGACAGTATGTATGAATTGCTTTACATTCAGACAACATAGATTACCTACAACGTATTCGTTTGCAAAATACGTTTTCTCTAATTTTTGCATATCACATTATCATAACAGACCCTCAAATGACAACCCGACAATGATTAAGGATTACTGTGGACAATGAAATTCCTCCTGATCACGAATGCGTTGTGTCCTCGGGCGCAAGATGTTGCGGAGAGGAATTTGGCCGAAACGGTAACAGCGAGAGATCGCCTTTCTGTCGAGTGGCGGAGATAAAAAACAGCAGCTGCAACAATGTGATGTGTGCAACCTCCAATCTGAAACTTTCAACTGTAACAATCCTCGATTGTATTTGGTAATTTTAAAATGTAAAAGGTATAAACATCGTTTATACTCATAAAGTAATATTTTGGTAAGCACAATAAACTAACATTAAGCATACATAATGTAAAATATACTCGTATAAGCCCGCCAAATGAATAATATTGAACCATGTACACAAAATAAAAAATGTAGAGCAAATTTGAGTGAAAGACCATGGAAAGTAAAGTTGTATCAAGTGAATGATATTTTGAAAGACAGAAAACGTAGAAAGTCAGAGAAATCGTAGGAGAAAGTGTATGGATATAGAAGAAACGAATGGTGTGTGTCAAGATTATGTAAAATGTATAAACATCGTTTATATGTTACTCTTATTTTTTCCTTTTTTTTTTAAGAATAGATATGGCCAAAGTAATAGGTATCCTTAATACCCTCAAACACTAGGCGGAAAAAGTGCCTGTGTCGTTCGAGGGGAGTAGCACAGCGTCCGAAGGTTGCGGGTTCAAATCCCGTTGGAACCCAGATTTTTTCAAAAAGGTTTCCAGTCTGGTTTTCATACGTCACTTTAACACTTTCTGGTTGGTTGGAAGAAATTGTCACATGGTAACAAGCCCGCCAGGTGTACTGTAGACAACGAAAATGTAATATAATACGTAACAACTATTACAAAATATAACATTTTTCATTTATATACGAGAGTTTGCCTTCTAGGTACGATAGCAAGGAAACGTGAATAAAAATTGAATTTAAATAATTGTTTTCAATTTCAAAAAAGCAATATAGAAAAAGAAAGAATACATAAAAGTTGAATCCATGTAAAGAAAACGACGACCTCAATCAGACCATCTTTTCAGTCTCCCCACTCTTCTATGCCCCGTTACATCACACTGACCAGATCCCTCTTTGCAATGCCTGTGTCCTGCCTATGATGATACGAAATATACTTAATTAGTTATTAAAGTTTAGAAACACTTTGAGGGTTTATGGTTTGATACTTAAATCCCGACTTGATGGCATGGCATTTATTATAAAGGAATCAGTTCCAAGTTTCTTCACAATTCAACCCCTCCCATAAAACGCCAGGTGCTTTTAACTACAGGAAAACTTTGAATATTTTACTAGTCCGTAACTGTGGAGTGTTTACTCTTTTGAGTCGCCTAGATCTGGCTTAAAACTGGGAAATCGTTATTTTCTATAGCAATTTAAGACACTTCAGAACGTTCCGGAAAGATCTGGGCAATTGTTATTATAATTATTATTATGAATAATAATTATTAGAAGATTAATAAAATAAGAATTAATGCTGTGGAGATGCGTGCACTAAAAAAAATTTGTGGAGTGTCAATGTTTAAAAGAAGGCGGAATGAAAACAGAAATGAATGCATAGATAAAATGGGTATTTTAAGTAAGATGAAGAAAGGAGTTTTAAGACTGTTTGGACATGTGAAGAGAATGAATGATGAAAAAGAATGACTAAGCGAATAAGTCTGAAGCGCAAAATGTGCGTGAAAGAGGTAGATCAAAGAAAATGTAATTGGACCAGCATTTGGAATAAGGTAAAGTATGAATAATAGAAGTTTGTACATGACGAGATGTATGAATGTGGAGGAGGCGAAACTTGTGTGCTTAGATAGAACATTTTGGAGATATGTTCTCTCTGCCTACCCCGCAAGGAACACAGTGTGATGATATGTATGCATTATTATTATGTTTAGAGACAAATTGGAAGACAGCTTTTTTATCTCTGCTTTATTTATTTTCCAGTAAAAAGAGAAACTAAAGGAGAAATAAAGAAGTATAAGAGGATATAAGGCTTTATAGGAAACTTCTTCGCCTTCAAATAGCAAACAGGCTAGAGTCGAGTGTTTGAGATAACATTTTATTGAAAGCATTATAAAGTTAAACAATAATATCTAAAAAAAACTTTTTGTGTTCAAAAATCAGAATTTCGTATAATCCAGAATAAAGGATATCAATAGGTCGCTCCAGATTGATTAAATTATTGGGGTTAGAATCAATCAAGTTCCGGTATTTTCGACAGCTTCAATTTTATTGGTTGATTGCACGCTAAAAAAGTATGAAATTATAACAAACATGACAGATTTGGCAAATTGTACAATGCATCCTTTTTATCGTTATATTTAAGCCGTTTTTTTTCATCAAACATTATTAATTTATATTTTCCAAATTCATGCCGAGGTTTCACTGTACCCTTAATTTCCTACCATATGATTCCCAATACAATCGTATTGCTTCAGTGCATTTCGAAGGACACTCGTAAAAAGTTCAATTTAATCCACATTGTTCGATTCTCAACAGTATACAAATATAATGTATCTTATTACCGATTTTTTTTCATACGAGAAAAAAATATGTACGCAATCGCTACCCAAATTGCAACCGATGGCGAATAAAAGTTTTTTTTTATTGTGCAACCTGCATTGAAATTGTAAAGAAAGGATGACAATATAACCGTTATTAAAGATATAAAAGAAAATGGCCATAAGAACGCAAAGAAAAACCATAAAATTCTTATGCATTTTTGCACTTTGTAACACAAGTGTGTAATTTTTGCCTTTTACAATCTTTTCTCTGTGGGTAGTATTCCAAAGAAATGTATAAATAAAGTATATTTTCAATTTCAAACAACTATTCAACAACCTTCTTGGCAACGTTGGTAACAAGCCTGTCTTTCAGCCCGGGGGTTGTAGGTTAGGTTTTTTTTAATGATTCCAGTATGGTTTTCATTTAAGGCTTCTTACACCTTTCTTGGTTGGACGAAATTGCCATATAACAATAAGCTCGTAAGGTTGTACTTTATGCAATACAGCACGAAAGTGGAAAACAATATATAATTATAACACAACATCCTTCAATGATTTTCGCAAACGGAAGTGATTATAATTTTCTTCGTACATTTCTCATAAAGTGACAATCAAATACGTCTTTCGAGGGTCTACTTAAATTCAAAACTGGGTATTCGCTGTCTGTTTACTTTTCATTTTTTTATACATACTCGGACAAGACATTTAGCTAAAATAACAAAAAATCTTTGGAAGTTTAGACTCATCTCAAAATCAACTTAAAAGGCTAGAAATCGTAAATAGCATGCTAGATGGATGATCTACTTAAATAAAAAACCGATGATTTTGGAAAAGTCGCGGCTTATGTTCCTATAAAACCTATACTTCCCTCTGGCTAAATTTATTTATTTATTAATTACAATGTACAGAATTTTATCGTCCATTTAAAACAGTTACAATAGCAAAATTTTAATTAGAATTTTGAGTACGCATGAATATAAAATCTACTTGTCATAAAAATTATAAAAATCATGAATCATACACAAAAAACATCACAAAGTAGTACGTACATGCATACTATCTACCATGAATATAATACAGGCATGAGACAGACCAAGGCTCAGGAGATACAATCTTCTATTAGGCATACTACACACTTTACCTTTTTTCAAAATCTGGTCCATTTTATTCAGCCACGTTTTCTTTGGTCTATATCTTCTATGCCCGTCTTAAAATTCTGTTTTGTACCATATACTCGCTTAGCTATTCTGTCGTCATTCATTCTCTCAACATATCAAAACCATCCTAACGCTCTTTCCTTATCATACTTGACACTGCACATTTTATTCTTAGTGCATGTTACTCCAGATATTTAATCTGACGTTTGTTCTTCTTCTACCAAGTCTAAGCTTCACTTACATACTCGTACATCGAAATGGCCACCAACACACTATTATATAGTGCCATTTTTCTTACATTTAATATTGTCATTATTAATAACCATTTTTTTACTTGCACACTTCACAAAAATATGTTCACGTCAGTTTATTAGAATGTTCATATGACATCTCAAGGCTAGCTCAAGTAGGTAAATATTATAGATATACATGTAACATACTAATATATCCCTATGTACTGGGACAAAGTGTAAACAGAAACCATACAGACAATGCAATCAATGGCGTGCATTTTAGTGCAATAAATCTGAATATACAGCACCAGTGTGCCTAAATAGCGTGCTAACGGATTCCCTTTCAATGGGGCACGAAAGAAGGGGACACCCGAAGAATGGGATGCTGGGGATCTTGTGACCAGAAGCGTATTAAGGATTTCCCAAATGAAAAATCGAGTAAAATGGAGTCCGTTTTTAGTTATTCTCTATCGGTAGTCAAATTATTCTTTATCCCTTTTAGGAGTATTATACTACAATATAATACCAATAGTCTAGAATTTAGCGTGTATGTTAAACAACCCGTTTTTTTTTTGTTTTACTTTCAGGTATTATTTCATCTATATTTGTTTTTCTATGACTTACGATATTATTTGTCTCTTCACTGTTTACAATACCTTGTGGGCTTATTTATTTTAGATTTTTTCAATCTACCATGACGATGTTTACATACATACATATCATCACACCGTGTCCCTTGCGGAATAGGCAGAGAGAACAGATATCCACATTTTTTATCCAACCACAGAACTTTCGACTCGTACACATTTATATAATTCGTTATGCACATTATTTTATTATTCATACTTCTCCCTTTATCTACTTTTAAAATCTGGTATATTTGATTGAGCCATGTTTTCCTCGGTCGACCTCTTCCACGCACACCTTGCACTTCCAATTTATATACTAGCTTAGTCATTTTTACCTCATTCATTCATTTCATATGCCCAAACCATCTTAACGCTCCTTTCTACATCATACTTAAAACATTCATTTCTGATTACTTCATTCCGCGTTCTTTCGTTAATTAACACTACACATTTTTTTCTTGCACGCACTTATATCCTACTTGTATCTTGCCAAGTCCAAGTTTTACTTCCATACGTCAAAGTGGGCACCAACACACTTACATATTGTTATTTTTGCCCCGTTTGTCTTGTTCGCTGCCGCTACATTTCATTCAATTTCTCTTTCAAATGAAGTTTCAAACACACTTTTTTAGTATGAATAACAAGCGTTGTAACATGTTAGAAGTAACGAGTCTTACAACTTGGTTAAAATAAACATGTTTGACATCACGTTATTTAAGATTGTCAGCTGATATTTCAATAGTCCGAAACTACTTCAGCTTACCATGTTACACGTTCCTTAAAGGCCAACACGGCAAAATATTTTGTTCCATAGTGAAGTGGTTGCAACAAATTATTTGTACAGCTGTTGCATAACAAGACTGCACAGATTGAGCAGTCAATATGGGCAATGCAGGAGTAAAGTGAAGAAGTTGTTCTTGTCGATATGAATTGATAGATTCGCGTTGTTGTATAGATTTAAGTTGTTTTGTTAGGTTCATCATGTACTAGTTTATTTTCTTCTATTGTATAGGTGTAAGTAACACTGCTTACATGTCAATGTTCAATTTAATTTGTTATTTTCCTATACTTTTTTTTAAATAAAATGATATATCTTCAGTCATAGTACAGCCCTGTCTCAGGCAACATTGTATTGTATGGTACGTAGTACTATTTTGGCAGATAACATTGTGCTATTTAGTACAGAGGCTAATGTGTTCACGGTCACGACTTATGAATATTTATTTATAATCAATAGAAACTCATTGAGAAGTACAAAAGTCTTTAACAAGATATGTATAGAAATGTACAAAAGTTGTATTGCAAAGTACAACTCATGTATTGTAAAGTAAATTTTTTAGACAAGATTTATATCACAATGTAAAATTTGTTTTCAGAGTTTTGTTACAAAAGTTTGATTTCCTTAACAAGTTAAGAAATCAAGTGATATTTTACAATAAATTATCTTGTTATTCCACTAATAACATTAATCCTCGCAACACGTGTTTCTACCTCCTATCCCGAGGCTCTTTTCAGGTGGAACGATCCTGTGTATAGGGGATTGAAGTAGTTAAAGGAATAACAATGTAAGTCATTGTTAAAAATTCTAATATGGAGTACCACAACGTTAAAGCCGATATCTTTGATAAATAAGTTATAGTAAAACATATTTAAATTAATGGCTGCTAGACACGATGCGTTAATTCATTCACAGTTTGTATTTTTGTTCCAAAATATTTGATTAATGGGCAAAAATAAAAATGTTGACAGAAGAGAAACATCAATTCGTCAACTGATTTTCGTCTTTGCAATGGCGCTGAAAATGTTAATTTTGAAATAAAATGTTTTAAAATATTAGATTAATGGGCGAATATAATAATGTTGATATATTCAATACAATTTATGACAAGACACTACAAATATATTTCATCCAATTCATATTTTAAACAGTTTCAATTTCCGCATACAGGTATTACTACTAAGCATAACGACCACATAGACATAGTTGGTAAGAACCCTGACTATGAATCCGGAGGTTTCAGATTCAAAATTCGACTCCATTAAAAATAAAATAAAAAAAGACCCTGGCTAGTTTTCCATTGAAGATTCTTTTAACACATTTCTGTCTGGATGGAAAAATTGCTTCATAACACTATGTCCCTCAGGTTGCTCTGTTACCAATAGAAGTGTACAAAATAAAATGCAATACCCATTATTGTTTCAACAACAGATAATTTTAATTTTTCTATGGCCCATGCGTTGAAATTACCGAAATAATATTTTAGCGTTGAAATTACCGAAATAATATTTTAGACATTTCTTAAGTTGACCCTTGTCAGAAAAATCTGGACAATCAAGGGAGCGCTATTTTTTAGTTTATATATACATAATATATTATATAGGCTAGAATATCAACTTATTTATTCGTTTTGGTATCCTTCAACACATATTGAAGAGCTTGGCTGGATAAAATATTTGTTTTAAGCATCAGTAATCGAGTCTCCGGGCTTAGAGCCAGTTGAGTAAGCACGGAACTCGCGGTTCGTCATCCCACATGTTGGAAATACTACCCTGCACGTGAAAAGCGTGCCGGGTAGTGTTTCCAAAAAAAAAAGTAAGTCGCGATGGCATACACGGGCCAATAAAGGGGCTTACGATGAGCAAATTATATTCTCAGTTTTTGAAACGTCTACTGTGTTTTACTCACGACCAACTTCTACCGGATAAAGAGGAATCTCTTCACCCTGCTACTTTTCACCGGAAAAGCATAAAGTAAACCGAAATCTCCGAGTATTGAGCGGCAGCCATTCCCACCTATTTTAGTCTTTGTACCGGTTCTGTACAGTCATCAAGGTACAAAATATCAACTTTTTGGTTAAAAAATGTCATTTATTGGTCTTAAAAGTCATGAGCGAAAATGACCATTTTGTGGTCAAAATGCCATTTAGTAGCCTTAAAAGTCAAGATGGTCGAAAAATACATTTAAATTTTCGATTTCAAGTCATGAGTACATCTTCAATTAAAAGTAATTAGTGGCCTAAAAAGTTATGATGATGGAAACTGCCCAATTTGTGGCCAAAAATGTAATTTTGTGGTCTAAAAAGTCATAAAGGTCAAAATTGCCCATATCGTGGCCAAAAATGTTATTTATTGGTCTTAACAAATATACGTGAAAATGCCCACATTTTGTCCAAAAATGCCATATAAGTCTTGAAAATGGTCTTGTGTCCAAAATGCAATGTTGTGATCTAAAAAGCTATAAAGGTCGAAAATACTCACTTTACGATAAAAAAAATGTGTCTTACCAACTAGGCCAAGGAGGTTGTCGGCATATCAAGGATATTATTTTCGAAAAAATACAATTTTTTACGAAGTTCGATACTGAGAAATTCTCTCACCGATAGCTAAGCAATTCGAGTTATTGTAGAAGCATAACTAAGAAGTTTCCACTTAAAATACTTTGTATTGTCGTGAGTATTCGGAAAATGATCAAGATATCCACAGAAATATAATGTCAACAGGTCCATAAAACAATTATTCAGATCGTTCCATGTTACCGAGGAAAAAAACCATTGTTCAGGACATTAAAATGTCGGTTAGATATAAATGTACCACTTAAACATTTCCATTTTAGGGAAAAAATAAACATAACATAATTCCTCGAAAACTATGAAGGTGAAGCAAGAAGGTGAAGATAGAAAACGACGCGTAAATCCATTCAAATTCATACATATCATCACACGGTGTCCCTCGCGGGGTAAGCAGAGATAACAGATTTCCAAACGTTTATATCCAAGAACACAATTTTCGTCTTTTACACATTAATATATCTCGTCATAACAATCCTCTATTATTCATACTTCTTACTTTACCTTATTTCAAAATCTGGGCCATTTGATACAGCTACTTTTTCCTCGGTCTACCTCTTCCACGCACATCTTCCACTTTTGACTTGTATATTCACTTAGTCATTCTTTCACCATTCATTATCTCCACATGTCCAACCCATCTTAAAGCTCCTTTCTTCATCTTACTTAAAACAATTTTATATATGCATTCATTTCTGATGTCTTCATTCCGCCTTCTTTCAAACATTAATACTCCACTTTTCCTTAATGCAGACATCTCCACAGCGTCAATTTTACTCTTATCCTTCTTCTGCCAAGTTCAAGTTTCTCTTCCATACATCAAGGTGGGCAACAGCACACACTTATGTATTGTCATTTTTGCTGTTTCTGTTCAAACTGCTCAGTTGTATTCAAATCAACATACCAAATATCGAATAGGTTTTAAATTATCTGCAGTCGAAGCCACTTTTTTTTAGTATTTCGTATGGTACGCTTCAACGCATCCGATTAGTGATTTGGATATATTGAAGAGTATGACCGGGATATTATATTCGGTCCAAGTAATCGAGTCTTGGTCATATGCCACAAACAAAAACAAAAGTTCTATCGATTTAAGTATTGAAGGACAAGATGGACGAAGCTCAACAACCCGATGGACTGAGATGGATCCTCTGAAAAGCACTCCAAAATGGAAATTTGGAACACTGTTGTATAGAGAAGAATCATATTGGATCCAGAAAAATCATGACCCGCAACAAAACTGGGGAGAGTTCAATATTATAGAATAACTTGCAAGACAAAATCTCCATCTTTAGGACAGTTGCATGTATCATTGTACTATCGAGTAGACTCAAAATACAAAGGTTTTTTTAGAAGCGATGAAGTACATGAGTGAGGTGAACTAGAGACGATGAGACTCTGTTTCAGTTCCGCTTAGATCAAGTCACATACATTAATGAGACTAATATTCGTACATATGTTATATTCACGCGATCAAATTGGAGATCATCCATTTTATTTAGCCATGTTGAAAATTAATCCAAAATTACCACCGACATTGTAACAACACATATTATAACATATCGAATTAAGACACATTACAGGACGAATATCATGGCTAAACACTCAGTCACGCGTGGTATAGAGATATTGAACCAACTGAATGACACTGTTGATATATTCTCGGTACCGTCTAGCTGTATGAGAAGAATCCTGGCTGATATTATTCCTAACGAATAAGCTAACGCTAGAAGCAAACCCTCTTTGTGTAACAGGAGAAATCCGTGCAAAGTGTATAAAAAAAAAAAAAAAAAAAACATATTGTATTAATATGCATTTATCTAAAGAACTAAACTCATAACTTATAGTCTATTCATACGAAAAATCAATTCTCAGGATTGGGCCATTTCTGTTTTCTGTGAATTTATTATTAATTATTGTACGATATTCAATCGTTAGCTCGACCGCACAGGTGAAGAATCGCGACATTCCTCGCCTTGTTAAGACGTACCTATCTACCCTCAATCTATTCAGTAACTTCCGCTTCGTCCAAGGTAAACTGACTTCCGGGCGATTCTGCTTCCCAAGGGTTATTTCCTCTTCGACAATACATTCCGCCTTTACAATACGCTGCCTTTTTTCTTGTTTTGTCTTTTACCAAACCCCTCCATGTTGGTTAAGGTGTTATTCATCAGTTTATGCAAGTTGACAAGTACCTAATGTGAAATATTGAATGAACATAGGACATATACTTAAATTTGTTTATTTATTTGAGTTCTTGAATTAAGTATAAATTGAAGAGTTTATTGGAATTTTATACAATCGGTCATCAAGAGGTACGCCGATCTCTACCAATAGAGCTGATATTATAAACACATACAAACCATCACGCCATTTCCCTGTCGGAGTAGGAAGAGAGAACAGAGTGCCAGATTTTCCTATCACGACATACATCCTTAGCCTCCTTCACATTCAAACACTTTCTCATACAACTTCTACGATTTATTTGACTTTCTACATATCATTCACTTGATTCAAACAAACTTTCTTTGGTCTTCCTCTTACACGCCTTCCACTCACATTTGCACTATTTATTTGTTTTGTTAGTCTTTCTCTTTCATTTGTTCCGCATACCCAAACCATCTCAGAGCGCTCTTCTTCGTCTTACTAACATCAGCCCCTATAAATACATAAATGTAAAAACAAACTAATGAAAATCACGAACCATTACATACTTTTAAAATGTCACCAATGAATAAAAAAAGGGTAGATGAGAACGAAAAATAATGTTAAAAAACCTACGCCATGGAAGATAGGTTCTTGTCCGGGGGTCGCGGATTTGATACCTTTTGTAGCTCTAGACTGGCCTTCACTCAATGCCTTCTACAATATTTTTATTTATTTATGAG
This sequence comes from Odontocerum albicorne, assembly GCA_949825065.1. Classification (NCBI taxonomy): domain Eukaryota; kingdom Metazoa; phylum Arthropoda; class Insecta; order Trichoptera; family Odontoceridae; genus Odontocerum; species Odontocerum albicorne. The sequence goes on from OX463857.1 coordinate 23,599,383, forward strand.
AATTCATATTACTAAATACAACCTGGTGGGTTTATTGTTACGTAACAATCTCTACTTACCAAAAAAATAATGAGAAAAATGTTACAAAAATTAAAGCAAGGTTCAGGGGTACAAAATATTTCATACAAACAAAAAAATAAAACACAAACATATTAAATGTCGGGAAAGGGATAAATATTGGGAATAGAAAAAATAATAAATATTGTGAGGAATACGCCACGTCATTGAAGCGATGTATTAGGTGTTAACATAAGTTGTGTCCGTTTTTTTTTCAAATTAAAAATGAGCACCAAAAGTAAAACAAAATGGTAAAGGTTATACGTCATTCGAAAGAAAATGTTCTGCTCTACAAGATATTGTTTGCTTTTACGTTACACATATTATTTTATTTGATTACAAGCCTTCAAAATGGAATGTCAAGTAGACGAAAGTGAACATTTTCGACACCTCCTTCTGTTCGCGTTAAATTGAGGGAATAAAGCTGCCAAAGCTGCTCGCGATATTTGCGAAGTGTACGGTGAAGATGCTATGAATGAAAAGACAGTTCGTCGATGGTTTTTGCGTTTCAAAGACGGTAATTTCGACCTGAAAGACATGGAGCGTTTCGGACGACCAGTAGACTTCGATGAGGACCGCTTAAACCATATTATTCATGAAGATCCCCTTCAAACCACCGTAGAATTGTCTGAGCAGATGAATTGTAGTCACATGACTGTATAGCGCCATCTTAAATCAATCGGAAAAGTTCAAAAGTTCGGCGCTTGGGTTCCACATGTTTTGAGTGAAAACAACAAAAATCAACGTTCGACAATTGATTTTTGTCGTATAACCTTTAACCATTTTGTTTTACTTTTGGTGCTCATTTTTAATTTGGAAAAAAACGGACACAACTTATGCTAATACCCATTACATATAATGATTTTTAAGTAGCTGTTTGAAGCAAGCCAACAAGGTTGCGAATTTCACGTTAACTCGTTAATATGACCAAATATAATAATTATATTTTTTTAGGAATAGAGATCGAAATAATAGAAAAAATATTTTATAATTTTTCGTGACATTGATCGTTTGATCGTCTGTTAGTAGTTCCATAATAGAAGCAGGCCACGACATTAACGTTTATATTGATTTTTTTCGGGAGTTTTTGGATCTATATAAAAAACGAGAACCTCCCATAAACGTTAATGGCCGTGGACCACCCACGCTGCGTGAGGAAACCATGGAACCTGGACTCGAAGGGTCAAGGCGCCCCTCGCCTATTGTTTATCAAATCTAATTTATGGTCGCGCTGGGACCTCTTTGGGACCAATGTAATTAGTCGTGGAAGAGGTTCAAAACTTTTTCTTTATCTAAAGATATTTTTGTGAGTATATATTACTATATTACGATATATTACTATATTTTAAAAGGATTTTACGATATATTACTATATTACGATATTTTAAAAGGATTTTACGATATATTACTATATTACGATATTTTAAAAGGATTTTACGATATATTACTATATTACGATATTTTAAAAGGATTTTACGATATATTACTATATTACGATATTTTAAAAGGATTTTACGATATATTACTATATTACGATATTTTAAAAGGATTTTACGATATATTACGATATTTTAAAAGGAACATCAAATTAGGTATAGGGGATTCTTCAGTTGGTGTTGATGAATGCATAGATGAAGACATTTGGACCACATAGTGACCAGATATCCATTAAATTTACTATCGGAAGAACTTTAGAATGTTTGTCAAGCAAACACAAAAGTTCAGTGCTGAAATTTGCCAGTGTGAAAATGAAAAGAAAATTCCAAACGAGAGACTACAAATTCTGCACAACGTGTAAAATATCGCGAACTATGTTAAGATAATAATCAGCGGCGGCTGGCCCCGACGTACGCTGGTGCGCTGAGCACCAACGCATCTCGAGACGCTGAGCGAATATGAAATATCGCTGTCTCACGGTTTACTAACATATATGTCTGTCTGCCCTATATGAATCTGCGTTTCCGTCCGGTGCGTATTGGAGATCGCTCCGGAGTATAGGCAAATTTGGCCGGTCAATTTGAAAGGAATATTTTTTTTAATTCTACTTTAAATTTTCACTTAAATAAAAATACTCGTACTATTTGTCAGTATTCTTATACATACTTGTATTTAATATATACAAATATTTAACATTTTTGGAAGTCATGTTTGCGAATATATAATTTAATTGTTGCGAATTATTTCTCCGGTTCAGCGCACCAACGCACCTCCAGACCAGCCGCCGCTGATAATAATACTCCTGGGCTGAGTAGGCGTATCAAAAATTATTAAATTATTGAGTTGTAGAAAAATACAAAAATGTTCTTCATCCCTTCCCTGCATCTTCATGTTACCAGCAAAGACGTTAGACTACGTAACAAATGGACGTAGACTCTCCAGACTGGAGATCTGGTGTGTCTCGCCTGGAGCTATGGTACGGCTATTAATAAGCAATTAGTCTAAGATGGTCTTACATACATACTCGAATGCATCCGAAGATGGCTCGACTCTCGACTCTGCATGATGGACCGTTAGCACATTAATCTTAATCCCTGTTTCTCCAGAGTCAAAAAGAAAGTTAAATAAAAAAAAAGTAATATATGAAGTACTCTTAAACAACGATGTCACTCGAATGTATGCTAAAAGTAGATCATGTATTAAGAATAAACGGTCCCTTGACTGAGTTGTTTAATATCTCAAAAGGGGCAAAGCAGGGATGTGTTCTAATACTGATTAATATTTAAATCGATTCATGTGTGAAGAAAATACAGAAGTCAGTGGATGGCGAACAAATGACGAATGGGAATGTATACAGATTGCTGTATGTTGATGACATGGTATTATAGGGTCTTTCAAATTGAGCGCTTTTTTTAATTCATCTGGTTGTTCTTTGACCCAATTGACAAATACACGACGTTTTGCATGATCCAATGGATTTATTCGTTCCACCTTCTTCCTGTGTTATTTGAACCTTATGTGCCTTCAGAGCTAAATGTTTTCGTAAAATACGCCATGTTGTGGATTCACTGAGTCCAACTTGTTGTGAACGTCAACTAATGGACATTTCTGGGTCTTCAGCAACACTTTCACGATGCTGGACCAAATCAATATGATCTTGTGAACGACCGCTACGGCTATATCTTTCTCTTCTTTTATCTTCCACCGAACCAGTTCCTTGAAATGTTTTAACAATTCGATTGATAGTGCTTTCAGATGGACGATTACGCAACCCGTAAATATTTTCTAAAAACATTTTTCACTGAACGCCCATTTTCATAAAATAATTTAACAATTTGAACGCGTTGTTGTATTGTATACGACTCCATTTTAATGAATGCCATATATTACACTTTTCAAGTGTCACAAGACCCAAGCAAGTTCGCGACGCCATCTGTATTTTATCCAAGAATTAAAAAAAAACGCTCAATTTGAAAGACCCTATAGTAGCGGAGAATTGCGATGAATTGCAGAATCTGATAAATGTTGCGAAATACAAAGTCATGGTGATAGAAAAAAAAAAGTAAATGTGATATACTCGTATGGGTGAATAATGAAAGATTAAAGTTGAAGAATTTTGGTATTAATAATAAAATGACAATTTATATAGCGTCGTTTAGAGAGCAAACTCTCCTCTCAACGGCGATGTAATTCAGGATTCGAACCCACTTGATAAGACCTCCCAAAAAGGATTGTATTTTAGTGCTTCCTAAAGCTGCATACGCAACTCATATCTCTAACACTAGAAGGCAAACGATCACGCCACGGGACCAACAACGGCATAAACTCAATCACAATACCCCGCCCTATTACATTGATTTGAAACAACCAATTTATTAAATAAAGAAGAAATCGACCTTAAAGTTCTGCACGAGTTCTTAGTTATTTGTCCTTAAATCACAAAATGTCTTCTTCAATCAAACATTGCACATACATACACATCATCACGTTGTGTCTCTTGCGGTGTAGGCAGAAAAAATAAATCTCCAAACATATCTATCGCATTCACATTCATACACCGCGTCATGCGCGATCCTTCTATTGTTAAAATTTTTCACTTTACCTTCTTTTAAAATCTGGTCCATTTGATTGATGTTTTCTACTTTGCACTTCTAAATTGTATATTCGCTTAGTCATTTATTCTTTCCATATGTCCAAACCATCTTAATGTTCATATATTTTTCTTACTTAAAACATCAATTTTATCCATTTATTCGTTCCACCTTCTTTCATACACTGACCTCCACATTTTTTCCTTAGTATACGCATACCCACAACATTAACCTTACTTTTATCTTTCTTCTGCCAAATCCATGTTTCCCTGTCATACGTCAAGGTGGGCACCAACACACCATTATGTATTGTCATTTTTGCTACGCGGTTGTTGCATATTATATTGAGTGTTCCGTTTACCTAGTTCCCTGACGCTACCCTTCTTTCAATGTCACTTTCAACTTGTCCATTACACGTCAACATTCTGCCCAGAGAACAGAACTCATAAAACAAGGTCACCCCACATATTATTCTCAATGTAAGCATTTCCGTAAAATGTATTCGGCTTCTTAACACTTTTTTATCTTATTCGTTTAATGTTTTGTCAGACGATGCATGTTTTAGTCAGCTCAGATCATAGAACATAAGACAACTTGTTATTTTCATACGTAAACAATGTCCAAATCAGTAAATGTGATTAAATTACCATACATTACAACTTATAGATAAAAAATATACTCCCACGAGAAAACGGCTGTGGCGTAACTACTGAAGACCCCTCGCGCTCAAAGAAGAATATCAGCCAAACTAGTAGATGATACAGGTTTTATTATAGGTATATTGGTTTATTTTGTGTAAGATATTACACTTCAGCAAGCACACAGCCTTAACATATCGAACCCGAAGCTGGAAATTTAAGGCCGACGAAAACATAAATATTCTTCTTCTTCATCTTATTTTAGGCCTGTTGGCCTGTTATGGTCCTGCATCATTGTTTGCCTCTTGTGACGTCGACTGCCAGCTGTCTTTCTATCTTTTGGGAGGTCGTCCTGGAGGTCCGCTTGCTTGGGGGATACTGTCCCTGGCCATTCTTACGGCTCTTGGTTCCGCCATTCTGGATACGTGTTCGTTCCAGAAACTTCTTCTCTGTAGTCTCCATCTGATAATATCTTCAACTTCGCACGTCCTTCGGATTTCTGTGTTTCATACTCTATCACGAAGGGTTTTGCCAGCGATACTCCTGAGTACCTTCATTTCGCTGGTTCAAAGGAGATTTTTGGTTCTGACTGTTGGCTCTGGACTCTATTCTGTATGTTATTATGGGGCGGACACAGGTCTTGTATATCCTCACCTTGCTTTGGATGTTCATATGCTTGTTTTTCCAGATAGTGGCAAACATAAATAAATTCAATAAAATAGAACACTTGACTTTTTTTCATTTCGACAACATTTATTAGCATATCATTATGCGCGTTTCAACACACACAGAAAGACGTGTAGCGGGGATTAATGTAATTAGTTGAATCAAGTTTATTTATTTTATTCTAATGATTATGGATTTCCACAAAATGACGTCTAAACTATTTAAACAAAACGAAGTCAATTTACTGTAATAGATCTGAGAAGTGTTTTTCAATAATTGAACACAAATTCGCAAAACAGACTCAACTCTGATGTTCCCTGTTTTGAGCTAATCCTTAACATGGCATCGCTTCAAAGCTAAATAAGTAACTACATAAAGCTGAATATGTTACTATCGCATATTAGAAGAACTACAAAGGTTTCTTTGTAGTTCGTCTTCCCTTGATACATTTTTTGCGTTTTTTTTAAACAAATATATCTGTACCTTAGAGGATAAACCACGGAAGGCACTCTGCACCCTAGAGTATAAACGTCATACATGAATTGTATGATGCAACGTCGTTTATCCTCTGGGGTAAAATGTGACTCCCGTGGTTTATCCTCTAGGGTACAGATATATTTCTGATCATAATTTCTAATCATGCGGGGAAGTGTCGAAACTAATGGTCAAATCCACCACCTTCTATTATTACACTCAACTTATTTTGTAATATTTTTAATCTGTCAATAAAAGTGGATTTGAATCTCAAGAGTGAGCGTCCTTGAGGAGTTGTTCTTTAAACGGTGCTATATAAATTGTCATTTTCCTATTATTTTTATCGGTTTGTATGGACTTGACGGGATAAATTTGCTTGATGACGTACTTTAAGTGTATATTTACTGGCTTGATATATTTATTCGATTTTTCGAATAAATTGAAAAAATGTACTCGTATTTTGCATAATTACGTCCAAATAAAAGAAGCCTAACGGAATTTTGTACCCTGGTGGTTAAAGTTACGCCACTAGTAAACGGCTTCAAAGATCTCTATAATCGTTACTAAAACGGTTAGAATTATTGTTATTGTATATTGATTCTTTTGAAATGTCCATCGGGCAACAAGTCCAGTCAGTATTGGAAGCTAATATACGAGTATATATGCATTTTATTTGGTTGGCCTACGCAACTATTGTTAACAAAAACGATCAGAGACTGTTAAAAGAAAGAAATTACACTTTCCTGCCTACGCGTGACCTATGACGAGAAATTAAACGTGTCTTTTTATTTTATTTTCATTATCCACGATACACCATTAACATTTTACACCATTTTAAAGGGAAGGGGAACCGACCATAATAATGCTAAAAACCTTCAATTTTACTAATAAAGAGGCGCTATCCGTGGCCTAGTTGGTAACACAACACGCCTGTCTTCTGACCCGGGGGTTGTGGATTCGAACTATTGGTATCCAATTTTATTTAACCGAGCCAGTGCGTTCCCCATGTAAACGCGGGGTTCAAATATCTTGACATATCATCACGCCATTCCCTGTTGGGGTAGACGGAGAGAACAGAGCGCCAGATTTTCCTATCTCGACACAAACTCTTCGCCTCTACTACATCCATGGATTTCATACAACTCCTACGATTTTTTTAATTACTTTTTTATGTTTCCTTCATTGAAAATGTGATCCAAGTATACTTTTCTTGTATCACACCTTCCACTACATATTTGTTTTCTTAGTATTTTTTCATTTATGCGTTCTACATGCCTAAATCATCTCAGAATTATCTTTTTGTCTTATTCAACACATCAGCCTTAACCAACTAATTATGCATTTTATCATACATTGTCATCCTATGTATTATTTTCAGTGCACGCATGTCTAGCCTTTATTCGGTTCCTTTCAATCTTTTCCATGCCCACATTACACTTCCATACATCAAAATTGGTACTAAAATATTATTGTGGACTATAATGTTATAGACTTTGATACTATCCGGATCGAGTAAATATGTTTTAGTACTCCATTGAATTTGTTTCCTATTGCTACACGCCATTCGATATCCTTCTTAACTCTTCCATCATCTGAGAAAATACTATTCAAAGAACAGATATCCTCAACTTGCTCCAATGTTTCATTTCACCCATATAAATATTACGTTTACTTTTCCTTTCACATTTTTCTATCACCATAACTTTGGATTTTGCAACATTCATTCTCAAGTCATTCTCTTCTCATCTCTCATACTTAACTAACATTGTGATTCATTTTCATTAACCGCTAACACTGCCATATCATCAGCATACAGCAATCCACACACATTCCCATTCGACATTTGTATGCATGTCAACATTCGAGCTGGCAACCCTTTCAGCCAGTATGCTGAAGGTAAGGCTAGGATCAGCGACCCACATTGGATATTAACTAACTCCAAGTCCATGGGCATGAGTTTCCGATATAAGTCACCCAATCCCTCTAGACCCTGGACTTCGCATTGATAATAACGAAGCTATATGCCGTCCTAGCGGCTCTTATACTCCTAGCGGCCTGATGTCAGTTGCTTCCTCGTGACTTCACCAAGCCAGCGCGTAGTCGTTCTCAAACCTCGGATCTCGAACATACATTTTCAATGACAATGCCATGTCTCACTTCAGAATTTTTTTATAACGCAGTCATAATCAAACTTCATTGGACTAGTATTTATTGAGACAGAAAAGAGAAAAAACTCCAGAAGGACAGTCACCAGACGTTTTTTATGTAAGGTGACTTCCTTTCCAAACAATAACATCTCTCTTCCTCTCCACCACCTTCAATTTACGTCATCAGCTCTCCTCGGTACATGTCGTCGTCATCATTGCCGGGCTTCGTAGTCGAGGATCCCCTCGTCATTTCAATGTCAATTCAGTTGGAAAGTGAAGCTATGCCGTGGAGTTTATTCCATATTTTCCCCTCTTTTTCTCCTCTTTTAAGTGAGTAAGCCGTTGCACGCCAGCAAACTCACCGGCCACACCGCTGTACTGAATCCGATGGCACACCTGAAGCGAGACAATCGGAACACACCGGTATGTTTTTTTTCTCCTTTTTTGAAAGAATAGATATATAACCGAAGTCATTGGCACCCTTATTATACCTTGAATCCTAGACGGAAAAATGCCTGTGTCATTCGAGGGGAGTAGCACAACGCGGGGTTCGAACCGGTGACCTTTCGCACGGAAGTCCAGATAAATGTTCTTCGTTCCAGCACATAAATGTTCTTTCATTCAATTTATTTATTGTGTTGATGTTTATTTTTGGGGATCTGGACCGGATTAATCTAATCTTCATTACTTCTTGTGGGAAAAATTGATTCGCTTTTCGAACAGCCTTCTAGAATGTATTAAGTTCGAAAACAGAGGTTCCAGTCTACACAGTATAGCATGTAAATCTCAACTAACTACCAAGGTAACTTGGTGACAGGGTAGCGTCTGCCTAAAGCTTCTTCTGGTATATTGTTACGTTGTAAATTTAAGTGCTGATTCGCCTGATTTCTCAACATAATGGAAACAAATTATTTATGCTCAGTGTCAAATAGCCCCCAAAACAAAACATGTGCGAAATACAAACAAAAAACGTGTTTACTGTCCGTCACACTAAACAGAGATGGTCACAAAAGGACCACACATAACGAGGACAATTAGGGACTCGATTCGTCCCATGGGAACGTATTTATGGCTGGTGTCATTTTTACAATCAGTAGCGAGATGCTGTATATGCAGGGTCGGTTAAAATGCATTGATAAATTGAAAAACTATAAGATAATATACGAAGAAGACACAGGGCCGCTAAGTGGTAAGGCTAAATAATAAAAAATCATAGATATGATACAACCATACATACTCGTACATGCTACCACGACGTTTTTCCGTCGGTGTAGGCGGAGGGCAGAGTGCCAGACTTTCCTATACCGACACACATACCTTCTTATACTGCTCCAACGATTTCTATTCTTTATAACTTTTCTTTTTTTCACATTCACTTGATTCAATCATACTTTCCTTGGTCTTCCTCTACCACGCCTTCCACTCACATTTGCAATGTATATTTGTTTTGTTAGAATTTCGATGGCCTACTTGGTAAAACGCCTGTCTCCCAGACCGGGGATCGCGGGTTCGATTCCCATTAGAACCGATTTTTTAAAAATTATTCCACTTTAGTTTTCCCTTAAGGTGTCTTTAACATATTTCTGGTTGGTTGGAAGAAAATGCCATACAGCAATAAGGCAGCCAGGTTGTACTGTGTATAACTGAAGTTTAATACAATATCTTTATTCATTCGTTCTACATGTCCAAACCATATCTCTGTTCTTCTACAATTAATACATCAGTTTTAAGTTCGAATTCATCCCTAATGACATCATTCCGTATTTTGTTACACATTGTCACCTCAGTGCATGCAATTTTACAGCATTTATTCGGCTCATTTCAGTATTTTCCATGTTCACGTATTTTCCAGTATTCCATACACCAGAGTTGGTACTGGAATACTGTTGTGGACTATTATCTAAGAAGATTTTAATAATATTTTTATTCCTTCTTCTGGCAAAACCCTTCCATTCCTATCTTTGATTCCACTCGTATTTCAATATAGCAATAAATGCACCAGGATACAATATACTACAAAAATGTTATTAAAAAAATCCGAAAATCCGTGTTGTTAAGAAACGCTCTTCAAGTAGTACACCTTCTATTAAAAATAGCTGTAAATTAACGTCGTTACTTCTTTCACACGAGTTTTTGTTTATATTTAGAAGTTTGAGTAGCATGCTAAGACAGCTAGAACACAGTGATTATTTTCCAAAGTAGCTTTAAAATTAATTTATCGAGTTACAATGCAAAGTGTTAGGTTGGTAATATTCACGACTTGAGGCGTTACAATTCGCTTCTGATTTTACTTGAATATATTTTTGTGGGGTCCGAAACAGTATTGAAAACAATAATAAAAATATTACGACGGCACCGCCTTTTACAAGCCGACCCAGATGATATGGAAACAATGGAAGGCAATTTAACTGTCAATGCAGGACAGGCCCCTTGGGGTGTGATTTACTGGGAGATAAGCGAGGAAAATTAGTGATGCGAGAAGATGTCGCAGATTGAGACGTACAATATTTAGATTTAGTGATTTTTTTTTTTTTAATTTTTTTTAACCTGGCGAGTTTATTGCCAAGTGGCAATCTCTTCCAACCAACCAGAAATATGTTTTTATAGGCCCTAAGTGTTAACCAGACTGGAATCCTATTTTAAAAAATCTGGATTCCAGCGGGGATCGAACCCGCAACCTCCGGATTTTTTATTTAACATCAGTATTAGTTTGTAGTACTAAATGTTTCATTTCACTGTATCAGTGTCTACTTTGATGTATTGGAGTAAAACGTTGACGTGGAAAAACACTGAGAGGAGCCGAATAAATGCTGTAGAAATGCGTGCATTGAGAACAATACATGAAGTGACAATGTATGACAAAATACGGAATTGAATGATTAGGGATGAACGTGTGCTGATCTGCTAAGTAAGATGAAGAGCACGCTGAGATGTTTTTGGTATATGGAACGAATGAATGAAAAAAGACTAACAAAACGGATATATAGTTTAAATGTGAGTGGAAGGCGTGTGAGAGGAAGACCAAGGAAAATATGTTTGGATCAAGTCAATAATATTCTGAAAGAAAGAAACGTAGAAAGTCAGAGAAATCGTCGAAGTTGTATGAGAAGGTGTATGGATGTAGAAGAGGCTAAGGATGTGTGTCGAAATAAGAAAGAAAAGCACTCTATCCTCTCTACCTACCCTGACAGGGAAATGGTGTGATGGTAAGTATGTGTCATAAATTGGTGAATGGCCCTTTGTAAATTAATGTTTCTAATTTAAATGCTCTTTTTTTATGTAATGTGTTTATGGTAGGATTTTTTATTCGTATGAGTGCTATACGTGTGTGTATGTGTATACGAGTATATATCTTTGTTATTCTGCGAAAAGCATTTAAGTCCTTTTTTGATTAAAATTACATTTTTATGCCATTTTACTTAAAATAAAAATATCTACACATGGCAAAAACAATTATGCCCAAAAGTTATATGGTTTCGCTGTTATGAAAAGATAAAAAATCATATAACTTGATTTTACATTGCCTTCCGAAACTTAAATTGCATTTATCTCAAAACTCAATATTTGGACTTATATGCTTTTCGCAGAACAACGACGATATGTTTCTTTATTTTCTTCTTTTATTTTGTGAAACCTACATGCCTTAGGACGGACATACCGGGAGTTTGGCAGAAGAGTGCTTATACTTAATTGTAAAAATTAAAGTGTTTAAATACATTTAAAAATTTATTTATCATAATGTCTCAAGTATGTATTGCTTTTCATTTTCTTATAAATGTGTTAGAAGAAAATAACTATATAACCTCTGATCCAGCAATTGGCACAACTTAACGTATATATTGTCTAGTTCAGTGGTTTTCAAACTTTCAAACCAAAGCATAGGAAGGGAAAGGTTAAACGGGTTGCGGATTAACCGATGCAGTAAAAATTCAGATTGTTTCCATAACATTTCAAAATTTTATATAAGAAAAAAAAATGATCCAACTACATTTACCAGAAATTATCTCCCAGATAATAAAACTGGCGAAATTGTCAATATGCAACAGAAAACTGATAAAAATAACGATAAACAAGAATTAAGTGCCATAGAAATAAATTTTTAATATTGACCATATTTGATATGTGTATTGTGCTGCCATCTATCGTATATACTATTCTTCGATCAAAAGAACATTAAATTCCAAATGAACATTTATTTTCTTGTCCTTATAATAGGATTAAACCTCACAACGCGGATGTGAGTGAACTTAGTACTTTCAGATAATTTTGATCGCCCTTATGAGGGCAATAATAACTTACACTAGGAGATTATCGGATGAAGTCACCATCTTTTAAATTTTTGAAAAAGTCATTTGTAATTGTTGTTATGAAACTAAAAAAAGCTAAGACTCAAACCAGTTCTATTGTGCTGCCATCTATCGCTTTTGACAAATATATTTTTATGAAGTTTTAAAAGTCTCGAAATCTCAACAGTAAAATAGCATAAAGTAGCAAATAAAACGTTGAATCATATATTCTATGAATGCCAACTAAATAATGAATATACGACCTATTATGAACATCAACTTTTTATGAATAACCTTATTCCAACCAATATGAGAATGCTCCGTTAGCTGTTGAGGAATTTTGTTTCTAATGAATTTCATATAAAATTAGTAATCTTAATTGATATACGTGGTATTATTCCTAATTTTAATGACAAGAGCTTACCATGTTTGATCTATTAGAACATATTCAGTACTCTCAATCAGGATTGCCAACATTACGTAAATGCAAATCTGAACATTATAAACAAGACAAAAAAAAACAACAATATAAAACTATAATAAATTCAGTCTAACACTGCCAATATTTAAAATTAAAAAATAAATCAGTCTGTGAAAAATAGTCAATAATAAGTCAAATTAAATACCTTTGAAAAAAAAAAAATATCTTTATTATCGAAAATTTTATTTCTTCACACTTTGTCCACTTTTTACCAGAGTTATGGCGTGGGCGAAAAAAATTTCGACTCCAATTACCAGGTCTGTAAATACGAAACCGGAATTTGCTCATAGATGGCTCTAGTTGTTAATGTAGTGACTGTCAAACCGCGTCATTGGTGCCTTTTTCTTGAGTTTACATTAGTCAAAGACTTTTAACTCACAATACAAGTTTAATACTACATATGTTTTCATAGCATTGAACATGTCTGTTTTTGTGCCTGAAAACTACGATTTGCGGACAACATTGATTTTCTGTTAAAATACAAATGATGGATTTGAACCAAGCGTTGCGTGAAAAACTACCAGAATATCAAAAGAGGTAACACAAAGTGATTTTGCTTCATGATAATGCACCATCGCACACAGCAAAACCGGTCAAGGAAACGATTGAGGCGTTTAGTTGGCAAATACTTTCGAATGCGGCTTACTCACCAGACTTGGCTCCATCCGATTACTACTTATTTGCATCGATGGGACACGCACTTGCTGAGCAGCGCTTCACTTCTTACAAAATGGCTCGATGATTGGTTTGCCTCAAAAGAGCAGCAGTTTTTTTGGCGCGGCATCCACAAATTGCCAGAGAGATGGGAACAATGTGTAGCTAACGATGGGCAATACTTTGAATAAAATATTTTTTACCATTTTCATACAATAAATGTGTATTTTCTATAAAAAAAATCCAGTTTCATATTTACAGACCTGATATAATACGTATATTGCTGACCATAAGTTATACTTAATTACGTAACTACTTAAATGCAGGCTTTTGTGGAAATAATGTCTATGTGGATTCCTCATGATAGTACACGCCATTTGTAGTAGAATGTACAAAATCCATAATGCAATTTATGCAGCCAATAAGTTTTAAAAATGTAAAAAAATTCAGAAGTAGGAGTCGAATTTAGAATAGCATGTCTCGACTCCCACCCCACTCTGATTCAGACTCCAGAAAAAACCGACCGACTACACTACTTCAACTCCTGACTCTGACTCTAAAGCTCTGCTTTCTACTAAAAACTTCTATTCCGGGACTTTTAGATAAGACTAAAATGTTACACAATCTAAATCAAAATTGATTCGAACAGAAAAATCAGCTTTTACCAGGTTTATGAGGAATTTATTTAGATCATTCCTCCAAACTGATTCCATAATGGAGAAAATGTGTTCTACAAAGGTGTTACAAGCTGGTATACTTAAAGCTTTACTTTTTATTATTTTTATCTCAAATAAATCTTTAAATGTCTAAAAAATAAAAACCTACATTTTTCAATACTGATAAAGCATTGGTAATTTATTCGTAATTCTGGTAGATGCTAGTTAACGTACAATTTTCATTACTATTTGTTTTAAACATTGATTTAACTTTTACTATGTCTTCATACTTGAGGTTATTAAAATAATTTAATTGTTATTGAAGAAAAAATATTTATTAAAAAATATTTTAACGAAATTTTGCTAACACAAATTTTCAATAACCCAAAAAAATTCGTTAAAAACCCGAAACCCAAATAATTGTCACTTAAGCCGAAGTCTTCGATAGAATAAAAATGAATCCTACCTTAGATCCTGATGTATTACCGCTCCTCCATTTGTCCTTATCTCTGGTGAAGCAGGCTCAGGGAGCGAGAGGAATATTCTATCATAGTTGTCTATTAGAATCTCCACCACTACATTGTAGAACTTGAGGTCCATAATGGAAGCCACGGTCTCTTCCTCGGGCCGGAGCAGGGTGGGACCAAAGCACACAGAGAGGTTCGATACCGTCATAAGGTTCTTGTCTGATTTGGCAGCAACACTAAAGAAAACAAAGAGAAAGTAAATTAATACGACGTACAAAATCCTGTCGGGGTAGACCTAAAGAACAGAATGCCAAACGTTGCTTTGTTTCTTCTATTGGAATTTCCGGAAAGTAATTTTAGAATTTTTAGGTTAAATTTAAACGCAAAACTGCATTTAATGCTCTTGGACGGTGGTTTTCAATATTTTCAGCATGTCAGGAAATTTTTTAGGTCGTAGAATATTATCAATCAAAGTCTTGATTTGGTTGTCATCAATGGAAATCGTTCGCCCTTCCAGAGCAGACATCATCACTGAGTGCGGTATCACCATTATGAATTTTTTAAACCACATTTGACACACACAATCGCTTACTTGCATCGTCACCAAACACTGTATATATGTTTTTTTGGTTTGTGTCCCATTTTTTCCTTTGCGGTAGTAAAAAAACCACTCGAGCAATTTGGGTATACAATGGCCAAAAAAATTTGCTAAACTACTACGTTTCATAATAATATACATTCAGAATGTTTGGTATAAAGATAGCTATCTTCACAGCCTAAAATAATCAATTAGAGTTATTCAAATCTCAGAATCAAACAAAACACAGATACCCACCCTCATTTCCTCTTCCACATTGAATTTTGAGAGATATTAAGTTCTTATTATAGCTACCACCGAAAACCGTAGAGATAAGTCCTTGCATATGTAATAAGGATTCGCTGAGCTTTAAACACTTAGCAAATTATATTAATATGTTATTTATAGTTAAGGCATTAACACTGTGGAGGTTTAAAGACATTGTAATTTGTTTTATCAAACACTGTTTATTCCTCTTTATGTAACGGTATAACCCTACCAGTTTCAAGGTTTTCACCTCATCAGTCATGTTTGTGCTCGCTTGATGATGAGGTGAAAACCTTAAAACCTGTAGGGTTATACCGTTACATAAAGTAGAATTAACAGTATTTGATAAAACCATTTTTTTTTCCTCTAAAAGAATAGGTATGACCGAAGTCATAGGTATCCTTATACCATCGAACACTAGGCGGAAAAAGTGCTTGTGTCGTTCGAGAAGAGTAGCGCACCGCGGGGTTCGAACCGACGACCTTCCCCGCACGGAAATCCAGTGCGTTACCGCGCGACCATGCACCTCTAAATTACAAATGATATTTATCCTTTCCTGATATTCAAAACTCAACCGGTTCCTTATCAACAAATTTGATCTCCAACAAACTATCGTAACACGGCACAATCACATTCCCCATGTGTCAATTAAAACTTTCCCCATGTGTCAATTAAGACCCCCCATTAAATGAAGATTGACTGGAATTATTCAAATTTTCGAATATTCATCAGCCCTTCCAGGAATTAATCACTGCACCCAGGATGCTGAAACCCACACTGTGAAAATTTTTGTAGGGGGAGAGAAGTGGGGAGAGACGTGATACAATGGTAAATGAGGCGGGGAAAAATGAAAATGAATCTTTCGGGTAGGCCAGGGTCTGGGTATCCAGGGGGGGGGATTTTAAATAGAAAACATATTAAGCAGAGGGCTATTATTAAAATTGGTTTGGTTGTTGATGATATTTAGACTTAATATCATCGACAACCAAACCAAACCAAATCAATTTACCATTGAATCACATCTCCCAGCCCCATTTACCATTGAATCACATCTCTCCCCCTACCTCATTCCTCTTATATTATTTACACTTGTACAGGAAATGCATTTTTAGCAATTTACTTTACCCTCACCTGACAATGAAGACGGTGGTTTTTGAAACCGGTAGTAAACCCAAAAATAAACTTATGGTGAACACAAAAATATAAAATAAGTGTTTTATTTACTTATTTTTCCTTTTACATTGATTCATAAATTTGGGGTACATATTATGATCCCGTGCATTTTATTGCCCAAAAAATATGGCAATAATATTTATTTTTCAATTAATAATCTGAAATCAGAAAAAAATATACTTACTTTTTTAAATGCCTAATAACAATATCCAACATGTCAAAATTGCTCTTTGGTAACCGATGGATCAAAGTGTGAACATCATTCACCCTAGTGTGTCGGACGTCTTGCTCTGGAACAAAGAAAATGTGAACAGGGTGATTAGCATATAAAAAGATATATATAAAAAGATTTTTTTTTTTATATTTGGTCAAAAGGTTTGCATAGGAAAGGATATATTCTTGAGAGGTCTATATTGAATGTAATGGCAAAATTATTGAGAATTTGAAGGCTTTCAGAAGTAAATGAAAATCTATTTTAAACCAAGAAGAAAACTATGAATTCGGAAACAACCCATATTTATTAGGTAAAATACTACTCGGTGTCCTTTCAAGGTTCACATGATCACTTGGTCTATCTTGTGAGGAAGTCGAGAACAATTAACATGTGTGCAAATTGAGCATATGGTAATTTCGATACATTAACACGTTCAATGCTAACAACGCGCCTAGTGTGTTCTTGGCAACCGTCGGGTGCTAACAACGCGCCTGACGCGTTTTCGTATGCAAACCAAAGATACTATTACCGCTCCTAGTGTGTTGAAATCGTATACACATACTCAATTCGTAGCAATGCATGGATGTTTAGTTTATTAGTATTAGCACACACAAATATTCACCAGTGTTCAAATATACTTTGAGCGGAACGCGTGTACGTCAAGTGATTTCAAGTCAAGTGATTAATTTTAATAATTAGTAGTTTTTAATTTTAATAATTAGTCAGCCACACGCGAATTACCTTAATAATTTGATCGCATTGAATGTGTTAAGAGTGGTTCGCAAAGATGATTAATACGTATCAACCACACAATTTTACATGGTGTAAGGCATTACCAGAACTCTTAAACCAGACTGGGACTCTTTCTTTTGGGAACCATCAGGAATGTAACTCAAAACTCCTGGGTTAAAGACCAACATTTTACCAACTAGGGCACTGAAATTATCACAGATGAATAATAGTAAGAGAAAAGATACTCACTAGCAGCAGCAATGAACCCATTGTGGAACCGGTGTGTCATAAGTGGTTCAGGCAGGCTACGCAGATACGTCTTGAGGGCGCTGGTGAGCGTCTTGGACTCCCACTCACACTGGTCCTCCAATGCGGAGCCCAGCCGCTCCAGCGGTGGTTTCCTTCTGTCCAGGCCCATTGATAAAAGCTTCGTAACCTTCGATGATACTCCTGCCACCCTGTGAAAATATAATTTTTAACAATTCTATTAAAAAATGAGTTTCTATAATATAATTAGAAGTGTTTTTTTTAATTAGTGTAAAATTTAAATACATATATATTTTTTCATCATAGTATTCAAATATTCTTTTTTGTTCTTGCAGTAATTTTAGTTGTTATTTTTACACCCACAAAAATGTATTTATCGACAGCTACTAACACAAGTATAACCCTCTTCATTTAAGCAATACAAATAACTTAACAAAATTATTGAATCACAATTTTATTCCTCTGGTACAGTGACTCTTAAACTTTAGTAGTTTGCATTTTATAAAGTAAAGTTTTGATGAACCCCATTCAGTTAACTATAATATAAACATGAAAAATAATTTTTATTCAAACAAAATTGTTATAACTTTTTTGAAAAGAACCCCTGAATTTATATAAATATAAAGTAAACTAGAACTATTTGTAAAAAAATAAATAGTGTCTTAGAAGTACAATATGTATTAGATTGCACTATTTTTTTTTGCGGCCACAAAGTATCAATTGTTACTATGATAAGGATGGTGTACTTTCTTTAAAAAAAGAATGCCAAGTTTAGCTTTATATTAGAAATGTTTATTCTTAGATTAGATTCAACATTCAGTCTATTTCTTTACTTTGAATTGATGTTCAAAATATAATGTTTGTTTACAATAAAAAGTTCAAAATGTAAGTAATGTTTGTTTACAAAACAGATACAAGATTCGAGACACGCAACCAAGATTCACTCATATACTGACAACCCTCTTCTAATAGATATGGGATTTTCTAGAAATTCGAATGATAAGAGATGTCTCTACAACACTGTTCAGGGAATTTTTTAGTACAAATTTCACATACTTCAATATACGTGTACTTAGATATTCAAGTAATATACAACTTGAACAGATGTTTACTTATGTGATGTATTACAGCATGGGATAGAAATACCTCCCAAATTTGCCACCACTACTGTTCAGGCACTAGTAGTGCGGGGTGGGATGGAATTGTATCTTTGAGTAGCACATACCTTATCACATTAGACATCTTCATGGCATGGAATGTTGAGCCTTGTGATTAAAACATTTAAAAAATGCTAATTTTGTTATCGTAACCCAGCTAATATTTCGCACGCACTTCAGGCTAAGTCGAAATGCTATAATTTTTGAGAGGAAGATCATATTGTTATGGGTTGGAAATTTCAGAGCCACAAGTTAAGCTTTAAAAAATATATTATTTGGTAGACCTCGCAGTGTTAAAACACCATAAAATGTCCAAGCAGTGAGATATTCATTACCCAATCTCCATTAAATTCACCCCAAGGCATATTGCTGCTATGGGAATGTCTGATGGGAGTGTGAGGAAATTTTTTCCCAAAAACCTTCAGTTCCATCCATACTGTGTCAACCGCAGTGTATTTTGTCAGGCTGCTGAAAGCTACTATCCGACACGAAATCGGGGCAATACCACTAGAAATTACCAGGTGAGTAATGCAGAACTTCAGGGTGAGGATTTTGGTCGGCATTTAAATGACACAATTTAAAACATGATAAAAATGGTAAACGTTTTCCTTTCAGATTGTATAATAAAATTTTGCAAAACATTTATGATGCATTTTATGTTAACTTTTCAAAATAGGGAGGTATTTCTGCTGCATCTGTACCTATCTTGACGAATGTCAATATGCACATGTTCTGTGGGTTAAAATTATTACATCGTATATTTTTATTGGGTACACAAATGGTGTGCAATTATGTAATTTGAATTTGTGGTAATTATTTTTGCTGACACCTGACAATAAATAGCTCAGATAACTCCCAAGGGTCAGATAAACTCAGTTTAAGAAACGCTGCTCTAGCAAATTAAATGAATACACAATAGATGGGCAAAAACTAAATGTATGACATTCTCCAAAGACCCACTAGAGTGCAGAATTTCAGTACGTGACGAGCCAATTGAACAAGCAACCCAGTTCAAATATCTTGGCAGTGAACTGCTCAGCTCACTGCCAAGATAGCTCTCATGACCTCCCCAGAGAAGTAAGGCCTCAGGTAGATAAAGCTGCAGTTGTGGTGGGCTGCCCGAGAGATGTCATATGGAGGAATAAAGATATGAGAATGGATAGCAAGGTACGCATTTATAAGACCTGTGTGCGACCTATCCTCACATACGGCATCGAAGTGAGGGCCGACGACACTGTCAGGACAAAAAGTATGCTAAGGAAAATGGAAATGAGAACTCTAAGCGCTATTGTTGAGAAGACTTAACGTGATCGTGTAATGAACACCACAATCCGAGAGGTCTGTGATATCCAACATGTGGTCAGATGGGAACGACAGCGTCGACGATACTGGTACCAACATGTACAGAAAATGAATTCCACAAGAATTCCATACATAGCTCTGCATGGGGTGCCAGATAGACGGCGTCCGCCAGGGAGAACCCCGAAACGATGGAGAGATAGCTGGAGCTCAGCATCACAGGAGGACAATCCTGCAGTAACAGACTCTTGAGTCTATAGAAAGTCTAAGAAGAAGAAGAGACAATAGACGGCATCAGATAGACGGATTGGGTTAAAAAGAAATGACTCTGATGTAACCTAGTTTACTGTAAGTTTCATGAATTTAGGCACTTCAACTGTTATTTTAGCCAGAAGTTACTATGTTAAGCTAATCTGTTCTTTATTCTACGGGAGTATGGCATATTACCTATACAATCCTTGTTCTTCAAGTCCTCTACTTTCCAGTGATTCAATACATCTGTTGATAAAGTAGAATCCTACTTCATCCAGTGGTCTCTCTTCAGCTTTGTTTATCACATTTTGGTGAGAGTACATCTGAAACAAATATAGTTATGTAATTCATTGAATAATAAGTTATTCATTTATAAGTTATTTTGATGGAGATAAGAGGAAAACAATTCAGCAGTCACCCAAGATTCACCCCAGGTTGTAGTACTGATGAACATTATTATTGTCAAGCTAATAAATTTGAATGTAAATTTAATAATTCTGATTAACACGCACTGATCATCCAAGGAAATTAAATGACAAAAGAGAAATTGTCACATCTCTGGGCTCATGAACCAATGCGAAAAGTTTGAACGTAGTTCAACTGCAGTGAGAACAGTTGTCCTGGGCTGCAGTCAACAAACTAAAGATTACCAAGACAGCGGCTAACCTACAATAGGAGATTGCACCTCAAAGAGAAGTAAATAATCTGTGATAAAGTATGTCGATTGATTATTGAAAAGTTCAGAGTTGAGACGTTCATCTCTATGCTGTGTGAAAGCAGAATCTTACAATACTTTTGATACGTAGTGCAGGGAAAGGATGAGAGACTTGAGAGATCAATTCTGGTAGGAAGTATAAATGAAAAAAGGAGCAGAGACTGAGCCCACATCTGATGAACTGACCAGGTGGAAAAAACAGCAATGTGCTCATTTCGGGAGGTGCTACATAAAGCAAGAGATCACTTGTACTAGATACAGATAGTTGATGACCATGGTAATCATGATCTTCAGAATTAAGAGAATGATCGAGAAGAAATGTCTTCATTGAAAACAAACATTTCTTCTTTATACTTTCTTTTTAATTAAGATGCAAGAAAAATGGTTCAACATACCGGCTCTTTTCCGTCCATGGCATCGAGCCAGGCCTTGCGGTCTTCCTCTCCCAGTGCCTGCAGAGTGTAGCAGATCCCTGGCCGGCCCTCTGCAGTAATATCAAAGCAAAACCGCTTCTCAATTGTTTCCGACATACGGCGCACGCAGCTTGTCAGGGTCATTATGTCCGCTGGGGACGTCTGAAATAAAAAAACAATATTCATTCGAAAAATGTCTGAATTTCAAAAATATTTTTGTGTATTATATTATTTTAGTATTAATCCTTTGCAAATAAATGTATATATCTTTATAATTCACTACTTACAAAATACAGAAGAGCACCAATTATTCGGGAGTTGGATTAACTGTGGTCATCTGCAGTACCATTTTTTTTTCCTTAAAAATATTTTCTTTAAAATTTTTAAGGAACGTCCATATTTAGAAAATTACAAAGCAAGGACCTAAATTGTTATATAATCTATGGTTTATAGCAATTGACTAATGCTAGTAAGTTGACAAGTGTTTCCACACATCCACACTGACACAACAATATGTGGATCCGGGGCTTCCCAATGTTATTGCATCGGTATAATACCGGCGTTTCAAGATTTATCTAGTATTTCAACTCTTAAAATGTTTAACTCAATAAAAACTTAATTTGGATTAACCATGTTTTTCAAATAACCAGGCTTGCATGTCCCCCAATTGCCACAGATAATAAGCGCTCTACTGTACCGTCATGTATTCTTCTTGTGTGGAACACACCCCCTGCTTGAATTAACCAGTGTGTTAAGGAGAGAAAGAACAAAATACTATTGAAAAACTGTTAGAAAAAAATGAAAACACAATTCAGTATGTGTGCAATCTCTTTGTGTGATTTCAGATAGGCATTTTACTTTACTTTACATTTGACACAGGTTAAACCCAATTACAAGAAACAAAATATAAAATATAAGAAAACGCCTTCTCTATAGTATTGGGAAAAGTCCTGAAAAATCATTCACCAAAGCTGTCCATTCTTCTCAAGTGTTGAACAATGTTAATAACAATGATCTTAAGTTCTAAAATGATGACTAGAAAAGCAGCATTTCTTCCGAATCGAGGGTCAAAGAATGAATACAATTCAATTTTGAAAACTCGTATATGTCTAAATACTTTTGACTGATAAGCTGTAAATTGAAATGGAGAAGTGAAAGGATTTGATATTTAAATATTTTTTTTGTAATACATTATTACATTTACTGTATAAAAAAATTAAAAACAGCATCAAGTATTATTTAACCAGATTTTGAAATTGTTTAGTGTATCGGTCGTATGCATCACCTAAAATATGATTTATGTATATTTTCTTGATTGTTTTATGTTTCAAGATGTTTTGTTTGATGTACTAGCTGTTTGATGTACCGACTGTAATGAAATGTTCCTTATACGTAGCCTTTGCGAGAGCTACTATCAAAAGTTTGCTGGCCCGTGCATGCGAAAACGTGCGAGATACATAGTATCTCGCTAGCCATGATGGCATGCACGGGCGAAAATAGGCACTTATGACGAGCGATTGGCCATACACGAGGAGTGCAAAATGTCAAAAATACATTTTCATTTTCTCGAACGTCAACTGTCTTTTACTTACAACCAACTTCTACCTCCTAAAGAGGAATCTCTTCACCCTTCTCCTTTTCACCGGAAAAGCATAAAGTGAGCCGAAATCTCCGAGTGTTGAGCGGCAGCCATCCACCTATTATAGTCTTTGTACAGTGCTGTACAGTTTAGTAAGCTTAAGCTGAGTATATTATCTACACTATAATTGCACCTTTTTTTATGAAAATGGTAGCAACTCTGATAGTGGATTGCATTGATAAATATACTTATGAAAATGGTAGCAACCCTGATAGTTGATTGCATTGATAAAGATAAATATACTTATGAAAATGGTAGCAACCCTGATAGTTGGTTGCATTGATAAAGATAAATATACTTATGAAAATGGTAGCAACCCTGATAGTTGATTGCATTGATAAAGATAAATATACTTATGAAAATGGTAGCAACCCTGATAGTTGATTGCATTGATAAAGATAAATATACTTATGAAAATGGTAGCAACCCTGATAGTTGGTTGCATTGATAAAGATAAATATACTTACAAGTTTACTGGTAATTTGATTAAATGGCGTCATTTTGAATTCTTTGGTGCTTTTTTCATATGCACAATATTGTTTTGTCCATGTTGTCCCGAATGCCTCTGAAAATATAAAAATATATATTAATATTCGACCATTTATCAAAAGAATTATATTCCCAAAGTTTATAAAACCTGTTGCAATCTAAAGACAAGGCTTTCAATGCTTGTTCAAAATTTAGATACAGCAGAGTTAAGAAATAATTGTATTATGGATAAAATTGTAAGCGAGTAAAAAGATTTATTTGGGTTGAAAAATTGACTTAAAAATAAAGTAAAATGGAGTTCATAAAACCAAAAACTTACTTTTTTCCATCAGAAATAAATATCCAGCTCTGGTGTATCCCGCACCAAATGGCGGCCGACTGGGATCGTCTTGTTTCTGGAATTCAATAAAACTTATATTACCAAACAGGTACAATCACATGAGGCCTTATTATGAATTTAGAGCCAAAGGAGTCTTTCCAAGCATTACTTGAAAATTATTACTGATGATATTTAATTTCTCGTGATTGAGTATGATGGTTACACAGGAGTTTAATTAACATTCCCAACTCCGTGACGGCTCTTCAGAGGGAGTGTTTTGATTCCTGGAAAACTAGAACTGAAAGCTTTGAGGACATGGATACAGTTGGCAGAGTGCCAACTGGAGAGACACCAACTACTATGGCCTATGTATAGAGGTCTAATCGCTTACGTACCCACTTGGAAAGATCAAAATAAAACCACCTCAAATGGAGGATTGGCGCAGGGGATCCGTCACTATGCATGTGTGGTAATATTCAATCAATGTAGCACCTGATGGTTTGTCCACTGTGCCCTGTTAGCTGCATGGAAGAAGACTGCATAAGGAAGCCCCAATGCCACAAGAGTTATAGAGGAGTAGAACTTTGTGGTAGATTTCATTTTTATTGAAAATTTTATTGTTCCGAATCTATCCAATAGGGTAGGATATTATGACGGAGCTTTTATTGTTGCTTGTCCTGTGGCTTGGAATGGTCTGCCTACAAGTGTTAGAGATATTGGTGATGTTTGCAGCTTTAGGATGCACTTATACACAAGCATTTTTGGGAGGTCTTATCAAAATTTCTGATTATATATGAACATAAGTTTTCGGTTATTTTTTAAGTGCCTACTCTAATGGCCACAGCCAATACCTTCCTATCTTTACGCTCAACTTACTATATATTTATTTTGTAATATTTGTAATCTGTTCATAATAGTGGATTCGAATTCTTATTTAGAGCACCCTTAAGGAGTCTTCTATAAATGGCACTATATAAATTGTAACAGCGCTAATAGAATATATAATAGATCTGGTGCTGTCAACAGAATTGGATCGTCTGTATTTTTAGGTTCTATTTTTTATTTTCATAAATATACTTAGGATCTGGTAAACTATTAAAGAATAAAAATGGACAATCCATAATTATTTTTAAAAGCAAAAAATATCAACAAATGAAACAAACCATTTGGCGCATCTCCATCATTTTTTTCATAAGTGATTCTGTTTTTTTGCTTGTCTCCTCGAAATTGTCTCTCGTCTGAAAAATAAGTGTTATTTAAGCAATCAAACAGTTAGTTTATTATGAGGGGATCAAACAAAATAGCTTATTGTATTGTATTTGTTTATAAACATCGGTTATTTTATAGAAAACAGGAAATCAAAATCAACCGATATATACATAGAAATGTCACAAAACATTATTAAAGGAATCAAACAAAATGATTTGATGTACAGTAATCCCTCCATTTACGGAGGTAATTGGTTCCAGGAAAAAAGCGCACAAATGAAAACCGCGCAAATTGAGTCATTGAATGCAATGTAACATATATTTTTTACATCTTTTCAGATATTTCATTCTTACGCGGTTAAAAAAGGCTTTGGTTATTTTTTTTTTATAAATTTAAATAAGCGGTTACTGTTAACTAGTATAACACATGTTTTTATGGGATGTATAAGATTTATTTATAAGAAGTAAAAATTGCAGGACTTAGAATTTACTGTACTTAATTTAAAATCACTCTCGCTTGATGAATCTTCCATTGTTACTGTTGTCAGTCTCACATTTGTGCATAAAAATATTGATTCAAACACCAAATTATTAAGTAATATATGCCACTATCATGCATTTAAATTTTCAAATAGAATGAACCGTATTAAAGTGAATTCGGATAAATGGAAACTGCGTAAATTGAGGGATTCCAGTATTTGAAATAATTTGTGTATAAATACTAGCTACTTTATGTATACATAAATACAATCACGCCATTTATCTGCTGGGGTAGGCAACACCATACCTCATTTACATCCTCCACATTTTTTTTTAAATTTCTTAACTTTCATTCTTTCAAAAATTCATTCCCTTGGTCCCCAACTATACTTATCTCAGTCATCATCCTTCATGACTCTCCACTTATGCTTGCAAAGTAAAATATGTTTTAGTCACTCATCTGTTTTACATATACAAACCACCTCAACATGCTTTTCCCCCTTACTTAACTCATCAGTTTTCAACTCAAATTCGTTCTTCTTAATTAATTGTAAATTTTGAAAATTCAAATTGAAAAATGTGAACATGTTGATTGAAAAGCAGTACTTAGGCATTGAGTGCAAAAATCAAACATAACATTCAAATATAACAGTTGATTATTAATTACCTTCTGTATTCTGAGCTGTAAGTCTGACATGTAAGGTTTGAAGTCTTTATGAACCTCATGCCCTTGATGATAGAAGGTCAGCCAGCCAAACATAAAACCTGGAATTGAGAAACAGAATTGTAATAATCAATCTTCCTATAATCAGTACATAAATGTCAATATGTTGAAGAGGAAATATGGAAAAAAATCCAGGCTTTTATGTTACCATCTTTATGTCTGTTGTGGAGATCTGGAGTATTAGGAAAATTAAACTATTGATTGGTTCCAATTTAAAAGGTAAATCAGCCAATAGTCTATTGCATTATTTCTTAATTTGTTAGCCTTGCGACCTCCCAAAAAAATATTACTCCACGCCCCCCCTGCAAAAACTGAATATCTTGTTGATGCATGTGCAGATGGCCACGCAAATGTTATACTTGTATAAAGACAACAAGCCTAATCAGGTAAGGATATACACTGTTTTACATCTCTAACTTTTATTCCTAAGTTTAATTATTTATTTATTTTATAAACCTTATAATATACAGGTTAAACCCAATGACATACAAAGCTTAAAGATAATTAAATACAATAACAAGAAATAAAAATTAATAAATAAGAATTAATGGATAATCCAAAACTACTAACTTCCATTACTAAGAAAGGTCAAAACACTTTCAAAAACGTTTTATGATATATGATTACATTATTTTCACCAGCTTCTACATACCATCACTTGCTTTTGAATAGAAAAGATATACAGAGGTAACCATTGGAGTTAACAATGTATTAGGTGTACAAATAAGTTTCCGCCGTTTTTTATCAAAAATTGGGCATTTATTGTGAAAGAACGGAACCTCATGTTTTATTCGAAGTATTGCCCATCGCTTGCCACTACCTTTTCCCATCTTTCTGGCAGCATACGGATACAGCGTCGGAAGAATGCTTCATCTTTTGAGGCTATCCACGAATCGACTCAATTTTTGGTATCTTCATATGATGTGAAGTGCTGCTCAGACAGGTCATGCGTCATCGATCGAAACAAGTGAAAATCAGAAGGAGCAATGTCTGGTGAATACAGCGGGTGGGGTAAAACTTCCCAATTGATTGTTTCCAAAAAGGTTTTGACCGGCGCCGCAACATGTGGACGAGCATTATCATGCAGGAGAATAATTTTGTCGTGTCTGGAGTAGCAGTGGGCGCGCTTTTCCTCGAGTGCTCGACTCAATCTCATCAATTGTGCTCGGTAGACAGCCCCAGCAATGGTTTCGTTCGGTTTGAGCAACTCATAATACACGACACCAAGCTGATCCCACCAAATACACAACAAGAGTTTTTTTCCATGAATATTTGGCTTAGCTGTAGATGTTGAAGCATGGCCAGGGGTTCCCCATGATTTCTTCCTTTTTGGATTATCATAGTGGATCCATTTTTCATCACCAGTGACTATACGGTGCAGAAAACCCTTTCGTTTATGCCTGGCAAGCAGCATTTCACATGTGGAAAATCGGCGTTCAACGTTTCTCGGTGTCAGTTCATATGGAACCCAATTTCCTTGTTTTTGAATCATTCCCAATGATTTCAACCTATGTGAAATTGCTTGTTGAGTCACTCCTAATGTAAGTGCAAGTTCTTCTTGCGTTTGGCATGAATCTTGATCCAATAATACTTCCAATTCCGCGTCTTCGTACACTTTCGGCCTTCCGCTACGTTCTTTGTCTTCGATGTCAAATTCACCGTTCTTAAACTTTTGAAACCACTCACGACAACTTCTCTCACTTAAGGCAGCCTCACCATATGCTTCTACAAGCAATCGATGCGCCTCAGCTGCAGATTTCTTCAAATTGAAGAAGTAAATCAAAAGTTCCCGCAAATGACGCTTATTCAGCTCAAAACTTGACATTTTCGAACACAAAAAAATATGTTATACTGATAAAAATTCACTAATATTTCAAGGTCATGTTGTTGACAGATGTCCAACCTTACGATAATGACATTTTACATCTGACAATTTTAACCATAACTTACTGGTGGCGCCAACTTTTGTCAAACGGCGGTGACTTATTTGTACACCCAATATAACAATATAATTGTACTGTAATTTTTTTAAATAAATGATTTTTCATAAAATGTTTTATTTTTCTTTTCTGCATGTAAATTATTTTTACTTTCACGACCACCCTGAAGGTTGTAACCCACAGGTGGAGAAATAATGCTGTATTGAAATACAGGTCCTCTAGGACAGTCCTTCCTGGATAATACATTGGCTTGCTTGAAAATAATTGGCAAAATAAACTGGATGGATCATCAAAAATGCAGAGGTATCATCAAGGAATTAAAGCTCGTAAATCAGACACGTTGAACTCATTTTGCACCACAGGCCACATAAGTGATGTTGAATTAGATCCAGGGCCATATATCCTTCAACTCCTATCCACATTCCTATATCCCAAAACATTTCTAGAACTTTCCTGCTTCTACTTAACATCCACAAATGCACATTTTATCAGGGACCTAGTTCTACCACCCCAAAACACTGTGTTGGTAGCTGGGATCACAGTATATACAATTCCTATAACATCTACTGTGGTGTGGAAAGCAATGGAAAACCACTGCACTATTTCCCAAGAAAACAGCATGAATGTATACAATAATTTGTGGGGCATTAAGGTCATGACGAAGAAGAAGAGAAATCTTATGGTTGAAAATGTTTTTATCAAGAAATCTTGGCGGGTCGCTTGAAGCCCGAGGGTCAAGTATTTGACGTTCCTACGTCGTTAAGAGTTGTATGGTCATCAGATTTAGGTAAACAGTATTAATGTACAATACGAACTTTTTATACTATGTTTTATGTTAGACTGACTAAGATGACACTTTTTGAGAGATGCCTCAACACATTAAAGACGGCATGGAGTAACTTGGCGACTCCCAGAGTAATAATCATTCTTCATTGCTTTTACAAATACTACCACAAGATTGATCTTCATATTTAATGGTGGTAGCAAAACTTTTACTGGAATTCACTAGCAGTTCACACACAACATTTTTCGTGCCAGACAAAAGAGGTGCTATTCCTTTTGCTTGGAGTGGAAACTCCTAGCATAACTGTTTCCACTTCTAGCACAACTGTTTCCACTTCAAGCGCAAATATCCACCTGTGTTATGGTGAGTTGACTATTCTGGATGGAGGCATTTTCTGGGCTCCCTATGTTACCGATGGAACAATGATGACGTTAGATAGTTAAATTTTATAGACCACTTACCCAGTAAAGTCTCTACAAATTCGAACTTCTTCCTTTCTTGAACTTCCTGCAGCAGGAACACATACTCCAGTGAGGCCTGGCAGAAGTCCCGCTCCGCCATGTCGAGGGAGGCGTCCGCCTGGAACAATCAAAGAAATGTTTAAAAATATATCATATTTGGGTCATCAAAATAAGGCATTTGCACTTTACAGAGAAATAGTTTCAATATATAGAAAAATTAATATAATTATGAGCTATGGAAATTTGGACTTGACAGAAGGATAAAAGTAGGATTAATGCTGTGGAGATGCGTACACTGAGAAAATGAGTGTAAATGCGTCAGAAATGAACGCATAGATGAAATTGATGTTTAAGGTAAGATGAAGAAAGGAGCTTTAAAATAGTTTGGACATGTGGAGAGAATGAATGACTAAGCGAGCATACAAGTCAGAAGTGCAGGGTGTGAAAAGAAGAGGTAGACCGAGGAAAACGTGACTGAATGCAGTGGAGCTAGATTTTGAAAGAAGGTAAATTGAGAAGTATGAATAAAATAATATTGTGTATGACGCAATGTATAAATGTGGAGGATGCGAAAATTTTGTGCTAATGTATGACGATCGGTTTTTTTTGCCTACCCCGAAAGGGATACGGCGTCATGATATGTATGTAAAAAAAAATTATTTTGTATGACACTAAAAAGCAATGCTACGCCAAAAATAAGTCGGCGACCCGCAGAGCCTTCAAGATTTTTTTTATTACAAGACGGTAAACATATAAAGTCGTTATTTTGAAGAAAATAATTTTTATTTTATTTAGTTTTTTTTTATTTAATATTAAAAATATGCGGCCCTCGGCCTAATGCAAAATAGCTTATGTGGTCCGTGGTGCAAAACGAGTTTGGCATGCCTGACTTAAACGATAGCCGACGTTTCGAAGGCGTTGCAGCCGTCATTCTCAGAACGATGACAAAAAAAAAACGATATCATAATCGAATATATTTTAAGGTTCTTCATTGTATAAGGTCTTTCGGGGTGTTGCACCGCGTGGTTTGGTTTATGATGCCCTAAGCATGCGCGATAGGTGTTACTGGTACCTGAACATTGGTTCTAAACGAGAAGGATAAATTATTGGTGCCAAAGAGTGTTGTCTCGAGAATACTCTTAAAGCTTTGCATGAACTATGCTGACGTATGTTATTCGGATATTACAAAGGAACAGCTGGACAAATTACAGCGTCTTCAAAATATTTGTCTAAAATTTATTTTTAACCTGAGAAAGTACGATCATCTCATACCAGAAGGCGCTGAACAACTGGTTGAACGTGAAAAATAGACGCCAAATTCACACACTATCTATATTGTATAACATCCTTAACTGTCCCACCACCCCCTTCTTATCTCGCCGAAAATTTTAAGCGTCTTTCCGATCATGGACTTGCGCTGCACTCAGACAGAGATTATTTATTGGCCTTCACAGTTCACCGCTCTTATTTTTTTACGTTCTTTACTGTCCACGCAGTGAGACTCTAAAACCAGTTACAAACCAATGTTAGACTCGCTCCGTCCTTGGCATGCTTTAAGAAGCGACTGAAAAAGTCTCAATTTCTAGTCAGTAATATAACGTGTTTCATTCCTGATTTTTTTCCTTTTCTCTCCACCATCCATTCTTTTTCCTTTGATTGATGATATCTCATTTTTACTTTAATACGTTTATGTACATAAATTTCATAAATATAAATAACCTTTTGAATACTTTTTGTGGCCATATATATAACTTGCTTTATTTACTTTTGTCTGGCAATAAACACGCCAGATTGTATTTACTATGAAGTGTTAAAAAAATGTTATATTTTTTTCTACTTGCTGTAAAAAGCTTCTCTTAAGCTTTGTATATAATTGAATTGGGTTTATGAAAATAAATAGATAAAACAATCCAATCGACTGCAACTAGCAATATAAACGAAAATAGTTCACATTGCTACCGTGTAATGGTATAAGCTTCACGCTTCATCAACGTCTGCAGTCGCTGATAGTCGTAAATTAGCATTAGTGTTAGCGAATAGATGTTTACGCCGAGATTTGATTGAGCGAACGATCTATTATTGCCAGAAGGCGTGATTTTTCTCTGTGACTGACCTAGTTCTATTATGTAGAAGGCGCAATTAGCGGCACATATACTTCTTACTAGCGCCGGTCTCAAGACTCACTAATTATGTCGTGGTTGTCTTTTTAACAGTAGTTGTTTAAGGTGCAAGGCTGCGCGGTAACGCACTGGACTTCCGTACGGAAGATCGCCAGTTCGATGTGCTAATCCGTTCGAATGACATACGACATTTTTTTCACGTCTAGTATTCGAGAGCATAAGGATACTTATGACTTCAGTCATACATATTCTTTCAAAAAGAAAAGAAAAACTCCCACTTCGGTGAGCTATCGGATCCAGTACAACCGTGTGAGTTTGCTGGTGTAAAACGGCCCACTCGCTTAAAAAAAAACAATCACCACGCTACAACTTCGCTTTCAAATTAAATTGACGATGAAATGGCGAGGGGATTCTCGACTACGAGGCCCAGCAACGACAACAGTGGTTCAAGATGATTGCAAGCATTGCAGCGTAACCGAGCATGTGATTTTAGTAGTTGATTTCTACGTAGTTTGGCTGTTCTTGTGGCGTGGAATAGTGACGACCTCCGTGGACTAGATAGTAAAACGCCTGTCTTCTGACCCGGGAGTTGCGGGTTCGATTCCAGCCTGGGTTTCACGTGAGACCTCGTTAACATCTGTCTGGTTGGTTAGAAGAGATTACCGCATTGCAATATACCCCCAAGTTATATTGTATACAGCAAAAGTGTAATACAATGATCGGCTTCTAGGTATTAGAAATATAGGTGGCATGTGTACCTTTAGTAAACACTTGAAACCAACCCTTATTGGGAGGGCTTGTCAACATTTATGATTACATATGTACACTACATATATACACTACACTAAACCTAAAGCCGAACGTGTTACTATCCACATCAGAAGATCTTTAAAGGTTTATTTGTAATTAATTTCCCCTTGGTAAATTTTCTGCGGTTTTCTTATCAAAGATGTTTTTATGAACATGAAAAGATACGGAGAAATATCGAATCGAATAGCCGCAGACACCAGCTTCCTATCGTTATAATCAACGTACATTATCATTTAATTTTTTCAAACACTGTTTATTCCACTTTTTTGTGACGGTATAACCCTACCGGTTTCAAGGCTTTCACCTCATCTTAAGGGGAGCACAAACAAGACTAAATGCTGTTCGAACTGGTACCGATATACACGCTTCAACGATTGGGGGCCGAGGGATGAGGGAGGCATGGGACAATTTCGGCCAAGAGCGGAGAGATTTTTGGGAAATAACTGTTCAACAGATGTTCGGATCGGTGTACTGACTTAGAAATTTCCAGGGCCTCTAATCTGTCCAATTTATTTCCGTTACTACTGATATGTAAGAATTTGGCATCATCGATACAAAAAGTATGGTTTTCACGGTGACAATGATTAGCCATTTCAGAATAAATTAGAGGATTTGTTAAGGCGGATTTGTGTTCACGATAAAATAAATTACAATGTCTTTAACCTCCACAACGTTAATGTCTTAACTATAAACAACATATCATTTAATTATTATTACGAACTGGCCTTGTATAATTTCAACAGCAAAACACTCTGGACGTGATATGCGAGTATTATTGCATATACCATTTATTAATTAAATTATATTATAATTTTGGCCCCTAAATCCTACAGGCCGGACCAGTTGCCTTGTCATTCAAAAATTCATAAGGACCGGTTTTCGTTACAAAACACAGCGCCCAATTAAGAAGGAAGGACGTTGTTTTATTAGCTATCGTAGATTATTATTATTCTCAATCATTTCTTGACATAAGGTCGTCGAATAAGAGACTTCATAATCTCCGTTAATTGTAAAATTACTATTTCATTATAAACGATTCAATTTAAAATACATACGAGTACATATATATCATCCCGCCATGCCCCCTTGAGGTAGGCAGATAGAACAGAATTCATACACACAGCATTTTTCTCCTCACATTCATATATTGACGGCCACTGTGGCCTGGTTAGTAAGATACCTATCTTCCGACCCAGGGGTTACGAATTCAATTCCCGTTGGTACCCATTTTTTTCTAATAGGGTTCCAGTTTGATTTTCAGTTAAGGCTTGTTTAAAATATATATGGATGGTTGGAAGAGATTTCCATATGGCGATAAATCCACCAGGCTGTACTGCACATAATCTGCACGCTATCTATTAATTTCGTAAGTATATCTATATTTGTTATGTAAGACTTTCGAAACTTATTCTCTCCATGTAGACAAACTATTTCAAGATTAATTTCTTAATATGTACTTCTTTTAAACACTTATCTCTTAACAGTTTTGTTAGTCTTTCTTCATTCATTCGTTCCACGTGTCCAAACCCTCTCAGAGTGGTAATTCCAGAGTGTCATCTCATGTATTCTTTTACGTGCACGCATTTCTACAGTATTTATTCAGCTCTTTTAGTATTGTTCCACGACCACGTTCTGATCGATGACTATCATCTTGGCAGCTTGGAAAATACCAGGACTGTAGAGTCGTAGTCAGGAGTCGGGGTCGTGGAGTCAGCTGGTTTTTGTGGAGTCGCGAGATGCTTTTCTTAAATCAACGCCAACTTCAACACATTTACATTTTTTAAAACTTATCGGTTACATAAATGACATAATAAAATTGTTAACTATATGGCATCCATATAGTAAACATATCGTGTACTATAATTAGTTAGAATCTCCGTCGACATTATTTACAAAAACCTACATTTAAGTAGTCACGACATGGAATTAAGTATAACATATGGTTAGCAATATACTCGTATGTAGTAAAATATTTTTTGCCGACTCCACAACACTGGAAAATACTAAAATAAAAATATACATGCATTTTTATATTTTGTGAATTTTTAAAATCAATTATAGAAAAATGTATGGGAAAGGCCCATCGCTAACAAGAGCGGCATGACATGACGAGGCAGAAGAAGAGAAGAAACAAGACTCGAAGCGGCGGACTTTTAAGGAGAGGAAACGACTCCGATCTCTCTAGACGAATGCAGCTTTCACGACCAGCAGATTGTCTGCAGTCTGATCGGCTAACGTGGAGAAATCAAGATCAGCCCAACAGGCATCTGACAAGAACGACTGCAGAAAAAAAAACGACGTGTCATTTGAAAATATCAACATGACATTCAGACATTCGTAGTATGTATACTATATATGTAGCAGTTGATTTATGATAAGATAAAAATTACATTTTAAATTTTATTAAATTTAAAACGTAATATATCTTAGTAAATTAATTAGGTTGACGATTTAGTATAGGATGCGCAATGTGCCTTTTTTGGTGGTCGAGGATTCGTGGATCAGATTTTCGCGTTAAGGAATATATCAGAGAAATGCATGAAAAGAACGAAAAAGGTATGTTGTGCATTTGTAGGTGTAGAAAAAGCGTGTAATCGTGTAAGAAGGGAGAAATTGTAGGAAGTATTGAAAGAGTATGGCGTGAATTATAAACATGTAACTAAGTGCAATCGCCTCGCTACATGAATACAATAGTGCACGTATAAGAGTAAATGAAGAACTCACTGAATGGTTTAAAATTACGAAAGGCGTAAAGCAAAGATGTGTAATGTCACCTTGGTAGTTTAATTTATATGAAAATTCATGTGTGCGCGATCTAAAAGATGAAGATTGAGGTGTAAGAATGAGTGAAGTAAATGTATGTGTACTTCTGTATGAAGACGATATGATTATGTTTGCTGAAAATGAAGGCGATTTTAAGGGATATGATAAGTGAGTTATATGAGAGATATCTAGTAAAAATGTATAAAAAACGAATGAAGCGAAATCAAAGGATATGGTTATACTATTAGAAATAAGTATTGTAAAAAGAGTGTGCGATGTATGGGTTAACGCAGAAAATCTGATATCTGGGCAGTATGTTTATGTGTGATGGGCGAGTTGAACGGGACATTGAAAGAAGGTAGCGTAAAAAACAAGATAAACGGATCACTTAATATAACATACAACAACCGCACAATATCAACAGTAATAAAAATAACAATATACACTAGTGTGTTGTTGCCCACCTCGACGTATGGAAGTGAAATTTAGACTTGACACAAGGAGTTCGTGATGACCTACGTGGCATAGTTGATAGGACGTATGTCTCTTAACCAGAGGATTTCGGGTTCAATTCCCGTTAGAATCCATTTTTTTAAAAGATCATTCTGATTGGTAGGTAGAAATTGTCACACGACAATAAATTTGAAAGGTTGTACTGTAAACAATGAAAGAAGGATAAAATTAAGATAAATGCTGTGGAGATACGTGCACTAAGGAGAAAATGTGAAGTATCAATATATAAAACAGGCGGAATGAAGACATCAGAAACGAATGAATGTTTTAAATAAGATGAAAAATTAAGATTTAAGGTGGTTTGGGTATGTTAAGAGAACGAATGAGGAAAGAATGACTAAACGAGTATACAATTTAGAAGTGTAAGGTGTGCGTAGAAAAGGCAGATCGAGAAAAACGTGAATGGATCAAATGAGCCAGATTTTGAAAGAAGGTAAAGTGAGAAGTATGAATAGTAGAAGATTGTGTGTGAATGACGAAATTTATGAATGTGGAAGAGGCGAAAGCTGCGCGCTTGGATAGAAAAGTTTGGAGATCTGTTATCTCTGTCTAACCCTCAGGGGACACTGTGTGATAAGTATTTATTTAACACTTTTATAGCAAATACAATCTAGCGAGATTATTGACAGGCGGCAATCTCTTCCAGCCAACCAGATAAGTATGTATCTAAATTAAATAAATGTCACACACTTAGATCACTTTCATTGAATTTTTTAAGGTTTTCACATAGGCATGTGAGTTAATGACTGATGCGAATGTAGGGTATGTGACGAGAAGTTGTTGGATATGATTTAAATGTGGTTGTTGGTCCGCTTCTAAAAAGTCTACACTGGATTAAGTCTCTTTGTATTCAAGTCCCTTAATGGGATGTCTCCATTGTATCTTTCGAGTCTGTGTATGAGATATGTTCCTTCGAAGAGAAGTAGAACTTTGTTTTTTTATCTAATACATTGGTTATTTTAAATCAACCCAATAGGGTCGGTTATTATGATAGAACTTTTGCAGTTACTGGTCCTGTGGTGTGGAATGGTCTGCCTCCCAGGATCAGAGATATGGGTGTCGTGTGTAGCTTTAATAAGCACTTGAAGACCGTAGATTATATTTAATAAATAACCTACGACACGTTACAAATGTACAAAAACCATTTTAAAAACCTTCCGTGTCATTGCGCGCCGAAAATAACAGCTTCTCGATATTGAGAATTCGCAGAAGTTCAATTAATAGTTATGTATTAAATTATTAATGTTTTTTTGGATCGCGAAAACAAAACTAATTTCCTAATTTGATTACGGCTAAAAAAACGTTAAGAAACACTGGCGTAACGGTATCAACTCGGCATGTCGCATTTTTAATTAAATTCCGTGAAATATTGTCGCAAATATTCCTTTGCAATCAAATGCAGACGGCTGCAAGTGAGGGGCGGGAGGGTGGAGAATAGGGGAGGCTTTAATTTCAGTGCAGCGGAAATAAACGGCACAAAGGAAGTTAAAAGCGGGAAAACTATTCCTGTGCAAAGATGTCATTGTATTTTTAGTATCGAAACTTGTTCCAAAATATAAATGGTTCTCAAACTTTTTAGTTTTAGCTACCTTAAAGGATACACTCTCGGATAAGTGAAATCAGACTTTAACGGCGCTTAAGTCAATGCATAATCGACATAATAAAATTACCTAGGTAATGATGAAATAATTTATGATATATTATTTAGATTGGGTTTTAAATGCGTTTTTATTCTATTGTATGTATTGTATTACATTTTCTTTGAATACAGTACAACCTGGTGGGTTTATTACCATGTGGCAATATTTTCCAATTACCCATGAAAGTATTTAACAAGCTTTAAGTGAAAACCAGAGATGGATTTCTTATAATTTTAAGTACTTGTATAACTTGTCTTATGTTCATTTGTATATAAAAGACACTGTTGTGTCGTTAATTAAATAACTAAATATAACGCCATTTCCCTGTCGGGGTAGACAGAGAAGAGAGAACGACAAACTTTCCTATACACCCCATGCAACTCATATGATGTCTCTGAATTTGAAGTTTCCTTATTTTAAATATCATACACTTGATGCCATCATATATTTCCTTGATCTTCCTCTACCACGCCTACACTCACATTGGTCACTGTTTATTTTTTATTCGTTTCTTCTTCATTCGTTCCTTCTACATGTCAAACTATCTCAGAGTGCTCTTTTTGATCTTAGTCAACACATCAGCCTTAAGTTCCTACTCCCCACTATTTCCACCATAATCACATTATTCCGTATTACTCGTATTATACATTGTCAACCCACGTACTCCTCTCAAAGTATTTATTCAACTTAATAATTTTCCACGCCCAAGTTTGACTTTCATCTTGGCAGATTTTGATACTGTCCGGTTCGAGGATATATATTTTAGTGCCCCGTTGACTTTGTTTCATATTCTTATACGCCGTTCGATATCCCTCGTAACTTTTCCAGTATCTGAGAATACTTTTATAGCAGAATTTTTCAATTTGCTTTCATCTTTATAACTCAATCATATATCGTCGTCATACAAGAGAAAGTGACCAAGTGCATTTTTTCGCGAATCCGTGATTAATGACTATCTGACACCTTACTAGCATAATGGTGGCCTGGAAGAAATAACCCAGCAAGAACTTGGAAGAATAATAATAATATCTTGACTTGTTCAAAATGACTACCTGCATTGATGTTTATTTTCTTACAAGCAAAATTGTATGAAAATTTTCAAAAATATTATTTCTTAATTTTGAAAGCAATGAACATTTATATACACACAAAAAAAATCACAAGTGTGAATACATTTATTCAAAAAAAAATTGAAAACAAAAGTGTAAAAACGGTTAAATGGCTCTCCTGAACATTTTGCATTATGTTAGTTGGTCACTTTCTCCTGTATGACGACGATATACATATTTAACGAGGTAATATTAAAAAAAGAACATGTCCACCAAATCAGAATGTAAGGAAATCGCCAAAAAGAAAGAATCTGGGCATTAACGGGAATTGTACCCGCAACTCTAGGATTGGAAGACAGAAGCCTTATCTACAATCTTCGAGTTGAAATTTGTACGTCGACGTGATCGTGCAAAATAAATAAAACCTCTCATTAATAAATTTGTTGCATCGCGTCTGAATTTTTGTAAGTATTATATTTATCCTGGTCTGCCTGATTCGCTAATTTCTACTGTAGTTTGTTGTCTATGACACTGCCAGGTTAATATATGGTAGTCATAAATATTGTAATATTAGTACGCTTCTAAAAAGTATATTGTTAGCTCGAGTGTCGCGAACGGATTTATTGAAATCTTTGATTATTTATCTTCATATTCCTTAATGGGATGACTCAATCGTATCTTTCAAATATGTGTCTGAGAGACATTCCTTCGGAGAGGAGAAGAACTTTAAGATCGATTTCATCGTACATCATCGTCGAATACATTTATTGTTCCGAATCAATCCAAAAGGGCGGGGATTTTGCCTTGACTTGTGTGGCGTGGAATGGTCTGTCTCTAAGGCCAAAGCCACACCAAAATGCTTCGTTAGGCGCTAAGCTAGATTTTACGTGACTCGTATACTAGGTGACTTCATGCATGGCCACACCAAAGTGCTACGCACAAATTCATTTGACAGTCGGGAGCGGTTGAGTCAACACATGATGCCACTCTCAAAACTAACCAATTTCATTACAACTTACCATCTTGATTTACTTTCTGTGTAACTTCATTCCAAAATGATTTTATTACAGGTACATTTTTCTATTGTATAATTTGCTCGATGGGTTCCACAAAGGCTCCCTTTTATACACAGCTGTCATTAAAACTTCCGCCATCTTGTAAATTAACCAACACGTCTGTTCGCTCGGAAATTCACTCGGTGACTAATCGTCATGCAACGTGGCGCGAAGCGTGCAGTGTGGCCACTGCGATAGTATGCGATACGTTGGTTCGCTAGGATATGTCGCCTAACTCGCAACATAGCTCTAAGCATCAAGCGAGGCTCCTACCTGTGTGGCCACGGCCTAAGTGTTGAATCGAGATATGGGTGGCGTGTGTAGTTTTAGGAAGCACTTGAAGAATCTATGGTGATCTAGCAGTTGTACATGCCGTTTACGTAACTTTAAGTTGACGTATGTATGTATTGTATAATACTTATAATATTAGTAAGTACGTATTTTTGTTTCGGTGTTTTTTTACGTTACCCGCTAGAGATATAGCAAGTTATCTTAAGTAAGCTCCAAAGTAGCGCCATTATTATCTTTACTTAGCTGCTTTAGTAGCACACAAAGAATCTATAGTTTTAACAACACTTTTCAAAGTAGTTTTAACAACACTAAAGCTGTCATGATTGAACTCTATATGGTGACGTATCATACAACTCCTACTATTTCTCCGATTTTCTACGTTTGCTTCTTTCAAAACATCATTCACTTGATCCAACCATACTTTTTTCGGTCTTTCTCTTTACCCCCTTTCATCCCTTATCACTTCATTCCGTATTATGTCATACATTGTCACCGCGTATAGTATTCTCAGTTGTCATGTATCTACTGCCAGCGCATGTAATCTTATCTTCTTATCTCATTCACCCTCAATATATTATGCAAACCAATGTACCACTTATCTAAGAACCTATTAATATTGGCATTATCTGTAACACGGTATAATCACCAAAACCGATGTTATCTTATCCACATTCAAATAAATATTATAAGTTATATTATACCCTTGTGAAGCTTATCGATACTAACCATGTACTAAATCCTATAAATATTAGCGCTATCACATTAGTGTCAATTTAACTTCAATGCATTATATTTAAGTTATCTTCTCGTCTGCCCAAATCAATAAAGATTAAATATCACTAAATGGGTAAGCTGCGATGGATAAATCACCGATATCGATTTGACCTTAAAGGGAAAACATAACATGCCCGACACATTCCTTCATAATCTAAATGAAGGGTCGTGGTATAGCTATCTTTGCTTTAAATAGGACGCCATATTTGAGGCGACATCATTATTCTAAAAGCCACTAAGATATTAACATCATCCTTATTATAATACTGTTAATATTATACTTCAAATGTAATTCAACCTTTATACAAATAAAACTACACGTTGAATTCTAAAAGTGTTTTCGTTGCAAAAGGCCATAACAGTGCACGCTTTTCTATAGCATTTATTCGGTTCCGATCAGTATTTTTCGACGTCCACGTTTCACATAATTTACATTGAATATCGACAGCATTAGTGTATTTTTCTCTTATTTTATTTTTAATTTAATTCA
The DNA here is from genome assembly GCA_949825065.1 of Odontocerum albicorne. NCBI lineage: Eukaryota > Metazoa > Arthropoda > Insecta > Trichoptera > Odontoceridae > Odontocerum > Odontocerum albicorne. The sequence goes on from OX463857.1 coordinate 23,640,552, forward strand.
TGTATTTATTCGAAGATAAACTAATAATAAAAACAAGAAAAATGTTCAAAATTACCAAATAAATCTTCAACATTTTCATAATTATAAAAGTTTAAAAACTCTGTAGTACTCGTATAAGAGAAACTGAAGGGATATATAACGTATTTGTGTTTTATGAAATATTTTTTTTGCAAATATTTTCACAATGTCGCTTTAGGATTATAATCTCTATGCCAAATAATGGTATTGCGAAATGTTTCAACAAGTGGGGGAGGCAGACAGGAAGCATGGACGCGGAATATGAGACTAAATGCACTACAAATGCAACGATGCATTGTTCAGACGGGGACAAAGGGGAAGTATTATATTTACTTTTAGATTTCAATGAATGATGATGCGTATCTCCGATACGTCGCACCTGGTTTGGTATTAATATTTTTTAATGGTATCTTAAGCTACAATAGAAGTTTTTCGATCGTAGCAAATTGAATAAAACACCTTGGATCTTCAACGAAGTTCACTAATATTGTATTGTATTACACTTTTGTTGTATACAGTCGATCTATTCCTATCAACCAGAAAGATGTTAAATAGGCCTTAAGTGAAGACCAGACTTGAATACTTAAAAAAATCTGGGTTCTTTTGCGGGTTCAAATCTGGGTTGGGAGACAGGCGTCTTACTGACTAGGCCACGGAAACCATCCCCAAATATAATACTAGGTCCCCAGAAGCTTTAATTCGATAATCTCAAGCAAAAGTATTATTATTGATTATTAGGCATTCCCTCCTATAAAGAGGACGATTTGTGTTAATAACGATTTGAAGGAAAAGAGGCAGTATGAGAATATTTAAGATACTACTGTAGTACTAACTGTTTAAGAGTTATGGACAATAAATTCAGATATATGACAAAATATTAATGGAGAATTCAGAGATATGGCAAAATATTAATGGAGAATTCAGATATATGACAAAATATTAATGGAGAATTCAGATATATGACAAAATATTAATGGAGAATTCAGATATATGACAAAATATTAATGGATAATTACCATAAGTGCGCGTAGGTAGGTGGGTCATGTTGAACAGACAGGGAACATTTACAAGAAGATATTGTATGGGCAGAGGACACTCAAGGAAAACATAGTCGAGAACATACCTCACTCATTCCCCACGTGCACGTAGGGATTCTTTTATATGGATTTTATAAAGGTGGCAGTCCGAGCAATAGTAATTAAAGTGAAAATATTGAAAAAAAAATATGCCAGAACACAAAAGTTGATCATCTTTCTTCACGAGAAAACGGGCATTTAAATTATTTATTTGCACAATGGCGCGTCTTGGCTCTTCATGGGTACACCTATTTGATTACCCTATTTATCTATGACCACGGAAACTTTAAGAGCAACTTTTCGTCTTGAATCTTGTTCTTTCACATTTTTGAGACAACGTGGATTTAATATGTTAATCAAATTTTGGGGAACTGCGATGAAAATAGTCAATTGTTGCCGAAAGTATCCTATCCAGACTTACATCGGCATATCTTCGAACTAGGTAATGGGCTACTCAGATATTTTGTTTGTAGGTTAAGGCATTAACGTTGTGGATGTTTAAAGACATTGTAATTTATTTTATCAAGCACTTTTTATTCCACTTTTTGTAACGGTATAGCCCTACCGGTTTCAAGGCTTTCACCTCATCTTCAGGGGAGCACAAATAAGACTGAATTATGTTCGAACTGGTACCGATATACACGCTTCTAACGGTTGGGGGCAATATATACCAAGAATCTCTCCGCTGCTCGCCGAGGTCGTCCCATGCCTCCCTCAGCCCTCAGTCCCCAGCCCGAATGTCCCCAACCGTTAGAGGCGTGTATATCGGTATCAGTTCGAACATAATTCAGTCTTGTTTGTGCTCCCCTAAAGATGAGGTGAAAGCCTTGAAACCGGTAGGGTTATATCGTTACAAAAAGTGGAATTAACAGTGTTTGATAAAACAAATTACAAAATCTGATATTTTGGTGTCAAGGCATTTGCTGGATTCCAAGTTTTAATGGCGTCCGAGGTCTAAAAGTTAGCATTCACGCCAAGCAAACATGTGCTTGAAGTTCAATTCCTGGCAAATTAACCTTTGAACTGATTTTACTTTTAAACCGTTATACCTGAATTTATATTTTTTTTAGCTTATATGTTACTTATAAATTCTTATAGCACTATTAAGTGATATAAAAATCTACCTAACGAAACGTTGCAGCAGACTTAACCCGCACAACGTCTAGGAGCTTCGTACTTGATTCGTCAAGACTGTGTGTTTGCTGAAGTGCAGCAGCTTGCAGGTATAATTATACTCGATCACGAGGGAAAGTCTATCGTAATCGTTTGCGAAAGTAATGGGAACTTGCTGGAATATTTAAACACATGGTATTAAGTCGCTTTCTTAGTAAATTTACTGTGCTCCAAGGCATTTTCCATCATCGCTGCAAATATTTTCACACGTTGGTGGTTTGCCGTCGGAGAAGAAGTACTTTGGGGTAGTTCCTTCTTCGTCATTACATCAAATGGTGTTAAACAAAGAAGAATACGTGGTGTACAACACACTGGATGGAGATTTATTAGGACCACACTTTGTAAATTAAAAATATACATTTTTCAGATCTCATAATGAACCAAATCCTTAAAGTCTGTCCATCATGCATGGTCTATGGTGATTTGTAATGCTGGTCGGGCTATATAACAATATGCATAACAAATATAATTGTCAACCTTTACAGCATGCATATTAACAACTCGAGACGGGTTGTTCCATGTAAAAATACATCGTTATGATGGCGTATAAAACCTTGGGGTAGTTTCGCTACAACTCCCCCGGAGCGATTTGGCTAAACAGGAGAGTTAAGCCCCCCCACGTCAGTACAGCAAGTTTGCAATATAAAGATGTCACACTGTTCACAAGAATAAAGGGGGATTGCGAAATGATTGAAGGAGAAATAGTAATAATCTAAACAGGGCTGGAGGCAAAAAGATGAAAATAAATAAATAATTCGCAATAGATATCATCCAATAGAATGTTAAATAGTGCATATAGAATAATTTCAGAAGTTTATTTAAGTTGGAGTGATATTTTTGGTACGCTAGAAATGTACAAAACTTGTGCTGTGGGTCTGTTGTTAAGGCGCTCGCTTAGCACCTAGGTATCTCGGGTTTGATGTATTTTAACTTAGATTCCTTTTATCATTTCAATTTAGTTTTGTCCAGGTTTTGATATTTAATAATTGTAACTCATAAATCTAAAAACGTGAAAAATATGTATCCAACCCTTAAATCACTCAATTAAATAATATAGTATCAGAATTTTTAAACCCTTTCTTCCAACTTTGTTTATAAAGTAGTGCGCCACCCTTGCATGCAGGAAAGTTTCCTTAGACCGAGGCCTCACCAAAGTGCTTCAATTTGGTATTAAGCTAGGTTTTACGTCACTCATATACTAGGTGACTTCATGCCTGGCCAACCAACACGTCTGTTCGCTAGGAGATTCACTCGGTGACTAATCGTCATGCAACGTGGCGCGAAGCGTGCAGTGTGGCCACTGCGATAGTATGCGGTACGTTGGTTCGCTACGATATGTCGCCTAACTCGCAACATAGCTCTATGCATCAAGCGAGGCTCCTACCTGTGTGGTCGAGGCCTTATAGTTTAACACTCTTGAAGTATCCGGTGGAACAAAATACCGCTTTAGAAATAAAAATAATAATAAAATTTTCGACAACCGCCGTGGTCTTGTTGGCCATCTTTTAGTTCGACTCCCGTGTTAATCCGATTAGAAAAAGGATTCCAGTCTGGTTTTCACTAAAAGTCTTTTTGACATCTTTCTGGTAGGTTGAAAAAGATTGCGACATGACAGGTTGTAAGCCACCAGGTTATGCTCTATACTACGAAAGTGCAATATAATACAATAAATATTATATCCAGCTGGTGTACAGGGAAGGGCGATTCAACACCATCCATAAAAATTTAAATGTACATAAAGAGAAAAATAAAAAACACAATTCCAGTAAAAAGAACCGGTAAGATTTAAAAATAATTGTATATTTTTATATTTTGGGATACGAGACGAATGAAAATTGTTTAAAACAATGAAATAGGGTAAGTCAAAATTAAACGCAACAAAGTATATTTGACACAAAATAGGTTCAGTGTTGGAAATTAAGGGTCGAATAAATACTAAATATTAATTTCAAATCTTAAAATCTCTCGATTTGTATTCAGAGTCCAATTAAACGCTCCAAAGTTTAAAGTGACGCAATGAAACCACGTAACTCCCTTTTAGGAAACTACTACTAATGTGTACGCTATTCAACTTTAAATACTAATTAATTCAGTAAAAAAAGTTAAGCTTTAGCATTTAGCGCAAAGGTCGAACTATGAATTCGGACCTATGAGTAGATTGGAGTGGTGGTGTTTAAAAGCAAACATTAAGTGGAAAAATTCTGATATACTCGTATTTCAATATATTGACGCAAATTAGCTCTGAGTGTTAAATACTATTTAAAACACATTTCCTCTCTTGATTTATTAAAATTTATTGAAAAAAATCATTATTACAATTTGTAAATGTCTTGAAGAAATTAAACTGCTGTTAAAACGAAATTATTAAAAAAAAACGCCTTTAAATTCGCAAAATAAGTAAAAATTAATCAGAGGTAATATTTGAGAATATGAAAATCATATGGTTATATTAATTAATGTTACTATTTTTAATTTATTTAATTTCAATCTCTTTCGGATCAGGCTAAGAAAGACTTTTCCAAAACTTATGGTACAATTAAATTGGTAGAAAGCATATTCAGTTTCAGAAACCTTTTAATACCAAAAGATGAAATATTCAGAACAATCAAATTTAAAACTAACTCGTTAAGATTGATACATATTATGAAATATTTAATGAGATTCATTTTCAGAATGCTATGAAATTTTCCATAGCGAAAAATATCACTACTTAAAAAATGTAACGAGTCATTTCAACCCTGTCAAGGACAAACTGAAATAAAATAATTAGATAAAAATAAACTATAAATACCTTCCATTTCGTAAGAAAAACTCGTAGAAATTTGTAGAAAATGTTATCCAATACTATATCCACCAATATTTTTTACAAAATTCACAATAAACATAGTCAAGAATATAAAAATACTTTTCAGTTATTACTATGTTTTTATCGAATTTTTGTCATTTTCAATAGTATTGATTATATATTATAACCGCCGACGCAATTATAAAATGTTTGAATGTAATAAAAAAACGATAAGTTTGTCAAATTGTTTTCATTCAATGACAAGCAATATCACGTAGATTCATATAAATTATTGGTCTTTGTCATACAACAAAACACAAGTATATAAACAATGTTGTTTCACTTCAATTATATCACTTTTCAGCAATAACTTCGCTCAATAATCATGGCACAAGAGTTAGAAAATATAATTACTCAAAAATAAGCAAAATAGTTGAATTATAACTTAATATTCAAAGGATAACACGGAAATGTGCGCGATTTGATGGTTGAAATACCAATATTTTTTCCTCCAGTCCTCAAACACTACCAACATACAGAAACGATAAGAAAATTGTTAAAGAAAACTACAATATTTTCACATTTTATCGCGAATATATCACCAAATTTACGCAAACATGGTTCAATTTAACTATAAAAGTGGCGTTATTTCGAGAAAATGTCATTGAAAAGCAGTAAAAATCGAGAACGGCTTTGAAAGAATGACATTTCTCTACCCGCCATTTTCGTTTATGGTTATGTTATGTGTTTCGGGAGGGTGGCAACACTGTCATGTTGAGGCGGGAACACTCTGCCTACATTTTCTTGGGTAATATCAGTGCTTCTAAAAATTGGCCGGTTTTGAAAGCGACTCGAATAATAAGACATTTAAAAGGTTCTATTTTTAGAAAAGTTCTACCCTTTATAAGATAAATGAATACAGCGAAAAGCTTTCAGATTGTACATTAAAATAAACTTATATTAAAATAGATAATACTAGGAATAATATTTTAAATTAATTATTTGATATTTTCATATTTGGTATCGGGAAAACATTGCACAATTATAAAATCGGAGTTTTAAACAAATATTTAACGTGCCCATGTTACATATAACATTTAAATAATGGTATTCAAAATAATGTTTTAAAAAAATTATGAAAACACTTAAAAATCACAATATATTATACATCAGAGCAATTGTTGGATTATTCTATATAAAAAAATATCACTGAAAAAGTAACATGAAATTTGAGGAATCTCACAAATTATAAAAAAACTTAAATATATTACGTATAATTGATAGCCAATATCCAAGAATATTTACATTAATTAATTAATATGAGTGAAAATATCTTTGAAAAATGCAAAAAAAAGAAGAAAGAAAACTTTCAATATTTTAAATTGAAAAAGTGAATAAAACTACGACAATTTTGAGAAACAAATATTATGATTCCATTATTTATTGAATGGAAATGAATGAACGGGACAGATAACACGTTGACGAGGTAGGTAAGGGTGCGAAAGAAAAAGAAATACGCAAAAATGTCATTCATTACATGAGACAGAACAGGATGGCCATATTTTATTTATAAGTTATTCAAGGATTAGAGGGAGCGGGAAAATAAGCCTAAATACGCGCATGCTTAGAAGAATAGAAACACGTCACACGTCCACAGAATGAGAAAATATGATGAAAATTTTATTTTCGAATTAAAATGATAATTTTGTAAGCATTGATTGCATGCGACACTTAGAAGTTGATTTGGACTTTGTTGTGAATGGGAATTGTTTTTATACAACAGTTTGATGGCATGAAGATAGGGAAAAAAATATGGGGTGAGAATATTCGAACAAAAGGCGGGAATCACAAAAGGCATAGCCATTGTGATTTTTTATGGTTAATTATTGATGGAATTGACTGTTAACTGTGACAAAATTTACTAGCGACCTAACTATCAAAATGGGGTGATGACATTGTCAGGGGATGACAAATCTCTAAGAGATGTATTAACAAAAAATGTGACAATTTACTCTTCGTAAGATAATCTTTTTGCAATGACGAAAACTTTTGTAGATATGAGAATGTATGAATATTCAAACGACAAGAAAACTTTGTGAGTTATAAGGAATATTGAAATGGATCAATTCATTAAAGTGTATATTCACACTTTATTTGACTTTTGAAAATGTCGATATTCCAAATTTTTATTTTTCTAATATTATAAATTTTCGATTGCATAATTTAGCTTCTTTGCGTATGATATTTATTTTGTTTCACACACTACGTTCAAGACACGGTCTGGAAAGTTGGAAAAATTACTTTAAAGCAATACACCTACCAAATGTATTTGCATAAAAGTGTTAAAAAATAACTTCAACTTGCATCTACCATTTTAGATCCGAAAACTCACGTTTATATACCTAGTTTTTTTCACTTCAATGATACTTAAATATATCTCCAACAAATAAAACTCCTAAGCCCCATTTCATAGTGCGACCTTAACTCTAAATACTAAATCTCAACATTTTTTGCTGAAGGAATTAGTATTTGAATTGTTTGTCATAGCTTCCTTAAATAACGGAATCGCGTGGTTTCATTGCCTAACTTCAAATATTGAAATATCTGAATACAAATCACAAAATTTTACGGTAAGAAATTAGTATTTTGGCCGGTCTATGAATTCGGGCCATAGACAACGAAAAATTCAGGTGCCCTTAGCTTATTTAATACTTTTTGTTAATAGTTTCGTTAGTATGTACAATCCAATTGAATTTTAACATAAAAATTATACACCAAATTTACATCCTTAGAAATATAGTTTTTAGATATAAATATCATGCCTTAGGAGACAGGCGTCATACTAACTTGGCTACGGAGGTCGTCGGCAGAGAGAACATGTTTATATACTCTTCTATCCAGACACACTACTTTCGATTCTCTATATTCATACATCCCAGCATGCACACTGGATTCGGTTGTTTAAAGCACACATGTTCTATATCCAAATTTGGTCAATTTTCTATGCAATAATGATATTCATAATATCCTTGTTTACTAAGTAAATAACGATATTGTGTGTCCAGAACACAATCCCAGTGCCTCATGGTGAATTATTAACCTAAGTCAATGTTCTAAGTACACATTGACGGCATGCCCCAGATAAAAGTTAAGTTAAATATCACATTGACTGCTTTCTTAAGCTCGATTCCCACTAAAAATAATGTTATTAAAAATAATAAACGTATCACTTTTACAAAATGATGCATAGTTAAAAATTTACTTGGTGTAAATTTTCCCGCGTATTTATTTATGTCCAACCTAAAAAAATCTAAACATTGCAAGTAAAAAATCCGTGAAGCAAAAGCATATTTTGAAATATAAAACATTTGCCTTCAATAAATATACAATAATTGTTATTCAATAAAGTCATGTTCACGTGCATAAACTCTCTGGTTTAGACGTGTTATTGAAATAAACTTATTGTAATTTGTTTTATCAAACACTGTTTATTCCACTTTTTGTAACGATATAACCCTACTTAATTTTCATTTCTCGAAACTCACTTTTTTGGGCGTGCAATATATGTGTTTAAAACAGACATATTATTCGCGGTTCTCATTTTACCTTCAATGAGCGAATTTATACGACTGAAAGAGACAAAACAGAATCTGATCTGAAAGAAAAGGATAAATCACTCAAATCAATTTCCAAATATAGGAACTTTCGACTTGTTGAGAAGTAAAGTTAAGGAACAGCGAGAATCAACTCATGTTGAGAAAATCAACCCCTAAATTATAAATGTGGCACAGGGTCCTTTTAAGGACTACAAATTACATTTATTTTAGAAATATTCCAGTTTTTTTTATATTATTAAGATACAAAATTAAAAAAAGCTAATTTTATTACTATATTACAAACGTTAATTAACAAGACTAAGAGAGTTTTTTTGAAGTAGAAAAGGGAAAGGAAAGATTCAGAGAAAGGGATAAGAAACACCTACATAAATATCTAGGCGTTGTTATTGCCAGAAACCTAAAAAAACAGACCCCAATTCATGGTGCGATATCATTAATTATATTCCACTAATCGAAATAAGTTGCGTACACTATATTGCCAGCAAGAAAAAATACCAGAGTAGCGTTTCTATCGAATTTAAAGCAATCGCTCGTTTTATATGTAGAATATTTTAACAAATGTAGCAAAATATTATTATTTATCTGTTTATTGACGTTCATCCAATATCTATTTCAAGAAGGACCATTTAATGAGAAAAAACTCAATATATACAGTGTCATAAATTATATTTTTAAATCTTTCTACTGGCAAGTATCTTTCATGACAGCCAACATAATATAACATTGATATACGAGTATGTATATGTTTCGAACGGGTTTTTATATTATATTTTTTTAAACATATCAATAACATTTATTAACTACTCGGAATTATTCGATGTTTTCTATTTTGGTGTGGGAATTTTTTTGGCGTAGGGAGCACGCAACGCCAATATGGGGTTGGACCGCGGAGTGAAAAGGGGCGGAGCTCCCTAGTAATAACTAAATTGTGTTAAAAATCGTGATTTATTTTTCGAGTCGTATCTCATATGCTCCAAAAGTGAGGCAATGAAACTTAATGACTCCTTTATTTAAAAAAGCTACGACAAATTTGTACGAAATTTAACCGTAACTACTCAATTCTTAATTAAAAAAGTTACAATGTTGTATTAAGGCGCCTTCGAATCTTGAGACGGTCCGCGAAGGTCTCAATTACGCGGTCACCTTTGCCATTCCAGAAATAGACATGGGAACTGTGCAAAAGTGCCCCGGAACAGGGATCAAAGGAGGTGAACTTGTGACACACAGGGATACAAAATTTTGTTTCCACTTGTTATGTCACAAAGCAAGTGGTTTGAACAGTGAATGTAAACTATTACAATAAATGTACACCTTCACTAAGGTAATTAGAGAATGTTGAAGAAGATGGTAGTGGTAGTTTTTAAATAGTAAATTCATAACATATACACTAGTGATTGTATTCCTTCTAGTGTTTGTTAACCTTTATTAACTGGGGTTGGGTAAACTAAATTTAAATAAAACGATGAGTACATTTTTGATCTAACGTTTTTATTTATTGCAGCAAGTCAAGAGTAATTATATTTCGATGTGTATTAACGTACTGCACTCCGATAGCCAATATTCTGGCTTTTGAACATTTGGTTGCTAGCTCCGATAGCCAAAATAGTGGCTTTCCCGAGCGGTAACTTTGAACCTTGGTTTACCCCATTTACCGATAACATTCTGTTAATTTTATTTCACAATGGTGTACATAAAGGTTTAAATATTCCCTAAAATGTCTTAATATTTAAAATAAATTAAAGGATTAGCTTATATATTGTTTCTTAGAATTGTGGCGTTTTTGGGCTGCTTCGTATTTTTCTGTGTGCCGTTTTATTTGGTCAGTCTGTATCGGTACGTTGTTCGCTGCGGAGCTCCTCCTACTACTGTGGTGACCATTATTCTGTTAACTTTTCAAAACTAAAACTATTGAATATTTTTAAATATATTTTTATCACCATGGATCGATTTAAGGAATATTTTAAAGAAAGTAAGGAAAACGGCGTATTTAGTAATATTAGTGAACATAGTGAAATTATAAATCAAAGTGTAAATAATATTGAATCTTCCTTGAATAATGCTTTTGAAAACATTGAAGACTTCCAGCCTGACTGTGATGATGACCTTTTGATATTTGATAATGTTGACTCTATTGTGAATAATTCTATGTTAAATGATAACGACTCAGATAGTGGAAGTGATATCCGAGTGCGACCGAGTAAAAGAAGGCGAGCTGTTTTTTCAGAAAGTGATACAAATAGTGCTACCTGGGAAATTTTAAGTAATATTTTTCAACCAAAAGTGTATAATTTTTCCATTGGTAGCAGACGCATCGGTCCTAATATTCCATCAAATTGTAATGAGCCTCTAGATTTTTTCAAATTGTTCTTTACTGGTGAACTAATGAAATCCATAGTCAGTAACACTAATAATTATGCAAATAATATTATTTCAAAAACTCAAAATTTAAGTAAAAATTATCTTTGGCATTCTTGGAGAGATTTGGATGAAGGAGAATTTAGAGCTTTCTCGGGAGTCATTTTAAATATGGGAGTGAGACCACATCCTGATCTCCAAGATTTCTTCTCGACTGCTTTTGTCGCTTACTCGCCATTTTTCAGGAGTGTTTTTAAAAGAGATCGTTTTTTACAAATATTTTGGATGCTACATCTCAATTCCAATGAAACAGATAATAACGAAACACTTGAAAAAAGAGTTGAAAAAGTAAATGGATTTATGCAACATTTAGATAATAAATGTAGAGAACATATGATACCCAGTAAAGAAATAGTGGTAGACGAATCTGTAGTCAATTTTAAAGGCAGGATTTGTTTTAAAACTTATAATCCAAACAAACCAAATAAATGGGGAATCAGGATATACATTTTGGCGGATTCGGGATCTGGTTATATTTATTCATTTATTCCGTATTATGGTGCCGTAACCACAAATAGGTTCATTAGACCTGATCTCCCATTTACTTCAAGAATTGTTTTGCACCTATACAACAATTTATTAATCTCCATTCCTGAAGCTGAAGGCTATCATATGTTTACTGACAGGCTATATACAAGCCCGCAATGAGGAGAAGAATTGATGAAGTTAAAAACTCATTTAACAGGTACAATAATGACGACTAGAAGGCATATCCCATTACCAATAAAAAATGCTAAATTGAAGTCAGGTGAAACAATTACATGTATCAAAAATAACGAATTGCTTCTTGCTTGGAAGGACAAGAGAATAGTTACAGTATATACCGATCATTATTCAAACGATTATAAAACTGTAAGAAGAATAATGAGAGGTGGCGAAGAAGAAACCGTAATAAAACCGAATATGATAATAAATTACACTAAATATATGGGAGGTGTGGATACTGCAGACCAGTATATTGCTACCTACCCATTTTTGAGAAAAACTTTGAAATGGTGGCGAAAATTATTTTTTTGGGGTCTTGAAGTTTCCGTTGTCAACTCATATATTTTATATAAGGAAAAACAAAATCAAATGGACTTAAAAGTTATGACACATCTTGAATTTGTTGACAAACTCATCATTCAATCAGTCTGAAATAACAGAGGAGGATTAAACTGTACAAAAGGCAGACACTGTCTCGATCCAGAACAAAGGTTGGATGGAAAATTACACATACTAATGCCTCAAAATGAAAAAAAATGTCGTGAGTGTATAGTGTGTTCAGATAAAAAACAACGAAAAAGGACCATATATTTTTGTAAAACTTGTGACAGCAAACCTGCTATGTGCGTTGGAGAGTGTTATGAAAAATATCATACCTTAAAAATTTATAAGTGATTAATTTAAATATGACAATAGACATTTATAGTGTTAAGTTATATGAATATATTTTTTTAATTTGCTAAAAACTGTTTATACTTGTGTCTTCAAAAACACCGTGTACCTGAAAAGATTCTTTCACATGCCTGCTCCGCCTATTGGGACGATCCATCTTTTGTTTTCGGTGTCATATTCAAGTAAGTAACATATAATAACCCAAAACTAGAGCCAATGAGTTCTTTGGAGGATATCTTTGTATCACTGCAAAACTTGTGATACCAAACCGGCACTTCATGTGGGAGAATGCTTCGAAAAATATCATACTGTAAATAACTATAAGTGATGGTGATTAAATAATAAGCAGTGAGAAAGATACATTTATTATAACGTTTAACCGAATCGGCAGTTTTTTTATTGTGATAATAATACCCAAAATATGACAACCAAGGTCGGTTATACACAATTATTGCTATGGAATATAAGAAATTATGCAAATAAAACAAATTGGAAGTAAATGTATTATTTTCAGTTACTTGAAGTGTGATTTAGCGAGCATTTTTTGCGAAATGTACTGTGAGGAGTATATTAATTTAAGTAGTCAAAATGGATAGTAAAAATTCCCAAATGTATTATATGATGCCATTCTGATCTAAAGATCAGTCTTACAAAAATTAGAATCTCAAAATGTCGTTAAATTTCTGTACATTCAGTTAGAGCGTGATGTCTGTATTATTCAAAAAATTAAGCTCGTGATCCAAATATTATTTGTTTTTAAAAAATATATCAGAGGCGGTAACCAAAGACTCGGCAAAGCTTTCATCATTTCAAGGTTCACCGCCACCCTGCAGGTGTGTTGTAAGTATTAGGTCCTTACATATGAAATTGGCGTTTTGTTTGGGAGGAACATAAAGTTGATTTTTTTTTAATATAATATATTTATTTAATCAAAGTATGTACCATTGCTATCTATGCACTTTTTCCATCTCATAGGTAGTTCATCGATCCCTTTACTAAAAAAACCATTTGGACGGGAATCAATAAAATCTTTGAAGTCGGTTTGGACTGCCCCATCGGAGTTGAATTTTTTCCCTTGCAAGAAGTTATCCAAATTTCGAAAAAAATAGTCATCTGTTGGGGCAAGGTCCGGAGAGTACGGTGGATGTCTTAGACATTCCAATTGAAGCTCTTCTAATTTGGTAGCCGTCTGTTGTGCAGTGTGTGGTCTAGCGTTATCATGAAGCAGCAGTGGCCTAGAGCGATTAACCAGCCTCGGTTGTTTAGCAGCTAGCTTTTCCATCATGGTTTGCAGTTGCTGACAATAGACATCTGCCGTAATCGTCTGGCCAGATTTAAGAAAGCTGTAGTGAACGACACCAGCACTAGTCCACCAAACGCTCACAAGTAACTTTTTTGGAGTCAATTTTCGCTTGGGGCATGGTTTGGCTGGTTCGGCAGGGTTCAGCCATTGCGATGAGCGCTTCCGATTATCATACAGGATCCACTTTTCATCACAGGTAATGATTCGATTCAAAATCCCTTCATTATTGTGCCGGTTGAGTAATGCAACGCAGCAGTCAACGCGCGTTTGTTGATTTGCTTCACTCAATTCGTGAGGTACCCACCTTTCAAGCTTTTTCACCTTCCCAATTTGCTTCAAGTGGATTAAAACAGTTTTATCACTAACACCGCAGCCTGCAGCTAACTCGGACGTGGTTTGCGATGGATCCGCTTCCACAATAGCCTTCAATTCTTCATTATCAACTTTGGTCTCCGGCCGTCCACGGGGCTTTTTCTGCAGGTCGAAATTTCCAGAACGAAAACGTTGGAACCAAAAACGCACTGTGTTTTCTTTTGCGGCACCGTCGCCATACACATCATTAATCCTTCGAGCCGTTTCTGCAGCACTGGTGCCACGGTGGAACTCGTACTCGTAAATAACGCGATATTTCAAGTTTTCCATTTTGTAAACTGAGTGACGCAAAGAAAAAAAACAATTGAGGAAAAAACAAATTAATTATAATTTTCGAAACACAAATACTTGAGTAAATAGCTGTATAAATTTTAATTTGGAATTCCTAACCAAAGAGAAGATATTTGAGATCAAAGTTGCCAGTACGGCAAAACGCCAATTTCATATGTAAGGACCTAATAGTATACCGCCGAGCTAATCGAGTCAAGTATGATTCTGATAATTTCATGGTTTAAATAATTGAAATTTACTCAACCTTAAATAAAGATAAGAAATAAATAGAAATTAAAAGGGGTCGTAACAGTACCAAAAATCCAATGGTCATACGAATTATCAGACAGTGTCCCAAAAATAGCGAACCAAACTTTTAATTTTTAACTAAAGAATATTATTTTGTTTTTTATTAAATCATGTATTTCATCCGACCCTATGAAAGTTTATCACTCACTTGACCTATTTAATTTTTTTATTTTATAAATACGTCAGAAATTTTAATCCGAGTAGCTAATTAGTTCTGAGAAAAAATGGTCAGAGTGGAAAAGGTTAAATGTTTCTAACAAAAAAGACACTTCTTTTACAAAACAAGTACCTTTAAATTTTGAAGAAATATATTATATTATTATTATATGTTTAGTAATTAACTTGATTTTAAATAATTGTGTTTAGTGACTTTCTTGGAATAATGTCGTTCTAATATGTTATCGCGTTACAATGGTTACCCCATACTAGATATAGGTTGTCTCAAAAGAATGAGTCAAATAATAATATTTTTGTATCTTTTAAGAAAATTAAGTTTATTTTTTTCAACCCCAGAGTGCACTTCAGAGTCTCGCATCTCAAAGTACAGGACCTCAGCTGCACGTGGATATTCATATTTTAGACGATCACTAATGACGAACAGTGTAAGTACACTTTCACTGATTTGATAACAAAAGAAAAATGATGGAAGTGTATGCAGTACATAAAAATATGAGTATATCTAGTATCATACATTCGAAGACTTTAAGAGATGTTTTTCACTAGTCCAATATAATTTTCAACCTCAGGGCGATATAACAAAGATATTCGGTAATGTTTTCTGACATCACACTCAGGATGAAGGCTGTAACAGTTTCGAAACGTCGGCCTTCGTGGTGTAGTTAGTAAGACCCTTGACTTCCACCCGGGATTACAGGTTCGATTCTCGATGGTACAAAAAAAATCTAGTCTGGCATGACAATACTCGCGCGCTGGTTTGCGAATATATCATAGATAACACTTCATATATGGTAGTATCTCCAACACGTTCAATTATGAACTACGAGTTACGGGCCTCCTCCAATGCTGCTAAACCTTCAGACTCGATTGATAAGGCCAAATACAATGTCCTCACGGTCACTTTTCAATATGTATGCATGGTCAGAGTAGTTTGTATAATAATTCTACTATCCACTAGAGCAAGAGTTCCCAAAGTGGTCGATACAGACCCCCTGGGGTCGATTTGATTTTTCTAGGGGTCGATACTTTCAATAAAATAATTTGGGGGTCGACGACAGCAAAAATAGACCTCCTACTGTTATGTATTTATTACTCCAAAATATCTATGATTCCAATAGGTACCTAATTAAGAATATTTGTACTTATTTTGAATTTACATATTTATTTCATAAATGTCAAAAATAAAAAAAAACTGCCCGTATTTTTTGCTTTAATTTTCGTCAACGCAGATTTCAATATTAAATGTTGCACAAGATAATGCCATAATCCGTAGTCCTTTTATATTTTTCAATCCTTAATTACAAGTGAATAAAAAGAAAACTTTGATATGTAGTGAAATATTAAATATCGAGTACTGTACAAACTTATTAATTTGAGCAAGTAAAGTAAATGTCTAGGGGGTTTTAAAAGTTTTTGGTAAAGGGGTCTGCGGTCGAAAAAGTTTGAGAGCTCTTGCACTAGACCATTGGCAGTGCCAATGGTCTGATGGATAGTAGAATTGTTAAATATTATTAATATCCTAGTTTTAATATAATATATACTATCAGAACTTATTAAATTTAAATTAAATATATTTACATGCTCTTATATACTGCATTTTTATAAATTCAAAAACACGGCGATTTCGAGATGATATTTTACTACGAAACAGAGCTCAAGATCGGGTCATTTATTTATTTAGATACTTGAATGTAAATAAATGGAAAATTTATTACAATACGACAATCTCTTTCAACCAATCACACAAGAGTTATGGAATGATTCGTAGCAATGACTAGGTGACTTGGGTAACAATATGATTTCGGATATGTTGATAGACACCATACAATGAATTAATTAAACGTTGGCTATCATTTGAGACAACTCATCAGCTCCGAAAAGCATTTGGAACAAATGTCGAACTAAGACGAACATTTCATTTCAGAAGAAACAGCGCATTCGAATTAAAACTGTTGTACAAAAAAAATATTGAATTTCCTAATTCCCAAAAATTTTAGGTAGTTTCGAGTAATTTGGGTATACCTATGATATAATTATCGAAAATCGCTCGCATCGACAGACATGGCCACGAGCCACACATTATGCTGGGCACGCGTCCACACGTGAAGGGCCAAGGACAGTAATCCCTCGGAGGTGTGGACGAGGGGTTCCGACTTGGGGTGGCCATTCATTTATAATTTTCCAGTTAACTTCTCGATTAATACGGTACGGGAAATCCGTAAATTGCGGGAAATATCCTAAAGCACAGTTTCTTAAACTAAAAATCGGCGACCACCGTGGATTAGATGATAAGACGCCTGTCTCCCGAATCCCGCTGGAATTCAGATTTTATAAAAAGGATTCCAGTCTGGTTTTCACTTAAGACCTCTGTAACATCTTTCTGGTTGGAAGGGAAATATTGACACATGGCAATAAGCTCGCCAGGTTGTACTATATACAGCGAAAGTGTAATACAATAACACAATCGTGAACCAAATTGGGTGGGTTGATATTTTGAACAGATCGTGAAATATTTTTAAAAATAACAATATTTGAATACTCATAGATTCTGATAAGGGGTGACTAGATGTAAGGTAACCGTGCAAAGATTGGGTTTCTAGAACAAAAATAGCACTGAATGTTATTGTGGGAATACTACCTTGATCAAAAAGTTTTAGGACTTTATTCATAAAATCGAAAATACAAGTTTATTCATCAAAATCGAGTCCCGTTCAAAGTACTCCCCATCGACTGCAACGCACTTACGTCAGCGCTTGATCCAATCCTCGAAACACCGCTCGTACTCAATTTTCGGTATGTCCATCAGAGCCGTCTTCGATTTTTTCATGACATCCTCTCGGGTGCTGTAACGCGTTCCGCGAACCGGTTTTTAAAGTCGGTTGAACAGGAAAAAGTTGCAGGGAGCCAGATCAGGTGAATTCGAAGGCTGCTGGATAGTAATCGTGTTGTTTTTGGTCAAAAACTCATGGAAATAATGCCATTCGCGATTTCAACGCGGTCCTTTTTTTGCATGAAATTGAAGTATTTCGGCACCAGTTTTGCAGCGACACGTCTGAGGCCCAAATCACTAACTAAAATGTCTTGAGCGGATCCATAAGCGATGTTCAAGTCCTCTGCCAGCTCTCTAATGGTCAATTTGCGGTTTTCGGCCAACATTTCTTTGATTTTATCGATGTTTTCATCGGTCTTCGACTGCCACTGCGTTCGGCCTCCTCGACCGACTCACGGCCACTTCTGAAGCGTTCGTGCCACCAAAAAACACTTCTCCAACGTTTGCAAGGTCTGCGGACCGTTAAATCACACAAAATTTAATGCAAACTCGTTGATGCACAGTTGATGCCATTTTCAAACTTGTAAAAAATCGAAAACACGCACAAAGGTAGATGTACTCAGTACAGCGTAACTTTTACAAATGTCAAGCTATGACGCTGAAATTTGGAGGGAAGTGTCTTCTCATTTTTACGGCACGTAACGTCAAATCGTTAATTTAAATTGTATGTTCATTGTGGTTACTTTATTAATTTGTATCTCCGTGTCACATAGCAGTGTGCTATATTTTTTTGTATTTTTTCCATTGACATTTTAATAATATCTGGTACGAGTCGTGGTGCAATTTTGATATCTCCCCATTTCAGTTAATGTTCTGAAATCTGCTTACCACCATTTGCCGAAAAGTGGACAAAAGGAAAAAACCATATTTTTGCTAAATTTCAAATAAAAGTATAACTATGAGTGATTGTTTTAATTTTTTCCCAATATAATACGGGTCAATTTTTTCCTTACTACCCTCGATAGTCGAAAGACTTCAGTTATGTATTATTAAAATATAAAATTTATTTAAATACCATAAATGTTTGTATTATTTTGTTATTTACTTGGATCGCGGCATCAAAACGAATACCCTAATATGGGTACGACTCAAAAAGGTTGAGAAACAATGCCCTAAAGGGAGGGTAGTGATTAATGTACATGTCCCTTAAGGTTTTTCGTAAATAAAAGTAATGCAACATAAAGTCTGTGTTAAAATTTAAAAGGGGAAATATAAATTATTTCACGTTTTGTTTATAAACGCCATTAGAATATTTAACGAGTATTCCTTCTGTATAAATATGCCAGGGGTCAGTTATAATTATTAAAGGCCCTCGTATGTAGAAAAACTCAGGTTTCAATATAATAACGCGTACCGAATTATATTTGCACAGTCGCGCTGCTGTAGTTCATCTGCCATGTTCGCAGAAGGCAGAACGCACGGATTCATGGCTCTGACGAAGCATCGAACGGCGAGTAGCAGAAAGAGAAACATGTGCCAACAACGAGATAATCAGAGGTACTTTCCCCATCAAGCACGGAAGCTGGGTGAAAGATGGTCTATTCTCCAGACTCTTCCAGTTGGACGATTTAATTTTCATTAGATTTTCAATATATACGATCGTATATCACCGTTGGTAATCGATTTTTTTTAACATGTGAATCGAAAAAAAACCACCCAGAATATCCTTTATTTCTATTTTTTATAACTTAGCGATCCTTTTTTCCCACGTCCTACCATTATACTCCTACAATAGTTTAACGATTTGTCATATTTTACTTTTTGTTATTATCGAGTTTATCGCTATGCAGTGATTTCTTCGTTGGATAAAGATAAGCCCGCCAGATGTACCGTGGACACAGAAGAAAGAGTAAATAATTAATTATATTTTACATTTAATGACAATCGAGATAGTACAGAAAAGAGTACAATCATTAATGTGAATGCGATATCTTCAACAATTTATGTCTATCTATCGATACAAAAAGCAATTTCGATGTACTTGTGATGTTTGAATGATTTATTTTCAAAAACGGTTGTCCTCAAGGATGCAATCTTGGACCTAAAATTGTTATTTATTTAGTAAGTAAAATAATGAAAATTGCAAAACATTTAGATGAGCTTTTAGATAACACAAAATAGTTGTTACATAAATTAACTAAAGCTGGCTAAGTGTAAACCTATAGACGAAGGATGGTCAATGACGAAAAAACCTGTAAACCTATAGACCAAGGATGGTCAATGACGAAAATAATTCTTGAGTACAATATAGTATATGTTAACTACTGTCAAATCAGAAATTCGCATATATGTATACACAAAAACAAAATCTCACCTCTTGAAATACAGTATCCTGCTTCTTTGTCGAAAGGTTGAGTGTCCTCTCTTGTGTTTGGCAGAATTTCGCTGTCTTTTTATCGAACTTCTTCTTTCCTTCCTGTAAAGAAAAAAATACAAACTAAGGTTTTCGCTGCTGTTGTCAAATAGTTAACAAGACGTTGCACAGTTTATATTGTGTCGTAGTGGATTGAAAGGATATTTTCAAATCTGAGGTACAGTAGCCTCAAATTGCACTGCAAGAGTGTTCTTAGAATCCATGCAAAGCAAGTCATCGTTGAAACTTCAATAAAACAATGAATTCAGAAGAAAAAAAGTTAGAAGTAAATAACCGCAGCTAAGAGTGTTTTGAATAAGTTGGAAACAGGTAGAAATCGGTCCCGGTAGATAGAAAAACTAATTAGTTAGTATGCTTATAATTAAACAATTTTTGACCGATTAACTTTTCAACAAACTCAAAGACACGAGAGAAAATACACAAAGATGTGCAGTGTTCCTTATCAAAGTATCATGATATATTTTTTTATTTAAAAGAAACAGACGAAGTGACGTGTTTTAAATTAAGATAGTAAAATGACTAGGGTTTGTCATGAAGATCATTATTGATGGTTTTCCCCCCACAGCTGAGGGATTACTCATTTAACAATTCATCTCTGTCGGACAAAATGTCAATCCATTTCTAGATGAGGGGCATCTATCAAAGGAGATTTGCTGGAGAAATCCCCAAGGCAACCCAAAACTAACCTATGACTATGCTAGTAATTAATTTAGGATAGTGGTATAGTGAAAGTTTCACTAGCCACACACTAAGATTACCCTTGATCCATCACCGTTAAAATTATTTTGCATGTTCATTACTCGAAAAAAATTCATTTAATAACAACGCCCTATGGTTCAGTACTTAAAATAACGAGTAAATTGTCATACTTTAATTTATTTTAACTTTTTTCAACACGAATATGCATCAATAAAATACAAAATATCCCGCCATTTCTTGTCGCAGTAGGCAGAGAGGACAGCGCCAGCTTTTCCTGATTTTTAAGATTCATACTCCTACGATTTTTTTTTTACTTTTTACGTTACCTTCTTCAAAACCTCGTTTAATTGATCCAACCATGCTTGGCATTGGCATTTCTCTAGCACGTGTTTCACTTACATTTGCACTTTATATTTGTTTTGTTAGTATTTCTTCATTTATTTGTTGTATATGCCCAAACCATCGCGGAGTGCTCTTCTTCATTTTACTCTACACATCAGACTTAAGTTCACATTCATCCTCAATCACTTCATTCCTATTCTGTCACATATCACCCCGTATATTATTTTCACTCATTTCTACAGTATTTATTCGACTACTTCCAGTCTTTTTCACTGAACATAAGTATCACAATACATATTTTTCTACTGCCGATTAATGACTAATGTAAGTCGAAGTGACGCGTCGGTTGCCGTTTCCAATCTTTCAAAAATTATCAACTAAATCGTAAACAAAGAAATAGAAAAATAATGAAGGTATTAAAACTGTCTCTGAGCATATTTAACTTCCTAATTATTATTTTTTTTTATCTAACAACAAATTAACAAACAAGCTTGTCGAATTGCAAGATTATCTCTCTTCATACTACTCTCGTGTCAATGGCAAGTTTTTCATTTCGATCACTTTCAATTCAATCACTCTGGCAGAAGTATCCTGGATCTGCGCTATACGGAACCGTTTCTCAACTCCTCTAACGCTGGTACAATCACAGGAATCCTTGATTTAACAAACCACTATTCTATCAACTACACGAAATTCACCAATTTGATAGTTGGTCTCAAGAGCAGAATATTGTCATGCCCATGCCTCGCATAGCATACTCCAAGTATGCCACTTAATGCTGCTTCAATACAGCTCTTCAATCGTCTCCGCTCACATCAGTACTTTAGAAATAGAAACAAAATCTGCACAGGATATCGTCATAATTCTTTCGTGCATCCACATTATAAAGGTCTTCAGTTGGTTCACTTTATTGATCTTCAGCGTCCACGTTGTCACACCTATAGGCATACAAATAAATCAAAGAATCTCTCACCTTAACAGCGCCGATATGCTCCTTCCGAAACTTCTCCAGGGGCTGGATGATTTGTTCGTAGGTGCTACCCAACTGTAAAAACGAAAGATATTTTTTTAATAAGTAGAGAATGTAGAAAAAGTTAATTTGGCGGAATGGCACAGAGCCTGGTCACTTATACTTGTCACTTATGTGTTTTTCCTATCCTCTCTCGTAATTTTTCCAATTCCTGTCCACATTACTATACATGTTACTAGTTCTTATTTCTACAACATTCCTGCTTCCACTTATCACCCACAAATGTTCATTTAGCTAGGTCCGAGTACTACACACCAAAATACCTTGTGTTGGTAGCAAGGCTAATGTTATATACAATATGTATACAATTCCTATAACATCTACTGCGGTGCGGAAGGCAATTGGAAACCACTACACTATTTTCCCCAAGAAAATCATATAAATAAAATCATAATCTCAACAATTTGTGGGTCAAGTTCCTCAGTCGCCAGAAAAAGTGGTGGTTGCGGATAATATATTGGGCGCCTCCTAACATCTGCATATGTTTATAAAATATATTTAGTAAAAAAAAAACGCATAAAAGAGTACTTCCCCATATCTACATATGTCTTCCCAAGAAAGAGAAACATAGATAGTGTTCCGCAACGTATACGATATTCTGCATCTATCCACATTAGTACGATGGGAACTCAGTCAAATGCATTCTGCTCATAGCGTCAGGATTGCACACACAGCTGCATTTAAAATTCAGTCTAAGAAAATTTCTTTGGCCATTGTGTAGAACAGGAAGGACATTGTATGTTTTGGCACATTTAAAATAAGTCAGCAAATTAAATCATATTGGAAGAGCCGAATGCTGAAGAAATGCATACACTGAGAACTTGTATAACAATGTATAACAGAATACGGAATAAAGTGATTAACGGTAGGAAACAAAGTCAATGGGGACTAAAACATATATACTCAAACCGGAAAAATATTGAAAGCATCCGAATCAATGCCGTAGAAATGCGTGCACTGATAAAAATGGATGGGGTGACAATGTATGACAGAATACTGAATGAAATAATAAGGGATGAAAGTGAACTTAAGGCTGATGCGTTGAATAAGACGAAGAAGAGCACACTGAGATGGTTTGGGCACGTAGAAAGAATGAAAGAAGAAACACTAACAAAAAATATATATTGTGCAAATGTAGTGAAAGCCGTGAGAGAGATACACCAAGGATGGTTATATTAAGTGAACGATATTTTGAAAAAAGGAACCTATAAAAATCATAGAAAAGGCGAAGGGTGTACGTCGAAATAGGAAAGTCAGGCGTTCTGTCCTCCCTGGCTACCCCAACAGGGAAATTTTGTGACAATATGTATACATATAAAATAAGCGTTCTTTCTATTTGTTGGTTATATTTCCTTGGCTTTTCTTGTATTGTGATAATGTGCGATAGGCGTGATCGAGCATAAAAGACGTCCGTGAAAGTATTGGTTTATTATATGCAAGGTGTTGCACTTCAGTAAGCACACTTCTTAAAGGATCAACCCATAGTTTCGATAGCAAGGGGTATTAACTTCCAAGATTATCAGCAGTTTTAATATTTTAAAACCTTTCGATAGGCAGAGTTTTATATAGCGCTTATTTTGCGTGTTGCGTAGTAAGGCTACAAGAATTGATGACAAGCAGCAAATAAGCTACAGAAATATATAACTACAGATGTAAAATGGTTTGAGAATAAAACCAACCAGGAAATTAATCCGCTAGGAATGGAACCTGAGGTGCTCGATTGCTTAGCGTGAATGCTAACCGTTAGACCACGGCCGCTGGCGATGTACGATGTATATGTATTTAATATTATTAAAAAAATACGCAACAAACAAATACTTCAAAACTCTCTCGAGGAAATTACTGTATTTAATGTCATATTTAATTACCATCAATTTTTAGTATGTTAACATTATGTTTGGTTTTTTATTGTCAACTACCAATCCAATTCACTAATCAAATACGGAATTGACAAAAAAAACGAGTCGCTATAACAGTTTACATATATTATTGCTTCGAAATGTTCCACCATTGCCTCGAAATGTTCCACCAGCGTTTCCTTCGCCGAATTCTTCGGATCCACTGGAGTGATCGTGTCACAAATGTTTCGGTCCTGCAACGCTCCAACTGTAAACCTACAGAGGATATGGTTGTAAGGGCGAAATTGCGGTCGACCGGGCATGTGATACGCATGGGCGATCACAGACTCCCAAAACACGTCTTGTACGGGGAAGTGGTGGGTAAACGAAGAGTTGGTGGGCAGAGGAAGCGCTATAAGGACGGTCTGCGAGAGTCGCTTACTTTGTGCGGGGCGCCGAGGACTTGGAGCAGGTGGCTCGGGACCGTGAGGGGTGGAGAGCCGCATGTTCTCGGGCTGATGGCGTCTCAGCGGCTAGACGTATGAGAAACAGTCTGCGCGCTGCGAACATGCGTCAACATGGTCAGGCGGCTCATCAGGGTCTATATGTCTGTGGCATTTGCACGAGAGAGTGCGCATCCATGATCGGGCTATTCTCTCACAGAAGATCACACGATCGACGTGGGATAACGGTTCAGGACTGACGTTGGAGTGGCGAGGTGATACTCGACTGCGAGGTCCGGCAATGATGTTGTATATTCAAAGCGAAATCGACACTTGAAGCATGTAAGACAAGTCTGACAAAATTGTAGATTAACCGGTCAATATTCAGAAGAACCGAAATCCGTCTGGTGAAATCTCTAGAATTTTCCATTACACTCACTGCATGGAATGGAATCATGGACGATGAAAAAGAAGAAACGAAATATGATAGATGCCTTTGAGATATGTTTTTAGAGGTGAATGATGCATAGACCGCGACGAGTACCAACGTCTCTCGTCATCATCCAAGAATTAGCGATTATCGAAATACTTTCAATAACATGTATGGAAATGATTCTGACATTAATTGAAATATACTTTGGGTATGTTTTCACACAGTAAGAAAGGCCAACAAAAGTCTTTACAAGGTAATTCGAATACGGTTAAGGGAAAAGGTGCAAACAAAAAACGGAATCTTCTTTAAACGCTGAATTCAATATGGCCAAGAACCGGGAAGGATGGAGACAGATGGTACATCAAGTTCCAGACAAAGAAAGGATCACAACGGCCAACATGAGTACGCAATGAAAAAGAAGATTAATTTAAAATGAACTATTTTTTAAACTGAACGCCTTCCTGAAAACAGGTGATAAGAATTGATAACACACAAGTACACATTTTCACAAAAAAGTGATAAGAATTGATAACACACAAGTAAACATTATCACAAACATGTAATAAGAATTGATAACACACCAGTACACAGTTTCCCAGTCGAGGTAGGGAGAGAGCGCCAATTTTTCGTATTGCGAAGCACATTTGCAATGCATACTTGTTTTGTTAGTCTTCCTTCATTCATTCGTTACTCGTGCCCAAATCATCTCAAAGTGCTCATCTTCAGCTTACTCAACACACCAGACTTAGGTTCACATTAATCCCTAATCACTCCGTATTCTGATTTATATCTAGAACCCGTTTTTGAGAACAGTCCCAATCCAGCGTCTTGAATTTAGTTTAAACTATCAGTTCACTGATAATCACCGTAACGTGAAACATATGTTAGTATTGATGATAAGGTGTTATGGGCTCATAATCCTACAAACTAGGCAATAGCAAGTGTCTTGTTGGACATCCTTACATCAAAAGTTTTTGTAGACATCCTCACATCAAATGTGATTCTGGATACGAGTATTCTATATTATGATATAATTTTTCTTAATTTAAATTTTTTTTCACACAATTGAATAAGAATTAGGTGAGATTTCTCAAAAATAAACCAAAACGAATTCAAAATTAAACATTCCATGAAGCATTAAGGAAAAAATAAAGGGGAAAACAATGTAATCGAAATTGAACCAATAAAAAAGCTTCCCTTCAATCCCTGTCATCACTCATAAGTCAGGCAATCAGAGTCAGGTTCTAAAGTCATATTGCACACCTTATCTATGCAACAATAGTGTATTTTTTTATAAGTCACGCTTGCTTCAAGTCCATTAAGATCTGTGGGATCTTACTAAATACAAATGGTGCCATGTAACCAAATTTTCTCTGTGCCAGAGAAGACGTTATAATTTGTTCCTGCATAGTCTCTAGTAACATTATTGTGACCCGATGTATTATTTTAAGTGCACGCATTTCTACAGCATATACTATATTTAGCTTTTTTCAAACTTGTTTGTTCTACATCCCCATTTCACTCCCATGTAAATCGACAATATTTAAATAAAATGTATACTATAAAAAGTACGTAAATAGCACAGAATCCTCTGCAAATACCTTATCAAACTGTGATACGTTCAACAATGAGGGACATTATCGCAAATAAATGGAATTTAGGTACTTAATATGTGCACACATACCTAATGAACCAGTCTAAATATCAAACCGCAGGAATTTCCGCCAGCGCGACGATTATGCTGCCGATAATAGTTTTAACTAGAATAATGTAAATTATTTCATATCTAAAATTAACAAGAACTAAAATATCAAGGCAAAAAAGGTACATTTTCAATAAACAATGACCCATAACCAAGAATATAACATATTAATTGTATATACAATACAATATATATTATATTATAGTATTTGCAATGCAAAATTGGGATATGGACTGATTGGATGGGGTGAAGCGTCCAAAATTATAATCGACAGAATTGAGAGGATAAAGAAACTGATTATCAAGGTTATATTGAAAAAGCCTTTAAGATATCCCCAAATGAGCAACTTTTCCAAGATTTTTTGCGTTTTAAGGATAAGACGAATGTTAAGGGTTTTTCAAATTGAGCGGTTTTTTTTTAATTGTATTTTTTTTATTCTTGAATAAAACACACAATTTGCTTTGATTTCAAAAAACTTTTTATTTGTCACTAAAGTATAATGTATGGCATTCAAACACAAAAAACAATATCCGCCAAATATCCACCTCTTGCAGTTCCACAGATGTCCACTCTTGTCAAAATTTTCGATGACATTTTGGCATATCTCAATAATAACGCGAATAATTTCGTCCTTCACCTCAGGAATTGATTGGGTGTCTTTCTTATAGACCTGGTTTTTCACGTAACCCCAGAGAAAATAGTCCAACAGTATCAGATCACATGATCTTGGTGGCAAATTAACATCACCGTTTCCGGAGATTAAAATACATAAAATAATTCAACAATTTGAACGCGTTGTTGTATTGTATACGACTCAATTTTTATAAATATCATACATTACACTTCTCAAATGTCACAAGATCTAGGCAAGATCGCGACGTCATCTGTGTTTAATCCAAGAATTTAAAAAACCGCTGAATTTGAAAGACCATTTATATAATGAAAATAGTTCTTAAGATTCATAAAGGATCTAGAACTAATAGAATGATTGATCACATTTATTAAACTACGAACAGTAATTGAGGGAATATACTTTTTGTTAAAATGATGAACAATTCTTTTGGCCAAAGGCACCATATATTATTAGCTCATCGAGTTTATAATGCATTCCCAGCAGAAAGTCATGTACGGTTTCAAAGCTCAAATACACACTGAAGCAATGGCTCATTTGTCAGGATATTGCTGAGTCAGATAGAATATTATTGCACATTGGGAAATAGTGGTCAGGATCTTATTGTATATGGATAGTCACGTTTATATATGATACAGAATGCTTGATGTTTACGTATCATATACCAATATTGAATGTGGTTATTTTTTATTAACATACCATATTGCTACTATTGTTTTTTTCTCTTTCGTTTATTTATCTGAAAAATGTAAATCTTTTATATTTTGTTGGTTTTTAATGTTCTTTTCAGCGACGAGCGTATTTAACTGACAGGCGTGATAAGCTGGTTAACTTAAAATAGAAATTCCTAGTTAGTCAGCCAGTAGGTCTATGGCATCTGAGCATAGAAATTAAACATGATGGAAGAAGGGGAATATGTATTTATGTAAGATTATTGAACTGCATGTCTTTAAACTGTTGCATTTTTATAAAGAAAATAAATTAATAAAATAAATGTTCCTTCTTTTTTTTACTTACGGCGTATAGTAAAATATTTATAGCGACAAAGTTTTAACCGTTTTTCTTTCGCGCGTTGCAACATAATTTTTACTTGACCAAAATTTCATATTTTCTAAGATTCAGAGTTAAACATTTGTCAATATACACGGTAATGGGTATAAACCTATTTTATAACAAAAAAGCTAAATTTCATTTAAAAATAGTTTTATTTTTTTAATTAAATATTTTGTTGGGGGTGGTTTTCTGCTTGCCAATTACATAATAATAGATTTGATTAGGTGTCGAACTTTGAAGCGAAATCTCAAACACAAAAATCACAAGGTGGTGTATGATAAATACCAATTATTATGGTTCAAGGTCTAATCAACAACTTTAACTAAAATAAAATCTTGGAAACAATTCATTTATTATGTTCTTGTAGTGTCATAAATCTTTCGAACATGTTGAAGATGTTTCAATGTGTATTTATTTTTTTAATGATGCGTACTTAATTGTGACATCCATGCAAAGTAGTCGAGTTGAGAAATGAAGAAAAATAAAAAAACATTTTTTAAGTATAGCCAAGAATAGGTGTCCGTATAATTTGGCCAGAAAATTATTAACCATAACTGTGTGTATACTAATGTATAAGGTTTATAAAGGGTTAAATAACTTTACGGTAGTCATCTTGATCAAGTAAATGAAAAAGAAGGAAAGATATTTTGTTTCTTGAATTATTGAAAAAACCAAAGAAAATACCAAGCTCACAGAAGGACCAACATCGTCATGGTGGAGATGGTGCGATAAAAATGTCTAAGATATCTCTATATGGTTGAATGACCTATCCATGGCTTTATCCTACCCAGTTTCGTATGGGCATAGTTGACTATAATTCTTAGAAAGTTCAGATTCCAGTATACGTAGAAAGGCTAGTATCGGGGAGCCAGCATTACAAGATTGGTGTAAAATTGAAATATTACTAACAATTCGGGTCCTGAACATAGCCAATTTGCATCTCAAATCCATTCTCTGGCACTACCACCGAGAGGAAGGGAAGATGCAGACTCAGCAGACACACATGACACGCATGGCAACTAATGAAATGTTCACCATCCCTAGAGTTAAAACCTTTTTTGCCCAAAGGCAATATGCTCCCATGACATACAATGGCGTGCCGAATTCAATAAAGGTAAAGGTAGGAAAACCATTTAGACAGTCGATCGGAGCGTGGTTGTTATTGCGACAGGATTTTGAGTACTTGGGCTTTCAGGATGAATGACGTGTGAAAAAGTTTTGTGTGGGCTCTTGAGTGTGGGTTTCTTCTTGTTGTTTTAATTTTTGTTGTTTTGTATTTGTGTTTCTGTATATTTTTGTTTTTATTTTTATTCTTATGATTGTGTGCGGTATATTATGGGATGAACATTTTTGGTCTTTCTGGAGTGATGATGTGTGAAGAGTTTGATTTCGCATGATGTTTCCAGTTGTAATTGAGTGTCACTGTTTGTCAGGTTGATGAGAACGTGCAACGGGGTTTTGTTTTTATGTAATCAAAAATCGGAAAGAAGTATCGGTTTATTCTTTCATGTTAAATATCCTCAGTGAGATACAGGCAAAAGCCTAGTTTACTGGGGATACGAAAAATGAAAGGCAACAAACCTAAATCCATTAAAATTGTATGTCCAAATTAAATAACCTGTTGTTTTTTCGCAAATCATGTATATTTATTGTCATGTGTAATAAATAAATAAAAAATCTTTGTTGCCGAGTCTTGCAGTCGAGAAATCCCTTGCCAATTCAACGTCAATTCAGGAATGAAAAGGGAAGCTGTGGCGTGAAGTTTTATTTGTTTCGTCCTTTCTCTTCTTTTTTTAAAGTGAGTGAGCCGTTGCAAAATAGCAAACTCACCGACCACACAGCTGTGCTGGATCCGATGGCGGACCAAAGTGCACTCGGAACACACGGGCATACTTTTTTTTTTAAGAAAAGATATAACCGAAGTCATAGTATCCTTATGTCTCCCAACACTTCAAGGGGAGTAGTCAAGCGCGGGGTTCGAACCGGCGACCTTCCGCACTGAAGTCCAGTGCGTTACTACGCGGTCATGCACCTCGATAACAATCACACTAGACTGCACCAACAAGAACTGTTCTTAAGTCGCGAATTAACTGATAAGTCCAAATATAAGAGTTACGTACTCGTATATATCTTCTTCTTCCCAGTGTCATGTCAGGTCCCCCCAACGTTAAATATCACCTGAGAGTAGACATCTTTGTCCCCGCCAGCCCGAAAAAGATCCCCGACGCTCCTTATACCAGTCCAATCACGAATATTGCGGAGCCAGGAGATTTGCCTCCTGCTATCGTAATGTATATGGTATATAGGTCATGATAAAACAATATCTTACATTCAACAACTTTTTTTTCACTGGTATGATATATTCGGGTTTAGAACTATTAAAGTAGACAAGGAACTCTTAGTACGTCATTGTGCATGTTGGCAATGTAAGTGCAGACTTGAAGAAATATTGTTACAGGACGAATTATGGAATATTTTCTGTTTTTTAGGACAATATTAGAAATTAAATCCAAAACGCCCGGGCGGAAGTCAAGCGTCTTACCAACTAGGACACGGAGGTCGTCAGACCATAAACCAGGCTAGTTATGTACGTTAATCGAAAATATAAAGAATCATAAATAATCAAAAGGCAAAACCAGGCAAGTGGGAGAGATTACGTCCTACATCGGCACGCGATCTTGTAATACACATTAATATTTCAATAGCGATGACCGCTGAAGACCAAGACGTGTGGAGAGACTTCCTAATAGCTCGACGTGGGTGCGGCGGGCCGTGACGATTACGGCATCGATTAATTAGAACTCTTTTCCGATGCAAGTGCAGTGCAGCACTGCAAGACACGCAACAACAACATGCCAAGGTGGAGGTGAATGTCATGGCTAATACGAGACAGTAGCAACAACCAAGATCCGAAAAATAATGTGGAAATTGATGCGTTTCACGTTCATCTTCAGACAATGTCGGTCCAAAACATTACATTATCCTCTCCCACAGTCTTCTACCTCGTTCTATCAACCAGGTACCAGGAACAGGATAGTCTGTTTCATGAGACTATCCTGTTTCTGGTACCTTTCTATATCGTGTCTACTTTGCTTGAAGTTTAAGGTATTTTTTGCTCCTTCCCTTCTGCTCAACGTAACCATATTGCACGACTATTATGTTTGGAGAAACTGGTAATGACTGGAAGCGTTGAGAGGCTGCGAGCAAAAGTATGGTATTCAGCAAGGTGGGTAGACCAAATCAAGGAGATAATTAACTCCTCGTTGAATACAACACTTATCATGGTTCAGGATTGACATGGATAACGGAGAACGGGATGAATAACGACTAACAGAACAAATATACAGTGCAAATGTGAATGACATGCGTGATAGAGGAAGATTAAGGAAAATAAAAAAAATTGTATGAGTTGGAAAAATAAATGGATACAGTAGATGCGAAATATGTGTGTCGAGATAAGAAAGTTTAAGGCTTTGTCCTCTCTGCCTACCACGACAGGGAAACAGCGTGATGCATGTATGTAAGAGAAAATGTAAAAAAATATAAAATCTTAAAAAAATAAAAACCATGTTGTCATATTAGTAGGTCACCCTGACTGCGAGGAAATTTAATTATACATCTATAATTCCATTACGGCATTTCCCTGTCCGAGTAGGCGAAAAGACAGAGCGTCAGATTTTTTTATTTAGACACATACATATTTCGCTTCTTCTACATCAAACAACCATTTCACACAGCTTCTACTATATCTCTTACATCTTATTTTTGTTATTTCAAAATTTCAATCACTTGATCGAACCATACTTTCCTCGATCTTCCTCTAACACGCCTACCACTAACATTTGCACTACATATACGTTTTGTTAGTCTTTTCTCACTCATTCGTTCCACATGCTCAAATCATCTCATCTTAACACACCTTAACGTCTTCATCTTCATCTTAACACACCAACCTTCATCTTAGCACATCAACCTTAAGTTCATATTCATTACTAATCACATCATTCCGTATTTTATCATACATTATGCACTCCATGTATTATTCTCAGTACACGAATTTCTTTAACATTTATTCGGATCCTCTGTTTTTTTTTCACATTGAAATTTACATATCAAATGTAAAAACATTTATTCCATAATTCTACTTAAAATAAACATATCTCTCTAACAAACATCCTTTATCCCATAATTCTTTAGTCAATCAAACATTGTAATACCAGATACTCGTAGTACTATATATTACACCGAATATTACAATATACTAAATACCAGATTTGTACTTAAAAACCATTATTAGAAAGATTTCCTTGACCTCACCAGCACTCAGCATCCTCTAAGTAGGATCTTTCTAATAATCTGGTTATTTATGGGGATGCGCCGTGAAGAAACGAGTTTCAATATTATACAAGACTACAAAACACTTGTGCCAGCATACCAGAAACAAGCGGTCTCTTCTATTGCACGATTACAACGTATGACGACTATCTTGTCGTGAATATTAATTATTACAGTTTTATCACTAACGCACAATCGATGCATTTCAAAAGTTGCAAATTGACTACTCATAATGGTATCAACGTTTGTATATGCCAGCGAAACTTGGGCGTGGCAAAAAAGTGATGAAAGATAGTTAAATGCGATGTAAATTAAAAGTTTTACGTATAAAGTATAAAAAAAACAATGCAATGTATTATACAACCTGGCGAGTTAATTGTCACTTGACAATTTCTTTAACGAACCAAAAATATATCAAAAAGATCTTAAGTAAAAATTAGACTAAAAGCCTTTTTAAATAAATGCGCACAAGCGGAAATCTATCTCATAAACCTTTGATTGAAATACAGTCGTCTTACCAATTAAGCCACAAAGGTACAATGTATGACAGAATAAGGTTTGATGACATTAGAAAAGAATACTGATAAAAAAAATGCTGGGCTTAATGTGTAGAAAGAAGCATTGAAAAGGTCCGGCCACATAGGAAAAATAAATAATGAAAAATTTACAAAAATAATCTATAAGAATAGTAAAAAAGGTACGAGAAATTAGTGAGGACTTAGAAAAACGTGACATGACAAAAATAATCAAATAATGAAAGAGGGAAAAGTTAAAGCATAGTATGTCCAGCTGTACCAATCGTCTAGTTGCTGGGCCTCGAAGTCGAGGATCCCCTCACCATTCCGACATCAATTCAGTTGGAGAAGTTTATTTTGTTTCTTTTTCTTTTATAAAAGTGCGCCGTTGCGCACCAGTAAACTCACCGGCCACAACGCTATACTGGATCCGATAGCACACCAAATTGAGACGATCGGAGCACACCGGCATGTTTTTTTCTCTATCTTGTTTGAAAGAATAGATATGTCCGAAGACATAGACATCCACGAATACTAGACAGAAAAAATGCCTGTGGCATTCGAGGAAAGTAGCACAGTGCGGGGTTCGAACCGGGAATCTTTCGCGCGGAAGTCCGGTGCGTTACCACACGACCATGCACCTCGATAATAATGAAGATAAGATATAATGGAGATACCTGGAGAATAAGATATAATGATGAGCTGTATAACATCTATAAAGCTCCCAGGCTCTCTGTACATGCTCGACTGAGCAGACTGAGATGGGCTGGGCGTGTGCAGAGAATGCTGTCATCACGGGTACCTAAGAGGATCCTTGAGGGACATCCGGGCGGAAGAAGAAAGGTCGGTAGACCTAGGCTGCGATGAGAGGATGAGGTGAAAAAGGACACGGCCCAACTACTACAAGGGACAGATTGGAAGGCCGCGGCGGGAGACAGGAGGAGTTGGAGGCGAGGATTGATGGAGGCCAAGGCCCAGCATGAGCTGTAGAACCATCGAAGAATAATGAGGATACAGCGTGATGGCGATGCTCAAATTATGGCTATACTTGACAATTTATACGAAAAAGATTTATAAAGCTTCCATGATCGACCTTTGTATTGTGAATCCAAAAACCTGTGGATGTGCATGGGCATTTGAACAAAGCCGTCATGATAAATGAGGAAACTGATTGAATCGGACCGAAGCCCACCGCAATGGGTTTGTTGCATGCCGATATAATGCGAAACAATCGGATCGGTCTGATTGCCTGCACGGGCAGTGCCATTGGAGGCACGACAAGTGCTCATCAAGGGGGACAGCAGTGCACCCACGGGTAGACCTTCCACAATCGCGGTGCTTCTATTTCTGTAGCGAATAGTTAAAACTTAATGTAATATATATATAAATCTAAATGATAGAAAAACATACCATGGTCAGATTAATAAAAAAAATCTGAAAGAGGGAATAGAGAAATGTCTTTATAATAGCACATTACGTGTGACGAAATGTATATACGTGGCAGAAGGGAAATATGTGTACCAGGATGGAATAAAATGAAGGTCTGTTTTTATTGACTACAGGCGGCCCTCGACTTTCGCACATTCTACTTTCGCACAATTCGCTATTTTGCACATTTTTTTAAAATTCAAATTTATAAAGATTTTGTCGATAATGCAAAAATTGTTCGCTTCCATGCAGTCGCTCCCACTTTTTTGGAAGAACTATAATATATGGAACGCAATAAACAATATTGGAGACTCGTGTGCTGAAATAAAAGAGTCAACAATGAAAGGTTCCTGGAAACAATTATGCCCACAAATGATGAGTGATTTTATAAATTCTGAGGAAACTCCGGAAATTATCCGTGGTAATGAAATGTTAGTGAAGAGTGTGAGGATGTGAAGGTAGCGGCTGTGGCCTTATAAATTTTAGCTTCCCCACATT
Organism: Odontocerum albicorne; assembly: GCA_949825065.1. Taxonomy (NCBI): domain Eukaryota; kingdom Metazoa; phylum Arthropoda; class Insecta; order Trichoptera; family Odontoceridae; genus Odontocerum; species Odontocerum albicorne. Next base: position 23,675,595 of record OX463857.1, read on the forward strand.
TGCACATGTGTAAAGACATATTTAGTGTGGAAACCTCACAAAACTCACCAAAAGGACGGCGACCTACAGAGTATCTCTGCAGGTCTTCCATTGTGTGATATTAACACATTCCGCATTTTGTGAACTGTGGTGTTTAGTTGAATCATAATTAATATTTTTTTTAAATCAACTCAAAACATAACAATAACGATCTTTTGATAAACGTAATCAACAAAAGTTCTGGAACACATTTCAGTGGCTTAAAATTAGACAGTGATGAAACCGTAATATTCAGACGACATTTCAGGCGATAAGACTCCGTTGCATACCAACACACCACAACATATTTTACACATCTTCATTTGCGGTTTACTCGGCGCCACTGTGGAACTAACTTCGCATCGGGATGTATTTGAAATTGAGGATGGTCAAGTAATACAGAAAAAAATATTTGCAAACACAAGCACAAGACGACTTCCGTGGCCTAGCTGGTAAGACATGTCTTCGAACCTGGGGGTTGTAGGGTCCGATTCTTGATGGTACCTAGGTTATTGAAAAGGGTTCAAGTCTAATTTTCATTAAAGGCTTGTTTAACACCTTAATTGGTTGGTTGGAAGAGATGACAACATGATAATAAATCCACCAGGTTTTAATGTACACAGTGAAAGTGTAATACAATACAATACACATACCTCCAATAATATTAGTTATATCAGTGAATAACAAAAACGTGAACACTGTGTGCTAGATATGAGATTGAGTAAAAAAGGTCAAAACATTTGAACCATCTCTGATCTGATGACGCTGCTCCAGATTTAGCAGTTAGCAGCAGTGCCAGAAATCAGTTATAGCACGAGACGCGGAGCCCGGAGGCGCTAAGCTGCAGGAAAAAAATAATTGAAAATGATGATGGCCAATTATTGGCACGAAACGAGAGTAAGAGGAAACAAAAAAGGCTAGCTAAACAAATGGATAGCAAATAGTCATTTTTTTATAAAGTTTTGTCTGTTGTAACCGAATGCTAGTCTGGCACAGTTTAGAGGAACGTCAAATTGTGATGTTGGCCCTGTTTCCTGTCGCAAAATTCCATTCGATTATTTTTCTCTATTTATAAAATATTTTACATATTCTTAAAATATTTAACTTATAAAGGAAATAGTTAAAATTAAATGAGTATTGAGATAGTTCGGCCACGTAGAAAAAAATAATAATGAAAGATTAACCAAGTTGATCTATACGAGTAATATACAATAGAATGTACGAAAAGTTTGAGAAGATCAAGAAAGAAAAACGTGGCACGATCAAATGAATAAAATTCTGAAAGGAGAGTGAAAACTTTTATAAGAGCACATTATGCTTGACGAGGTGTATGGATGAGGCGGAAGGGAAAGATGTATACCGCGATATAATGAAGAGGAGTTCTCTCTATAATAAGACGCGGACTCTCCTCAAGGGCTCTCTTACTAATTATCTATTCTCACTAATTATAAACTGCTTTATCATTAAAATATTTATATTTTTCTGTTCAATAGTAAAGTCATTATTTTCTTACTACATACATTATTTGCCACTGCTATTTTATGTCTAAAAATCATATCAAGACGTGACAGCTGTCAAATGATATTTGAAAAACAAAAACGTTGTAATTATTGTATTGTATTACACTTTCGTTGTATACAGTAAAACCTGACGGGCTTATTGTCATGTGGCAATATCTTTCAACCAACCAGAAAGACGTTAAAGATACCTTAAGTGAAGATCAGATTGGAATCTTTAAAAAAAGTCTGGGTTCCAACGGGAATCGAGCCTCTCCCGACCCGAGGGTTGCAACCCTGGGGTCGGGATAGGAGCGTCTTATCAACAAGACCACGGAAATCGTAACTAATATATGACGTTAACCTTTCCCTTCCTGTGCTAAAATATCCGCCAGTTCGGGTGATGTGTATTCAATACACATCAATACAGATGTAAAAATGAGCGATTTAAAATCGGAAAAATAAGAATATTCATAGCAAATCGCTTAAATTAATTAAATTTGAAGTCAAAAGTGATAATAATTGAAATTTAATTGCTGAAAACATGAAAAAAAACATCGGACGACGTTCACAAAACGGGATCGAACGAAAGTCCGCTGGCTACTAAGCGATAGAAGCGAACGAACTGAGATTATATTGTATTTCTTGCGTTTCCATATACCGAAGTATGGTGAGAGTGAGACGTGAATAGCGTCGCTTCCTCACCCATAACGGTTTTTTTAGAATGAATATACCTACGTCACACACTGGCACACGTTTGATTGTATTGGTGAATTTATTCCAAATTTTCACAAAATATCTCTGATGTGGCCGATCAGTGCTAAATATTATTAATATTATGATATTTTTTCATTTAATGCGTAAATGTATTACGGAGGAATACCTAAAATCTGAACCCAGTATTTATTATATTTATAGAGATATTAAAGTTTTTAGAAGCAATGTGTACTAGTTACGCATCACAGGACAGGAAGGGTTAACTAAATAATAACTATTAAACCGCAACTATGACAACACCTTAACGTTACATATGGACGTACGTAAAACCGATTTTATATTGTTTGTTGAAAAATAATCGCTTGAGAAAACGTATAAATATTAGAAAATAATTCGTGGTGATGGTCCACAAGAACAGAGACCTCAGACCTTCGATAGATACCAGGAACAGTGATGAAAAGCGGTCTGACGACTAGGCATTACCTTAGAAAACGGTCGTGACGCTTTAAAATAAAGATGAAGTAATCAGCAAGCAGGAAAAGTGCTGAAGGAGTCGCGTAATGTGTTGACTCTCAAATATTTGCAGAGCAGTGACCTCAAGAGAATATTTCGAGTATTAAGCAATACACACTAAATTATTATCATTTTTATACAATCAATTTACGAGGCAAACAAATATGCCGATACAGTAAGAATAATTTTATTATGATAATTTTTCAATGATTCCGTACTAAATTATTTAAGTTATATAAAAGAAAATTAAGTAATGCTTTTCTTTCAATTTCAAAAAAGAATATATTATACAACACAATGTACAGTGGTACCCCGGGTTACGAACTTAATTCGTTCTTTGATTCCGTTCGCGAGCCGAAATGTTCGCAAACCGAAATTCATTTTCTTGGTAGCCATAATGAGGGTTAATTTAATGCAAAATATATTTTATATATACTGTATATTATATATATAAAAAGCAAAAAAAATGTATCAAGTACAACGAACGCAACGACAAACAATGTTCACAACGCGCGCACCTGAGAACAACTAATGCGTAATTGCGTAATGCGCCGTTACAACTAATTCGTGAGCCGAGGCATTGTACGCAGGTCAAAATTTGTTCGGAAATTGTGTTCGTAAGCCGATTTGTTCGTGACTAGAGGCGTTCGTGACCCGAGGTTTGACTGTATGCACAAGAGATTCTTTCCAAATTTAATGGATTATTGTATAAGATGCATGGACAAGATAAGCTCTAAATTGTATTATTATTATTTAACACTTCATCATTGCAAATACGATCTGGCGGGCGTATTGCAATATCTTCCAGCCAACCAGATAAAAGTAAAGAAAGCAAGTTACATGGTCGCAAATAATATTCAAAAGATTATGAAATTTATGAACATATACATATTAAAGTAAAAGTGAGATATCATCAATCATAAGAAAAGGAAAGAATGGCGGAGAGTAAAGAAAAATCAGGAATGAAACACGTTATATTACTGACTAGAAATTGAGACTTTTTCAGTCGCTTTTTAAAGCATGCCAATGACGGAGCGAGTCTAACATTGGTCTGTAACTGGTTTTAGAGTCTTACTGTATGTATCTGGTTTTAGAGATTCACGACAGTAAAGGACGACGTAAAAAGAGAAGAACGGTGAACAGGAATGGCCAATAAACAATCTCCGTTAGAGCGTAGCGTAAGTCCATGATCGGTAAGGCGCTGATTTTTTTCAGCGAGATAAGAAGGGGGAGAAGAAGAAGGGGGACAAGAAGGTGGGACAGTTAAGGATATCATACAATAGATATGGCATGTGAATTTGGCGTCTATTTCTCACGTTTAATTGATTTCATTCAACATGTATATAATTTCATTCAATATGTGTATAAAAGATACTCTCCCTTAATTTTATTAATGATAGAACATATACCTTGATCAAAAAGTTTTAGGACTTTATTCATAAAATCTAAAATACAAGGTTATTCATCAAAATCGACATGGCCCCCTTCAATGTACTCCCCATCGACTGCAACGCACTTACGCTTGATCCAATCCTCGAAACACCGCTGGTACTCAATTTTCGGTATGTCCATCAGAGCCGATTTTTTCATGACATCCTCTCGGGTGCTGTAACGCGTTCCGCGAAGCGGTTTTTTAAGTCGGTTGAACAGGAAAAAGTCGCAGGGAGCCAGATCAGGTGAATTCGAAGGCTGCTGGATAGTAATCGTGTTGTTTTTGGTCAAAAACTCATGAAAATCATGTCTTTCGCGATTTCAACGCGGTCTTTTTTTGCTTGAAATTGAGGTCTTTCGGCACCAGTTTTGCAGCGACACGTCTGAGGCCCAAATCACTAACCAAAATATCTTGAGCGGATCCATAAGCGATGTTCAAGTCCTCTGCCAGCTCTCTGATGGTCAATTTGCGGTTTTCGGCAAACATTTCTTTGATTTTATCGATGTTTTCATCGGTTTTCGACTGCCACTGCGTTCGTCATCCTCGACCGATTCACGACCACTTCTGAAGCGTTCGTGCCACCGAAAAACACGTCTCCAACGTTTACAAGGTCTGCGGACCGTTAAATCCGTTTTTCACACAAAATTTAATGCAAACTCGTTGATGCACAGTTTATGCCATTTTCACACTTCTAAAAAATCGAAAACACGCACAAAGGTAGATGTACTCAGTACAGCGTAACTTTTACAAATGTCAAGCTATGACGCTGAAATTTGGAGGGAAGTGTCAATAGTAGTAACCTAACAAAAAAAAAAGAATTCCAATCGGGTGACTGACAGCGCCACACGGTGGCCGGTCCTAAAACTTTTTGATCAAGGTAGGAAGATACTCTTTCGAAATTTCATTGAACATGTAGGTACAAAATACTCTCTCTTATAAACTCCCTAAATATCATTAAACATGTATGTATAACATACTGTCTCTAAATTTCATGAATTATTGAACATGTATAATATACTCGCTCTAAATTTGATTAAACATTAAACACGTATGCATAATATACTCTTTCTAAATTTAATCAATGATTAAACATGTAACATACTCGTATATATAAGACACTGCATCAAAATCAATTGACAGTTTATGAAAAAGCGTCAAAACTTTGCACTCACGTCAATTCAGAGTGCATGAAAAAGTTACGGAACTATACACTCTTGTTCATTTCTCAATTTTAAAAAAAAGTTTTAAAAACAATTTTTCCACTCGTTTCATTTGAAATTTATTGAAAAAATGTCGATATTTTGTATTTATTCGAATTAAAAGTTTATGAAAAAGTCACGAAACTTTCCAACTGTCAATTGACATAAAGTAAAATCGTTACGAAACTTTGCACCTGTGTCAATTGACAGTTGATGAAAAAATTAAGAAACTTTTTGAAAATGTCGGAACAGTATACTAACTCGTGTTTTTTTATTATAACTGCTTTGTTATTTAATTTATATACATATGTACTTAAATCTTCTTTTATTGATTACGTATTTTTTATATGGCTTGTATTGCATAGCACGCCCTTGTACATTTCCTGCAATAAATCAATAAAATTTATACTCATGTTTACCGAAGTTTTAAAAAAAGTTACGATTTTGTTTACTCCCGAGATTGGAAAAAGTTACGATGAATTAATTTCAATTGAGAGTTAGTGATAAAAAAAAATACGAACATTGACCAATTTTTGAATTATGAAAATGTATTTTTTTTCATCACTAAGATCAACCCATCAGCGCTTCCTAACTAGCTCAACCTACTATAGAAGAAACACAATAACATGTGACTTTCCAAGTTTTCAATTCAATTCAGTTCGATCCCACCTCCACACACGCTGTTATGGGGGACAAAGTCTATTCTATAAACCATTCATCGCGTCTACACTAGAAGATCAGATCGAAATCTTCTTTATTTTTGATGAGCGCGACGTCACATAGTGACGAACTGCCCAAAGGGACTCATTCTCCGGTTGTACACCTTGAGTGCGAAAATAATAGTGGTAACGACGGAATTATGGTTCGACATCACGGGAGAAGGAAAATGACTCGCAGCGCAAATTTTTTTCTTCTTATGAAGTGGCTTAAAGCCTGAAGTTCAAACAGCCCTTGCCAGTACTTTCACAGAAAATTTCAAATGCAAAAAAATTATCCTTTGTCACCCCTAGATCGGAGTAGCCAATCGGTCCGAAGATAAACCGATGTAAGGCTCAGTGGAGTTCCCTTCGGAAATTGCTGACTCGATTTCCATCGCAGTACCACAAAATGTGCTCTGCGAATTGATCCAGATAGCCATAAAAATAGCGACAGGGCGAAGGGACAAGATAGAAACTAAAAAGTTTGCCATTAAATCTCCCATAGAGAAATTGGGTAGTCCAATAGTTTGACTTTCCAAGTTTACTGAACACATAGCCAATTTGGATAGCTCAGTACGGAAAGGATCTCGCTACCTGAAACGTTTTATTGAAATATGTCAGTTCGCCAGCTCTACTGGAAATCTAAAGAATCAAAGTTTTCGCAGCGATCGAGACGAGATTCGGAGATATCCTCCCATTTAAAACAATCCTGGAAATATTAAGGAACGTGATTGTTGATCGCCTTAAACACCATAACCCCAACCTTACGTATTACCCTCTTCTCTACCTTCAAGCATCCAAGTGTATCTATCAATTTACCATAAATTGACCAAAGCCCATACATTGAATGTGCTATTCATAATATATATTATATTTCAAGAGCTAGTAATCGTTTCGAACAAACGTTTAAGAATCTCTTCCTCGATGCATTTCGACTTCTAGTTCAGCAACCTCACGATTTTATAAAATAATATATCCTAAAAACATATACAGTGTATGAATAATCCGACTCAGTCACGCAATGGACAGGATTCCAAGAACCGCGGACAAAAATGCCAAAGGCGATATGAGAGTGCCAACCGAAAGGCATGGAAACATGCACACTTGAGGAATTCTAAACGTGCATTGTCAAACATAAAATATAATATTATTAAACGAACACGTGTCTCACGTGCACATATCTATTAGACTCGATTACTTTATATAATTGTATATGTCAACGTTGACGTATGAAAGTGAAGCTTTGAACTTGGAACAACAGAGATACAAATAAGATCAATGTATGTGGAAATGCGCGCACTAAGAAAATAATGTGAAATGACGACATATAAAAGAAGACGAAAAAATGATATAAGAAATTAAGGCATGGATCAAAATGATGTTTAAGTAAGACGAAATAAGGATTTTCAAGGTGGTTTGGACATGTCAAGAGAATGAATAAGGAAAAAATTACTAGGTGAGTATACAAGTTCAAAGTGCAAGGTACGTGTGGAAGATGTAAACTGAGGAAAGCCGGATCAATTGGATTTAATAACAGCAGATTGTGCATTATGAGATGTATGAAATGTAGAGGAAGAGAAAGTTGTGTGGTTGGATAGAAAATTATTTTATCTTTGCCTACCTCTCAAGAGACACAGCGTGATTTATGTATATTTTATCTGAGGCACCACTAAAACATAACATACGTGTACTCGAACCGGGCGGTATCAAAATCTGTTAAGATGATAGTCCATAATAGTATTTGGTGACAGCTTTGATATATGGGAGTGAAACATGGACGTGGAAAAAGACTGAGAGGAGCAGAATAAATTATATACAAATGTGTGCATTGAGAAGAAAATATGAAATGACGATGTATGACAGAATACGGAAAGAAGTGATAATGGATGAATGTGATCTTAAGGCTGATGTGTGAAGTAAGATGAAGAAGAGTACATTAAGATAGTTTGGGAATGTGGAACGAATGAATGAAGAAAGACTAATAAAACAGATATATAGTGAGCATGTGAGGAGAATGCGTGTAAGGAAGACCAAGAAAAGTATAGTTGAATTAAGTGAATAATATTCTGAAAGAAGGAAACATAGGTGTATGGATGTAGAAGAGGTTAAGGGTGTGATATAGGAAAGTATGGGGTTTTGTCCTCTCTGCCTACCCCGACAGGGAAACGGTAAGTGTGTTTGTATGTAGTGATGGTAAGCGTGTTTGTATGTAGTTGTCCTAAGTATTTAGTTATTACGAGTAGATAAATAAAACATTCATTTGTCTCGCGGTCTACGTGACGTTAAGAATCTGTCGCTAACAGCAGATTTCTAATTCTACATATTCCTAAATGATCATTATAAATTCTTCTTGATCATACAATCTGATAAAGATCAAGGCCTATTTTAATGAGCATTGTTAGGCAGATGGTCGACGTAAGTTATAGCTACGATTAAGCACTGGAAGAAAGTGAAGAAGACATTGGTAAATACCACTTAAAAGGCTGTTGGAACAAGCATTACAAAATGTTGTTGGCGGTTTAAATGAGTAATCATTTCGGACTAATACAAGAAATAAAGTTTCAACCCACGGAAAAGAATATTCAAATTTATTTCAAATATAACTAAATAATTATGATAAATAGATAGCTTGTGTAATAATATCGCAATATGATTAAAATTTGGAGTGCCACTAAATCCAAAATCCGTCTTCCAAAGAGTCAAAATAACATAACTCATACTACAAAGATTTATTTGGCATTTCATTAAAAATTAATTTTAACGAAATGCCAAACGTATCGAAGTTGCCAAAAGTATATATATATATATATATAAGTCACAATGATCCTGTCGTGTAGCTCATGTCTGAGCATCGTGACTCCCATAATAGCCTCTGACGTCTCCTCTCCATCCATCTCTGCACTCCACGGCTCGAAGTGTAGTCCGTATCTCACTTGGTCTTCGGGTTTCTCCCTCTTTTATGTATGTACCATATGTCATAACCTTATAAACTTATATCAATCATTTAACCCTTCCCTTACGGTGATAAAAATAATACGCGTGCTCCGGTGTTGGGTAGTGAGTACGCGATCAAAAATTAGCGATTTTAAATCGGAAAAATAAGAACATTCATAGATAATCCCCTTAATTAATTATAATTGAAGGTAAAAATTATAATAATTGAGATTTATTTGCTGAAAACATTAAAAAACCATCTGAAAACATTAAAAAACGCTCACGGAACGGGCGTACGTCTAACCTATTTGCAAGCCTAGAAGCTACTAGTGGCGCGGAACGTCAGTCGCATACCCCGGCGCTTACGCTTATGCTTGCGACGTTGAGACAATTCAGCTCCTCGCAATACAGTCTAGTATGCAAGAGTGAGATGCGAATATAGTGTCGCGCTTCCCGCATACTATTCACCTATCGCCAAGACGAGGCACTCGCAGCGTTTAAATGCGAATTTGTTTTCGATCTTTACAAAACACCTCGATGTAGTCGATAAATTCTGATTATTATTAATATTATTTTTTAAATCAATGCGTAAATATATTACGGAGGAATGCCTAAAATCTTAACCTTGTATTTATTATATTTATAGAGATATTGATGGTTATTAGAAGCAACGTGTAGAAGATACCCAACACAGGGAAGGAAAGGTTAAAGTCTAAAAACTTAAAATTAAACATTATTTTGTAATTTCTTTTATCAAACACTGTTTATTACACTTTATGTAACGGTATAACCCTAACGGTTTCAAGGTATTCACATCATCATCAGGGAGCACAAACAAGAATATTATTATTTTACTTCAACAATACTTAAGTCTACTCTTAATATGTAAAGCACGAAGACCCGAATTCATAGTCCAATCTAAACACTAAATACTTAGTTCTAACCTTAAAATATCCTTATCCTCGAACGAATTATTTTCTTCTAGTTATACCTTATTGATAGAGATTAGACATTTGTTTGAATTTTTTTCTTAAATTTAAACGAAGGTATATTAATATTTTATATATTATTCATAGTTAAGATATTAACACTGTTGAGGTTACAAAACATTGTAATTCATTAAGTATAACTCTTCCCGTACAAGGTTTTCGCCTCATCATCAGGAGCGCACAAACAAGACTCTCAAACAAGTCTTGTTTGTGCTCCCTGATGATGAGGTTAAAACTTTGAAATCGTTAGGGTTTATACCGTTATATAAAGTGGAATAAACAGTGTTTGGCTAAACAAAATATAAATATGTTTTTGTAAAACCTGCCATGGATTGAACAGTTTAATCAGTTTAATGTATCCAAGATGAGCTGGTTCGTTGGAAGAAATTTCTCTACAGCAATACGCCCGCCAGATGTACCATGTTTAACCGTTTACTTAAAATAAATAAAATTTCGTGATTTGTATTGAGAGTTGTTTGAAACATTTCGAGGTAATGAAACCTCGTTACTCTCTCATTTAAAGAAGCTACGACAAATTTGAAGGAAATATGTTACAACTTTAAATACTAATTTCTTTAGTTAGCAAAATAGTTTCAATTTAATGTTAAGATTAGACTATTCGGGCCATAGAAAACGAAAAGTTCAAATACTCTCGGATTATTTAATATCTTTCGGCATTTCAATAAAAAAAATAAAGATTTGTAGTATAAGTTATATTGACATTTTTGTTTTTGAAAGGCGAAGGTCATCACGACTTATAAGAAAACGGTGGGAGGAAAGAGTAAAAAAACACAATAAAATATAGATTTTAGACTAAAAGTTAGTATCGCTAAGCCTATATGTACGAGTATGATAACATATATGTTATTTGTGCCCGCTAATATCGAGATGTGAATTTTGATTCTGTTGTCTGACATGTCTGACAGTTATGCTAACTTTTTAGGAGACAGCGAAATGATACGATAGGCTATCCTTCGTTATCAAGCATAATTGTTAGCAATCTTGTGGATGGAAGACGCCTGTTCGTGTAGTGGTTGATAGTGTACAAGCTGTTGCACTTCAGCAAGCACACATCATTGATGGATCACACCCGAAGTTCCGAAGGAATGGAGATCATTTTCTAAGAAGATCAGCAGGTTTTATCTGTTACAGCCTTTCATTAGGCAGAGTTTTATATAACGCTATTTTTGTATTGTTTTTAAGAGGGATATAAGAAGAAGGCCGAAAAAACAAGTAAATTTCAAATGGACCCTTAAATTATATTAATTTTTGTAGCCTGTCATTTGTCGTGATCCCAGTCAGTATCCTACTGAGGATATTAAATTAATATTTATAATTTCCATTCAAAATTTATTTTATCATAGTGACAAACAAAAAATATCCTAACATACTCATACATACATCACATTGTTTCCCTATTCAGATAGGTCAGAGATGACAGAATTTTCTATCATCACCTACATATATCTATCGCTTTCTCATCATTGCTATATATATATATATATCATCTCAAATATACATCTTCTTCGATGTTCTGACTCCTTAATATGTTTTATCATTTTTTTTTACTTCACACGAATTTATCCTGTTACGCAAAGAGGATCTGCTTCTATTTAGCGTATTCGTAAGGAAGAATATCAGCCAGGATTCTTCTCATACTGCTAGGCGGTGCCGAGAATATATCCACAGTGTCGTTCAGTTGGTTTAATATATCTAAATCACGCGTTACTGAATATTCAGCTATTATATTCGTTTTGTAAGTTGGTATGTAGAACAGAGAGTTATTCTTTGCAAGGCTATATTTATTCGAGACATATGAACTTACTTTCCTTTTCCGTTTTCATCCCTCACGTTCACGCTGTATATTTGTTTTGTCAGCTTTTCAACCTTTTGGTATTTGGACTAAGTAAGGAAGATAACAATTTACATCGTTTTAATAGATAAAAAAAACGACAAAAAACTCTATTTTAGGGATACAGAGAATCAATTCACTACGCAAGGCTCGTGATCAAGTGGTCTTATTTCTGATTCACAAATTTCATATCTTCTTCTTCTTCATCTTATTTTAGGCCTGTTGGCCTGTTATGGTCCTGCATCATTGTTTGCCTCTTGCGACGTCGACTGCCAGCTGTCTTTCCATCTTTTGGGAGATCGTCCTGGAGGTCTGATTGCTTGGGGGATACTGTCCCTGGCCATTATTACGGCTCTTGGTTCCGCCATTCTGGATACGTGTTCGTTCCAGAACCTTATTCTCTGTCGTGCCCATCTGACAATATCTTCAACATCACACCGGATTTCTATGTTTCGTACTCTATCAAGAAGGGTTTTGCCAGCGATACTCCTGAGTACCTTCATTTCGCTGGTTCGAAGGAGGTTTTTGGTTCTGACAGTGTCGGCTCTGGACTCTATGCTGTATGTCATTATGGGACGGACACAGGTATCGTATATCATCACCTTGCTTTGGATGTTCATCCAAAGCAAGGTGAGGACAAAATTTCATATATTGATCCTAAATACTAAAACACTTAGCTAAACATTCACACTCTGCACTCACGTTCTTAAACATTTCATATATTGATCCTAAATACTAAAACACTTAGCTAAACATTCACACTCTGCACTCACGTTCTTAAACATTTCATATATTGATCCTTAATACTAAAACACTTAGCTAAACATTCACACTCTGCACTCACGCTCTTAAACATTTCATATATTGATCCTAAATACTAAAACACTTAGCTAAACATTCACACTCTGCACTCACGTTCTTAAACATTTCATATATTGATCCTTAATACTAAAACACTTAGCTAAACATTCACACTCTGCACTCACGCTCTTAAACATTTCATATATTGATCCTAAATACTAAAACACTTAGCTAAACATTCACACTCTGCACTCACGTTCTTAAACATTTCATATATTGATCCTAAATACTAAAACACTTAGCTAAACATTCACACTCTGCACTCACGCTCTTAAACATATAGTACTTAAACCCCATGTTATCATATGCTTTAAGTCTCCAGTTTTCATATACCATACACAAATCTAACCGCGCAACAATCGCAGCAGCCACATTACATGCTATACATTTGTATCAGTCATACTCTCAGGTGCCTATGTGGAGACTACCACGAGCTCCTCGCCCATTTTAGTGAATATTTCTATGGTCAGTGTTGTTAAAGATATTGATACCAAGTTGGAAGAATATCTCGTCTTCCGAGTTCAGCAACATACTCCTAATTCAATAGAAGCATTCCCAAGCTATCACAAACACAATTCCAACCGCATCGTAATCTAATTAAACTTGATTACATCAAAATCGTATCCACCAAATTTCTCATCACACGCTCTACATTCGCATCAGTCTTTCACTCACATGCCAATGTAAAATTTATTGTATTTATTATTATTATTATTACGCGTGGCGTGGAGGTCGAACCCGGCTTCAACCGGGCGAATGTCGGGATAGGTAAAAGTTCGTCTATGACCAAGTTATAGACGAACTCAGGGTTAATAATTTTTTTCTGATAATCGAATAAATGTAATAATATTAGGTTGGTGCATAGTTAACGATCGTTTTACCGGTGCCAGAGGAATCTGCCCAATTTATCAGACTGTGGTGGCAGTTCATCCAAATCATGATATGACAAATATGAAGATGGTTATCGACACGCATTTTTACTACCTAAATATTAAGGAATATATTAGTAAAAATGACAAATTTGTCCTATCCCGACATTCGCTAGGTTGAAACCGGGTTCGACCTCCAAGCCGCACTGACTCCAGTGGTTCTTATCCCGAAGGCGCGATATGGGGCCGAAGACAATGCTGTTTTCCGACCACGTTTTTGAATATCCCAGCATCGCCAATAGTTTGAAGAGTGCCATACGAATAAATTAAATATAATTTAGTTTTTTGACGTCCTTGAGGGTAACCTGTATTCATACATACCATCACTACGCTTCCTTGCTAGAGTACGCATTGAGGACAGAACACCAGATTTTACCATTTCGTCTCTTTCACGTCCATTAATCCAACAACATCTTCCTTACTCCACTCATATTTCGTTTTGTGAGTCTTTCTTGACTCATTCGTCCCATGTGTGCAAACCATCTCAGAGCACTTCTCTTCATCTTACTTAACACATCAGCCTTAAGTTCACATTCATTCTTAATTATTTCATTTCTTCTATAGCATTTCGGCTCTTTTCAGTTTTTATTCCATTAAAGTTGTTACATAAATACTGTTGTGGACTATCAACGTGGAAGATTTTGATACTGCCCGGTTCAAAAATATATGTTTTAGTGCCCCATTGTCTTTGTTTCCTATTGATATAAAGCATTCAATATCCTTCGTTCAATAACTCACACATCATCTGAGAAAATACTCACCTTACATCACATTTACTTTTCTATTATTTATTCTTAGATCTGTCTTATTTCACAACATTTATTCTCAGATCTGTCTCTTTACATCTCTTATACAATTAACCTGTACCAACATTGCAATAAAATAAAAATCTACTACCTCTATGACCTTCAATATAACCAGTCACCATAACTTTCCATGTTTTTTGCTATCTCGCCGTGCAATATGGCCAAAGTATCGGAAAATCCGCAATAAACAAACTGTTAATAGTCGCTCACGAATGTAGTGCACATGCAATATTTATCTAAAATAAAATGGTTCAATATCCAAAGTACTAATTTTTGTTATGATTCTATACCTTGAAAACGTTTCACACCCATATCTCGCTTTACGGAAGAAATACGTTCTTTAAAAGTTATCCGTAATTCGAAATTTCGTATATCGAATTATTTATATCCATATATGTAAATACATACTAAATGTAAAATATTGTATTTCTATTACCTATTTTAAATCTCATACTCATATGTAAAACATAGAAAATATAAACATATCTAATACACATATTATAAAAATAACTACAACGTTTATAATAAAGAATTGGAATTCGGAAGCAGGAACTGGACGAAAATATCCATCTAAAGTTTCTCGCTTTGTATATGTTCTCTTTTCCTCTGCAAGCTGCTTATAACAATATATAATCTTATTAATTTTTCGAGAAGCTTTTGAGCTTCTCTCTTCATCGCTAGCATTTTCAATTAAGATTTGAATTCAATTTTGAAAATGTGAAAAAGCGTCGACGTTGTTTTAATTCTCGAGAGAATTTTCGTTTTGTTTTCCGTATCGCTTGATCGTGAATTTTAGTTCATTTCGCGCCAATTCCAATTTTAAAATAAAGTAAAGCGAATTTGTTGATTGTTTTTTCCAATTCCGTTATAGTGAAATTACCTTTAAAAGAGGGTTCATAAAGTGAGGTATGGGTGTAGTTCAAGTGTGGAGTCAACAAAGTTGTAAAACGTGTTGGACGGCCATCGGACATACGCATTAAAATAGTAATTGCTAGAGGATATAAGACTATACCAACAACACGCATTAGACATTGCAGAGATACTGTTTATATAGAAAAAAAATCAAAATATTGTCTTTTTTAAATGTTTCACATTTAAGTATACACAATACAATGCGAGTATATTCCATATTCATTGTAATGAGAGCAGGGAACATGGTCAACGGTGCTGTTGATGTCAAAGTCGGGAGTAGATAGCGATGATAAAAAATATGTACATTATGCATTAAATGAATGGTTGAATTGAAATAGGCACAAAGTACCAAAAAAAAAAAAATAAGTATGCAGTTGCATTATATATGACATATAGAACGAAACTGCATACTTAGTTTTTTTTTTTTTTTTGGTACTTAGTGCCTATTTTAATTCAACTATTCAAATGTATTCAAGTGACATATTACAATGAATTATATGAAGAAAATCTAGAAGATAATTTAATTCAACCATTCAAATGTATTCAAGTGACATATTACAATGAATTATATGAAGAAAATCTAGAAGATAATTTAATTCAACCATTCAAATGTATTCAAGTGACATATTACAATGAATTATATGAAGAAAATCTAGAAGATAATTTAATTCAACCATTCAAATGTATTCCAGTGACATATTACAATGAATTATATGAAGAAAATCTAGAAGATAATTTACGTTTAAGATAAAATAGAAATAATATTACATTACTCAGAATACCTTATAATAATAATAATAAAATGATAATTTATACAGCGCTGTACAGAGAGAAAACTATTAAAGGCGCTCTAACTTAGTAATTCGAACTCGCTCATAAATTTTGATAAGACCTCCCAAAACGGACCGTCTTTAAGTGCTTCCTTAAGCTGTATACGCCACCCATGTCTCTATCACTAGGATGCAGACCAATCCACGTCACAGGACTAGCAATGGCAAAAGCTCTATCATAATACCCCGTCCTATTAGATTGATTTGGAACAACCAATTTATTAGATGAAGAATTAATGGACCTCCAAGTTCTACTCCTCTCCGAAGGAACATCACTCAGACACATATTCCATAGAACCAATGGAGACATTCCATTTAGGGACTAAAATAAAAAGAGACAAAGATTGAAATCAACCTGTTCCTGACACTTAAAAGAGTGTAGAATTTTTAGAAACGGACCAATATGGTAATATTTATGACTACCATACATCAGCCTGGCAACTGCATTGATAAAACAGACTAGAGTCAAAAACGTTGTGAATCAGACAAACCAGAATAAATAGATTTACAATAATCCAGACGTGACACAACAAATTAATTAATAAGAATTCTTATTTTCTCTGTTGGAAGACATCGATGTAAAAATTTTAACTCTCTAAGACTATAGAAATTTAAAAAAAACGTATAACCAATTTGTCTATCGATGGAAAGCTTACTATGTTGTTTATAGTTAAGGCATTAATGTTGTGGAGGTTTAATGACATTGTAATTTATTTTTATCAAACACTGTTTATTCCACTTTTTTGTGACGGTATAACCCTACCGGTTTCAAGGATTTCACCTCATCTTCAGGGGAGCGCAAACAAGTATTGATGTCGGGTAAACCACTAAAGAGCACCAAGGAGTTTGTCTACCTCGGGAGCAAAATAACATGGGACGGTCGGTCCAAGAGCGAGGTCGACAGCCGTATACATCAGGCTAGACTTGCATTTAATAAAAGGTCGAAAATAATAGAATCAAATAATATAGACCTACAACTGAGAATACTCCTCATCAAGACCTATGTATGGAGTATCTTGATGTACGGCTGCGAGACATGGTGCCTATCCGAAAGAGATAGACGAAGACTAGAGGCTTTTGAGATGTGGTCCTATAGAAGACTATTAGGAATTTCCTGGAGAGACCGCATCACAAATGAAGAGGTTCTCCAACGAATCGAAGGAGGAAGGCACCTGCTCAGGATCCTGTCCGAAAGGCGTGCAAGATGGATCGGTCATATAATACGACAAGAGGGCCTCTTGCATGCCATAATGGAGGGTATGACCGAGGGGACAAACTCTAGGGCCCACGCCGAGAGTACCTGGAGGACCTGTTGGTGGACGTGCGCTGCTCAACATATACAGATTTAAAAAGAGCCGCACAGGACAGGGGGGAATGGAGGAGAAGAGTTGAAATTGCTGAAAACCAGTCTTAGGACTGCAACCACGGAGACGGAGAGATACCGTCACAAAAAAGTGGAATAAAGTGTTTGATAAAAATAAATTACGAAAGCTTACTATTTAGATAGGTGCCAAAAATTTTCCCAAGTTCAAAATTTAAGTCTTTTTTTTAAATTTAACAGAAGATATAAGTGATATAAAGTAAACTTAACTTGGGTGTTAACAGACCTTTTTTCTGAAAAACAGAATTTGTAAGAATCGGAAAAAGTTTTACATATAATACAGAAAAGTAGAATAAATTTATTTTATTTTCAGGCAAATTTTTATTTGTTCTGCGTATCGTTCAAACTTTCATTGAAAATTTAGAGGTTGACTTAATGGCTGACCTTTCCATTGCATGAATTAATTTTTCGTAACCAAATTCAAGTTAGAAATGCGAATATTTCAAGTTATAATAGAATATGTTTGTTGCTTGGAAAATACGATCTTGCATGCAATGTTGTTCAAATGTTTTCAAATTTATTTTCTTTTTACGTGTTGTATTTTTGAAGAAAAGTATCAGAAATTTGAACCAAATGCAGATTTCGCTTTGCTAGTCCACAACAAAGGTTTCAAAATGTTTAACGAACTGCAAAATATTAAAGAATCCATAATTATCCGGACTTTTCGTTGTTCAAATATTCTATATGTCAAGGGTTTATTTAAGTATTGCTGAAGTGAAAAATAAATTACAAATATACTCGTATGTTATGTTAGTTCTCGGATATAAACTGACAATAAAAATTCATTGTGTTTGTGCATGTGCATGTGTGTATTTATATTTAAACGATTTATGTTGTAATTGTATAAACTGCTTATTTATTTTTATTTAATAAAAGTAAGGGCTGAAACTTGTGAAGGCTGTAGGCTGAAAAGTGGTAATTATATGTACAAGGGTGTAGGCTGAAAAACATCTGATGGCCGAGCTTGCCTCTTATTGATGGGGGTGTGTCTCGGTAGGTAGGATGTTATGAGATGAGCCTAGACGGTTTGATAGCGTCTCTCTAAAATGTATTTTCTTTTCCATTGTCTAAACATACGAGTATATGTGTAATTTCAAGATTAATGTCTTCGTCGTCGTTGATGGGCCTCGTAGTCGATGATCTCCTCGCTATTCCAACGTCAATTTAGTTGAAAAACGAAGCTGTGCCGTTACACACCAGCAAACTCACCGGCCAAACTAATGTACTGAAATCGATGGCACACCGAAGTGAGACGATCAGAAAACACCGACATGTTTTTTTTTACTTTTTTTTAAATAATAACTATGACCGAAGTCATAGGTAGTTTTATACCTCCGAATACTAGGCAGAAAAAAACCTATGTCATTCGAGACGAGCAAATAGCGCCGGGTTCGAACTGGCGATCTTCAGCAAGGAAGTACAGTGCGTTACCGCACGGTCATGCGCCTCATAAGATCATGGATGGATCAGAATATGTGTTTATACTATGTTGCTATCAATAAACCCATATTTATTTACACATTATTTATAGTTAAGACATTAACACTGTGGAGGTTTAAAGACAGTGCAATTTTTTTTAACAAACACTGTTTATTCCACTTTATATAACGATATAGCCCTACCGGTTTCAATGTTTTCACCTCATCATCAGAGGAGCACAAATAAGACTCCTTTGCTTTGTTGTGCTCCTCTGCTGATGAGGCGATAACCTTGAAAGCGGTAGGGTTACACCGTTATACAAAGTTGAAAAAGTGTTTAATTATACGAATTAAAACATATTTATTTAATTAGGTTAAATAAGTTAATAATCATACTTTTAAAACTCAATGAATAAATAATGACCAAGAGTTAATCTCAGCTTTTGCAGACGATCTTCATAGACCTAGTTTTTTGTACGTTGAGAACCACTATTTCTGAGCATCTGTCTCCTATAAACCCAATAAATCTCTCTTCTCACTTAATAGCAGACCAGCTTTAATTGGTACGTATCACACATTTTCTATTTGTTGTTACCAGCCTTGAACAGCAGGTCTGCACCCGGGGCCGGTCGGACGTGCCAGAAACACCGCTAAATGGTAACTCTCGAGATGTTGCGCTATCTAAGAGGTGTAACTGGCTCTGACTGAACAAACGCCCGCTGCAATTATTATCACTTTCGACTAACGTTTTTAATGGCGCATTTGCCCCAATTCTTTTGGGACAGCTGTACAATAATCATTTTCTTTTCGATTTCAATTATTTCAATGGCATAATGTGGATCTACATCGGATGACTTCATTTTTGTTTAATTCACAATTATATCTTAATTGTCCTCCCTTTCTCCTTTCAAGTTAGGCTAAGGCCACACCAAAGTGCTTCGCTAGATGCTACGTGACTAATAGACTAGGTGACTTTATGCTTGGTCACACCAAAGTGCTTCGCACAAATTCATTTGACATTTGGGAGGGTTTGAGTCAACAAACGATGCCACTCTCAAAACTAACCAATTTTATTACAACTTACCATCTTTATTTACTTCCCATGCAACTTCATTCCAAAGTGATTTTATTACAGGTACATTTTCGTATAATTTGCTCGATGGGTTCCACAAAGGCTCCCTTTTATACACAGCTGTTGTTAAAACTTCCGCCATCTTGTAAAATCACTTAGTGACACAATAAAATTAACCAACACGTCTGTTCGCTAGGAGACTCACTAGGTGACTAATCGTGCGTTGGTTCGCTAGGATATGTCGCCTAACTCGCAACATAGCTCTAAGCATCAAGCGAGGCTCCTACCTATGTGGCCGAGGCCTTAGGACTTTACATGTGACAGGAACGATTTATAGTCCTCACGTCACCTGCTTCTCTCGTGGGGCGACATACTGGTATTGTTTCTTCTAAGCTGGTCTTAAAATGTCTACAAGGAATCATCGTTTCTGTTGTATTTCGTGTTGCATTCTTATATATCTAAGTCACTGTCGCCGAGATCACACTATTTCGCATACATACACTCACGTATTTTTTTGGGGGTAGACAGAGAAGGCAGATTCAAATATATACATATACGAGTATTCTAAACTCTTTTTTTAGATATCTCCAAACCCTCTCAAGATTCCTTTCTTGTAATAACATCCGACTCTAATTTCCTAATCCGGTCATTGCTTACTCTATCGCACATTGTTATACCACATATTGTGCCCCTTGCAAGGTGGGCAGAGAGAACAGTTCTCCAAGCAAACAACTTTCGTCTTCTCCATATTCATACTTCTCGTCATGCACAATCTTCTATTATTCTTACTTCTCATCATGCACAATCTTCTATTATTCATACTTCTCATCATGCACAATCTTCTATTATTCATACTTCTCATCATGCACAATCTTCTATTATTCATACTTCTCATCATGCACAATCTTCTATTATTCATACTTCTCACTTTACGTTGTAACAAAACGTGGTTCATTTGATGTAACCATATTTTCCTCGTTCTAACTCATTCACGCACAATTTGCACTTCTGAAATGAATACTCGGTTAGTAATGTCTTAGTAATTCATTCTCTATTCATGTCTAAACCATCTTAAATCTCCTTACTTCATCTTACTTAAAACATTCATTTAATTCATTTCTGATGTCCTCAATCCGCCATTTTTAATACATTGACACTTCACATGTTTTTCTTGAATATTAACAGATTATGGAATGAAGTAATTAAGGATAAATGTGACACAGATATTGATATAAAAAGCAAAATGAAGATCACTTTGACATGATTTGAACACGAGGAAAGAATGGGTAATGAAAAGCTGACAAAATAAATATACAGCGTGAAAGTAAGTGGGTTAAAACGGAAAAAGAAAATATGTTTGAAACAAATTAATGAGTCAAAAAAATCGAAGGAGATGTTCATATGCCAAAATGTAATGTTGAGAAAGCGAAAGATAAAAGTCGTGATAGAAAAGTCTGGTTCTCAGTCATCTCTGCCTACATCAATAGGGAAACTGCATGATGGTATGTACGGGTATGTTGGGTTGTTCCTTAATTGTCATTAAGAAAAGAAAAAATAGGATGAAAATTGTCAATATTTATTTAAGGTATTGAATCTTAAAAAAGACATTTGTTTCACTTTGTGATGTCATGTTTATAATTGTTTTGATAAAATAAACAAATTACTTATGTTTTATTTTGTAGTTACCACTGTTTTATTACTAAACCAAAAGCGTTGAATTAAGTTTCAACATTATAAATACCCAAGTAAATATCAATAATAGTCCTCTGTTAAATAAATCACTTATGTTTTATTTTGTAGTTACCACTGTTTATTTTGTAGTTACCACTTAATAAATAAATCACTTATGTTTTATTTTGTAGTTACCACTGTTTTATTACTAAACCAAAAGCGTTAAATCAAGTCTCAACATTATAAATACCCAAGTAAATATCAATAATAGTCCTCTGTTAAATGTGTTTCCTATTCAAAAGCCATCCTTTTGACGCCGACCTACTCCCCTGCCCTTATTAGTCACCACTCCCCTCCCCTCTCCAGTACCTACTACAATTAGGAAAAATATATTGAATACATAATTTAGTTCATCTTCACCTGACGAAGAAGACGGAGGCATTCGAAACCGGTAGTGAATTCAAATAAAACAATGATAAATACAAAATAAAAAAATAAAGGTTTATTTATTTTAAAAGTATTAAACAGATTTTGAAATTCATGTCCTCAGTAGGATACTGAGATCACGATAAATGACGAGCTACAAACCCGATTTATATCGATTGAGTGTCTACATGAAATGCCTTGTTTTTGTCTGTCTTGTTGTTATATCCCTATTAAAAACAACACAAAAATAACGTTATATATTGTAAAACTCTGCCCAATGAAAGGCCATCGGAATTTTGGGTTAGATCTGCCAAAAGCGTGAGCTTGTTGAAATATAACAGCTTGGACGTTATAAACCAATACACGTACATGCGTCTTCCATCCACAAGATATGTTAGCTGACAATTATACTCGATCACGTGGCATAGCCTATCATAAAACAATGTAGTGAAACTATTAAATTATCAAAAAATATATGAGTGAAAATTATACTAAAATTCTCGATTAAACCAAAAAAAGACTTTCTACCGAATATTTTATAGCGCGAATATAAAATTTGCAGTTTTAAAAATGCACAAGTCGTCGATCGTAAAAGAAGTCATTTTATATTGATTGTTTTGGCATCTCTTATCAGAAGATGGCAGTTTTCTCTTTTTGATATCCAGAAAACAAAAACTCCGACAAACTACGAAAAGGTTCTTGAACCGAGAGATGTTGGATTTTACACTACGCATTTTTATCTTGAATCATCATTATAATCATCACCATCACGCCATGACTATTGGGGTAGCCAGAGAAGCAAGAGATGAACACGTTGAAATATAATATTGATCTTTAAATACAGTAGTCTGTTTTATTTAAGGTGCAAGGGAAAAAATGAAAGAAAAACGATACAAGCCCTAACATCTACGCTTTGTTTATTTTTAACAACGACAATGTTGCGATATATTGAAGGATGTGATATAGTGAGGATCAATATAAGGAAAACGTTCAATTTCAATTCAATTCAAGGGACAATTTTATATAGAGCCGTTTAGAGAGAAATCTCTTTTCAAGGGCGCACTGACTCGTGACTCGAACCCACTAATATTAAACAAATCATGCCTGGCAGCTATAGCAGCGCCCGGGAGAGTACAGCATAAGCTTGTGGGACTACTGCCATGCGGTAAACTCCTCCAAACAACCAGATAGATGTTTATGAGGCCTTAAGTGAAAACCAGACTGACACCAGCGGCAATCGAGCCCGCAACCTCCGGTTCGAAAGACAGGCGGCTTTCCAACTAGATAACGGACGTCAGTTAATTTGAGTTTATATTTATTTATTTTCTAGGCGTTATTCCGTGATCGAAAATCACTCTAATAACGCTTACATTTCAATGTAACTCCAAGAGCGCCTACGTTTTAATTTCAATGGTTTCTCAGCAACCTTAGAAAACTTAAGTCGGATACCGTAGTCTAACGGTTAGCATTCATACTAAGTAAGCGGACGTCCCAGGATAGATTCCTAGTGGATTCACTTCCGGACTGGTTTAATTCTTTAAATATATGCTGCTCATCAAAAATATTTATAGTGCTATTAAACAAAATGCGATACGTAAAAAAAACTGCCTAAAGAAATGCTGCAGAAGATTTTATCTATCGATCATCTTGAAACTTTAATCTCCATGTCATCGGGCCTGATCTGTTAAGACAGTGTGCTAGCTGAAGAGTCACAGCTTGCACACAATAAACTAACACAAGCATAAGCGTCTCTCATTCACACGATGGCTGACAATCATACACAATCACGAGGCATTGCCTATCGTATCGTAGAAGACTTAAGAAAATTAAAAAATATACATACCATTCGATCCCTCTCATCCTCGACTGTCTTGATGAGTTGGGCGAACTGTTTCAGTGACTTGGAGATGACGAGTTCATCTTCAGTGAGGGACTGGCCAATGCATTCGAAGTCGAATTGCTCAAGGGATTCGGAAAGCGTGCGTTGTGCGGTGGACAATCCTGGAAGGAAAGAAAACAAATATTTAGCACAAAGTTATTATTAAAAAAAACGTTAGCCAATATAGACATTGTAAATATCTTCTTCTTCTTCCTCTTCTTTTAGGCCTGTTGGCATGTTATGGTCCTGCATCATCGTTTACCTCGTGTAACGTCGACAGCCAGCTGTCTTTCCATCTTTTGGGAGGTCGTCCTGGAGGTCTGATTGCTTGGGGGATACTATCCCTGGCCATTCTTACGGCTCTTGGTTACACCATTCTGGACACATGTTAGTTCCAGAACCTTTTTCTCTGTCGTAACCATCTGACAATATCTTCAACTTCGTACATCCTTCGGATTTCTGTGTTTCGCCAGCGATACTCCTGAGTACCTTTCAGAAGGGGTTTGCCAGCGATACTCCTGAGTACCTTCATTTCGCTGGTTCGAAGAAGATTTTTGGTTCTGACAGTGTCGGCTCTGGACTCTACGCTGTATTTCATTATGGGGCGGACACAGGTCTTGTATATCCTCACCTTGCTTTGGATGTTCACATACTTGTTTTTCCAGATACTTTAAACATCCGGAAATAGCTGCGGCCTTTTGTGATTGTTCAAATACTTCGCCATAGAGGCCATTATTGCACATTATGCTAGCTCCCAAGTATTTAAATTTTGTAACTTATTCAATTGGTGTGTCGTTGATCGTCACACTGCATCAAACTTGCTCTAGTCATACATTTAGTCTTGCTGATGGAGATATACATGTTGTATTTTTTGGAAACAGTGTGGAATCGATATAGCATTTGTTGCAGGTCTTCCTCTGATTCGGCTATGATGGTGGCATCGTTAGCATAGCATATGATGTTTAGCATATTGTCACTCATCTTGTATCCCAGGTCGACAACTTCTTCTATAATTTTGTAAATATACTTTTAATAAACACAATTATGGTTCCAGATACATACATAACATAACACCATGCCGCTTCTCTGTCGAGGTGTCGAGAGAAGATAGCGCCAGACTTTCCTCTATCATGTGAAGACATGTGTGATACCGTCTGGTATTAAAGTAAATTATCGTTTAAATTTCTTAACACTAGTTAAAATAAATATATTTTACGAAATTCAGAAACGTGTAAGAATGAACCTATTTATCTTCGTGATTGAGGACCTCCGTGGGCTAGTTGATAAGACGTTACGTTTGACTTCCATTCGGAGAATTCGTGTTTGATTCCCGATGGCACCCGATAAAATATAAAAAAAATCGTTCGTAAAGTGATGATACTCGCGCGCTAGACGTGTTCGAGTTTCGTTATTTAGTCGCGTGCTGTAGTATTTTCAACACGTGCAATGACGAACTGCAAGCTCTGGGCCAACTCCAGTTGTTCTAAACCGAACGATCGATCAACGAGGCCGAAGATAATATGATTTTTCGGCCGCGATCTTCTATATTACGGCATATATACACTTTATCATACAACTCCAGCAATTTTTTACTTTTTACATTTCTGTCAAAATATCTTGCACTTGATTCAACCATTATATCCTCGGTCTTCCTCTATCATACCTTCCACTCACATTTACACTGAAATTTTATTATGTTAGTCATTGTTTTGTATATATTATATTTGTCGTATACAGTACAACCTGGCGAGCTTATTTCCAAGTGGCAATCTCTTCCAACCACCCTAAAATATGTTAAAGAGGCCTAAAGTGAACACCTGACTGGAATCCTTTTTAACAAAACCTGGGCTCTAGCGGGATTTCAATCCGCAACCTCCGAGTTGAAAGACAGGAATCTTACCAACTAGGCCACAGAGGTCGTCTTCACTCATTCGTTCCATGTGCCCATGCATTTTAACTACGTATTAATAAAGATTTAAAACATTTTTAATGCAATGATAATCATATTATTTTCAGAATAGATACGTGACTAGAAAGCCGACACTTTCACACGTATTGTTCTTACGACGGTGAATGATCTCTTGTTAATGAGAAAAACGTTAAAAATCATTTATGTTCATCTCAGAACTTTCTTTAAAGCTGTGTTCCTGGAATAAGCAGTTACGTACAGCATGTTTGTATTCAATAAATATTTCAGAAAGAACTTCCCTTTATATAAATACGAAGGCGTTGATAAGTTTGACAGAGCGATTGTTTGACCAAATATGTTATTTACATGTAATTTATTTAGCACAATCTACGGTCTTTTACCGATCATTAAAGCAAAATTCCAATTAGAAATTTGAGTAAGCATGAATATAAAATCAACGTGTCATAAAAATACAATAATAAACATTAACGTGACTCACACATACATACCATCACGGTATTTACCTGCCGGAGTAGGTAGAAAGGACAGAACGTAACACTTTCTAATATCGATACACATCCTTGGCCTCATCTATATCCATACACCTTCACGTACAACTTTTCTGACTTTCTACGTTTACTTCTTTCAGAATATCATTCACCTGACCCAACCAAACTTTCCTTGGTCTTCCTGCCAGCGTGATATTCTTCATCTTACTCAATACCTTAAGGTCGCATTCATCCCTAATCAACTGATCCGTAATCTGTCATGTATTGTCACTCCGTGTACTCGTCACAAAGCACACATTTCCACAGTATTTAATCGGCTCCTATCAGTCTTTTTTCACGTCCAGGTTTCACTCCCATAAAACAAAGATGGACCCAAAATACTATTGTGTAATTTTGAATAACATAATAATACGACTTCCGTGGCAAAGTTGGTAAGCCGTCTGTCTTCAAGCATGGGTATTGTGGGTTTGATAACCGTTGGAACTCAATTTATTTTAAATAGGGTATTAGTCGGGTTTACAAATAAGGCCCCATTAACATTAGTTGTAAAAGAATGACGAGGATTAGCGTACGTCTTGTTGGTGCCACCGGAGAAACAATGTAAGTCAATTTTTAACAGACATATCCTGTTTAGTATTTGCACTCTGTCTACGTCTTGTTTCTCCATTCCGTTCCTGACAACTAGCAATAGTTTATTTATTTAAAACTTTTATTGCAATACAATCTGGCGGGCTTTTTGCCAGGCGGCAATCTCTTCCAACCAACCAGACAAAAGTAAATGAAGCAAGTTACATGGTCGCATAAATCATTCAAATGACTATCCATCCCCACGAAATCCATAAACACATACGTGAGCACATGCCCACGAACCCCACAAAGACGGACAATCACCCGAACATTATTTTTCATATAAAGAGAGATATCATCATAGTTCTATACTATCTGACTCAATCTACTGCTGTTTCATCCCAGTTGTGCTGAAAATTCATGAGTTTAAACGTATCATGCAGTACACTATTAAATATCTTGTGCTGCCCATCATGTTTTCTTCCACCCTCCGTCAGGTCACTAAAGAGGATATTTCTTGGAAGTCTCGAGACATTAGAATCTCGATGCTACAGTAGTTTGCCTCCCTTAGTGAACTGACATATGAAAGGACTGTTCAGAAATATACTTCGACTGGACTGGTAAACTGTTTCCGAGAGAACTAAGGACAGTGCCAGTAATGTAACCTCGAACCTAATGAATAAAAAGGTAGATAATATGGCGATGGTTATTCAACTCCATAACGCTACACGCTTTTAAAATCAATTATCCTTACATAATACCAAGACCCAGACAATTCCAAGCACATAATAAAAAAAATTATAAAAAAGATTCCTTAATCTTTAAGATTCTTTTCACCCGTGGAGCAAAAAGGTTACTCTTTTTGTAAGGTCTCTGGGGCATCTTTAAGGAGTATGAAATGTGACCCAGACAGTTGTCCTTTCTGGGAACGCCCGTACTCCCATAGGCGATGTGCATTATGCAGTTACGCATTATAAAATCCTGCTGCGGAACGGATGGGAAATTTTTCATTTTAATAAATTAACTGAGACGCATTGGTTCAGTATAATAACGTTGCGTTTTTTTCTATTCTGATTATGATTATCAAAATAATAAATATTATCAATGTTAAAAATATCCTTATTATAGCGTATTAGAATCTTATTGTATTGTAAGGATGTCGTCTTACCACCGCATGCATAAAAATTTGTTAAATCAAACACTGTTTATTCCACTTAATACAACGCTTTAACCCAACCGGTTTCGACATTTTCCCCTCACCATCAGGGGAGCACAAACAAGACTCTCAAACAAGTCTTTTTTGTGCTGCCTGATGATGAAGTTTCTAAATTAGAAACACGTTTCACAAAGGATCATTCCCTGATTTGTGGACAAAAATGGCGTCAACAATTCATAAAAATGAAGAAAAAGGGACATTGGCATCAACGACTTGGCATCAACTCAGAAAATAGGCCTCAATTTGAAATGAAATGGAATGGAAATTGGTATCAAAAGTACATGAAATAATGTGTTAACATCCAATTTTAAATTTATTTTTCACTTCGGACGAACTTCAGTGCGTTTCGGATCGATCTGAGTAATGTGAACTTACAAACTTTCGGCAGTTACCCCGCACAATGCTCCCGAAGAAAGATTGTATCTTTTATCCATCTCAGCATCTTGAATTTCTCCTTGTCTATGTCCGTTTTAAAATTATACGACTCAAATAAAACATTAAATGCGTAATGACTCAATATGTCTCGTTCACTTCATTAACTGTTTAACGACTAATTCCAAACGGAGAAAGTTCAGATGACTGATGTGTATTTTCTAAAAGGTTACCACCAGATAGTGGTAGTGATAGTTATATGATTATATCTGTTATGTTACCAGCCTGTGAGTGGTCGTGTTAAATTTAAAATTTAACTTCATGTCAGGTACTTGCAAATGCAGTCACACTGATTCTATTTATGAAACATAAAGAACAAAGTTTTAAATAAACGATTTGGTTGATGTTAGTTATCATATATTAGGGTGTCTCTTATTTTGTCATAAACAAAAATTTAGCGATTTTTTTTTGCCACCCCCTAAATATTTTTTATTTGGTTTGATTTACTCAAAAACAAATTTTATCTCAATAGGATGACGTTAACCCGTGCTAAGTTGAGCGCCAAATTTGAATGTTAGTAGTTATAGGTTTATTAGTTCTTAGTCAGTGTAAAATTATTGATGAATTTATAATATCGATTTTTTTTATAATTTAAATCAAGAATACTTAAAACCATAGTGCACTCTAAAGAGTAAAAATTATTTCAATAACTGACTTAGAACTAAAAAACCTATAATTCCAAACATTAAAATTTGGCGCTCAAGTCGGCACGGATTAACGTCATCCTTTGTTTTTTTTTTTTTTTTTGAAGATTTTTTTTTTTTTTTTATTTATTAAACAAGTAAATTATTATACAAACATTTGTTGAGGCTATACCTATGTACAAATTTATTACTTAACTAATCTTAATTATATGTTATAATTTATGAACTTATTTAATCTTATTTTCCTACATATCATTTTATTTTATTTATTCAATCTTAATATATGAGATCTTAGAAATAATTAACACCTACATACTACTTATAACTAGATAACAATTTTTACACTAATTATTCAGCAAAAACAAGTCCACTCGTTCAGGCTACTTGTATTCCATCACATTCACTCAGACCTTGGTCGTCCCAGCTAATACTGAAGGTGGACTAGTCAGGCAACAGATAATGCTTCGGGAGCTTGTGCTTATAACGGAAGGGTAGGTCGGATTTACTCTCGTAAGCCCCCAGGGCAGCGACTAAGGGATTTCTGTGATTTTGTTGGCTTTTATAGAACTTCACGGTCCAAGCGAGAATGTGGTGTTGTAGGGTTTCTTCTCGCTGTTCAGCGTGAAGTCGGGTAAGGTTTGTTCTGGGATGGGTGTTAAAAGATATCTTGAATGCCTTGTTCTGCACTCTCTGGAGTTTCAGGTGATCCGTGTTGCTCACACTACCCCAAACGGGTGCAGCATAGGTCAAGATAGGACGAATAAGGGTTTTATAGAGGAGGAGCTTATTTTTGGGTGAAAGGAAGCTGCGTCGATGAAATATCGAACTGATAGCCCCTATGCCCTTGTGACCCTTCTGTCTGATGGTATTCAAATGGGTTTTCCACGTCAGTCGCCGGTCAAGGTACAGGCCGAGGTATTTAACCACGTCCTGCCACTCAACCAGGCAACCACCGATGAATAAGGGCATCGATGGCACTCTTTCCTTGATTTTTCGGGAGAACATGATGGCCTCAGTTTTGGCGTCATTGATTTTGAGCCTCCAGTCCTGGTAGTATTTCTCAAGGATCTCAAGAGCAATCTGAAGACGGCGACCAGCTCGATCCAAACGTCATCCTATTGTAATAAAATTTTGTTTTTGGATAAATCAAACCAAATGGAAAATATTTAGAGGGTGGAAAAAAACGGTTTTTTGACAAAATAAGGGACACCCTAACATACTTGTACATATATGATATACTCGAACCGGAATGTAACAAAATCTGTGAAGATAATAGTCCATAATAGTATTTTAGTACCAACTTTGATGTATGAGAGTGAAGCGTGAACATAGAACAAGTCTGAAAAGATACAAATAAATACTGTAGAAATATGTGCACTTAGAAGAAAATTAGAGGTGACAATATACAACAGAATATGGAATGACTTGATAAGGAATGAATGTGTCAATAAGGTAGTGACTGCAGACATTAGATAAAAAAACCTTCTTCTCGTCTGCATATGATTAGAAAAACATGGTAACAATACCACACAAAACTTACCAATGGAAGACAGGACTACAAAGAAACCTTTGTATCTTACGATATGTGATAGTAACAAATGCGGCTTTAAGTGTAGTAAGTGCAAATGAGAAGTGTTCATAAATGTTGTTAAGACCCTCCTAACAGGGGTTGATTTCAAGTGCCTCCTAAGGTTACACACGCCAATCATATATCTAACATTCAGAGGCCGACTATTCCACCCCCACAAGACCAGCAACGGCAAAAGTCTTGTCATAATGCCCCACCCTAATGGATCGATTCAGAACAATCAATTTATGTATTCAATGAAGACGGATTTCTCCTATTTGCTGTCTTTTACATTTTCATTGTATACAGTACAATCTGATGGGTTTATTGCCATGTGACAAACTCCCTCAACCAACCAGAACGAGGTTAAAAAACCCAGAAGAAAAAATAAACTAGAATCCTTTTTTTACAAAAAAAAATCTAATTGCATGCAGAAATCGAACCCGCAGTGCCCGAATTGAAAGACATGTGGTTTATTAGCTAAATCACTGAGGTTGTCATTAGCTCTGTCGTTTTAAATTATTATGCTTCATTAATCTGAATTATCATTTAATCCGGATTTTCTCTCCGCGTATTTATTAATTCAGATTAATGTGGATTTACTATAAAAACGAAAAGAAATATTAAAAATTTGCTGAAACTTTATTAAAATTTGGAGCGCCGCTGGTTAAAGAAATTCGAAAAGTTCACTTACTATACGAGTACTACAATCCGAAGAGTTAATCAAAACCAGTCCAACAGCTTTTTCTTGATTATTTATGAGTCATACATATTGATCAACACTGCCTATCCACTGCAAGAAGTCGGCACGTGGAGCAAATAAGATAATATCGCTACTTTCGTGCAAAACTGTCACAACTCCAAATGATATATGAACGTACAAGTAATATCAAATAAGCATCACTCATCACATTTGTTCATAAATATCAAGCAAGTAAATAAATGTTCAACCCATAATTAAATTCAATACTTTTATTTTATTTAGACATGACAAGAAATTTTAACATTCAAATTTATAAAAAACCGACACAATTTTTATAGATCTGGATTTGTTGCCTTTCATTTGTCGTGTCCCCAGTACACTAGGTTTTTGCCTGTCACTTACTGAGGACAATGTCGTCAGTAAGATACAGGCAAAAACCTAGTTTACTGGGGAAACGACAAATGAAAGGCAACATACCCAGATCCATATATACTCGTAATTTGTATGTCCACTTTAAATTACCTGTTGTATTTTCATAAATTACGTATTTATAAAATTTCTTGTTACGTATAAATAAATTACTACAGCTGCCACATTCCTATCCTTACTGTCAAGTTTTCTTATTTTCTTTGTAATTGTACAGAACCGGTACAAAGACTGTAAAATAGGTGGATGGCTGCCACTCAATATTCGGAGATTTGCTTCTTGCTTTTCCGGTGAAAAGTAGTAGAGTGAAGAGATCCTTCTTTAGCAGGTAGAAGTTGGTCGTAAATAAAACACAGTAGACGTTCCAGAAACCGACAATATATTTTGATCATTTTTCGTTCCTTATGTGCAGCCCATCGCTCATCGTAAGCCCCTTTATTCGCCCGTGTATGCCGTCGCGGCTTGCTAAATACCACGTATACCGCGCCCTCTCTGCATGCATGGGTTGTTCGATTATTTATAGTGATTATTGCGAAGGCCACGCATAAAGAACATTTCATTACAATAGGTACAGATATCAACTACAATATTTACACAGCATTCACACAAATAAAATCATATATGGATGGTGACGCATACGTCTGATAAAGTAATATTATTTTTTCGCCTAGTATTCGGGGGTATAAGGATATATATGACTTAGGTCATATATAGTATATCCTTTAAAAAAACAACAAAAAAAAAACAAGCCGGTGAGCTTCCATCTTTTCACTTCGGCGTGCCATTGAATCCAATACAGCGGTGTGGCCGGTGAGTTTGCTGTCATCACTTAAAGAAGATAAATTGTGAAAGAAATAAACTCCACCGCACAACTTCGCTTTCCAGCTTGATGTTGGAATGGCGAGAGGATCCTCGACTACGAGACCAAGCAACGAAAGACGATGTTAAGGACATGTTTGAGTATAGTATTGTTATTGACAACTTCCGCGGCCTAGTTGGTAAGACGCATGTCTCTCAGCCCCGAAGTTGCAGGTTCAAATCCCGCTGGAATCCAGATTTTTAAAGAAGGATCGGAGTTTGGCTTCCATTTAAGGGATGTTTAAAATCTTTCTGGTAAGTTAGAAGAGATTTCCACATGTCAATAAGTCCGTCAGGTTGTATTGTATAATATATAGCGAAAGTATAATACGAGTACATTACAACACAACACAAAAAGTGAAAAAAAATGCAAATGTATGGTCCTTGATTACAATAAATTGATAAATTTTATTTTATTGGGTACAATTAGTAGATAACTAAATTTAAAAAAACAAGTAAATGAGACCCAAGACAATGTTGTCTTTGACCCCATCAATATATTTTAACTTGAATAATTCATATGAAATATAATTTATTCAAGTTTAAACAAATTGGATGAATACATTATTTGAAAACTTTGGACTTATGACAACTTTGCGTAATAGGTGCGATATGTTTGGTTCCAGATTGCAGTCTAATAGTGTGGCCACTCTACAGATTCTTATCAACAAACGGATTGGTCAACAAATCGTAGACAGAAACAACTGAATGACTAAAGACTTCAATTGTTTTCAATTTGTTCAATCGGAGCAATCGATATATACATATTGATTGAATTGGAGATCCGGAATGAGCTTCATTTTTCACAAGAACTCTTTGAATTTGTTGTCTTTTTTTATACAAGCTACAACGTCGCTCAAAACACAACATAGCATAAGGCTTTTTTGACAAAAATTAGTTTCTAATTTTACTCAACCTATTTTACACATTTTTCACGCATTTGCCAGATAGACATACATATATTCCATCACGCCATGTTCCTTTCGAGGCTGGCAGTAAGGACAGATCTCCCCGCCTTTCTATTCATACATACAATTTTCGCCTCGTCTATATCCCTAAATCTCGACATACATGTCCTTCTGTTGCTCATACTTATTTCATTTCACTAAGTAATTTTTTTCTCCAACTATCTTCTTCTACTATTTCCTCGATCTACGTCTTCATCTTCAGTTCTTATATCATATATCTACTTATAAAACGTTCCATTTTAACTTCTTTATAACGTGCTCAATGCTGAGCGTCGTAGCCCTTTGCTATGTCTCAAACTCGGCGGCGCACCACATGTGTCTATCCCTCCCGGTCCTGAATAATGTTGAATGCAATGCTTAAAGAGGATCCAGTTAATTACTTTATTTAGTCGGTCCTTCTCATAGGACACCTCTCTCTTGCTCGCCTTCCCTCAATTCATCTTCTCCACACTTTCATAATTCTTTATTGCCACTATTTAACATAAAATATAATCAATGATTCATTAAAATTGTAAGCATTGCATGAATGCAGACAATGCATTTTTATCATGGCAACTTAGATAATAAAATTTATTATGTTTTCAAAACGTCAATAACTAGGTCATACTTCCCACGACCTAACTACCCAAATGTTATATTTTCGAGGAAGTCAACAAGGATATATAAAAAAATGTTAAGCAAAAACGCCATTTGCAACGTTTTGCAAAAGACAGACATAAACCAATCAAATGAAAGAATACATAAGACAATCGCTTTTCAAGGAGTTTGAGGTACTCATGTCCGTCAGATATTAATTAAATCAATAATATATTATATTCAATTTTTTATTACAATAAAAACAATTTGTATTTCACCAACGTTAATTAAATCACGAGTCGTGGTTAAATTAATGTTGATAAAAATACAAAGTGTATGTTTTAGTGTAATAAAATATACAACGTCACGACGTGACTGAAGCCGTTATTAAAAAATATATTAAAATAATCATCTTCCGATAAATACGATAGAGCATAGCCATAGAACAAGATACGATGCACTGAATATGGTTCCAGCCCCACGTGTTAATACTTAGGGGTAGGAACATGAAGTTCCTTGCACCAAAAATGGATCATGCATTCCTGAGAGAAAACTGTAATGTTTTGCCTTCAACTGGAACTCTTTGTAATAATAATTGGCTTTTCGATAAGGGGAGAGATAAAAGTGAGAAGCTTTTGGAGATCACCAGATAGGGATGTGAGTGAACGACTGATGCGAATGTCGAGCGTGGGATGAGTTGTTCGTACATGATGTTGACGAGGTTGTTGAAATTACTATGAAGTTAAAATTGTTTATACGTTGATGTTATGTATGTGATGGACGCGTATCCTGTTATTTGTCCATAAAGCGAACCCTAAGGCCAACTCTGTGCTCAACAGGATCAATAAACTGTATAAGTTTAGAAATATAACACTGCACATGTTGGCTATTTGAGATTTTTAAAAACGAAATATTTTATCGAAAACTTTATACGTTTTTGGAAATGCTCCGAACATCTAGAGATAAGTGGAGGGTGACAAAGAGGGTTTCGTTGTTTAAAGTAAAATATGTGTTATCTGACCACCTTAAACTTCATGTAAATTCCATTTATTAATTTATATTTAAAGTCCTTTGCACATTACAGATATATTTAATTCGTACAAAAACAAATCAATCAAGCACAAAAAAACATGCATAAAAAAAATTTAAGACTTATTTGGCAAAAACCATAATAAAAATGTACACGTTACACTAAAACATTGTGATATGTTAAATAATATAAAAAATGAAATTATTCAAAATATTATACTGAATTTAAAAGTTTTTTCCCTGAAGAAGCTGAGCGACACATGAAACACGTCTATATGAGGTCACACATGGTTAAAAAGTGAGATTGCTCTACCTACCGACATTTCCAAAGGCAGCTTGGTTCAACTAATAGGGGGAAAGAACAATCTATGGATGCGTTGTCTCAGATAATCATTCGGAATATACAAACCAAGACTGTTCAGAACGGATGGGTTAATTAGATTACCTCTGAGCAAACAAAAAACCGGACACCCAATCGAAGAGATATTTCACTCTAATTATCTAAAACTAAGCAAACACATACACTTGGATAAAGTCAGGGATAATATCCATACTCTCTCGTGTAGAGACAACGGAAAAATCTTTTCTGAACTCTTTCTAGCATAAGTGAATACGTAATCCCTGCTGGCGCCCATATTATAGAGCTATATTCAAAATGACTTCTCACCAAACAGTTGTATAATATTTTGAGTACGTAGATATCCATGAATAGTTTGGTGGTACGAATTGCAAACCCAAACATCATATTAGCTTTATTGCAGACAGAATTGATTAGCAAATCAAACGAAAGGTCACTTTCAAATAAAACACCCAAGTCCTTTTTTTAATCCATAATAGAGAGTTGTTGACCATTCATAACACAACGAAAATAAGTAGTTATTCGTGCTCTTGCAATTGAAATAACAAAACATTTTGATACCTAAAATAAGAGTTTGTTACGTATAGTATGCTCCATTCATATATACGAGTATTATTGGTATCATCCTGGAGACCATCACGTGGCATTGGCTTCTACACCCTCAATTGAAAAGGTATGAAGATATATCTTTCACCAAAAATGGATACACTATATTAAGGGTCCATAAGGCTTAATTTTTTTAAGATATATTTGTACAAGCGAGGAACGAGCTTATTAAAAGGTTATATCTTGTAAATTATCTACGTGATATATTCATCGTCGTTGCTGGGCCTCGAAGTCGAGGATCCCCTCGCTATTCCATAGTCAATTCAGTCGGAAAGCGAAGCTGTGCCGTGGAGTATATTTTAAGTGAATGAGCCGTTGTACACCAGCAAACTCATCAGCCACGCCACTGTACTGGATCCGGTGGTAGATCGAATTAAGACGATCGAAGCACATCGGCATATTACTGCATTGTACAATTCATATTAATAAAATGTTGAAGAAAGTGCGTATTTTCCATCATCAACTCCCGACTTCGGACATAGCCGAAATATGAGATTCTCATTTATTTATAAGGATGTGAACGCAGGAGTTTTTAATTATTAAAGAAACAGATATGTATAAGATCATTTCGTCATAGGCCTTGTCCAGTGAAATGGTTCTCTATATTTATAAAATCATGCGTATCTATAGATAAGTTACGAGTACAATATACAATGCACTTCACTGCAGTTCAACTTTTCATTCAAACGAAATTTAGTTATAAATATTATTTTGTTGATAATAAAATAAAACAATAAAAGAACAACGGAAACCAAAACAATGTAAAAAGATGAATACGTGTTTTTGTTCACGAGAGGAACGTGCAGGACCTCAAGGAATGTACAATTACGTCATCAAAGCTTGGGCTTTCGTGACGTCATTCCACATTCCCTTGCATTCAGAGAGTGGACGTTGGCAGCGCATGATGAGGAAATCATGCCTTTCTTACTAAGGTTGAATACAATGAGAATAGAGAGACGGTCTGAGATGACTTGACGTCTAGCAATGTCAGGGTCCTTTATACTACTGGCGCTATTTCCTTGTTAAGGGGACCAACCAAAACAGAACTCGCAGATTTTTTTCAACAAAAAGTACTTGTTGCAAGAACAGCAAAAGAATCATATTAAAAAAATATAAATAAATAATAAAAATATAACTCGAAAAGCATCTTACCAACCATGCAACGAAACGTGAAAAAATAAAAATACGACATATTTGTTTGGTAATCATCGAGAATCGTGGAGATCAAACAATGTGGAATAAACTTCATTTGGATTTTGGACTGATGGCTTGGAAGTATTCTTAAACTCAAGTTATTTGACGACCACCGTGGCTTAGGCGGTAAGGCGCTTGACTTTACCCCAGAGGTTTTTGGTACGATTCCCAATGGTACCCGAAAAAATAGTCCGAGTTTGGTTAATTAGTTTGTTTGCGGAGTAATGTTAACTCTTCACGTGCCATAGTATTCCAACATATGTGATGATGAACTGTCTACTCTAGTTCCAGGTCTACTCTAGTGGTAAATGATTCAACCTGAAGGCTCAATAAATTGGACCAAAGACAATGTTATTTCCCGGCTACACTCTTCAATATGTCTGCATTGCCAATTCAGATACGCTGACGAGCACTATACAAATGAATGAATTAACTACAATATTTGAGAAATGTTATATGGAAACATTGCGCTCTTATAGTGATATTCGATCACTAAATTACACCAGAAGGATAAAAAAATATTAGTGTAATGCATTGTTTCTCAATCTGTGGGTTGCCAAAATAAAAAATACTTGAACAAATTGATAACAACACATGCATAAATTTTCCTGTCGGGATAGGCAAAGAATACAAAGTGCCAGACTTTCCTATGTCGACACACATCCTTAGCCTCTTCTAAATCTATACAACGTATCGTACAACTTCTACGACTGCTCTGACTATCTACGTTTCTTTCTTTCAGAATATCATTAGCTTAATCCAATCATACTTTCTTTGGTCTTCATCTAATAAATCTGCCACTCATTTTTCCACTATATATCTGGGTTTGCAGTAATTTTCATTAATTCGTTACACATGTCCAAACCATATCAGGGTACTTTTTCATCTTAATTAATATTAGGTGTACAAATAAGTTTCCGCCGTTTTTTATAAAAAAATGGGCATTTATTGTGAAAGAACGGAACCTCATGTTTTATTCGAAGTAGTACCCATCGCTTGCCACTACTTTTCCCCATCTTTCTGTCAGCATACGAATACCGCGTCAGTCATCATCATCATCTTTTGAGGCTATCCACGAATCGACTCAATTTTTGGTATATTCATATGATGTGAAGTGCTGCTCAGACAGGCCATGCGTCATCGATCAAAACAAGTGGTAATCAGAAGGAGCAATGTCTGGTGAATACAGCGGGTGGGGTAAAATTTCTCAATTGAGTGTTTCCAAATAGGTTTTGACCGGTGCCGCAACATGTGGACTAGCATTATCATGCAGGAGAATAATTTTGTCGTGTCTGGCGTAGTAGTGGGCGCGCTTTTCCTCGAGTGCTCGACTCAATCTCATCAATTATGTTCGGTAGACAGCCCCAGCAATGGTTTCATTCGGTTTGAGCAACTCATAATACACGACACCAAGCTGATCCCACCAAATACACAACAAGAGTTTTTTTCCATGAATATTTGGCTTAGCCGTAGATGTTGAAGCATGACCAGGGGATCCCCATGATTTCTTCCTTTTTGGATTATCATAATGGATGCATTTTTCATCACCAGTGACTATATGGTGCAGAAAACCCTTTCGTTTATGCCTGGCAAGCAGCATTTCACATGTGGAAAATTGGCATTCAAAGTTTCTCCGTGTCAGTTCATATGAATCCCAATTTCTTTGTTTTTGAATCATTCCCAATGATTTCAACCCATGTGAAATTGCTTGTTGAGTCACTCCTAATGTAAGTGCAAGTTCTTCTTGCGTTTGGCACGAATCTTGATCCAATAATACTTCCAATTCCGCGTCTTCGTACACTTTCGGCCTTCCGCTACGTTCTTTGTCTTCGATGTCAAATTCACCGTTCTTAAACTTTTGAAACCACTCACGACAACTTCTCTCACTTAAGGCAGCCTCACCATATGCTTCTACAAGCAATCGATGCGCCTCAGCTGCAGATTTCTTCAAATTGAAGAAGTAAATCAAAAGTTCCCGCAAATGACGCTTATTCGGCTCAAAACTTGACATTTTCGAACACAAAAAAATATGTTATACTGATAAAAATTCACTAATATTTCAAGGTCATGTTGTTGACAGATGTCCAACCTTACGATAATGACATTTTACATCTGACAATTTTAACCATAACTTACTGGTGGCGCCAACTTTTGTCAAACGGCGGTGACTTATTTGTACACCCAATACATCAGCCTTAAGTTCACATTCATCCCTTTTCCCTCCACTATCCCTTCCTTTTCATTTTATTTATGATATATCATTCTTACTTTTACTACGAGTATAGTGTTCATAAATTTCATAAAAATAAATAATTATTTAATTTTTTTGCGACCATGTAACTTGCTCTATTTGCTAATGTCTGGTTGGTTAGAAGATATTGCCACCTGACAATAAGCCCGCCAGATTGTTTATGCAATGAAGAGTCAATAAACAAATTTAAAAAAATCACTTCAATCCGTATTCTGTCATACATTGTCACTTCATGTATTATTCTTAATGCACGCATTTCAATAACATGTATTCGGTACCTGTAAGTCTTTTTTCACGTCCACGTTTCACTTCCATATATCAAATTCGGCACTTAAATATTATTGTTAACTATCATCTTAGCAGATGGATAATACATTTTTAACGTCCAAATCATTGTTATACGATATCCAGGTTGTCGCAAAAACATGTATCCACAAGGGTGTCGCAAAAAATGTATCTACACTTTAATAGCTGGTAACTTGCTGATTTTTATTGTTTTAGTTTTAACCGAAATAATGTCTGAAACCAAACCAAGTGTTGAACAAAGAAAGTTTATTTTGAAGTGCTTCTGGAAGTACGAAAACGCGGTAGTAGACTTTTTCTTTTGGTGATTTCTCAAAAATAAAGTTTATGCTAAAAACCTGAAACCATCGATGAATTACGAGAAGCTATTGAAAGAGAATGTGCCCAAATACGAAATGAAATTATTCTCGATGTTTGTGATTCATTTGCTTCGCGTTGCCAGCAATGTCTAGACCAGAAATGTCGTCAGTGAGCAAACAGGTGTTTAGTATAAAACTATACATGTAAGTATTTTAGTTTATTGTAAACGTTGAAAGGGACTGTATGCTTATAAATACAGACTTTATAATTATTAAAATTGTGAATACATTTTTTGCGAAGTCTTTGTAGATGGGTTGTGAAATCTTAAATATATTTTTTTTATCTTTAGGGGGTCATAAGGCTAACAAGGTTGAGAACCAATGATGTAATGGAATGTGAATCAATTACTTACTTTCCATGTGGTATTTAAGCGATCTACCACTCGGCAAAAGGGTAGCACGTAACTGATGATCCAAACATAAAAACATCCTTGTGACTTCCTTATAACTTTGTCGAAGGATATTTTCTTAGCTTAAATAGTAATTATGATCCACACAAGACTCACTGACCACACAGACAAAACGAGGAAAAAGAGAGAAAATACTTGCGGTTAGCAGAGTTGTGGGTTAGCGAAATATAAACATGCAAAAACGAACTATCTCATACGCTGCGCATTATGTTTATGTTGAAAAAAAAAACGAACTATCTCATACGCTGCGCATTATGTTTATTTTGAAAAAAAAAATCATAAACCTAGTAAGGTTAAAAGTTGTCAGTCCAAGGACATAAAAAATATGATAAAATAAAACAGAACATTGTATTCTCTATTATTGTTCCACTGTATAGTAGTTTAATACATTTTTTTGGAACGATTAACAAATTTTTAACCAAAAAGAGGGTGAGGCGCCGAATAAATGCTACAGAAATGTATGACAGAATACTATGTAAAATGATGGCGGATGAATGTGAATTAAAGGATGATGTTTTGAGAATGATGAAGAGCACAGTAAGATGGGTATGATCATGTGGAACGAATAAATGAAAAAAAGACTAACGAAACATATATACGAGTATAGTGCAAATGTGAGTGAAAGGCGTGTGAGAAGAAGATCGAGGAAAGTATGGTGCGATCAAGTGAATGATATTCTGAAAGAAAGAAACGTAGAAATTTAGAGAAATTGCATAACAAGACATATGGGTGTAGAAAAGGCTAAAAGTGTCTCGAGTAGGAAAATCTGGCGTTTTGCCCTTTATGCTTACTCGAACATTAAACCATTCCCCTAATGGTGCTTCCACAGCACATATGGACGCCACGCTGCTGAATACACTACACTTTAAGCCGAATGTATTGCTATCATCACATATCGGAAGATCTACAAAGGTTTCTTTGTAGTTCGTCTGCCGTTGGTAAGTTTACTGCGATTTTTTGCGAAGTTTTTCATAAGCAGATGCGGGGAAATTCCTTATCTAATGACCACACCCATTAACTTCCTACCCTTACACTCAACTTATATTAATTTATTTTGTTATATTTTTAATCTTTCAAGAAAAGTGGGTTCGACTTCAGAGTTGAAGCGTCTTTGGGAGTCTGCTCTCTAAACGGCCACAATATAACATACAATACAATTATAATAATTAATTGTCTTTAATTATTATGATTGTTTTGTTTAAAACTTTCGATATATACAGTACAACCTAAGGGGTGTATTGCCATGCAGCAATCTCTTCCAACCAACTAGAAAAATATTTTTTTTTAAAGAGGCCTTAAGTGAAAACCAGACTTAAATTATTTTTTTAAAATCTGGGATCCAGCGGGATTTGAACACGCAACTTACGGATTGGGAGACAAGCGTCTTACCAACTAGGCCACGGAGGTCGTTATGAATATGATCGTTATGGTCGTTAAGTCATACAAAAATAATTTTACAGACTATTTGTGATTCTGATAACTGTATGTTAGTTGTCTTGGAATAAAAAATAAAAGTTTAATATCACTGAAGACGGTTCAACTACGGTAAAAAATGTAATGTAAATTCCAAGAAATTTTGGAATAATCGAGCCGGAATATTGAAAGTGTGCGATACCCCTAGATCCTAGGAATGCACACGTATTTCTGCTGCAAACTTTGCTACGGGATTCTATTTCATTAAAAGGATATTGCAGAGCTCGGGAGATGAGATCTTCTCCCTACTTACAGAATCAGCCAATAGCTGGCTGCACACTAACCGATTTTAGTGAGTTTTTTTTATAAAAACAAATATTCGCTTCAATATATAATGGAAATATTAATTTATTTTATTTCTTTATGATATTTAGAAAAGAAAAAAAAAGGAAACGTGGAAAGTCTGAGAAATCGTAGGAGTTGTATTAGAAGGTGTATGAGTGTCGAAGAGGCTAATGATGTGTATTGAAATAGGAAAGCATGGCACACTATCGTCTCTGCCTATTACTCTAGTAGGGAATCGGCGAGATGGTTTTTGTATGTATGTATGTTTATTAAATTCTTCCATGCATGAAATTCAATTATTGAAGGACAGATGAGGGTATAAAAAAAGGCTGAAGAAGTTATCATTATTATTTGCTTTACATACCATGCAGGTCTAAAGCTGACGGTATAAAAAGAACGTGAAGAAGTTATCATCATCTATTTGCGTTACACACAATGTAGGTTTCTCTCTCTCCCTGGCTCCATCCCAACTCATTGTCTGCGAAGACTGTTGGGGTCAGCTCTCCTCGTCCTCAGGTTGTATGCTCTTCTGTCCCGGACTACGTCCCCCAGGCCGTGCCTCTGCATCAGGTTATCTTTTTGCACCACCCATGAATTCTTTGGTCTTCCTCTGGTTGTTATTCGAGGAAGATCCATGGAGATTGCCTGGTTCACAATGTGATCGGGTGCTCTGCGTCCAACGTGCCCATACCATCTCAATCGCCTCTCCTCCATCTTACTGTTGATGTCTGTAACACCCAGGCTTCCACGAATGCGTGAGCTTCTTATTTTGTCTCTTAGGGACACACCTGCTGACCATCTTAGCATGCGCATTTCAGCAGTTTCTAGTTGCCTAGAGTAAGAGTTATACATCGTCCAGCATTCGGAGCCATAGAGGAGTGCGGGTCTGACAATCGTTTGGTATACTTTTCCTTTTAACTTAACTGGCATTTTCGGATCACATAGAACTCCCGT
The DNA here is from genome assembly GCA_949825065.1 of Odontocerum albicorne. Lineage (NCBI taxonomy): Eukaryota > Metazoa > Arthropoda > Insecta > Trichoptera > Odontoceridae > Odontocerum > Odontocerum albicorne. The sequence continues at coordinate 23,719,225 of OX463857.1, forward strand.
CATTGATCTAAACTTCATCCATCCCACACTAATTCTATGTGTTACATCTGCTGCACATTCTCCATCGCTATAGATGAGTGACCCAAGATACTTAAAGGAGTCACAATTTGGTAATTTTTCTCCATCCATTTGCATTACGGGAGTGACAGCATTACTATGTAGGTCTAAGACGGTATAAAAAGTGGTTGAAGAATTTACAATCATGAGTTGGCGTTATATACCATGTAGGTCTAAAGCTGACTTTCAGGTGGGGTCCAGTGTCGCCTCTACAGTAATCGTCCTCTATGCTTGCCACATCCTGTTGGACATTGTCTTTCCATCGGAAGCGAAGGAATCCCAAGGTTTTACTGCCGGTCGGTACGGAATCCGTTACAGCATTTATGGATTTTGTACCACTTGCCCCTAACACCATGACCTGCATGTTAAGTATTTTCGCTTCTAGCACTCTGTTTATTTGTGAACGCAGGTAAATTCAGGTTCATTCTTCAGCACTCGTCCAAATATCCTATGTATAGTTTTACTTAACCAGAAATCGAAAATTATAAGTGACTTACTGACAAGTGACACAAGATAATTAGTAGATCACGAAATAATTTGGTATGTACATTCAATCGTCAAAAAAAATATTAATGAATGAAGAATGAAACCATCCAAGTCATATTGCAGGTGAAGATACAAGGAAAACGAAGTATAGGAAGAAGAAACTCCTTACTGAAGAACCTAAGAGAGTGGTTCCACTGTAGCACGGCGATATTGTTCATAGCAGCTGCGGAGAAAGTTAAATTAACCATGATGGTTACCAGCCCCAACCCGTGGAGATAAACGTTAAGAAGACGAAGATTAATGGAATAAAGTATTGCTTGAGCGTAATAAGGGTTTAAAAAAAATCATTACAAATTTACAGTCCACCTAGGCAGTGTAAGGCCAGCTATTGACTCAATCTCCAATCAAGCTAAAAGAAAAGTTAAAAGAATGTCGGTTCATTTTTAATCTAAGTTGAACAAATACGTGACCCGCAGTTCGATGCCCCTGGCAGGCTTTGTGAGTCAATCCTGACCGTGCCGGGGTAATTAGGGTCGTCTTGCATCCGATGGAGGGCTTTGTTCTTGGACACCATAGTCTGCTGTTCAGATGATGCCAAAAATACAACGTATGCGTTATGAAGTAAGAAAACTTTTTTAATTTACTATGATATTAGATTTAAGCCTACAGCCTCATTAATTTATTGCCGGGGTCCACAATCATTGATGCGCGTATAGCTTATATTAAATTATATTGTGCCTCATATCTATTATTTTGTAAATTCTTCCAACGGATCATGCCGTTATTTTTATAATATATATGTAATAATGAATAGCTGTTAGTTAAACACGGATATTATAAGTACAGCAAAAGAATTTTGATTTTTTTAAAGAGTATGTATATATCACCGAAGTCAGAGGTATCCTTACTCCTCCAAATACTAGGCGGAAAAAATGTCTGTGTCACTCAAGAAGAGGAGACCAGCGCGGGTTTCGAAACGGCGACCTTCCACACGGAAGCCCAGTGCGTTACTGCGCGGCCATGCGCTTCAAATTATTTGGACACATTTAGAGAACGATTTGTGAAATATTAATTATTTTTAGTCGTTCCTTCTCCAGCTCAAACCATCTATAGTATTGATATGTGTAGTGCTTCCTGAAATGACAATGTCATTGTTTTATTTCACCCTGTTACTCTATCGGATGGGTGTTCGGTCTCTGGTCCTATTGTCATTAACTTCCCGACAGAATTGACCACACAAGACTGTCGTTCTCCCCTCGCGCTGTGTATCCAAAATACTCGAATATTCCGTAGAGCACAGAGAGACCAGTCTCAACCCCAAGTTTTTTATAAATCGACCGAATGGTTGTTCTCGGTTGAAATGCGCAAGAACCTACTCGAACACTTTTCATATATAGTACATCAATTATTTGTCTACGAGTGCCCTAGATCTCCGAACCATATAGGAAAATAGGAGAAAAAGGTCCGAAACAATCTAGTCGTGGTTTTCCTGAGATTCCTCGATCCCTCCAGATTACTCCAAGGCGAGTCATCGCTCCCGCAGTACTACTACATACATACCATCACGCCACTTCCCTGTCGGGGTAGGCAGACGACAAGACAGAACGCGAGATTTTCCTGTCCCGTAACAGATCCTTTAAGTCTTCCACATCCATAGAACTCCTACGTTTTCTCTGTTTTTCTAGATTTCGTTCTTTCTAAATACCTTTCAATTGATCCAACCATACTTTCCTTGGTCTTCCTAGTGGTAGACAATGAACAACTCACATTTGTACCATATATTTATTTTGTTAGTGTTTGTTCATTCGTTCTACATGCCTAAACCATCTCAAAGTGTTCTTTTTCGTCTTACTCTCTCTCTCTCCCTGGCTCCATCCCAACTTATTATCTGCGAAGACTGTTGGGGTCAGCTCTCCTCGTCCTCAGGTTGTATGCTCTTCTGTCCCGGACTACGTCCCCCAGGCCGTGCCTCTGCATCAGGTTATCTTTTTGCACCACCCATGAATTCTTTGGTCTTCCTCTGGTTGTTATTCGAGGAAGATCCATGGAGATTGCCTGGTTCACAATGTGATCGGGTGCTCTGCGTCCAAGGTGCCCATACCATCTCAATCGCCTCTCCTCCATCTTGCTGTTGATGTCTGTAACACCCAGGCTTCCACGAATGTGTGAGCTTCTTATTTTGTCTCTTAGGGACACACCTGCTGACTATCTTAGCTTTTTTTTCGTCTTACTCTTCATTCATAATCAGTTATTTCCGTATTCTATTATAAATTGTCATCTCAAATATTTTTCTTAGTGCGTGCATTTCTATAAAATTTAATCGACTCATTTTAGTCTATTTATCGCCACGTATCACTCCCATACATCAAAGTTGGTACTAAAATACTATTGTGGAATTATCATCTTAGCAGATTTTACGCGGTATTGTGAGAAAGTAATGGAAAGGGTGTTACTTGCGAGAAACAGGAGAGTAGACACAGAAGAACATATAATATAATACAAAAATATAAAGTTTCAATGTTTGGGAACAACTCTTAACCAATTCAAACTTGAATTAATTCTAAGATTTAAAAAAAAGCTTGTGAGTATATTATTTATAATAAATGCAGCATTATGTCGCATAAGTTTAACCCTTTTATTCCCACGGGGTCGATTATCGGCCCCAACTAGTGTATTTGAAAAATCCCACGGGGCCGATCATCGGCCTCAAAGTTTTCATACTAGTTTTTATGTTGAATAAAAAAAAACTATAAAATAAAATTAATTATAGTATTATTTTACTCTAAAGGGACGTCTCCACAAAAAAATTAGGTTTTAAAACTAAATATTAACTGAGATAAAAAATAAAATATAAACTACTGTTTTTTTTGCCTAAAAATGCTTGGAATTTTTCGCACATTTTATTCAAAATATGCTGGGATTAAAAGGGTTAAATAGATGGCGACCAAAACGTTGCAAGTCGATAGTACAGTATCCTACACTTCATTCGTTATCAGAAAAAATAAATATACTTCAAAGTTGTTTACAAAATGAGTATGAACTCTGTGTCTATTATAATGGACGTCAGGTCTGAAGAGGTTAAATAAAAATATTTATCATTTTAGGTTTTATGACCAAAAATATAAATGCTTACAATAAAATCATACAAAAATAATATAGTATATGGTCATAAGCCTGATCAGCCTCGATATGACTCAAGTTTTTATTGTTTGGTATGCATGTGCGTATTTCATTTCGACCTTTTTTGTATATGATTCATGTGGATGTTTAACCTGTTCCCCGCGGGGAGCACAAACGCCTGTGATCTGACGACAATCCAAGTTTCAAATCACAAATACTTAAAAAAAATGACACAAAACCGGAATAAAAATTGAATTAAAATTTAAAATAATCTTTATTCTAGCGACATCTCTGAAAACCTTGTCAAATAATATATTAGTTTATGAGATATTGTTGAATAAACAGAGCGCCGAATTTTTTTGGTTTCTCAATATTTCCAGCATTAACGACCTGTCTCGCGGATCGAGTCCTGCGATGAGTCTCTCTTACGTAAATAAACATTACTAAGTCTCTATTACGTAAATAAACATTACTAGTGCTATATGCATTTGATTGGGTGAGTGTCATGAAGCATTGATTTGATCGTAGCATTCCTTTGTTTATTTTACGTAATGTTTAGTTTATCCCCTTTATTTAATGAGTCTCCTTAAGAGTAATGACTATTATTTATTATCAGAAAATTACTTAAGTGTCATGTTTACTTGGTGTTGTAATCAAATATCAGTGGTTCTAAACAAAATATTTGTTTAAACTTAGAAATTAAAAAACGCTGAAATTGTGCCGCGCACAGGATTCGTGGAATTTGATTTTTAACGCGGTGAACAGGTTAAAAATTTTGTGACAAGTTGTATTTATATTCAAACGCACTCAAAATTCTAATTTGAGTATTAATTTTCTAACCTTTATTTAATGGTCGATAAAAGACCGTTCTTTGTAATAAAATAAAATAATCAGATAATTTGTGCTTTTGAAACATGTTAATAAATGTAAATAGTAATCATCAATAATGTTCGAATCATGTATTTTACGGTTCGTAAACCTCTTAACAAATGTCAAAAAAGATAGCTAAATATTTAACAACATGATTTCAATCAACGTTTACATTGACGTGACGCAAAGTTAACGAATTTCGATACTGTATCGTAGTACATAGTTGCCTGGCATTCAGAAACGTTGCATCAGACGCGGGGCTGGCATTCGACAATAATTAGGCGGAACGTGACATTCGTAGCTCACTTTCCAACGCAAGAACCAGTATATCCAATTTCGACCTACGACAATTGTCAGATAATATATCAATCAACAATTCCCGGGACTAACCAACAGATGGCGCATCTAATAACAAATCCATACCATTATTAGTTAGTATCAACCTTTAGAAGTTACGTGTCAAACTTTCATGACATTCCAACATTGTGTCATTGAGTTACAGTGGTTTTAGTGACGCTAGTTTTGCTATTTTCAAAACAATGAAAAAAACGAATTTCGTGTGTTGATAAAACATTGCTTTTTAATGGGAAAAAATACCGTTTAAACCCAGCGATGGCTTGAAAAGTGTTATCCGGGCTCTGCTCCGTCAAAAACAACCATTTGTCGGTGGTATGCTGATTTCAAACGCGGTCGTACAGACACAAATGATGCTGAACGCTCTGGTCGTCCAAATGAGGCTGTTACACCAGAAAACAAAAAAAAACTCAAAATCATGATGGAAAATCGCAAATTAAAGTTGCGTGAGATAGCTGACATCCTGAAGATATCATTTGGTAGTGTTTATACTATTTTGCATGAACATTTGGTCATGAAAAAGCTTTTTTCGAAATGGGTGACGCGTTTGCTCACAATGGAACAGAAACAACAACGCATCGATGATTCAGAGCGCTGTTTGGCACTATTTACGCGAAATAAAGAGGAGTTTTTGCGTCGGTATGTGACAATGGATGAAACTTGGATCCACCACTATACTCCGGAATCAAATCGGCAGTCAGCTGAGTGGAGAGCAGCCGGTGAAAGTCGTCCGAAGCGACCAAAAACTCAACAGTCGGCCGGGAAGATTATGTCCTCCGTATTTTGGGATGCGCATCGTATAATATTCATCGATCACCTTGAAAAGGAAAAAACCATCAATAGCAAATATAACATAGCATTATTGGAGCGTTTGAAGGCAGAAATTGCAAAAAAACGGCCCCATATGAAGAAGAAAAAAGTTCTCTTTCATTAGGACAATGCACCGTGTCACAAGTCGATGGTAAAGATGGCCAAATTGCATGAGTTGAACTTCGAATTGCTTCCGCACCCACCGTATTCTCCAGATTTGGCCCCCCAGCGACTGTTGGCTGTTCGCAGACCTCAAAAAGATGCTCCAGGGAAAGAGATTTGGCTCCAATGAACAAGTGATTGTTGAAACTAACGCCTATTTTGAAACCAAAGATAAATCGTTCTACACGGCTGGCATAGAAAAGTTAGGAAAGCGTTGGAATGAATGTATCGCTCTTGAAGGAGACTATATTAATGAATAAAGAAAAAAATTGGAAAACAAATGTTGTTTTAGTAGTTAGTCCAAGGAATTATTGATCGATGTGTTACATTATCAGGCGAAAATGAAAAAATGAAAATATTTCATACACAAATTCTTTTCGAGTGTTTTATACATTGATATTTATATTTCCTTCCTATATCTGTCATTAATACAATACAATAGTGTGATCGAGTCCCGAATTGGAGCGCCCTTGAAAAAAGTTTGCTTTTTAAACTGCGCTTTATAAATTGTATTTTTTATAATTATTATTATTAACTTTTTTTTAGAAAAATATGGGTACCAACGGTAATCGGACCCTTATCTTGTCTTCAGGTACCGCTTTTAAACTTTTCCACATCACCGATTCTGATATGCTGAGTGTTACCATACAAAAAACATCTGTATGAAGCTGGCCAAGTCATAAGTAAACACTGACTCAACTTTTCGAGATAATAGTTTTTAATGATACCTCAAACTTTTGACCGCAATTTGACATTGATCTTCGCCCAAGTTCATCGACCGCCTCTTCTACCAGTAGGCAGAAGAGTTGATGGAGCTTATGCTAATAGGTGTCAAGAATAATAATTTCAATGGCCAAATTTCGTTTTCACTTTCTAAAACAAAGTGCGTAGTGCCGCGTGGTGTAATAAACGACAGGAAGCAACGACACATTGTAAATACGCACACGACACGTCGTGAGAAAATGCACCTCGGGCAATTCTTCGACTTTTATGACGATGAAGTGGAGAGCAAGAACATGGATGGAGAAACATAACCGCAATGTTGATGGATGCTCAGATTAACATATCACTAAAGCAGTAAACTGAGAAATGCCTGTGCGTTTGAATAGTTTTTGTCTGTTTCTTATTTATTGAACAAAATTATATTTAATATGAACTTAAGAGCACTCGAAGATGGTTTGGGCACGTGAAACGAATGAACGAAAAAAATATTAAGTAAAAATTATACAGTGCAAATGTAAAAGGAAGGCGTGGTAGCGGAAAACCAAGGAAAGTATAATTGGATCAAGTGTATGATATTTTGAAAGAAGGAAATGTAAAATGTCAGATAAATGAGGCGACGTAAAAGAGGCGAAAGACGTGTGTCGCGATGAAGTCTGAAACTCTCTAATCTCTGCCTACACTGACAGGGAGATGGCATGATAGTATATATTTGGTATGTGTGTATTTAAGCGGAAAAATATGCGACACTTAAGTGCCATTTATAAACTATAGTAATATTCACTAATAAAAGATAAATATATCAACAACGTTAAAAAAACAATCCAGAACATAGATGGCACAAGAAATCACTAATGTATAGTACAGCATTGAGGGAAAGAAACAATACTCAAATACAAACAAATACTAAAGTTTATTAACTTACTAAAACATATATGTTGTGAGGTTTTCGCGGTTCGTTTCAGTTATATAAGGTCTTTTGAAGTACTGTACCGCGGGGTTCGACTTCCGATAGCGACGTTTCGTTTACGTTGTAGTTTTCATATTCAGCGCTTAGTTGTAATCAATATCGCCATAATTGGATGTGCGCCGGATACGCTTGCCCTATAGCGAAGTCTAAACCGTAACCAGAGCGCATGGGTCAACCCTACGACGGAAGAACCAGACTGCGGCTTCCACAAATGTTGAAGATATTGTTCATTAAAATTTTTGACCCATTTAAACATTCCCTTACATTCAAAATAAAACTTTTACATCTTTCACTGAATCACTCAAGGGATTATGAATGACAGAACTGTTTCAAAACCGATTTCTTTCTTAGTTTTATCGTAAGAAAACATTAGACGGAATCAGAAGAGTGCAATGTTACTGGTGAAACGTCACAATTAAGAGTAAGGATGATTGAGAATAAAGTGACATAAGGCTGGCGCCCACATCAAAACCTGATGAGGATTTCCTGTGAGACGATGTTAATATTATACAACGAATATATTCAATTAGTTGATTCAACCCCACTGGAAATTTCAAAATATTGAGGACAATAAAAACATATTTGAGACTTCCGTAGCTTCGCTGAAGTTTCGGGATCGATAAACAATAGTACTCGAAAAAAAAATAATACTAAAAAAGGATACAAGTCAAGTAGAGGGGTTTGTAATTTGTTTTATCATACACTGTTTATTCCACTTCATGTAACGGTATAATCCTATCAGTTTCAAGGTTTTCGCCTCATCATCAGGGCTCCCCTGATAAGTTGAAAACCTTGAAACCGGTAGGGTAATACCGTTACATAAAGTGGAATATAGTGTTTGATAAAAAAACAAATTACAATATATTTAAACCTCCACAATGTTAATGCCTTAACTATGAATAATATATAAATGAGTTTGTTTATAGTGTCTATACTGCTAATATGTAGTCAATGTTGTTTGTATGTGGAATCATTTATATATATTATTAGTATATATCTCGAAAACAGACCCAAACGCACTTTTTAAACATCCTCTTCAGTTTTAACGATTGAATGTGTGGCAATAAAAGAGGAATTGGTGAGTAATAAATATAAAAAAAAGTTATTTTCTACGATTCCCTGAGTGCTCTTTATTCAATTTTAGGTATGTAATTGTTTGAGTAATTCACAAAAAGAAATTATTTGCTCAATCAAAGCCAAGTTATTCCAATTGATGTCAAAAAATATAGATTTTTCTCTAGCTTGGATTCCTTTACATATTGGTATCACTAGCAATGAATATGTTGATTTTTTTGGCAAAGGATGCATGTTTAATCGGTTGTTCATTATCTGATTTTTTACAACCAGAAATTGATATTTTAAATTTAATTAAACATGATACTTGGAACCGATGGGCGTTGGATATAACTGGTGTAAGGGCTCTAGATATAAATCAATCCAACCATCTATCCCTTTGAAACGATGGTTTAATATAAATAGAATTAACAAGATGGAAGTGCCCAATAGAAGAGTACATGATATTTTGAAAAAAAAAAGGAAATTGTACGATTTGTATGAGAATGTGAATGGATGTAAACGAGACGAAGTATGTGTGTCGAGATAGGAAAGTCTAGAGATGTGTCCTCTCTGCCTACCCTACAGGTAAATGCCGTTATATTGTGTATGCATGCAATGTAGAGGATGAAAATGTATAGTAAAAGGTAGAAAAAAAACAATCTTAGGACTAAACTACTTATCAATAATTTACACCAAGTATAAAAAAATATGAAGGAAAAGTTATAAAAAGCATTTAATATTTGACGTAGGTCGAGGATGATAAAAATAAGTAATAAATAAGTGTACCAAACCCATAAAATTAAACATACACAAGATAAACAAATCGAGAAATAATTGACGTTCTTTTAAATGAACTGCGTGTCTTTAAAAACATAAATATCCATCTAACTAGTCGACTTGACCAGAGTAGACTGACGAGCCGACAAGAACGAAAGTGACATGAAAGTTCATCCCATGGTCCGCAGACCGGTCCTCCGCAGCCGGTTGGACGGCTGTTAAAGAGTACCAGCGCACCGCAGTGCAGAGGTCTTGTGGTATTGACACACATATCGATCAACAATGGAGAGAGAAGAACGTCTTGTGATACAATTTATTGAAAATTAGTTAAAAGTGATAATTCGACACTATTGGAAATCTGTAATTGGAGATCTCCGTTTGATTAAGATCTATCCAACAAAGACAAAACTTTGTTTCTTTGTATACATGTATTTTCCAATTGTGTCCGAGAGATGTTCCTTCGGAGAGGGTGGAACTATGAGGTCGATTTCTTCTTCATCGAATAAATTGATTGCTCCGAATCGATCCAATAGGGCAAGGTACAAGGCATTTGCAGTTGCTAACGATATGGCGTGGAATGGTCCGCCTTTTAGTGTTAGATATATGGATGGCGTGTGCAGCTTAAGGAAGGACTTGCAGACAACCTTTTTTTGGGAGGTCTTATCAAAAATTATGATTGAATATGACGTACCTAAAGTCGAATGTGTTACTATCACATATCGGAAGATCTACAAAGGTTTCTTTGTAGTTTGTCTTTCCTTAGTAAGTTTTCTGTTTTCTTACCAAATATGTTTTTCTCAACATATGCAGATGCGAAGAAGTGCCAAATCGAATGGCTGCGGCCACAACTTTCCTATCCCTACACTCACATATATTTATTTTGTAATATTTTTAATATGTCAATAATAGCGGGTTCGAATCCTTAGTTAGAGCGCCCTTGAGGACAAACTGCTCACAAAACGACGATACATAAAGTTTCATTTCACTATTATTATTTTGTGGTTTATTCCTCTAGCATCAGATTACTCCACTTTCAAACAGCAGATGATTGGTGGGCAAAATACGTCATCAGCCTTATGATCTAGGATGGGTCTTGGCTGCTTGCAGGATTATCTCCCAATGTTACACCATCCAGCTTTGTCAATCCTGTCCCTTTTTGTAACTTTTGCGGCCATCTGGATCAATCTGCAGATCACATTTTGTGGTACTGCTATGATAATCAAGTTGATAATGAATGAAGGTATCTCCATTCGGCTTTACATCAGTTCATCTTCAGACCGATTGGTTACTCCGATCTAGTGGTGTCACAGGATAGTTCTGTAGCATTCGAAGTTTTCTGTGAAAGTACTGTATCTGGACTACAGGTCTTAAGCTGATTTATAAGTACATTTACTGCACTGCAAGTTATCTTCCCTCTCCGGTGACATCGGACCTCAAGTCCTTCATTGTCTACTATTCTTTTCACACTCAAGTGTGTTGTCTCTGGAGGAGGAGCCACTTTGGTCAGATCATTCTTCACCACTGCGTGACTCCGCGCTCATAATAAACAAGTATGATTGGTAATCTTCTAATGTTGATCGTGCTGAATTGGGACTCATTTTGTCTCCCATAATATCGTGAATATTGGTGGGATCGAACTGGTATAAGTTCAAAGCTAGGGTAGTTTATTACCATGTAAATCAAAACATAACTTATTTAAAAAATGTATTCTAAACGAAATCGGATCCCCAAAATCTTTGAAATTAAAGACAGGCAGGCCTTCCAGCTTAGCCTCGGAGATCGTTGCGTGTATTCCAACACAAAAATTATTATATTATGAAAGTTAACGACAGAAAATGTTCAAAGTTGATGAAACGGTAGAAAGGTCTCGTTAAAAATGAAAATAAATACAAAAGCCGTATTAATGTTAAGTAAAAAAACTCAAATAAGAAATTTACTTTCAAAAATACAATACAATACGAATGCACAAAAAACGGACATAGTTAAAGTAAAATTTTCCAGCATTGAATGGACCAAATTTATTATATTGGTAGCAAATACAGCTGCAACAAGATAAATTAATGATTGCCATTATAGTTTCACTTTCGTGGAGAGCTGGTTGAATACAGGGACGGTTCAAGACCAAAATAATATTTTTTTGTCTATCCACGTTATACAATTTCTCCTGTTACACGATTTCGGTGATCTAATTAAGAAGACGCCTGTATTCCAGAGGGTTGTGGGATCGATTTTCATTGGTACATATATTTTTTTAAAAAGGTTTTATTCTAGGTTTCACTTGAGATTTGTTAATCATTTTTCTGGTTTGTTAGAAGAGATTGCCATACCAATAAGTTCACCAAGTTATACTGTATACAACGAAAATGTAATAAAATATAACGTAGATTTCTCCCTTCAAAAAACTCATGACTTCTGACATAACAAAGGATTAATAATAATAATAAAAAAAAACGACTTATACATCGCCGCGTAGAGAGTAGACTCTCATTAAGGACGCTCTAACTCGGGATTCGAACCCACTATTACTGACAGATTTAACATATTACAAAAAATAAAAAATAAAATTGAGTGTAAGGATAGGAAAGTGGTGACTGCGACCATTGTATTAGGAACTTCCCCGCATATGCATATGTTTAGAAAAACATATTTGGTAAGAAAACCGTAAAAAAACTTACTACGGGAAGACGAACTACAAATAAATATTTTTAGATCTTGCGATATGTGATAGTAACACATTCAGATTCAGGTGTGAAGTGTAGTGTTTGCGTGTAGTGTTCATATTCAAGCATATATTTTGACAAGACTTCTCAAAAAGGGTTGTTTTCAAGGGATTCCTAAAGCTGTACACGTCACCCATTTTGATGTACACAAAATGCTTACTGAAATGACCTCATGATTTCCAGTTTTTTTATGAATAATTATTTAAACCATCTAATTAAGGTTCTATAATATATGTTAAATGACACTTGACAACAATGAAAAATTAATTTGATGTACATACTATATTAGAAAACAAACATTAAGCAGGATTCTTTTTTACATTCTTTCTGTTTAATGTTTACCTGCTGTATTTACTGTTTAGGTGATAAAATAAAATAGTATCACGGGGCCCATTGCCCATAGACGCCAGCCGTGTGGTACTAATCCAGTTGTGACGAATGATGATAATAGATGCGATTTTCTCACGAATAATGATTCGACATACTTTTAAAAATGGCACAAGCTCAGTACGAGGGTTGCTACTTAAGTTTTGAGACAGACAAGTTAAAACAAATATTTATCATCGAAAATGGCTTTATTGTTTTTCAAAATACTCTCCATGAAGATCAATACAATTTTGCATGCGTTTGAACCAATTTTCGAAGCACTTTTACCACTTCGAATGAGGTAACTTCAAAACATGCGTTATGAACGTATCAACCGCTTCTTCAGGCGTCGAAAAACGTTGACCTCGCAATTTATTTTTGATGTTCGGGAATAAAAAGAAGTCATTGGGTGCTAAATCAGGGTTGTACGGCGGATGACCCATCAATTTGATGTTTTGAGTGCTCAAAAAGTCACTTGTTTGAGCCGATGTGTTGTTGCGACATGACTGTTGCGACATGAGCATTTATACCGAACAGCATCGATGTTTTCTGGCACAACAACCGATTTTGGACGAACTTCACGAAATTCGTCCTGGAGCGAACTACAACCACGATTGAATTCGGAAAACCAGCGAAACACAGTGGCACGGGATGGTGCTTTATCACCAAAAATCGAAGCGAGTTGATCGGCACACTGTTGTTGAGTTAGTCCACGTCGAAAATCATAAAAAATCATCGCGCGAAAATGTTCACGATTTAATTCCATTTTTGGCCGAGATGAATTTTTCAAGTCACTGTAAGCAACACAAATATCACTCGTATGACAAAACTTTCTGAGAATGTATACTATTAAAAACGTTAAACTTTACGATGCTGGTGTCAGATTTGACTTATCTACACTGGTATTGCCATATCTCAAAACTTAAGTAGCAGCCCTCGTATATATATTTAGTAAAACATACGATATACCAACTTCCTTAAAATGTCCCTCGTAGCAATCTAAGTATCACACGTGTACATTAATACCTGTCATAAGGTACCGATGATGACCCCTGTCCCCTGTCACATATGGGATCAGATTCCTCAGAACCTGTTCTCGCGGCAGGAATTTCTCAAGCGCGAGTAGCAATAACATAGCAAGCCTCGTGGTAGATACAGTGGAAGCGTATAACCTTGACTTCGCCATTGCCAAATATTGGCGAAGCGGCGCGTCCAGCGTGAGACGAGATAACACAAAAAATATGTGGCCAAAGCGTGGGATCCATTGGTCAATAAATAATTCTCAACATTCAACACTATATGAATGTAATGTTACGTAATACGTAGGATTCATTTGTAAAGATAATTATATTTTTATTGATATGGGTCTAAAAATTTCACCATTAATGTATTTAAGGAGTGATGTTAAATAGGACATGTTTAGATAATGTATTTAGAACATGGATGGAATTTGAAATGCTGCATTTAAAAGAGGCTTTAAGGAATATTCTGCTATATTTTGATTAACCTGGTAACAACGCATATTGATACTTGTAACTCTACACTGTTTTATTTTCTTTTTTAATTAATTGATTTTTGGTTTCTCTTCTCCATTCTGGAATTATCTATTTTATATTTGTAACTCCATAAGATGAAGAAGAGCACTCTTAGATAGTTTGGCCATGTAGAACGAATGTAGGACACAAGACGAAAAAAAAAAACAAATATACAGTGCAGATGTGAGTGGAAGACGTGGTAGAGGAAGACCAAGAAAAGCTTGGTTGCCTCAACTAAATGATATTTTGAAAGAAAGAAATGTCAGAAGTAAAAAAATCGTAGGAGCCGTATGAGGTGTTCAGGTGTGGTAGAGGCGAAGGATGTATGTCGAAATAGGAAAGTCTGGCGCTCTACCATTTTTACCAACATGGAAATGGCGTTATGGTATAAATGTATGTATAGAAAAAAAAACGATCTATTCAACTCTGTATAACTATGAAAATCTCTATACTTTGATGTGGATTTTTGTTAATTTCTTTATTGTTTGTGTTTTATTTTTTATAAAAATATTACATTATATAAAAATTAAACACAAACAATAAAAAAATTAACAAATATCCATATTGAATTTTTTTTAAATAGCAAGAGTCATCGCCGAAAAATTATTATATTTTCTACAACCTGTTTCATGTGAAGGACTCTTGTCCTGTTGTCCATAAAGTCAACGCTTGGGTCAACTCTGTCATCAACAGGATCTATAAATTATAAGATTGAAAAACGTAACAATTCTATATTTCTAAAACTAAATATTTAAGCGTTGTCTTAATACTCGTATATTCTTGGAAATGCTCCCCAGCCCCTAGAGATACTCGTAAGGGGAGGACGAGAAAAATATGTTTACTTTCTTTAACCGAAATGTACGTTATCTGACCAAATGTGCCCTTTGCTCCTACATTCTCAATTGAAAAGAGATAAAGATATCTCTTTCACCAAAATAAGTATATCAGGAGTCCATAAAGCTTAAATCCCTTAGATATATTTACATAAGGAAGGAACGAGGTCACTATGAAGTTCCATCCAATAAATTATCTCCGTGAAATAAATAGTTCATTGTAATTCATTGTACAAGTTACCTGAATAAAATGTTTAAGAAAGTGTGTATTTTCCGCCTTCACTATGTACTCCCGACTTCCGACATAACACCTGTTTAAAACTTATACTAATAAACCATTTAAAAGTTTACTTTAAATAAATATAGTTACATAGTTGTAAAGTTTTATTTAATCAGGATATCGAAGATACTCGTAGTAAATTATTTCAAGGATAAAATCTTAAGTAAATAACAGACTTCAATCTTGTAAGTTAACATGTTTGACGTTCATAACAGATATGTTTGAAATGCACTATAGAAATAAATCGTCAATATTGACAAATGTTTGACTACAGGTGCGGTAATGTAACGAAAAGGTAAGTAGAAAACTAACTGATGCGTCCAAACGTGCGATTTACGAATATATCATGCATACATACATACCATCACACAATTTTTCTTTCGGATAGGCAGAGAGGACAGCGCTAGATTTCCTAATCTCGATACACGTCCTTCGTCTCTTCTACATTCATACCACCTTCTCATAAGACTCATTTGATGTCTCTGACTTACGTTTCCTTCTTTAAAAATATTATTCACTTGATCCAAGCATACTTTGATTCGTCTTCCTATCCCCCGTCTTATGTTCACATTTGTGTGCACTATACATTTGTTTTCTTAATTTTTCTACATTCATTCATTCTACATCCCCAAACTATATCAAAGTGATCTTCTTTATCTTATTCAACACATCAACCATAAGTTCACATTCATATCTAATCACTTCATTCCGTATTCTGCCATACATTGGCACCCCAAGTATCTTCTCAGAACACGCGTTTATACAACATTTATTTGGATCTTTTTGGAATTTTCACTCCTGATCATTGGTACAAAAATACTGGTATGGACTATCATCTTAGCCAATTTTGACACTACATTTTCTAGTGCTCAATTGACTTGATGTTTCCTATATCTACACCCATTAGCTTGTTTCTAAAAAGTAACGTAAAAGTAAGAAAGGATTGATTTCAAACTGTATCTCTTTGTATTCAAGTCACATAGTGGGATGTCTCCATCATATCTTTCGAATGTGTCTTAGAGATGTTATTTTGAAGAAAAGTAAAACTTTAAGGTCGAATTATTTATTATATCTTTCGAATCTGTGTCATGGAGATGTTATTTTGAAGAAAAATAGAACTTTAAGGTGGAATTCTTTATTATATCTTTCGAATATGTGTCTGAGCGATGTTATTTCGGAGAAAAGTAGAACGATAAGTTCGAATTCTTTATTATATCTTTCGAATATGTGTCTGAGAGATGTTCTTTCGGAGAAAAGTAGAACTTTAAGGTCGAATTATTTTTCATCTAATAAATTTGTTGTACCAAATCGATCCAATAGGCAGGTTACTATAATAGATCTACTGCTGTTGCTGGTCCTGCGACGTGGAACGATCTACCTCTTAATGTTAGAGATATGGGTGACGTGTGCAGCTTTAGGAAGCACTTGAAGACAACCCTTTTGGAAGGTCTTATCAATTTTTTTTATATAATATATGAATACTACACACATACATAACACTACACCTAAAGCTGAATGTGTTACTCTCACATATCGCAAGATCTAGACGATTTCTTTGTTGTTCGTTTTCCCTAAGGAAGTTTTTTGCGGTTTACTTACCAACTATAGTTTTCTAATCATATGCAGACGCGGGAAGTTCCTAATCTAATAGCCGCAGTCACCACCTTCATATTCTTACATTCAACTTGTTTTATTATTTGTGTCGAATGTGTTACTATCACATATTGGAAGATATGCAAATATGTGTTTGTATTTTCTGCGAAGCAAATATGTTTTTATGAACACTTGCAGATGCGAGGAAGTACCTCATTTTTTTAATTTTAAACAATACAAAGTAACTGATTGAATTTTTGTAACATATGCCACTGTCCTCTTATGTGTCGAGTCTCTTTTCACAAAACAACCAAGGCCATCCCATGATCCCATGCATTCGTCTTAATAGCACGAATTACCAAAATGACCACGCTGCCCATAATTCTGCGACGGTCGGTCGATCTGTTCCCACAATTTGGTTTTTGCAATGCTCGAACCTGAAATGGATTCGCAGTAGACAGCGGCGAGTCGGAAATATTATATGATTGCAAATTAGGCGAAATGATTTCATGTGCCATATCCTCGGAACATGTGATTGTTGTATTGTGCACATATTGCACAAACTAAATATTATCATTTCGCAGGCCTTCGACATCTTGCAGTGATGCAATTATATTAATGATGATCACAGGTTGTTGCATTGTCTTAGAAAAAAATGTTACATCGCTCATGACAAAAAACTATCTCGTATGACACACAGAAACAAAAAAAAGCATATCATGCATATAAACCATCACGCCATTTCCCTGTCGTGGTAGGTAAATGGCACAGCGCCAGACTTTCATATCTCGACAAACACATCCTTCGTATCTTTTACATCCATACATATTCTCATACAGGGTCTACTATTTCTTTTATTTTTAACATTTCTTTCTTTTAAAAAAATCACTTTTGCACTGTTAATATATACATTTAACATTCAACACGCCTTACTGAAAATCTTATTATTCTTAAAAATTAAACATTTAGAAAAATTCCATTTGTACATTATCGGACTATAATTGTCCATGTTTTAGGGTCGTATAAAATATAGGAAAGATCAAAAACAAACTTATTGAATAGAATAATAATTTAGTCTTAGGCCAAAAAAAAGTATTTTACATACATACCATCACGCCATTTCCCTGCCGAAGTAGGCTGAAATGAGAGAACGCCAGACTTGGCTATCTCGACACTCATCCTTTGCCTCTTCTACATCCAAACACCTCTTTATACAACTCCTACGATCTCTCTGACCTTTTTATTTATTTAACACTTTTATTGCAATACAACCTGGCGGGCTTATTGCCAGGCGGCAATCTCTTCCAACCAACCAGACAAAAGTAAATGAAGCAAGTTAAGTGGTCGCATAAATCATTCAAATGACTATCCATCCCCACGAAATCCATAAACATATACGTGAGAACATGCCCACAAACCCCACAAAGACGGACAATCACCCGAACATTATTTTTCATATAAAGTGAGATATCATCAATCAAAAGGAAATGAAAGGATGGTGGAGAGGAAAGGAAAAGAAAAATCAGGAATGAAACACGTTATTTTACCGACTAGAAATTAAGAGTTTTTTCAGTCGCTTCTTAAAGCATGCCAAGGACGGAGCGAGTCTTATATTGGTTAGTAACTGATTCCAGAGTCTCACTGCATGGACAGTAAAGGACGACGTAAAGAAAGAGGAGCGGTGAACTGGAAAGGCCAATAAACAATCTCTGTTTGAGCGTAGCGCTAATCCATGATTGGAAAGAAATCCGCTAATCCATGATTGAAACAGGGTATTCCTGTAACCAGATGTATTTTCTTCATGTGACTGACATGCGACTGAAAAAATTCAATTTTTAGTCTGTAATATAACGTGTTTCATTCCTGATTTTTCTTTCCTTTCTACCATATCTTCTTTTTTCTTTACTATGTACGAGTATATCGTTCATAATCATTTGAATATTTTTAGCGACCATGTTACTTGTTTCATTTACTTTTGTCTGATAGGTTGGAAGATATTGCTGCCTGCCAATAAACCCACCAGATTATTTTTGAAATTAAATATTAATAAACTTAAAAAATCATTCATTCATATGGTTTCCTTTCAACATATATGATTGGCGAGACGGACATATTGAAGACATCCTTCGCCCCTTTTACAACTTTAAACCTTCTCATACAATTCTTACAATTCTCACAATTCTCTGTAAGATTTATTTAAACCTTCTCATACAATTCTTACAATCCTCTGTAAGATTTATTTAAACCTTCTCATACAATTCTTACAATTCTCTGAAAGATTTATTTAAACCTTCTCATACAATTCTTACAATTCTCTGTAAGATTTATTTAAACCTTCTCATACAATTCTTACAATTCTCTGTAAGATTTATACATTTCCTTCTTTCAAAATATCATTCACTTGATCCAACCATTCTTTCTCAGAGTGCTCTTATTCATCTTAATCAACACTTCAAATAAATAAATATAGACTTATTGATAGTAACATAGTATGGACATACACATATATGGTATCCTTAAATTGCATTTATTTCAAGATAATGGAGAAGGAAATACATTTAAGAGATAATCTATCAAAGGGTTCATCTCATAACATCCCCCAGTCGTGATACACCATCAACAATAGAGGATGAGCCCATCCGCGAAGGCATCGAGTGTTTTTCAGCCCACATCCTTGTTCACCACATACAACACCGGTTCTAAGTATATATTGACTTTGTTTCCTATCGCTACACGCCGTTGGATATACCTCGTAACCCTTCTATCATTAGAAAATATTACCTAAATAGCAGAAGTTTTAATAATTATGTTCGGATCTTGACATGTTCAACAGTAAATAAACATTCAGTTATCTTATTGAGATAATGTGTTTATCTGCCAATAAAGTTCTGGATTTTGTGATAAGTTTTTCTTCGGCATTTATGTGACTTTCTCAGTGCACGCATTTCTACAGCTTTTATGTATGATAAAAATAAGTGAATAAAAAAGAACAACATATACAAATTAAAAACTGCGGTCTGGGATATATTTGGAGTTAGTTTGCTGACCTATAAGGAGTAAATAAAAAGGCACTTCCGTATATCCGAGATTTGAAGTGGGATCCCGCGTGTCTTACGAGGATTTTTGAAAACGTTTTTTGAACTGCTTTTTAATTGATAATTGTGTTTTTTTCACTATTTTTCCCCATGCTTTTTGAGGATTTGTGAAGTTGTACCTGTCTGATTCCGTTTTCAATTTGTATTTTGTTAATCAATGATTTGTCTATTGTGTTTGTATTTTTTGCGTAGTGCGAGCTGTGCGCCTGTGGACGGCTCCGTATTGTGTTGGTAATATGTGATTTTACGATTTGATACCTGTCTCATTCTAAATATTTTTGTTGTTATTGTGTAAAATGTTTTTTTAATTGTATACACATATTGTCACATTTGATGTGTTGCGCTCTCACTAATGGCTCTTTTATATTTTGGTTATACTCGTAAGGTACATTGTGTTTTTTTCACTATTTTTCCCCATGCTTTTTGAGGATTTGTGAAGTTGTACCTGTCTGATTCCGCCTTTAATACGTTGTTTTCAATTTGTATTTTGTTAATCAATGATTTGTCTATTGTGTTTGTATTTTTTGCGTAGTGCGAGCTGTTCGCCTGTGGACGGCTCCGTATTGTGTTGGTAATGTGTGATTTTACGATTTGATACCTGTCTCATTCTAAATATTTTTGTTGTTATTGTGTAAAACGTTTTTGTAATTGTATACACATATTGTCAAATTTAATGTGTTGAGCTCTCACTAATGGCTCTTTTATATTTTGGTTATACTCGTAAGGTACATTGTGTTTTTTCACTATTTTTCCCCATGCTTTTTGAGGATTTGTGAAGTTGTACCTGTCTGATTCCGTCTTTAATACGTTGTTTTCAATTTGTATTTTGTTAATCAATGATTTGTCTATTGTGTTTGTATTTTTTGCGTAGTGCGGGCTGTGCGCCTGTGGACGGCTCCGTATTGTGTTGGTAATATGTGATTTTACGATTTGATACCTGTCTCATTCTAAATACTTTTGTTGTTATTGTGTAAAATGTTTTTTTAATTGTATACACATATTGTCACATTTGATGTGTTGAGCTCTCACTAATGGCTCTTTTATATTTTGGTTATACTCGTAAGGTACATTGTGTTTTTTCACTATTTTTCCCCATGCTTTTTGAGGATTTGTGAAGTTGTACCTGTCTGATTCCGTCTTTAATACGTTGTTTTCAATTTGTATTTTGTTAATCAATGATTTGTCTATTGTGTTTGTATTTTTTGCGTAGTGCAGGCTGTGCGCCTGTGGACGGCTCCGTATTGTGTTGATAATATGTGATTTTACGATTTGATACTGTCTAATTCTAAATATGTTTGTTGTTATTGTGTAAAATGTTTTTTTAATTGTATACACATATTGTCACATTTGATGTGTTGAGCTCTCACTAATGGCTCTTTTATATTTTGGTTATACTCGTAAGGTACATTGTGTTTTTTCACTATTTTTCCCCATGCTTTTTGAGGATTTGTGAAGTTGTACCTGTCTGATTCCTTCTTTAATACGTTGTTTTCAATTTATATTTTGTTAATCAATGATTTGTCTATCGTGTTTGTATTTTTTGCGTAGTGCAAGCTGTGCGCCTGTGGACGGCTCCGTGTTGTGTTGGTAATATGTGATTTTACGATTTGATACCTGTCTAATTCTAAATATTTTTGTTGTTATTGTGTAAAATGTTTTTTTAATAGTGTGTGTTGAGCTCTCACTAATGGCTCTTTTATATTGTATTTTGGTTATACTCGTAAGGTACATTGTACTGTTTACTTATAAATAAATGACACAACACTGAATGACATAGATGACACAGTTCAATAAACTATCACAATCGGGAAGTACGCGAATTATATGAATGGAATTTGTGCGAATGCTGGTACATGGGACATGGTATTCCTATCTACTGAATGATGAATTACGCATTCAGCGGGCGTAGAACGTGACACATTCTGCTGAATTGAAAACAGCCATAACGCATGGTGGACCAGAACGCGGAATTAACTCCCTGGAGAGGAAATCATTCATAGACCGGAATGTCAATTATTTGGGAATATTGTTAACTACACGCGATAAAGCTGTCAGAATCTGAAATAATGGACATAAAGAGAAATTTATTCGTCCATTATTTTAATTCGTGCTTTAGATTTACATTCGTATCAATACGTTTATAATTATTTAAAAAAATTACGTTTCTGCTTTAAAAACTCTTTTTTTATATTGTAGCGTGTGTCCTAGTAGGACGTGCTGATGATGTTGATGTTGACATCTCTGTATTCGCTTTGGTCGAATTCTGTGTTCCTTTTCGTTCGGGGTCATCAATTTAGCGGGATGCTTAATTTGATACGTCGTGATGATTTTGATTTGTTTGTATTCAAAATAAAATACATCAATTCAGGAAAGCGGTAAAAGTGAGAGTGAATAATCAATAAATAGTAAACAGCGATGAATGGTCAAGTGAATAATAACAAGTGCCCTTTATTCAACGATAAGTAGGTATATATAGAATTTCAGAACGGGACGCGTGAATGCGTCCGAGGTATACCTCGATCTCACTTCTGCGCATGTTGAGGTGGTCGCAAGCGCTGCGAATACTACAGTGGGTAGGATATTTATTGTCGAAACGGCAAGACGGCGTGATATGTTCTCTTTCTACCTTGGAATGCGATGTAAATATTATTTGCGTGTAAACAGTGTTGACGTTTCTGGTATGTGACAATTGTAGATATCCAGAGGTTGATTCATCGGTCGTTGACCCTGCATGTTAACAATATTTAGGGACGTGGGTACCCTACAATATTGTACAAAAGGGGATTGTGGTGGGATTTTTATGATTGTAATTTGGAATGCTATTTTTTTTTAAGACTAGATATCACCTAAGTCATAGATGTCCTTATACCCCCGAATACTAGATGTAAAATATGTCTGTCTCATTCGAGGGTAGTAGCATAGCGCGGGATCCAACTGACGACCTTCCGCGAGGAAGTCCAGTGCGTTACCGCGCTGAAATGCACCTCAAATTTATACAATAGTGATTTTATACACATTTCGATGTACGTTTCTTTATTTTTTATATTTTTTGTTTTATCTAAACTATGTCTTAAGGCGGACATATACATATTTAGCCAGGAGAGGAGCTTTGGATATCTAATTGTTAAAATTAAAAGTATAAATAAATAATATATTGGAATGTAATATTATGCGATTTTGCACACTTATTATAATTTTTACAACCAGAAAATTGTTCAAAAACCTGATATTGATAAAAAAGGAAAATTTATACAGGGCCATGGACGAGTACGAGTAGAGTGCAGACTCTTTTTAAAGGCGCTTTAATTCGGGATTATTCTGACCCATTATTATTGACAGATTAAAAATATTTAAAAAAATAGTGTCAAAATAGAAAGATGGTAGAGATAGTCTTTAGATATAAAACATTCCCGCGTACGTATATGATAATAAAAACACATTTTGTAAAAAAAAACCCTTCGAAAATTTAACAAGGTAACATGAGCAACAAAGAAACATTTGTAGACCTTTGTGTTATATGTGATAGTAACACATTCGGCTTAAGGTGAAGTCTAGGGTTCATTTATTTATTAACACTTCATTTCAAAAACCACCTGGCGGGCTTATTGCCAGGCGGCAATTTCTTCCAACCAACCAGATAAAAGTAAATAAAACAAGTTACATGGTCGCAAAAAAATGTTTAAATAATTATTAATTTTTATGAAAAATATACTCGTAGTAAAAGTAAGAAAGAGATATCATCAATCATATTAAAAGGAATGGACGGTAGATAGAAAAGAAAAAACAGGGATGAAACACGTCGTTATATTACTACTAGAAATTAGGTTTCTTCAGTCGCTTCTTAAAGCTTGTGAAAGATGGAGTCCAACAATGTTTTTGTATAGTGTTCATATATAATCGTAAAGATCTCCCAAAAAGGGTTGTATTCAAGTGCTTTCTAAAGCTGCACACGCCACCCATATCTATAACAGTTTGAGGCAAACAAAGGTCCAATTGAAATACTAACCGAGAAAAGGACTGTTAACTCAAAATAAAGATAATCCATTTCTTAAATCCTCATATAAAATGTCCTTTAATTTTGTATTTAATAAGGTTTAACCTCAATCATTATTAAATAAAAAGAATAGGAAGAGCAATCTGAGATGGTTTGGACGTGCAGAACGAATGAATAAAGAAATACTAAAACAAACAAACATGTATTGCAAATGTGCGTGAAAGGCGTGGTTAAGGAAGATCAAGAAAAATATGGTTGGATCAAGTAAATAATATTTTGAGAGAAGGAAATGTAGAAATTTATGAGTAGGTGTATGTTGGATGTAGAAGAGACGAAAGATGTGTGTCTAGATAAGATAGTCTGAAACTCTGTCCTCTCTGCCTAGTCGAACGGGGAAATGTCGTGACGGTATGTACATACTCGTATTTTATCTTCCAGTATGTTTTAACGAGTTCATTAAATATCTGAGGAATGTTAATATCAAAATTTCCGTAACATATTATACATCAAACTTAATAATATCTGCCTTTCTCTCATTAATTTAATCTCATCAGACAGGCATGACGTGTTGCAACAAACTGCGGTGGCATGTCATCACATATGATTATACCAGAGTGATAATATGATCACATACTCCAGCATGGAGCTCCAGCGATGTGCATGTTGATTGGCTGAATTCTGTGGACCCATTCCAACGCGAGTCTTCCGGTCATTATGTGTGACGACAGGGTATTGTGTCCGATAAAGGGGCACGACGTGATCGATGGATCGACCATGCTTTACCTTATACATTTGCTTTGTTGTAAACTAAAATATTGTCCAGAATCAAAGGCTTTTACATACTTATTGCACATGATACACAAAAGTCATAGTAATTGGCCAACACATATTTTTAATTTGCTTTTCTGAATTTATTTTGAATGGATTTATGATGTTACCTGAAGGTTATCAATGAATTGCCTTACATACATTTTGAGAGTAAAAGCATTTAATTATTTAATGTTTTATTATATACAGTAGCGGTCACAGAAATTGCATCACCTAATATTTTGAGGTTTATCTGAAATTGCGTCAAGTG
The DNA here is from genome assembly GCA_949825065.1 of Odontocerum albicorne. Classification (NCBI taxonomy): domain Eukaryota; kingdom Metazoa; phylum Arthropoda; class Insecta; order Trichoptera; family Odontoceridae; genus Odontocerum; species Odontocerum albicorne. The sequence goes on from OX463857.1 coordinate 23,744,101, forward strand.
TAAATTTTATTTTACTGTTTTAATTTTTAAAAATAAAATGTAGATCAATTCTGACATTTTTTAATAAGATTACATAAAATCGAATCGCTTTCTCTCATGTTAGGATTTTTTTATTTAAAATGAGTAAATATTTAAAAATGAAATAATCGATTTTAGAATTTAAAAAAAAAGACAAGCTGTTTTAAACACATTTTTTTGTAGAAATTCAATAAACATTATACTTAAATACCAAATTATATTTTTTTAAATATTTTGTGGCCCCTTCTTTGGCCTTGATGGCGGAAGCAATTCGAGATGGCATTGATAAAATTAAATATCGAATAATTGTATCCAAAATCTCTCCATCCCACATATTTTCTAGAGCTTCCTTCAGCTCTTTTGCTTACTGGGGTTTCAATATTTGTATTTTAGCTCCAAGTATTGTCCACAAGTTTTCGATTGGGTTTAAATCAGGGCTATTCCCAGACCACGGCAACGACCAAATTCCCATATTTTCTTTAAAATTGGTTATCTAAAAAATGTCACCCACTCAGACCTCTGTTATTTCTTTACACATGAATCTATGTAAACATTAAATAATTATCAATACTGGAACAATGAATTATTCAAATCCGAAAGGTGTCCTAATATTAAAATCCGAAAGGACTAATAAAAAAATCCGAAAGGTGTCCTACTTGGGGTATGAACTTAGAGGAGCAAAGTACAAATTACTGCACCTGATCATCCAAGGCAAAATAATAGAAGGCCGAAGAGGTGTTGGCAAGAGGCAAATCTCCTGGCTCCGCAATATACGTGATTGGACTGGCATAAGGGGCGTTGGGGATCTTTTTCGGGCTGCCGGGGACAAAGATATCTACTCTCAAATGATATTCAACGTTGGGGCGACCTGACATGACACTGAGAAGAAGAAGGAACAACGAAAGAAGATTGAAACTGGAACAACCAAAGAAGATCGAAACTGGATACAACTCAGGAGAAAATATTCTTCCGTAGAAAGTCTTGGAAAATACTTCGTAAGTTTGCACCTAAATGCAGCAATGGGGGCGCACCGCAGACACGCCAACGTGGATGATAAATGCATAATTGCCCAAGAAACAAGATGATGCACCCACTTGAAGATCCAGCATCGTATTTGAACCTAACGATTGCGGTAACAATAACGGTTAAGTGCGCCCACCACAGAGACAAGCGGACCATTTGAAGGATACGCGAAAGCAAAACGTCACATTGCCAATGATCACCATAACTTGTAAACAATCTAAAACTTATGTCATCATCCGCAAGTATGGATTTATTGATGAACATATCTCGATCTTATGAAGGTGAAAGGTTATAGAAATCGGTCTGGAACAGATGCGTTAAGTTTCTGGAAGCATTTGAAGACAGCTCTCTTTCAATTTCATGAACAAAGCATATTGTACTTCAAACTCAAACAGAAGCCAAGCGTGTTTTTATTACATTTGATTCACTGATGCGATACGATAGGCTATACATTATGATCAAGTATGATTGTTAACAAACTTACAAATGGAAGACACCTGTTTTAGTTTATTATGTGCACACAATCTTGATACCAAGTTGAAACATCAAAGTTTCAAGACATTCGGCAGGTTTAATCTGTTGCAAGTTTTTTTTGGTAAATTTATATAGTGATGTTAAACAACACAAAAATACTTCTAATAACGACTAACAAAACTAATAAATATGTCTAGAATGATTACAGAGTGAGGAAAAAGAAAATCAAAGAGAAGATAAAAGAAAACATGTAGAATAAAAGTAATTGAAGGAAACAATATGTCCTCTTTGCCCATCCCTTTGAATTAACGCTGTAGAAATGCGTGCGCTGAAAATAATACATGGGGTGGCAGTGTATGACCGAATACGGAATGCAGTGATAAGGGATTAATGTGATTTTAAGGCTGATACGTTAAGTAAGATGAACAAGTAAACTCTGAGGTGGTTTGAGCATGTGGAATGAATGAATGAATAAAGCCTAACAAAACAACTATACAGAGCAAATATGGGTGGAAGGCATGGTTGAGGAAAACCAAAGAAAATATAGTTGGATAGAGCGAATATTTTGAAAGAATGAAACGAAAAAAGTCTATGGATGGATCTAAAAAAGGCGAAAAATGTGCATCGAGATAGGAAAGTCTGGCGCTCTGTCGTGTCTGTATACCCCGGCAAGGAAATGACGCGATGGTAACATATGTATATCAATTATTTCATCCAGTCCCGGATTATTCCATATAAATCACGAGTAAATATTGTCGATTGCTTCTCTATGCATTGTTTTACCAAAATATCCAAAGGGCATGACGTGATGGTATGTTACGTCGTTCTCAGTTCTAACGTTTGCTGATGAAATGAACCGTTTCCTCCGCAGCCAACTCCCTCGCAGCACCAAATAGGAAAGTGGATCCACCAACTGCCTCGGTCTTGGCTGCCCAAATAGGATTGCGGTTCGGTTTCTTTTACTTTTTATTTGCAAAACATTGACGGTTCAATGTTAAATAGCAGGAGTCAACAACAACGAGAGTCAGAATCGATATAAAATATAATTTATTTCTATAAAGCTGTGTCACGTTTCTAAATTTTTAATATTGTAAAATAAACAAAACACTTATTTTTTATTTTGTTTTCACCACTGTTTTATTTGAGTCCATTGCCATTTCAAAGACCTTCGCCTTCCTCATCTGAAGATGAACTTCATATTCACATGACGAGGAAGACGGAGGTCTTTGAAACCGGTAGTGAACTAAAAAAACTGGTGAATACAAAATAAAAATGTGTTTCATATATTTTTAAAATTTTTGAATGATTTAACACTTAAATGTGAAAATACAAAGGAGTGATTGATAATGCTTTTTTATCAAGAGAGACAGGCCTGTCACTTTAATTTAAGTTTATTGTGTAGCATTTTTGAAGATTTTTCTGATGTTCTTGGTCCTAGAGTTTTTATAACAGGTAATCCACCAACTAGAATGGCTTGTGTCATCACATCAAAGATGAAATGTTATTATAATAAGCAATATAATAAATGAAATACAAAAAAAAACAATTATAGCCAATTTAAACATTAAAAAAATATAATCAATCAGTAATGTAGAAAAATTGTTCGACGAAAGGAGAAACGTGAGATTCATTACATTCATTACAACATTCAGTTTATCAAATCTGTCACGTAAAGGACGACCCAAAAACTTGGTCCGAGAGTGAATAATAAAATTGCCAGATCCACAGAAGACTCAAAAAAACCTTGGATGTGTTGTTGAGATAATTATGGCTAAGGAAATCGAAGGAACTTCTTATTTCTTTCGTTACCCTTACACTTTCCATCTTTCCATTCTTACACTCAACATTTATTTTTGTAATATTTTTAATCTTTCAATAATAGTGGTTTTGAACCCAGACCGCCCTTGAGAAGAGTCTTCTTTCTAAACGACGCTACATTAATTACCTTTATTATTTGCTAGGTTGTATGGAAAATACGCTGGCCAACCTGCAGACTTGGAGAGGAATTGCTAGGAACAAAAAAGTGGAACCATGTCATCAAATAAGCTCAAGTTCTGCGAATGTTATGTTATATGCCTACGAATGTTATGTTATATACTCGTACCTACGAAAGTAAGATCATATAACTTCATACCAGAAGGAATTGAACTGGTTGAATGTTAGAAATAGACGCCAAATTCACATACTGTCTCTATTGTATAATATCCTTAACTCTCCCGCCGCACCCTCTTATCTCGCCGAAAATTTTCAGCGTCTTTCCAATCATGGATTAGCGCTACGCTCAAACAGAGATTATTTATTGGCCTTTCCAGTTCACCGCTCCTCTTTCTTTACGTCGTTCTTGACTGCCCATGCAGTGAGACTCTGGAATCAGTTACAAACCAATATACTATAAGACTCGCTCCGTCCTTGACATGCTTTAAGAAGCGACTGAAAAAACTCTTAATTTCTAGTCAGTAAAATAACGTGTTTCATTAATGATTTGTCTTTTCCTTTCCTCTCCATCATCCTTTCCTTTCCTTTTGATTGATGATATCTCACTTTATATGAAAAATAATGTTCGGGTGATTGTCCGTCTTTGTGGGGTTCGTGGGCATGTTCTCACGTATATGTTTATGGATTTCGTGGGGATGGATAGTCATTTGAATGATTTATGCGACCACGTAACGTGCTTCATTTACTTTTGTCTGGTTGGCTGGAAGAGATTGCCGCCTCGCAATAAGCCCGCCAGATTGTATTGCAATAAAAGTGTTAAATAAATAAATATGGTCATCTGAATAAGTATACTCAACGAATTTAATACACACATAACATCACGCCGTTTTCCTGCTGGGGTGAGCAGAGTGCAAAACTTTTCGATCTTGACCTACGAGTACATATTTCACATCATCAACATACCAACATTTTCTCATACAACTCCTACGATTTCTTTGACATTTTACATTTCTTTCTTTCAAATAATTCAATCAATCCGACAAACTTTATTTCATCTTCCTCTACGACGCCTTCCAATTTGATTCGCACTGTTTATGATTCTTTTTATATTTAACACACTTAACTATAATATCACAATAAGTTAAATATATAATAATGTTTCTTAAAAAATAAACAATTCGAATATAATCTGCTTTACAAAGATTGATGACTGCTGATAGAAATCACGGATTTTGAGAATCACAGTCACCGAGTTTCGTAATTTGATTGTGCAATTATAATCGTAACAAGCGCATGAATAAAATATAATTATTTTAAAATCATAAATATTATTATAAAATCGTCATCAACCCACAGGAAGGACTGAAAATTACACTGTCATGAGTGATCACCTTTTCAATTCGTATTCAGAACAAATATATGAAATTTGTTATTAAGGAATCAAATCACTTCGTCACAGGCTTTGCCTAGCGAGGTGGTTCTCTATATATTTTGTAGTATTAATGGCATTGGTTTTTGGAAGCCGAAAGTCATCACAATTTCCCGTGGGTTGATTGGTTCCTTTTCCTTTCCCAGTCTTGGAGACATTTGCAAATACTTTGTTTGACGCCTATTCTTTAATTTTTTTAATGCGTTAAGTTGTTTTCTTTTGAAAATAACGTGCGCGCACTGAGAATAATGCATTGGGTAACAATGTATGACAGAATATGGAAGAGATGAATGTGTCTTAAGCCGATGTAATAAGTAAGATGAAGAAGAGCAGTCTGATATAATTTGGGCAAGAAAACTTAATGTATGAATAAAGATTGGTTATTCTGAATATATACTAGTTAATCCGTAGGACTATTTACCTTATATATAAAAAAACACCTATAAAGTGCAAATGTGAGTGGAAGGCGTAGTAGGGGAAAGCCAAAAAACTATGGTTGGATCAAGTGAATTGTATTTTCAAAGAAGGAAATTCAAAAAGCCGGAGAACTCGTAGGAGCTGTATGACAACGTGTTGAGGTGCGTGGCCGCGCGGTAACGTATTGTTCATCCATGCTGAAGGTCGCCAGTTTGAAGTCCGCACTGTGCTACTCCCCTCGAATGACACAGGCATCTATGATTTCGGTCATATATACTCGTATATACATTCTTTCAACAAGAGAAAAAAAAGCCGGTATGCTCCGATCGTATAACTTATTTGTGCCATCGGATTCAGTACTGCGGCGTGACTGGTGTGCAACGAATTACTCACTTAAAAAAACAAACTCATTTCCAACTGAATTAACGTTGGAATGGCCAAGAGATCCTCGACTGCGAGGCCCAGCAACAGCACTGACAAAGTGTATGGATGTAGAAGAGGCAAAAGAAGGGAGTCGTGATAGGAAAGCATGGTCCTCTTTTCGTTTCGCCTAGCCCGAAAAGAAAACGACGTGATAGTATGTATGCATAAACATAACGTAACATTGCATCGATACTATGTTAATATGTGTGACTCTTGGTTTGTAGGTAAAACGAGATTGCCGTATTGTAATATGATACACTCGCAATTTATATATTATATAATGAAGTGGTTAGTTAATCAATTAAAAGGAAGACTAAGGAAATTTAAAGAGATTTTGAAAGAAGGGAATGAAAAGAATCAGCGAAATTTAAAGGATTCAATGAGAAAGTGTGCATAGATGATGAACTGCCTGATGAAAATAAGCTCAGATAAAAGCCCAGTGCTCAATTATTTCTATCTGCTGCTATAAATGTATGAAGTAATGATGAAAGGATAAGCAATGTCCCTTAAGATGAGGTCAAAATCGTGACTGATCTAAGATAGTATTGTACTCTCCTGCTAGTCGCAAATATATTGTGAACCACTTGTTCCAGTGGTGGGTGTTGAAGGAGGTGGAACTCGATATGCAAATAGCAATACGGATGTATCACCGCACAGCTAACAGTTAAGCCATCTCTGCAATCATACTCGTATAACAGGAAGTATCGAGAGAGCATCCATCTGTTATATTGGATGAGGATGGCAATTAAAGGCTAACATGTGGGCTGTTAGGAGATGACGAATAAAAGAGAAAGATGAAAGTTATTGTTACGAACAAGAGAACCAAATTCGTAAGGATATTATTTTTATTCAATAAACTCTATTTCAATAGAAGCCAAGTTGACTGTTGATAAACGAATGTTGGGCCCAACCTTAGAACAATAAAAAAGACAATGTACCATATATGCGTCGTTTAAAGAGCAGACTCTCTTTAAGAACGCTCTAACTCGGGATTCGAACCCACTTTTAATGCAATTAAAAAAAAATGAGTGTATATAGGAAGGTGGTGGCTGTAGTCATTAGTCAAGGTACATCACGGCATTTGCAAATGTTTAGAAAAACATACTCGTATTTGATAAAAAAAAAAAAAGCGCAGAAACCTTACCAAGGGAATACGAACTACAAAGAAACCTTTGTAGATCTTCCGATATGTGATAGTAATATAATCAGCTTTAGGTAATATCAAGATGGGATAAATTATACATTGTGCCGCTGTAAAATGGCAGAAATACGCTAGTACAGTGGGCATGGCATCTATTTGATGATTGTTAATGTTTTTACCCATTACTCTGTCAGAAAGATTAGTAGAAATATTGTGAATTTTCATTATTTTACATAAATATTTATATTATTATTATTATATGAAATTAAATTTCTATCACTTAAATTCGTCATACTGATAAAAACAAACTCCCATGATGTACATTTCAATCTACGAGTAAACCTAAACACACAAAACATTTAAGTGAAGTGTCTGTAAATATAGTGCAGGAAAAGAACACTTTCAGTAAGTGTTCATACACCCCAGTCACTTGATTTATTTGCCCCAAACATCTCTTGCCTACCCTGCTGAATACCCATCGTACACCTGAGGGCTGGAAGGGAGCAGCAGTAAGACGCATTGAGAGAAGATTGATAGACACTCGTAAAAGCGAGGATTAAATTTAATAATGGTGATGAATTTGTATCATAAATATGTCTACCGTTGTTTATGGGACTTTTAAGAAGTATGGAAATCAACCCCTGAACGTACGTTGTAAAATATTATGCGTTCGTTGTATACAGTAAAATTTGGCGTGTTTATTGCCGTGTAGCAATCTCTTCTAGCTATGTAGAAATAATAATAAAATGACAAATTATAAAGTGCCGTTGAAAGAGCAGACTCTCGTTCGAACTCGGGATTCGAATGCACAAATTAAAAATATTATAAAATAAATATACGAGTATATAAGTCGATTGCAAGGATATGAATGTAGATATTTGCCAACGGCAACGGGGGTTGTATAACATAGTAATAATAATAAAATATAAAGTTTATAAGATATGTTTTGAGGCTTTCGCGATTCTTTGTGTCAGTTTATACAAAGTTAACAAGGTATTTCGGAATGTTGTATAACGTGGTTTGACTTACGACGCCGACGTTTAAAAAACGTTGCAGTTTTCATCTTCGACCGATTGGGTACTTCAATCTAGTGGCATCAAAGGATAGTTTAAAAAACGTTGCAGTTCTCATCTCCGACCGATTGGATACTCCAATCTAGTGGCATCAAAGGATAGTTTAAAAAACGTTGCAGTTCTCATCTTCGACCGATTGGGTACTCCAATCTAGTGGAATCAAAGGATAGTTTAAAAAACGTTGCAGTCATGTTCGACCGATTGGGTACTCCAATCTAGTGGCATCAAAGGATAGTTTAAAAAACGTTGCAGTTCTCATCTCCGACCGATTGGATACTCCAATCTAGTGGCATCAAAGGATAGTTTAAAAAACGTTGCAGTTTTCATCTTCGACCGATTGGGTACTCCAATCTAGTGGCATCAAAGGATAGTTTAAAAAACGTTGCAGTTCTTATCTTCGACCGATTGGGTACTCCAATCTAGTGGCATCAAAGGATAGTTTAAAAAACGTTGCAGTTTTCATCTTCGACCGATTAGGTACTCCAATCTAGTGGCATCAAAGGATAGTTTAAAAAACGTTGCAGTTTTCATCTTCGACCGATTGGGTACTCCAATCTAGTGCATCGAAGGATAGTTTAATAAACGTTGCAGTTTTCATCTTCGACCGATTGGGTACTCCAATCTAGTGGCATCAAAGGATAGTTTAAAAAACGTTGCAGTTTTCATCTTCGACCGCTTGGGTACTCCAATCTAGTGGCATCGAAGGAAAGTTTAAAAAACGTTGCAGTTTTCATGTTCGACCGATTGGGTACTCCAATCTAGTGGCATCGAAGGATAGTTTAAAAAACGTCGCAGTTTTCATGTTCGACCGATTGGGTACTCCAATCTAGTGGCATCAAAGGATAGTTAAAAAAAACGTTGCAGTTTTTATCTTCGACACTTTGGGTACTCCAATCTAGTGGCATCAAAGGATAGTTTAAAAAACGTTGCAGTTTTCATCTTCGACCGATTGGGTACTCCAATCTAGTGACATCGAAGGATAGTTTAATAAACGTTGCAGTTTTCATCTTCGACCGATTGGGTACTCCAATCTAGTGGCATCAAAGGATAGTTTAAAATACGTTGCAGTTTTCATCTTCGACCGATTGGGTACTCCAATCTAGTGGCATCGAAGGATAGTTTAAAAAACGTTGCAGTTTTCATGTTCGACCGATTGGGTACTCCAATCTAGTGGCATCGAAGGATAGTTTAGTTGAATTTGAGATTTTTTGTAAAAGTACCGGCAACTTTCTGGACTGTTTGAACTCAAGGCCATAATACACTAAATAAGAAAAAAATTACTGCGCTGCGAGTCATTTTCCTTCTCCCGTGATGTCGGATCTTAAATCCGTCGTCACTATTATTTTCACACTCAGGTGTCGCCACCAAAGGAGTCAATTTGTGCAGTTTCTTCTTCGTCACTACGTGACGTCACGTTCATAAAACATAAAGAAGATTTCGATCTTATAGTGTAGATCGCGCTGGATGGGGACTTATTTGGTCCCCCATAACAGTGTGGGTGGTGGCGTGATCGAACTAATCTGAATTTTTCATCTTCTGGCCTGACTTATAATCAACTTCGCTACGTAACATACTATACTTAATCAACTTCGCTACGTAACATACTTAATCAACTTCGCTATGTAACATACTTAATTAACTTCGCTATGTAACATACTTAATCAACTTCGCTATGTAACATACTTAATCAACTTCGCTATGTAACATACTTAATCAACTTCGCGAAGTTGATTACGTGCATAGCGAAAAAGTTATCTACATAACAAAAATCGCACCAGGTTGTACTGTATGCAATAAAAGTGAAATACATCAGAACATATTTCTGGTTGTAAAGGAAGACCAAAGAAAAGTAGAAAATCAGAGAAACCATAGTAGAACGAGGTTTATGGATGTTGAAAAGTCGAAAGATATGTGTCGAAATAGGAAGATCTGACGCTCTGTCCTCTCTGCCTACCACGACAAGCAAATAGTTTTATTTATTTAACACTTTTATTGCAATACAATCTGGCGGGATTATTGCCAGGCGGCAATCTCTTCCAACCAACCAGACAAAATTAAATGAAGCAATTTACGTGGTCGCATAAATCATTCAAATGCCTATCCCATCCCCACGAAATCCATAAACATATATGTGAGCACATGCCCACGAGCCCCACAAAGACGGACAATCACCCGAACATTCTTTTTCATATAAAGTGAGATATCATCAATCAAAAGGAAAGGAAGGGATGGTGGAGAGGAAAGGAAAAGAAACATCAGGAATGAAACACGTTATTTTACTGACTAGAAATTAAGAGTTTTTTCAGTCGCTTCTTAAAGCATGCCAAGGACGGAGCGAGTCTTATATTGGTTTGTAACTGATTCCAGAGTCTCACTGCATGGACAGTAAAGGACGACGTAAAGAAAGAGGAGCGGTGAACTGGAAAGGCCAATAAACAATCTCTGTTTGAGCGTAGCGCTAATCCATGATTGGAAAAACGCTGAAATTTTTCGGTGATTTAAGAGGGTGCGGCGGGACAGTTAAGGATAATATACAATAGAGACAGTATGTGAATTTGGCGTTTATTTCTAACATTCAATTCATATATGTGTATCTTTCAGATTAGTTGGAAAAATACCGTATGCCAGTAAGTTATACAATACTTTGTGTATTTATCAATTTTATTTATACAGATACGCAAACAAAGAAACAACTTGAGGACGAATCTTGAATAGGGTCGAAAATAAATTCTCAGTAAAGCCAATTCATATTTGGCTAGTTTTGTTCCAACCCTCTGAAATCCCTTACAATTTAGTACACCTCAATTCTGTAGGGAGCTAACTGATGAAAATATTTAAAAAACATGACAAATTTATCTCAACTCCCAAATGGCGTAAAAAATACCGAGGAAAAAAGTTAAAATATCTGCTGGGTAATAGTATTTCCCCTCTCTGGAGTAGATTGCACAACATAAAAAGTATCTGGATACGAATTCGGGAAGACATCCCCCGGGAGAGTGTTGAGGTGACAGAGAATGTGTAATATGTCACATATTTTTAGAAGTCCCTTTTGTCTCGTAAAGGTTAGTGAAAAAACTCAGTGAAAATGGATGTATTTTTGGTGTGGGCACATTCCATCATGAGCAGCATATATGATTATTGCTAAATATTATACATACCATTGCGCTGTGTTCTTTTTAGGAGAGGCGTAGAGGACATATATTAACGTCCACAATAATTGTATCTATCAATTTTAGTTGATTTTGCTTGTTTTAAAAAATATATTGTTTGGTTGGATGGAAGAGATTGCCGCCTTTCAATAAGCCCACCCGATATTTTTCGTAATGAAGTCGAAGACAATATAATCTCTCGGCCATGCTTTTCAATATGCAATCACAAATTTGGCTTCTTTGATGGGAACCATATGAAAGAAGATTCAGAATACGAACTCATCCACGATTTGACGACCTCCATGACCTAGTTGATAGAGATTGCGGGTTCGAATCCCGCTGGAACCCAGATCTCTTTAAAAAAGGGTTTTCAGACTAGTTTTCACTTAAGGTCTTATAAACATATTTCTGACTCTTTGAAAGAGATTGCCATATGGCAAAAAATCCACAAGGTTGTACAGTACACAAATCAAGTGTTATACATACGTGATTAGTTTAGTAATAGCGGCTTCGAGTCCCGAGTTAGAGTGCCCTTAAAGAGAGTTTGCTCTCTAAACGACGATATAACATAACATATAATAGTGGCTTCGAGTCCAGAGTTAGAGTGCCCATAAAGAGAGTTTGCTCTCTAAACGACGATATAATAGTGGCTTCGAGTCCCGAGATAGAGTGCCCATAAAGAGAGTTTGCTATCTAAACGACGATATAATAGTGGCTTCGAGTCCCGAGTTAGAGTGCCCATAAAGCGAGTTTGCTCTCTAAACGACGATATAATAGTGGCTTCGAGTCCCGAGTTAGAGTGCCCTTAAAGAGAGTTTGCTCTCTACACGACGATATAATAGTGGCTTCGAGTGCCGAGTTAGAGTGCCCTTAAAGAGAGTTTGCTCTCTAAACGACGATATAATAGTGGCTTCGAGTCCCGAGTTAGCGTGCCCATGAAGAGAGTTAGCTCTCTAAACGACGATATATAAAAATGTCAATTTTCAATTAAAACTTCCATTATGAAATACGTTAAATAACACCTCGTAATAATAACAATTGGGTACAAGACAATGCAAGTTGAAGAGCTTAATGGACAGAGAGATCTATCAGTGGTGGCTGGATAGTGGTCGCGTCTGTCTCACCATTAAGTGGTAATGACCATCATTTCTCATGTACGATTTTATCAAAGTCATCCTGAGATTATTTATTGGCGAAATGCAAAATAATTTCACGAGAGGGCGAGCAAAGATAGGGTCTGAAATTAGAACGGAATTGTTAAACGAAAAAAATATTGATATTGATATTGAAAAAGTACGCCGACCTTCGTAGCCTAGTCGCAAACTCTAGGGACCCGGGGGTTGTGAGTTCGATTCCCGTTGGTAACCAATTTTTTTTCCAAATAGGGTTGCAGAATGATTCTCACTTAACGCCTCTTGAACATATATCTGACTAATACAATACAACAATGGAATAAAATCACATACAGCTTACGAAGATTATTCTTGTACAGTTAAGAATCAAATGCGGCCTAAATTGTTAAACGCCTGTCTTCTAGCCCGAGGGGTTTACTTTATCAACGAGGGTGTAATACAATTAATATCAAGTAATAAATAATGTATTATCTATATTAAGATTTTTTTATCTACATTAAAGTCGGTTGAAAATATTAAGAAACAATTTAATCTCTTCCAACCAACGGTTAGAAATAATATAATAATATAAAATGAAAAGTAAAAGAAAATTTATATATATTTTTTAAATAATTGTCCAACAAAAGAGTGTTAAACTAAACTAGGTAAAATATGTCAAATACTTGACAGAATACGTAATTAAGTGATTAGGGATGAATGTAAAATTAAGGCTGATGAATTAAGTAAGGTGAAGAAGAGCACTCTGAGATGGTTTGGGCATGTAGAATGAATGAATGAAGAAATGCTAACAAAACAAATACATAGGGCAAAAGTGAATGGAAGGGTGCAAAGGTGAATGCAAGGTGTGCTAGTAGAAGACCACGGAAAGTATGGTTCTATTTTATATTAAAAAGGTATCGAAATAAAATGCATCCTTGGCAGACATCTTTATTGACTTAAAACAGTGCAGAAAAGAGATTATACACCCTTACACATGGACGTGGAATTACTAAAGTACATATTCTGTATTTAAGTCATCAGCTGTCTTATACTCCCATATATCCTACTGTAATAAAAAAAACTGTACATTTTCTTATGCATGAGTTCATAAGAGGTAAAATTTCGTATTGTTTTCAACATTCAAAGGCTGCATCTTTCGCCAGATGCATAATTTGCCCAGTGTCCCGCATCCCGCGAGGGAGGAGCTGTGGTGGGGGATGACAGATCTGTCCACGTGGCGAGAGGGAGAGTGGGGGGTGCGAGCGAGAGAGCGGGAGCAGGGGTAGGAGAGGTCGTTGAACTCACCCTATTTCTGGAGCCACCCCCACCCACACGATAATGCATTGTGTTACTGCCAAAGTTGGAAGATATAAGAACCCTTCGGAATTCTTTGATAAAAGCTTGTTATGTATTATTATAACACATGTAACTATTGAAGCTCCAACGGTTAACTGGTATCGTTAACCTTAAATATTTTTTTCATATTATGGTGTATTTTATTTTAAATTTAAAAAAATATGTTTTTAACAAAGTCCCAGTAATATTTTCAATTTAAGTTGCTGAACTAAAAGAATATATCTGAAAGTGGGGTTTGAATAAACATTCTTCTTGCCGTGAAATTTCCTAAGTAAATTAATTTCCTAAGTAAATTAATTTCCTAAGTAAACATTTGCAGTGATTTTATTGCATCACATTACTATTCAGAGAGATCCACGGGTTGTACGCGCACTATCGCAGGTAGAGTAACAAAATAAATATACAGTGCAAATGTGAATGAAAGGCGTGGTAGAGGAAGACCAAAGAGAATATGGCGGGATCAAGTGAATGATATTTCAAAGAAAAAAATGTGAAGAGTGATAAGGGATGACTTTTTACTGAGAGGAATGTATCAAGTAAGATCAAAAAGAGCGCACTGAGATAGCTAGGACATGTAGAACGAATGAATGAAGAAAGACTAACAAAACAAATATACTGTGCAAATACGAGTGGAAGGCGTGGTAGAGGAAGACCTAGGAAAGTATGGCTGGATTAAGTATATGATATTTTGAAAGAAGGAAATGTTTAGTCAGAGAAGTCATAGGAGTTGTATGAGAAGGTTTGTAGATGTAGAAGAGGCAAAAGATGTGTGTCGCTGGCACTCTCTATTTTTTTGTCTACCCCTACAGGGAAACTCCGTGATGGTATGTACATTAATATTGGTATTAGGACTGCGGTCTTTGATGTTTCGACATATGTCCAACAGCAGTCAGAATAATGCGATCAATTAAAGACTCAAAATAGTAAAATAGGTCTTGATAGGAAACCGATTATTTTTAAGAACCTTTCCCTGATTTTTTAGCCATAAATTTAAGGGCATGCAATACGTTGTTAGTTAGATCAACATTATATATTTTTTTTATTTTGCTGTTATATAAAATATTATACAACTTCTAATCAACAACTTAGTCAAACAACATCTTATGAACATTTAAGAATAAATTCTATGGCGTTTTGGTAAAGAGGTACAAGTCATCAATTACTTATTTGTCAGTTTGAAGTTTTGCAACACTTGTATTCCTGAAATACAGACCTCAGGTAAATTTTAAAGGTAAACTTTGAATACATAAATTATTTATGTATTCAAAGTTTACCTTTAAAATTTACCTGAGGTCTGTATTTCAGGAATACAAATGCTGCAAAATTTCAAACTGACAAATAAGTAATTGATGACATGTGGTATACCTCTTTACCAAAACGCCATTCAAATGTTCCTTTGCGGAAGAATGTTAAATACGTATCCGACATATCACAGATGAGTAGAAAAAATTAAATATATGTCTCGCGATAGAAATGTTTGGCACTCTGTCCCCTGTGCCTACCCCGACAAGGAAACGACGTGATGGTAAGTATGTATGCAATTTTCCATTCCTCACAAATTCCATCGAATTACCATCAATTATGAGTGTTGCAAAACTTCAAACTGACAAATAAGTAATGGATGACTTATACGTCTTTACCAAAACGCCATAGAATTAAAGAAGTATTTTTCATCTCAAAATATTCCCCGCCCTTCCCCACACGATTCCCATCCTAATCCCTAAGATTTAATTTCCATTAAAAATATCATATGTTTTTCCCAAATATTGTTTTCATGCCTGCCTTAGGCCAGGCATACGCCTAATTAGACAGGGGAGTGAGTGTATTGATTTCATTTTGTTGTACAACATAACAAAAATAAATAAGTTTAAAAAAGTATCATACACGAGTATTCAAGACAAATTTATGGAATAAAAATTGGTTGATTGGAATATATTGCTTTAAAGTAATAAATCCGCCACATTTTAATGGTGGATAAACGGGTAATATTTATAATACAAAATATAATACAAACAACTGCATTAACGAGGTGCATGGCAGCGAGGTAACGTACTAAACTTCCATGTGGTAGATCGCTGGTTCGAAACCCGCTATGTGCTACTCCCCTAGAATGGCAAAGGCAATTTTTTCCGTCTAGTAATAGGGGGTATAAGGACAGACGACTTCGGTCATATCTATTATTAAAAAAAATGCTTGACTAATAGGTAAAAAAAATGCGAACAATAGTTTGAGAGTAACTGGGATCACAATGTATTTATTGTATGCGACGCTCAAACTGTTGCAATATTTACGAAAAGCGTGCTGAATTTTCCAGATATGGTATCGGGCTTGTGTTTGCCTTGAAGGTTCTCCATGCTACCCTCTAACTACACAGGGGTTACAGCGTCCCACTGTTGTGTGCCTCCACGGGGGTAGATATCGTGGTATAAAATAATAAAATATTCGTGATTTCAAACAATATTCACGGTGATTACTGCACACATTCCACAATATATGAAATTCTAGAATGAGTAGCATTTAAAATGCCCGTTTACCAACCATAAACATTCAAAGAAGTTCAAAATTTAATACGAGTAAATGTACATCATCACGCTATTTCCATGTCGTGGCAAGCAGAGAGAACAATGCGTCAAACTTTCCTATAACGAAATACTTCCTTCGTGTCCTCTACATTTCAACTTTTCCTCGTACAGCTCCTTCGGTTTCTCTTACTCGTCACCTGTTCGTCAATCAAAATCACCACGACTATTTTTCATTTTTACGTAGTAAAATAGTCAAGAGAACTTATCACCAAGACGATCCCTGTAACCTAGTTGATAAAATAACTGTATTCTAGTCCCGGGGGTAGCGGGTTCGAAGACCGTTGATATAGTTTTTTTTAAAACATTGCAGTCTGATTTTCATTTCCAGCCTCTATTGTTTGGAAGATATTACCACACAGGAATAAACTCGTCAAGTTGTACTACGAGTATGTTATATACCATGTACAACGAAAGCAAAATACAATAAAATAAAATTCTTTTCATATAACCAAACCACCTTAAAGTTATGTTGTTTATTTTACTAATTATATCAGCCCCTAATTCACATTTATCCTTCACTTCCTCATACTACCATATTCCGAAAGGTAACAATAATCTTGTAGTCACCTCTTTTCTACCTCTTCCACGCACACCTTACACTTCAGACTTGTATACACGCTTAGTCATTCTTTCAATGAAATTACACATACATACATACCATCATGCCGTTTTCTGTCGAGGTGGACAGAGACGACAGAGCACTGGGCGTTCTTATCTCGACACATATATTTCACCTCTTCTACATTCGCACACTTTTCATACAGTCCCTACGATTTCTCTTAATTCTTATTTTTCCTTCTATCAAAATATCATTCACTTAATCCGAATATACTTTCACTGGTCTTCCTGTACCACGCCTTCCACTCACATTTGCACTGTACATTATTAGATTTATTAGTCTTTCTTCATTCATTCGTTCCATGAATCCAAACCATTTCAGAATTATTTTCTTCATCTTACTCAACACATTAGCCTTAAGTTCACATTCATCCCTTATCACTTCGTTCCGTATTCTGTCATACATTGTCTCACCACGTGAATTATTCTAAGTACACGCAGATTTTAATTTTGTCCCGTTCGAATATATGTGTTCAAGTGCCCTATTGACTTTATTTCGTATCGCTACATGCCGTTCGATATCCCTTGAACAGTAGACGGCGGTAAGTAATACACATCGGGCTACAAAGCAGAAGTTAGCCGATTATGGCCGACAGTCTCTTTCTTAAGCCCGACGTGTATTACTTACCGCCGGGTACGGGAATTTCGAAACATTCATTTTCAGATCTTTCTCTTTACATCTCTCATATAATACACATATCGAACTCTGTAAGTCATCCTCATTCTTTGCTAACACTACCATGCCATCAGCATACAGCGATCCGCATACATTCCCATTCGATATTTATATACCACCCATTGACTTATTTAGTACCCTAGGAAGATGAACACCTGAATGCACCCCAAAGGATACAAACAGGACCGAAAATTTAAGGATGATCAGCAGAGACGATGTAATATTAAATTATTCAAAATCAATGATCGAAAACTTATGAATGATCCTTGGATATTTCACATGTGCTAAGGGAAATAATCAAGTTAGGAGAAAAAACGACGTTTTTGTTTGTTGTGTATTTACTAAAATATATATTAAATGTGCACATGTGTTATGTCGGGATCGATGCCTAGGGATGAGTATGATTACTTAATACCCAGGCATCTCTGGTTCGACTTCGAAAATGAATCTAGGAAAAATGAAATCAATTATTTTGAGCCACTGCAGAATGTCAAGCAGTGCCAGGAACAGATTTTGTAAACAGGAGTTGCCAATTACCATAAGTATTTGCATACCTGGCCACCAGCCAGCCACTAACTCCAGCTCGGTTCTAACCTGCCCATGGTCTAACAATGGTCTGGCACTCAATACAATTTGATATACGGCATTGTTACACGGCAGACAGTGGAAAGTGTTTGCAGAATTTCCTCTCCATTCAAAATTTTCCATACAAATAACGCCGTTTGCAAGGCGTGATAAATTGGCACTTGTGCGAAAAAAGAAAATTCGCTGAACCGTTAAGTTGAATTATTGTTATTAAATGAGGTGAGCTTAAGTGACGAAAGTGTTTTGAAACTGTTACGGAATAAATAATATGGATGTGAGATGAGAAAATATGGAATGAAGTTATTGTAATTTATTTTTAACAAACACTGTTTATTCCACTTTTTTGTGACGGTATAACCGTCACATAAAGGGTTATACCGTCACAAAAAAGTGGAATAAACAGTGTTTGTTAAAAATAAATTACAATGTCTTTAAACCTCCACAACGTTAATGCCTTAACTATAAACAATATGGAATGAAGTTATGAAAATTATTATAAATCCATAATATGGAGGCTTTCAACGAAATGTTAAAATATATTTCAATACGAGAAATCATCAAGGTCTCATTGGGGTGGTTTCCTATTACTAAACAATGTCCAATACTGCATAATCATCATCAATATGCCATGTCTCTATTGGAGTAGGCAGAGAGAACAGATCTCCAATTTATTCTGTTCTGTCACATATCTTCTGCTTTTGCCACATCCATGCACCTCGTCATGCATACTATCGTATTACAAAGACTTTTCGTTACTCCCTCTTTCAGAATTTGATGTATTTGGCAGTGCCATAATTTCTAGGTCTTGCCAAACTCAAAAACCTTTTTTACTAATGGTATAGATTATTATTGTAAAATTTCCATCATTCATTCTTTCTACGTGGTCAAATGCTTTAATTACTAATTAATTAAAAACAAAAATTCCAAAACTCTGTCTTAACATGCCATTATTTAAAACAACTTACGTAATTCAGTACATGAACTATACTAAATCGAAATATAAAATTATGAAAACAAAAAAACACAGTTTAAGCACATCCACTTCCAAAAAGATCCATAATGCTGTCTAAGCATATTCGTAATCCAAATTGAAATTGTTTGCATTTAATTAGGTATTTAAGAAACACAAAATTGAAATAAAAAAACAAAATTAACACAATTTATATACGAACTCGAAATATGAAATAATAAAAACAAATTGAACACAGTTTAAGCCTATCTAGTCCCAAAATTGAAAATTTCAAAATACTGTCGTCACATACTTGAACTTAAAATTGAAATTCTTTGCTCGTAATTTTATTTGAAATCGATATATAAGGGAATAAAAACAAATTGGAAAGTGTAAGCGCATCTACTCCCAAAATTAAAATGTTCAAAATACTGTCTGGTACGAGTATAAACGTATTTTGAAATTGCGATTGAAACTTTTTGCAAGTTATGAAGTACATACGATTTACGAAATCGAAATATAAAAGGAATAAAAACAAAATGGACACCGTTCAAGTACACCCACCCCCAAAAAGAGCGTGGTGTATTTTTTCAAGAAAAGAAAGGAAAAGAAAATTGTTCCGCGTTAGTACCGCCGAGATAAACCCTTAATGGGCTTAATTTTAAGGAAAAGGAGGAAAGTGTCTAAAGAAGTCCTTATCTAACATATCAGGGCAATCTGCAGTGGCCTACTTCCTCAGAGAGGAAGGGGGTGTGAAATTTAGATAGACGAAGAGAACGTTACTTTTAAAAAGGGAAGAATTTGGGGGAAACGATTAGAAGGAATAAGGAGACAAATTTGAATATTTATCGCAATTTCATAGTTGTTTTGAAAATCTGTGTATATTTGTTGAGAATATTCATGGTTAAACATGATTAAAAAATGGGGCAAACCGGAGAAAGTTATTGAAAGAGGAAAATAAGGAACATTTTTATAAGATGAAATACAAGGAACTTTTTAAAAAAGGAAAAATAAGGAACGTTTTTTAAAGGGGACATACAATATAAAGAACGTTTTTAAATTAGGAGAAATAAGGAACGTTTCTAAAGGAGGAAAAATTAATAACGTTTTTAATAGAGGTAGAATAAGGAGATTTTTAACAAGAGGAAAAATAAAGAACGTTAATGAAAAAGGAAAAAAAAAATATTTTAAAAACTGAAAGGTGCAAAATCAATTTTTAGAAATGGAGTGATAATATATGACAGAATACGGAATGAAGTGATCAGAGATGAATGTGAACTTAAGACCGGTGTAGTAAGTAGGATGAAGAAGAGCATACTGAGATAGTTTAGACAAGAAAGAATTAATAAAGATCAACAAAACAAATATTCAGTGAAAATGTAAGTGAAAAGCGTGGTAGAGGAAGTCCGAGAAAAGAATATGATAGGATCCAGTGCAAAATATTTTGAAATAAATGTAAAACGTCAAAGAAATCGTAAGAGCTATGTAAGGTATAGAAGAGGCGAAATATGTCTGTCGCAATAGGAAATTATATTCTCTTTACCTATCCCGACACATAAACGGTGTAATTGTATATATGATATGTTTGTGTAAAAAATAAAAACCTTTTAGGTTAGGATAAGTTTTAAAAAGAGGAAGTTGACATAAAACCTAGAAAAAAATCAACTTAAAATTATGAATTCTAAGGCTAGGATACATAGTACTAATTTATATTCAGAGTCTAACCTCATACGTTCCAAACAATAAAGTGGGATAATTAAACAACGTGGCTCCTTGATTCAAAAAAAGTTCCGACAAATTTGTACCTAAGTAAATATATAACGCTAATTTCTTTAATTAACAACAAAACTAAAATTTGGTATATGTACTAAGATCAAACTATGAGCCTGGGACTAAGTTTGAACATTTGCCAAATCTCATTATGATCCGTTCATTGTTATAGTTACTGTGTATCCAAATTATGAGCCTGGGACTAAGTTTGAACATTTGCCAAATCTCATTATGATCCGTTCATTGTTATAGTTACTGTGTATCCAAATTATGAGCCTGGGACTAAGTTTGAACATTTGCCAAATCTCATTATGATCCGTTCATTGTTATAGTTACTGTGTGTCCAAATTATGAGCCTGGGACTAAGTTTGAACATTTGCCAAATCTCATTATGATCCGTTCATTGTTATAGTTACTGTGCATCCAAATTATGGGATATATATGTTCATTGAAACACATATAGTATACACACACGGACAGGAAAAACTGAGGTCTATTTTTTATCTCTTCGATGTTCGATTGAGATAATAAAAACAAATTTCGCAATATCATCAGAATTTCCAATGATCAAATAATTATTTAAAAAAAATTTAAGTATAAAAACAATGTATGACAGAATAAGGAATTATGATATTGGAAAATAACGTTGATTGAAAGAAAACAGAGTGCATAAGATGAAAAAAAGGAACACTGAAATGATTCGACCGAGCACGTAGAGAGAAAGAGTAATGAAAGATTTACTAAAATATTACATAAAAGTAGGATACAAAGTGCTATGTTAATTTGAGAAGACCTAGAAAACGTGATATGGCCAAATGAATCTAGTTCTGAAAAAACGTTGAGTGAAAAGCTTATATAATTTGATAGTGCGCATGACGTGGTGCATGGATGTGGTCAAAGTTAAAGATGTGTACTAGGATATAATTCATTTAGATTGATTTTGTCTGTCTCAAAGTGTTCGATACGAGTATATGGATAGCGTATGCAGCTTTAGGAAGCACTTACTGACAGCCTTCGTCGGGCTTGAAGAAACGCCTTTGATGAAACACCTTGAATATATGTTTTGGAAAATTTAACAAAAAAAAATGAACATCAAATATGTTTCTTCAGCACATAACTTGTCCCCCATGAGGAGAGTTAGCTTTCTAAAATGCGCTTTAAAATTGTCCTTTAATTATTATTATGAAAAACTATAGAACGAGTGTAAACGGGTTGTAAATGCGGACGAGATAAAAACAGTGAGTAAAAAGAATGATGTTGGATATATCCTCTCTGTCTTCCCTGAAACTGATATGACCATAAGGTAGGTGTAAGGTATTCATGTGTAGCTAACTGTGTAGAGATAAAGTATATATATTCTTAAACTTCAAGTTTCCAACCCTCCTTCCGCCGCCTGCTTTTTATAGCATCGCCATTATGTCCATTTGTACAAGGAAAATATTTCATAAGGGGGCATTTTCCAACAAAAGAATGGATTTTATAGTACGAATAAAATATTGTATATTGAGTATGCAAATGATAGGAAATGGAGATTTTACACGATAGAAAGAAAAGAACGATTCGTGGTAGGAAAACTTCAAAATTTACATAAATTGAACGTAAAAGCGGTCCGTGCGCGATATATACAAACTGAAAAAAAGAATGCAACGTTTACAGGAAACGTTTACGTATATTTTTCCCATGCTTCTCTAGATCAATAGTATGAAGCGCAGCATGAAAAAGACAGTAGAAAATTTGATAGGAACATAATCCTGTCAGAATTCTCAGAAAAGAGTAAGTAAACACAATATAACCGAAGGATTAAGCCATAAATGGACACTGCACTACACGTAAAGCCCAATGTGTTACACTATCACATATCATAAGATCAACAAAGGCTTCTTTGTAGTTCGTCTTCCCTTAGTAAGTTGTCTGAGGTTTTCTTAACATATCGCTGTCATCACCTTCTTATGCTTACACTCAGATATATGTTATATTTATTTTGTAATATTTTTAATTTGACAATAATAGTGGATTCGAATCCCGAGCGCTCTTGAGGAGACTGCTCTCTAAACAGCGCTATATATGGTATATTGTGATTTCATCCTCAGTAAGATACAGACGATCTTCGTAGTAAGATAATATGTAGTAAGATCCCAAAGATTTCCGGCCCAAAGACATGAAGACATATTATTCACTATAATACATTTTTAGAATGATGAATACATTTTTCAATACATCTGAAAAATATACGAGTATTTATAAGTTTTGTTCTAAAATAGTGTAACAATGTGGAGATCACTTCTTTGTCATTTAATTGTTTCATGCAAATCGAATTTCAGTTTTGAAAATAAAAAAAAACAATCACTAGAGGCCAAGTCGGAACTATAGTGTTAGTGATTAAATTCTTGGAAACAGTGTTGAATGGCAGCCAATGCAGCAACAAAAGTGTGCACTGGTGCATTGTCGTGCAATAATCTCACCACTTGTAACAGCTTTCCTCGCCGTTTTGTTTTAATGTTTTTTTTCTTTCAATTTGCATATAATACTCGCCATTTGCTCATAATATTAGCCAGTAATCGTAATGTTTCCCTCTTTGAAGTCAATTAGTAAGATTCCCAGAAAATCCCAAAAAAGTTGTCTTAATACTTTTGTAGGCTTATGTTACCGTGAGATTTTTGGGGCGTGGTGATCCCGGACGGCGCCACTTCATTGAGTCCCTTTTCAACAGAGAATCATGGTACAAAACTATTGTTTCATTCCCCCGTGACAATTGATTCGATTATTTCTTTTTCTTTCCCATATGACTGAGGGAAGGGGCATCAATTTTTAACTGTAACTACACCTGATCATGCGTTGGCATTCGCCTGTGCACGCTCTAACTTTGGACCTAAGTGCGTCAAGAAACTTGTCTTCGTAATATTTATGTACGACGTGAAGACATGGACAATGACAGCCAGAGACGTAGAATAGATACGTTTGAAATGTGGAGCTGGAGAAGGATGTTACGAATTCCTGGAATGGCAAGACGAATTAATACCTCCATTCTCGAAGAACTGAGAATCATCGACTGATTGTCGAAAATATGCATACGAGTAGTCCGATTCTTTGGACTCATTGCTCGTAGGTAAGAAGACAGGTTAAGAGACTTGTGGTTACGGGAACCGTGGAAGGACGACGCATAAGAGGAAGCCCCATGCTCTAGACTGACGAAGTGAGAGACGCCACAGGACTACCATTAAAAACAGCTCTTCGGTGCAGGGATGAATGGAGATGTGGCGGTCGCACACTCGGAATACCGTGGGCATTCATACACACGGTCAATGACCGATGAAGTGACCCTTGCATTCCTCGACAAATTTAAATAAACAAGTCCAAAGTTCACACGCCGGCCATTCAACCCGCAGCCCGGAGCGGACCGCATTACACGCCGGAGCGAGAACGCACCACGGCTGTCTCGCCAGTTCCGTATTTGAATGATACCTACATACAACATTAATCGTTTCGCTAATGCAGAAACGAGACGAAGGATGTCTTGCTCGCATTCCCGCACACACGCGGAAATAGTATAAATACCTACGTTTACTAATAAAAACTCTTCTTCCGCATTGCGATTCAAAACGTGTTTTATTTATCAACAAATCATCATCATCTCTTCCCTTAAGGACTAGTTCCTAAAGAGAAAAGACGGCAAGGGCTATCACGGGAGTCACTATGCTCAGTCATGAGCTACACGGCAGGATGATGGTATGGTTAGGATACAACAAACTAGGCAAATAGACTAAGTCTTTTAAGATATTATTTTACTTTACCTTCCGCAAGAACCCTTTTCTACTAAATTGCTCCCGGATCCGATTCCCAGTATTAAGTGAATGGACTGTTTTGAAAAATATAACGAGTTTCCTGCTGAATCATCGCTATTGTATAATGGAGGTTTTTTTATGAATGAACGAATTTTTATTTGAATAATTTTCCGCCATCTAGTTCACCTTGAGAAGTATTTTCCGTCATTATGTTTTTGTTGTTCATTACGGAAAAAAACTAGTTTTTGTAACAGTTCGATCGGTGACCAACGGTGTCGACCAAAACGGAAATTAATATTGGTTATTCTGAAAAAGCCCACTATTATTGATAAATTTAAAATATTACAAAGTGAATATATATAAATTGAGCGCAAGGATAGGAAAGTGGTGGTATCGGCCATTAGATTAGGTACTTCCCCGCATCTGCATATGTTTAGAAAACATATTTCGTAAGAAAACCGAACAAAACATGTCAAGGAAAGACGAACTACAAACAAACCTTTGTAGATATTCTGATATGTGATAGTAACACATTCAGATTTAGGTGTATGCATGTGTGTAGTGTTCATATATAATCATTAATTTTGATAAGACCTCTCAAAAACGGTTGTCCTCAAGTGATTCCTAAAGCTACACACGACACTCATATCTCTAACACTTAGTGGCAAAAATCCTGTCATAATATCCCGCCCTATTGAATTGATTCGAAACAATTGATTTATTCGATGAAGACAAATTTCTACCCCCTATCAAAAGGAACATTTATTATTTATTTATTTAACACTTTTAATTCAAATATAATCTGACGGGATTATTGTCAGGCGGCAATCTCTTCCAACCGACCAGATAAAAGTAAATGAAGTTACATGGTCGCAAAAAACATTCAAATGATTATCCACCCCCACAAAATCCATGAACATACGTTATACGTGAGCATACGCCCATAAACTCCACAAAGACGAAAAATCCCTTTCGTATAAAGTGAAATATCATCAATCAAGGGAAAAGGAAGGGATGGTGGAGAGGAAAGAAAAACCACAAACGAAACACATTTTATTACTGACTAGAAATTAAGAGTTTTTTCAGTCGCTTCTTAAAGACGGAGCGAGTCTATCATTGGTGTGTAACTGATTCCAGAGTCTCACTGCATGGACAGTAAAGGACGACGTGAAAAAAGAAAAACGGTGAACTGGGAAGGGCAATAAAGAATCTATGTTTGAGCGTAGCGTTAGTCCATGTTCGAAAAGACGCTGAAAATTTTCGACGAGATACGAGGGGCCGGCAGGACAGTTAAGTACATTATACATTATATAGTATGTGAATTTAGTCTTTTTCTCACGTTCAACCAGTTCATTGCCTTCTGGTATGAAGTTATATGATCGTACTTTCTTAGGTTAAAAATAAATCTTAGACAAACATTTTGAAGACACTGTAATTTGTTGAACAACTCTCAGACACATACAATGGCGACATCTTTGTTGTTTAATACTGTTAACAATATTGAAATTCACCAAGAATCAAATGGCATAGGCCAGATTGTTTAGCAAACTAAACACGTCAGTTTGATGAAAACTCTTCCTGAGTTCAAAAGAAACTCATAAAATAACCGCAAGGTGAAAGTGCTATTATTATTTTACTGTCGCGTCTCCGAATTGTTGCACTCCACGCCGCCTTTTATGGCTCCTAATTGCATTGTCTCTCTCTGCACAGAAAGTGACGTGGCCCCGTGTTGTGTCACTCGTCAAGCACGCCGATTGTCACTTTGTCATCGTTACTGCTAGCTAACATAAATATTATGCTTTTGTGGTTGAATCAGCGCTCTCAATGTCGATGATAAAAAAAACTTAATAAGCCACTTTCAAGTCTCAAAACGTGGAAACATTCGTTTCTACAAAGGTTTCTTTGTAGTTCGTATTCCCTTAGTGCGTTTTCTGTGGTTTTCTTAACAAATATGTTATTCTAAACATGTACACATGCGAGGAATTACCTAATCTAATGGCCACTGCAACCAGCTTCCCATTCTTACAAATGACTCATACGCATTGTAATTTGTTTTATCGAACACTGTTTATTCCACTTTATGTAACGGTATAACCCTACCGGTTTCAAGATTTTCACCTCATCATCAGGGGGACACAAACAAGGCATGTTTGTGCTCCCCTGATGATGAGGGGAAAACCTTGAAACCGGTAGGGTTATACCGTTACATAAAGTGGAATAAACAGTGTTTGATAAAACAAATTACAATATCTTTAAACCTCCACAATGTTAATACCTTAACTATAAATAAAATATACATAACTTATACGCTTTATATTTTAACGACCTGCGTGGCCTAGTTGGTAAAACGCCTCTCTTCCGACCCGGAAATTGCGAGTTCGTTTCTCGCTAAAAGCCATGTTTTCAGTCTGGTTTTCACTTAAGGCCTCACAAACATCTTTCTGTTTGGTTCGAGAAGATTTCCATAAGGCAATAATTCAATAAGGTTTTACTATATACAAAAAAGTGTTATACATGACAGCTGTCAGTCGTGATTTGTATAATATTAGTGGGTTCGTGTCCCGAGTTAGAGCGCCCTTGAGGAGACTGCTCGCTAAACGGCGTTACATAAAATTGAATGGAAATCGAATATATACACATATATAGTACAGGACGTCGCAAAAAATGTATCCACACTTTAATAGCTGGTAACACGTTGATTTATTTTTGTTTTAGATTTAACCGTTGAGAAATAATGTCTGAAACCAGACTAAATTTTGAACAAAGAAAGTGTATTTTGAAGTGCTACTGGAAGTACGCAAACGTGGTAGTAGACATTTAATTTTGGTGATTTCTCAAGAATAAAGTTTATGCTAAAAAACCTTAAAGCATTGATGAATTTCGAGTAGCCATTGAAAGATAATGTGCCCAAATACCAAATTAAATGATTTTCGATATTTGTGATTCCGTTGCCAGCAATGGTCATCGGTTTGAAAACAGGCGCTAAGTATAAAACGTACATTTATGTAGGTAATTGAATGGTTGAATTAAAATAGGCACTAAGTACCAAAAAAAACTAAGTATGCAGTTTCATTATATATGACATATAGAACGAAACTGTATACTTAGTTTTTTTGTTTTTTTTTGGTACTTAGTGCCTATTTTAATTCAACCATTCAATTGTGAACTTCGAAAAGGAACTGTATGCTAATAAATAGACTTTTTACTCATTAAAATTGTGGATACATTTTTTGCAACAACCTGTATTTATTTTGTAATATTTTTAATCTGTCAATAATAGTTGGTTTCAGCTCCGAGGTAGAGGGCCCTTGAGGAAAGTCTGCTTTTTAAGCGGCGCTGTATAAATTGTCATTTTATCATTATTATTATTATTACAAACACGATTTAACAGAGTATGAAGTAAGATGACATAATCTAATCTTAAAATTTCTAAAAGCCGAAATCAATCATAGGGAAACTGAAAGGAATCCAAAATTCACTGAGAGTTAAGGGATTCCAAAAGAGATTTGTGCGACCCCTTAATTGCAGAGCGTGGATTTTTCCCGTGGTTATATCCCACATTTTCAAGTACATACATTCCATTACGCCATTTCTCTGATGTGTTACGCATAAAATGACAAAGTGCGATACTTTCCTAACTCGACAGACATATGTCACCTCTTCCACATCCAACGATTCTTATCCAAGATACTCACTAAGTAGAACCAACCAAGCGGATGTTCGATATTATTCGACTTCGACCTAACCTAACCTAACTCGACAGACATATGTCACCTCTTCCACACCCAACGATTCTCATCCAAGATACTCACTAAATAGAACCAACCAAGCGGATGTTCCATATTATTCGACTTCGACCTAACCTAACCTAACTCGACAGACATATGTCACCTCTTCCACACCCAACGATTCTCATCCAAGATACTCACTAAATAGAACCAACCAAGCGGATGTTCAATATTATTCGACTTCGACATAACCTAACCTAACTCGACAGACATATGTCACCTCTTCCACACCCAACGATTCTCATCCAAGATACTCACTAAATAGAACCAACAAAGCGGATGTTCGATATTATTCGAATTCGTTCAGAACTAAATGTTTCTGGAAAATATACACGTTTTTGGATTCTTGGCATCACAGCAAAATATGTCGATTCAAAGTTGTTGGAAAATGTCAAGGATCGGGGGGGACCCTGCACGTATAACTACGTGATTTGAAACGAAAGTTTGGGGGAAAAGCGTAAATGAGGCTGTCGTAGAAATTTCGTGTTAAAATAGTTATCCCTTTACAAAAAACACGTGTAAATTTATTTCTTTCTTAAAATACGTGTTAACCATTTTTAATAAAATACATTTTTATTACATCATGATGCTCATTATTTCCAGTCACACTTTTTTAATAAATAATAATACATTTCATAACTATTTCCAAAATATAAATATTAAAGGAAGTGAAATTTTATTATAGCCAAAAGTGAAAAGTACAACTGTTTGTATTTCAAACCACAGTCACACTTCTTTTAATAAATATCATAACTATTGCCTAAGAGACAAAATAAGAAGCTCACGCATTCGTGGAAGCCTGGGTGTTACATACATCAACAGCAAGATGGAGGGGAGGCGATTGAGATGGTATGGGCACGTTGGACGCAGAGCACCCGATCACATTGTGAACCAGGCAATCTCCATGGATCTTCCTCGAATAACAACCAGAGGAAGACCAAAGAATTCATGGGTGGTGCAAAAAGATAACCTGATACAGAGGCACGGCCTGGGGGACGTAGTCCGGCGCAGAAGAGCATACAAACTGAGGACGAGGAGAGCTGACCCCAACAGTCTTCGCAGACAATGGGTTGGGATGGAGCCAGGGAGAGATAACTATTGCCAAAATATAAATATTAAAGGAAGTGAAATTTTATTATTGCCAAAAGTGAAAAGTACAATTGTTTATATTTCAAACCACAGTCACACTTTTTTAAATAAATAATAATACATTTTACTATAGCCAAAAGTGAAAAGTACAACTGTTTGTGATAAAAACCACGATTAGTTAGACAAAAATACCAAGTACAATAAAATAAGCAATTCAATATGGAAATAAAATGTTGATGATGTAATATCGAAATTTGAATACAATACAATATTTTCCTCAATAAACACTGGGGACGACGGTTACATTACAATAAACATGTTGCCAGTGAATGATGTTAATGGGTCATTAAATATTAATATTCAACAAAAAAATGTTGAAAATTTACAAGTAAACGAAATTTTTATGAAGATTATTTTCTTATTGTGCATTCTATTGAATTAATTTCTAGTACTTTTAACGACAGAGAGAGGTACGTATTGAGAAAGCAATTTCTTAAAAAATATTTTTTTTAGTCTTGCTTTCGATAAAGTAACTCCTACAGGTATATGCAAGTTTATTTCATGACTACGAACGATACAAACTGGAACTACAGAATTTATTTAATACTTATTTAATACAGAATTTATTTTATAGCCCGAAGTTAACGCCAAGTTAACTTCGGACTATAAAAGCCGCAAAATCACATTACAGAAAGTATTGAATACTCAAAGTTCACTTCTCATAGGACTGCAAAGGATACAAAATCACGCCACAGAATGTATTGAGTACTTAGCCCTGAGAGATCGGCACACTGTTCCAGTGATGCGATGCACTACATACGCAGTGGTCGCTGTAAGCTTGACTTCACAACTAAATATTCGATAATTTGAAGTTCACTTCTCATAGGGCTGCAAAGAATACAAAATCGCGCCACAGAATGTATTGAATACTCAAAATTCACTTCTCATAGGACTGCAAAGGATACAAAATCGCGCCACAGAACGTATTGAATACTCAAAATTCACTTCTCATAGGACTGCAAAGGATACAAAATCGCGCCACAGAACGTATTGAATACTCAAAATTCACTTCTCATAGGACTGCAAAGGATACAAAATCGCGCCACAGAATGTATTGAATACTCGAAATTAACTTCTTACAAAACTGCAAAAGACAAAATCGCACCACATAATTTATTTAATACCAAAAGTTCACTTATATGCAAGGGACACAAAATCGCACCACAGAATTTATGGTATACTCTAAGTTCACTTGGTGTAGGACTACGAATGACACACAATTCTACTACCGAGTTAAATGAATACTCCAAGTTCACTTAGTTTATGACTTCGAAACGCGCTTTATTCCACCACGGAGTTTATCTTATACTCGAAGCTTTCTTCATTCACTCATGACCATGATGGACGCTATTTTCGGTATAGACTTCAAAGTATGTATACACAATAAAGTTTATGACTACATTGTGACACAAAATATTAGTCCGTGCTTTATTTAGGTAATTATTATACTCAACATATCCGCATTGGTGATGTAGACAATGCCCACTCCAGCAGGGAATCGGCGTGATGGAATGTATTATATATATAATTCAAGTAAAAAATAGTTAATTTCTATAAAATAATTGTAGGACTAGAGGAAAGGAATTCGTTGAAGGATAAGGAAGATAAATGGTATTCTGAGTTCGGAACATCGATCCATAGTCGTGCCACGTGAACTGCAAATGACGATGTGTAAAAAATGAAGTATTGTATGTTGGTATGCAAAAAAAGTCTCCGATGCCAGATCGAAGAAAACGCCCGAACTCATTACAACTTAAGATCTCTTGAACACCTTTATGGATTGTTGGAAGAGATGGTCACATCGCAATAAATTCCACAGGTTGTATTGTATACAACGGAAGTGCAATACAACGTTCTGGATAACATGGAAGTCATAGGTATCCTTATACCCTCGAACACTAGGCGGAAACAGTGCCTGTATCGTCCAAGGGGAGTAGCACAGCGCGGGGTTTGAACCAACGACCTTTCGCACTGAAGTCTACTGCATTACCGCGCGGCCAGGCACCTCACAATTAATTGTCCTCTTAACTTATTTAATTCTGCACGAGATAAAAATATCGAAAACGAAAGAATTTTTAATTAATCAAGAGACGAAGACATTTATATGTAGTATATTTTTTTTATTTTTTCTATTACCTACCAAGAAGGATAAATTCTGAAATGAATAAGGATTATAATATATATTTTGGATTCATATCCAATTCCTCGAGAGCAATAATGGATATCAGGTGACTGATCTTGATAAATTCTTCAATTCAAGCTTATTTGGAATCGATTTTCACCCCAATCGTCTTCTCCGTTAATCGGAACTTCTTGACGAGGAGCTCGTAATTGAATTACTGAAGTGGAATCGAGGCCAGGGAAGCTTAAACGTGAGCAAAACTGTGGCTTCTTACCCCTAAAAATAATGGAATAAGTATCATACACTCGTTACAGGTACTTTGTATTCTGAGAAGGTTCTAAATGTTTAAAATTATAAAGCTGGAAGAAATTTTGAAATATGCACTTGGAATACTGATTTCATCTGGAAAAAAAGTCGAAAATAACTTTCTTACAATTTCTACTGAATATTGTCGTGTTCTTAAAATGTAAACGAATCGTAAATATACTAAATAAACTATTGCATAGACTAGTGAAAAGTCGTATATCTTTCATATGAAGTATGTCTTAGGTTAAAAATTTAAGTCAAATAACAGAAAACTGTTCAAAGCTCAAGTATCGGAAGATATCTTATCAAACTTAAATATTGAAAATGATCTACGTCATAGAAATATAGTTGTATTTCTGCTACAAACTTTACTACGGGTTTTTATTGAATTAAGAGGATAACCCTTAACTCTGGAGATGATGATGATACCTTCTCCTTATTTAGAACCAATAGCAGGAAAAACACTACCCGAGTGTGGTGATTTATTTTAATAAACATAAATATTAGCTTAAATGGGTGAGGAATGAGGAGCTCATGGTGGTCTACACATAATCATTTATTTTATTGATTGCAATTCACAATACAAACTTTACATTAGAATATTTTATTTATTTCAATTCACAGTACAAACTTTACAATATTTTACATTGGAATATTCAATTACAAAATATTTTATTTATTTCAATTCACAATACAAACTTTGCAATAATTTACATTGGAATATTTTATTTATTACAATTTACAATACAAACTTTACAATATTTTACATTGGAATAATCAATTCAAAAATAGTTACAATATTTTACATTGGAATAATCAATTACAAAAATAGTTAACATATTAAAAAACGTCTAGTGTAATTATTAGGAACATTTAACGCAAATCTTTCTAGAAATGGTGGACAGCTCACAAACTTATAGAACGAACCTGACAACGTATACCAGAAGACGAAGATTTCTTCTTACGTTCAAGGAGATATACCTGAGCATGCACAGCAGAAACTGAGTAGGACAAAGCCATAGATAGACACCAAACTCAATCATATAGAGATATCGTAGATATTTTTGCCGTACTTTCTCCACCATGAGTGAGCTCTGCGCCCTCAGCGACCTCAAAAAGCAAAAATTGCTGTCTAGTTTGCTAGGAACCAATGAATAAAAACTGTGTTTTGAACACCGTTTGTAAGAATATGAATGATGAGAGTGTAGGTTTAAGGATGAAACCAGAGCCGAAACAACTAGAATAAAAAGCCTTCTTTCGTAGGAAAATCTCTCAGATAGAGACAGATTTGCAACACAAAGGATATCATCAGATGAGCAGGAAGGCAAGGTGGTAATGACGAGACCATGTGAATAGGATGGATATAGACCGCTTGCAATACATAGTGGCACACGAGTTTCCGCAGGGCAGCGCGTGCCAGGAAGGCCGCCTAAACGGTGGAGAGACTGATGGTAATCTGCTTCCCAAAAATTATTTTCGTAACAACGTAACACAATTTGACTATCTATTGAAGGCAATATTGATTAAGAAAACCACAACTCGAAGTCGGATGTCTTTCTAAGTTGGGAAAGTTTAAAATACACTAATGCATTTTCTTAGGATGCAAAATTTCACCTGCAGTGTCGTCAATTAATTGTTTTATATTATTACTGTTTTCAAGTCACGTTTAGTTGTCACGTTTCGGTTAAAACCTTTATATAGCTGAGTGAACCAGGTTGTTGATGAAATATTGTATTATATTTTATTGAAATGGCTTACCGTTAGGTTTTGAGAATCAATGCAAAGTAGTTTGGAAAGTGTACTCACCTGTAAAATAAAAGAAGCACAAATTAAATTATGTTCACAAGTAGATTACACAAAGAAAAATTAAATGTATGAAACACTGATACAAAGTTTATTTAAAAATAATACAACAATGGGATGATGAATTCACAGACTTTTGTTTAATGTACCGGATAATTATTTACGTCATCGTGATTAAAGATTGCTTGCGGTGCCATATTCACGAACTGAACTCTTAAGACCATCACCACTCGCACACGGAATGACCTTGTTGAATGTTTTTTTTTATATCGATATTTTCCACATTTCGGTGGATAAATTGAGGATTAAACTTCTTAAAAAACTTTGTGGGTATTAACTGAGTGACTTCAGTGAGGCGTGAATAACATTGTTATTGTTGTCATTATACTATATTTAGATGTTTTTCTTATTATTTGACTTAATGGGTTAAACTTGTAGCAAACGTAAAATGAAATATATTCATTTTGTAAAAAAACAAATTTGTCAATAATAGTGGGTTCGAATCCCGGGTTAGAGCGCTATTGAGGGAAGACTGCTCCGTAAACAGCGCTATATAAATTTTTCTTTTATTATTATTATTGCCTTAACGTTTTATGTCAAGGATTTGGGATCTTTGAAAAATTTGTTCTCCAAGATAATTTTAAAATCAGTCCGAGATACTTGGCGCCAGTTGTATGTATTTTGAAACATGAATTGAGAACTTGACAACAGTAGATTAATTAGAGAATATTTTCTCTAAGCCATTACGAGACATTCACCACGAAACAATATCAGTTCTGTAGATTATTGATCTGCGTAAAAAAATTGAGGGCAGCCATTGAAAAAATAATTAGCTTAACCTGATAAACATTGGCTTATGACTGGCCATCATAATGGCTGCACCGACCTGTGTCGACCCACAGATATTCTGTTACGACACAGCACTACGGTCACGAGATAAATGGAGCCGGTATTGGACACGTAATGTTCATTACGACAAAGTCAGGTGCATTCAACGCTAAACCTAGATGCGCGGTAGGTGTGACGAGTCGTGATTATACTAAACGAATTAGGGAGAGTTTTAAACTAGCATATTGAACTGATGAAACATAACAAATTGGTGTATAACGATAGTGTGATAATGTCATACGTAGAAACAAAAAAACCTAAGAATTCAAAATAGTACTCAATTAAAGGAAAAGTCGAGGATCTGTCTAGTGGTGAAAACAATTCCACTGTTCCATTTTGATCCCTTCGCTCGATCCTCTAATGCGACCTAAGCCTTAAAAATCGGTTCTTGTATATGGAAATAATCATGGGGGAAAAAATACATACAAAGATGAGACAAAGAAGTGAAGCAAAGGTGTATTGGACGTGTACGGTCACCCTTGTGATTATGTGTAATCCTTGACTCTTGATATGTGTGTTATATATCCTTGATATGATGTTGAAACCCTTGTATATGTATAAATTCCATAACAATGTTGTATGTATAAATTGATGTAAATTTGATGTTTTTTGTTAAATATTTTATGTTTGTTTAACTCCGATTGTGATCGCGACCGCAAGGGAAATAAGGACTTGCGGGCGGGGCGTCGTGAGTAGGTCACGGACCGGTCGGTTTAAGCAGTGCCCAAAACCCCGAAAGGTGTTATATTTCGCGGGGAATGAGCGCTTGTGATAACCGACCGACCATTAATAAGTAAGGTCCCTTGTTGGGGTAAATTATATTCTCAGTACAAACCAACTCCACTGTGTTTTACTTGAGACCCGCTACCGACCTGCCTAAGAGGAATCTCTTCACCTCGCTACCTTCTTCTCATCGATCTACGCCTTTGGAACCGCTACCTGAATTATCCGAGCACTGCGCAGCAACCATCGCACCTAGTTACAGTTCATTTGTACCCTGTCCGGTACAAAAGGAGTATTATATAGTCAGAAAAAGAGACAATTTTTGGACGTGTAGAATCATCTAATAACACCCAAGACATGAAGTATATTATATGATACTAAAATATATAAAACGCGATATGAGGCACGTTGGGAAAGAAAAAAGTAAAATGGAAGAAGTCGCGGAAAGACATTTTTAATAAAATGGGTAAAAAGAGTTTTCTAAAGAGATCTGAGTGAAGAAAGCAAGGAAGGCAGATCCAAAATAAACATTAACTTTGATAAGTGTCCCGTATCGAAATTTGCCATAATGACACATCACAACAGCGTTTTAGTGTCAAAATTAATGTACCGGAGTGAAACGTGGACATGAAAATTAATTAAAGGAGCTGAGTAAATGCATTCACTGACCAGAATGTGTATTTTATCTAAAGGGTCTTTAAAATTGAGCGGTTTTTTTAATTATATTTTTTTTTAATTCTTGAATAAAACACAATTTGCTTTGATTTCAAAAAACTTTTTATTGGTCATTGAAGTAACATGTGACATTTAAACACAAAAAACAATATCCGCCAAATGTCCACCTTTTGCAGCTCCAGTGTCCACTCTTTTGTCAAAAATTTCGACCATATTTTGGCATAATTGAGGTTCTAACTCACCAATAACGCGAATAATTTCATCCTTCAGAATTGATTGGGGGTCATTGTTATACGAGTAGTTTACATAAAACAAAAAATATAAAAAATAAAGAAACGTTCATCGAAATGTGTATAAAATCAATATTGTATAAATTTGAGGTGCATTTCAGCGCGGTAACGCACTGGACTTCCTCGCGGAAGGTCGTCAGTTGGATCCCGCGCTGTGCCACTCCCCTCGAATGAGACAGACATATTTTACATCTAGTATTCGGGAGTATAAGGACACCTATGACTTAGGTGATATCTAGTCTTAAAAAAAATAGCATTCCAAATTACAATCATAAAAATCGTAAGAGTTGTACGAGGTCTATGGATGAAGAAGAGTCAAAATAGGTGTATCGATATAGGAAAGTCTGGCGCTCGGCCCTCTCTGCCTAACCCGACATGAAAATGGCGTAATGGTATGTACTCGTATGTGTATGTATAATAAAAACTAATAAATTATGAATAATGGTAAAACATATTTGAGGATTACGAACCAAGAACTGATAACCCCAGTCGCTGTCCGAGGACAGGACAGGTAATGATGGCAATTAGACGACAATGGGTCGGATCGCTCCTCAAGAGAGGTCAAAAGCGAGAGCTGATGCTGCAAACTGATTACTTCTATTACTGCACATAATTCATCATTTGAATAAGTTCTATACCAAACGTTCATCATCGCGTGCCCTGAGCGTCGTGGTCTTCTACTTTATCAGTAACCTATGTTTCTATCCTTCTCGGTCCTGGGATATGTTGAATGCAGCGTGTAAAGAGGGGCATGTGAACTACTTTACTTGGTCCTTTCATCTTGTAGGAGTCATCCCTCTTGATAATTGTACCTGCGATAGCCAGCATATAAAGACTTTCGTTGTCTTTTCTAACAGCGTGCCCAAAACATGTCAAGATAATTTTCCTGCATATTGTTTTAAGCTTACAGTACAACATAAGAAAATAGAAGAGAGAAGAAAAATAAATTTCCATGTCCGGACTACCAATAATGTCACGTGTTTTCAGTAGGATCGGAATACAGAGATGGCCCGGTCCTATCATTCGCAACAATCAGGTCCTGTTCAGAGCATGTAGTCCCGTTGTTTGGGCAAACTAGCATATGTTGTGAGCCCTGTATATCCCCATAATCATATCCAATGCAACTCTCGTTCAAAAAAACATATTTTACATGTTCACCTTGCATCTATTCACCCTTACTAATCCAAGGCAGCTGGTCTCCAGGTGCCATTCTTCCGAAAGCTTCACCCATCAAGAGGAATCGTCAATTCTTGCGCTCTTTTCATGAAACTATTTCTGAATTACAATCTCGATTTTGTTGATTGGTAACCATATACTGCTAGGGTGTCTTGGATCCTAGACTTGTTTTATTTTTTCTATATCAACTGCAACACTTCTTTGGATATCATGTGGGGAGATATCGATAAATCGATATATTTTCTCCACAGCTGTTGCTTTTGAACATCATGTTATTATTCTCCCGGTTTCAGTCATAGCGACGACAACCTATCTATCTAACCAGGACAAATAGAATAAAAATCATACATTTAGAACTGAAATAACTTTTTTCCCATTTGACGAGCATATATTGCAGTGTGACTGACTGATTACTCAGTGTTTGCATAAACCAAATATAGATAACTTTAATAACTGGGCGTGACTGCGTTATCTGATCCGTGCTCCAAAACGACAAACTCATTTAATTCACTACACATAAAGCGCCCATAAAACTGAAAATTCTTTCCATATTGCGAATACTTCTTCATGCCGAATGGATATAAACTACCATAAAGAACTTGACGAAACACTTAAAAGTAATTACTGAATTCGTGTTCATACAAAGGTCGAGCATGTCATAGAGCAGTGTTTATCCAACGTTTCTAAGTTCATGGACCATTTTTATTTATATCCCAAACCATTGCAGACCAGTATTTTTAGGAAATGAAATGAAAGTATTTATTAAACAAAGAAAACGATTAACTGATTCCAGAGTCTTATTGTCCATGCAATGAGACTCTGGAATTAGTTACAAACCAATATAAGACTCGCTCCGTGCTTGGCATGCTTTAAGAAGCAACTGAAAAAAATCTTAATTTCTAATCAGTAATATAACGTGTTTCATTCCTGATTCATTCCATTTCTTCTCCCCCCTCCCTTCCTTTTCCCTTGATTGATGATATCTCCCTTTATATGAAAAGGAATGTTCGGGTGATTGTCCGTATTTATGGGGTTTGTGAGCATATATGCTCACATATGTGTTCATGGATTTCGTGGAGATGGATAGTTATTTAAATGTGTTTTTTACGACCATATGACTTGCTTCATTTAATTTTGTCTGATTGGTTGGAAGAGATTGCCACCTGGCAATAATCCCTCCAGATTGTATTTGCAATACAAATTATGAATAAATATGGCAAAAAAACGGAGTCAAATACACATATTTCAAATTTTATTTATAGTTAAAGCATTAATACTGTGAAGGTTTAAAAACATAGTAATTTGTTTTATCAAACATTGTTAATTCCACTTTGTGTAACGGTACAATCAGGACCCTGGTGTGTAATCCCCTGACGATGAGGTGAAAACCTTAAAACCGGTAGGGCTCTACTGTTATATAAAGTGGGAATAAACAGTGTTTGACTTAAACAAATTACAAAACAGATTTTTTTAATGAATTAGTAAAAAAAACGATTAACAAAAATTGTATTTACAAAACACATAATAACAATTGTATTTACAAAACACATGTACTTATTTACATGATACGTAATTTTACGAAGACATACTTGATGAAAAACAAGACAAATAACAAAATAAAAACAGGTAATTGTAAGCGGACACTCAATGTATATGGATCTCAGTTTGTTGCCTTTCGTTTGTCGTGTCTCCAGTAAACTAGCCTGTATCTTACTGAGGACATACTATATAAACATGGAAAAATAAGTTGATGCTTGTTGATTATTTAATGCCTCTGTGACAAACTATCATCAACTTGATAAGTCCTGATACCTAGTTATGTACCTAGTTATGTACCTAGTTATGTACCAGACGAGTCAAACCGTGGCAAACCTTGTCATCATTTCAGATAAATCAAAAGCCCATCTCACAATGTCCCGCATACAATCATCCCACCACGTTTAAGTATTCACAAAAGTGTAACTACAAGTTCAAACTTAAGTACTCAAACTCGTCGATTCGCCCTTTCTTCGGACGTCCTCAGCAACGTTCAAAAGATCCGCAAAGTAATATCAGCAACGTTGGTACAGGCTTTGGGAAAGAACTTCACGGATCAAACTCCTCCATCTACCTTTTCTTAGGACGTCCTCTGCAACTTCTAAAAGATCCGCAAAGTAAGATCAACAAAATTGGTACAGGATTTGGGAAAGAACTTCACGGGTCAAACTCCTCCATTCGCCTTTACTTCGGACGTCCTCTGCAACGTCCAAAAGATCCGCAAAGTTGGAACAAGATTCGGAAAAGAACTTCACGGGTTCAACTCCTCCATCCACCTTTTATTCGGCCGTCCTCGACAACGTCCAAAAGACCCGCAAAGTAAGATTACCAAAGTTGGTACAGGATTTGGGAAAGAACTTCACGGGTCAAACTCCTCCATTCGCCTTTACTTCGGACGTCCTCTGCAACGTCCAAAAGATCCGCAAAGTTGGAACAAGATTCGGAAAAGAACTTCACGGGTTCAACTCCTCCATCCACCTTTTATTCGGCCGTCCTCGACAACGTCCAAAAGACCCGCAAAGTAAGATTACCAAAGTTGGTACAGGATTTGAGAAAGAGCTTAACGGGTCAAACTCCTCCATCCACCTTTTCTTCGGACGTTCTCTGCAACGTCCAAAAGATCCGCAAAGTAAGATCAGCAAAGTTGGTACAGGGTTTGGGAAAGAAGCGCCAGTTTATTAGGAGTGCTAAGTCATCACGTGTAAACTCTTCAAGAGTTGTGAGGCCATCGGAAGATAGTTTTTATTTAAGATGAATAACAATGTTAATAAACACAAATTACAATGGTTATCTCTCGTCAGTCAAACATAATAATTTTATTACGACAAAAGTGATAAAACGTGACACCGCCAACAGTATGATGACAATCAAGAATGATGACCATATAAAAACCAAGTGTTCTTGTATTTCCACCAATTAGTGACGACCGCATCATTGGCCAGACCTGTTTTAATTAAACTTGAAGCCAGCTGGTAAAAACACCCATATTCATTCATCTCTCAAGTACCACACAATAATATCCAGATTGATGATGCAAACATGTTTAAAAGCGTGACCGGGTGATATCAATATCTCCGACCCCTTAACTCTCTTACAGAGCTCATATTAATAAAAGGGCAAACAAAAGTGTTCTTACTCGAATCAAATCTACTTTTATTGAAAAATTTAAAATATTGCAAAAAATTAAATAAGTAATCATAAATATCATTATCGAGTTTTACAAAGTAAATGTACGGTTACTGGAAGAGAGGAGGTAACCGCGAGTGTTGTTCTGGGTGGCGTCAGTGTTGAACAAGTGAGGGAATTTGTTTACTTAGGCAGCAGAGTATCCCAAGATGGCCCGATCAAAGGCAGAAATAATAAGTAGGGTCCAACAGGCAAGAGTTGCTTTTAACAAGAAATTCAAGATATTTGAATCTCCTAACATTGATATCAATGTTAGGAAGAATTTAGTGAAAACTTTTGTCTGGAGCGTGCTGCTGTATGGCTGCGAAACGTGGACCATCAGCCAGAGCGAGTCCGGGCGTCTGGCTGCCTTTGAGATGTGGTGCTACAGGCGCATGGCCAGGGTCCATTGGTCAGATCACATCCGAAACGACGAGGTATTGAGCGGGGTTGGAGAAACAAGGCTACTCCTAAATAGAGTTGCTCAACAACGATCCAGTTGGATAGGTCATAACATCAGGCACCCAGACCTGCTTCTTACCATCGTCGAGGGAATGATTGAGGGCAATAACCATAGAGGCCGTCCTAGATATAGCTACATGGACCGCGTGATCCGCGATGTGCGCTGTGACAGCTACCAGGAGATAAAGAAACTGGCGGATGACATAGATGAGTGGAGGAATCGAGTGTTTGGTGCAGACCAATCCTAGGATTGTAATCCAAAAGAAGACAAAGTAAAACCTGATTTTTTGGTCGATTTTTTATGACAGGGTCGTGAGGGCTTCCAAACAAGATTAAACCGAAACTTGTTAACCGGTTATTAGGACAATTTCAAAATAACCGAAAACCGTTTATCATTATGCGGCTAACCAATTTCCATTTTTTTTTAAATATAATTCCATTTTTTTATATATATATAATGTGGTTTAGCGGTTGGCTATAGCCTCTTCAAACACGGTGTGTTATTATTTCACAAGTGTTATTTTTTAGAAATCAATGAAATAATATGCACAATTTATAATATATTATGATGAAAATATAAATAATACCGAGTACGGACAAGTAGCTCCGTGGTAGAGTAGGTCGAGTTGTGAACTTGCGTGCGGTCGATAGGTCGCGTGTTCAAATCCCGAGACTACCAATGAGACATTCCTATTTTTATAATACAAGTAAATTTACAATGAAAATAGTAATATTAAAAGAGAAATGATAACATCTATAAATCATTAGAAAGATAGTGTTTCTTCTTAAAAATATATTTTTTTTGTTTAACAAGTTAAAACCGATTTTTTGGATGTTATAAAAACCGGTAAATCGAATTAGACGGTTAATTGATGTCCTAGTGGTTATCTCTTTGGTCCATCTGCCTAATTAAATCCATTATGATTCTATACCTCTCCCTACATTGGCCCTCTCGAAGGGCTACCGTCACAGAAGATCTTGTGGTATTCCTGAAATGAACGACATTTTTAAAAAATATTTTATAATTTCATTTGAAATATCCACCCAAGTGGCCAATGATCAGATCAAGTATAACGAAACGAGAAGTGACAGGAGCCGAGTGTAACAGCAACATGCCACGTTGCGTGTAACATGAGCCAGCCACTCTTCATTCTCCGCTCGGAGTATGTCGGCATGGTTTTGTAACTCCTGCGGTTGACCCGCTAGTCTCGCCTTCTCCCATAGAGATCCCGCAGTGTCGAGTTACGGAAACGCGACGATGTCGCTGATACAGCTAAGAATTAATTATAAACATAAACATGATACAGGTCAAATCTCAATTAATACCAAAGTGACGAAATTTTCAAAATAATAAATATTTTTGGTTGAATCGAACGAACGTTCATAAAATAATATATTGAACAAAATCCATTTTAACGAAATAAAAATTTCGGTGTAACGAATATTTTTCGGCTAAAAACACCTCTGGATTGGAATCATGTACCCTCAAAGTTAGTAGTATGAACCGACAGGAAGCATTCGAAACGTGGATGCAACGAAGAATGCTACGGATACCCTGGATGGATATGGTCAGCAACACAAGGGTTCTTCAAAGA
Source organism: Odontocerum albicorne (assembly GCA_949825065.1). Lineage (NCBI taxonomy): Eukaryota > Metazoa > Arthropoda > Insecta > Trichoptera > Odontoceridae > Odontocerum > Odontocerum albicorne. Next base: position 23,786,791 of record OX463857.1, read on the forward strand.
GCCAAAGTTGATAGAGAGTTGCTGACTAATATTAAAATCCGAAAGGGTCCTACTTGGGTCATGTACGAGTACTTAGAGGAGCAAAGTACAAATTACTGCACCTGATCATCCAAGGCAAAATAGAAGGCCGAAGAGGTGTTGGCAGGAGGCAAATCTCCTGGCTCCGCAATATACGTGATTTGACTGGCATAAGGGGCGTTGGAGATATTTTTCGGGCTGACGGGGACAAAGATGTCTACTCTCAAGTGATATTCAACGTTGGGGGGACCTGACATGACACTGGGAAGAAGAAGGGATTCAAACAAACAGACTTGGATGGCACAAGCAATAACGGTTAATAAATTTGAACGCTCAAATGAAAAGAGAAAAAATGGTTTTATTTTCTTTTAATTAATTTGATGAAGTTATCTATAAAACACGCCTTTGCCAAAGGCTTTAATCTATAAAATCTATAAAACACATTTGCCAAAGGCTTTAATCTATAAAACACACATTTGCCAAAGGCTTTAATCTATAAAACACACATTTGCCAAAGGTTTAATAAAATATCCATACACAAATTTATTACTAAAGAACTCAAGGACTAATCTAATTCATATGGTATACATGTAACTAACGTAGGAATACAAGTAGCCTGAACGAGTGAACTTGTTCTTGCTAAATAATTAGTTGTAAGAATTGTTATCTAGTTATAAGTAGTATGTAGGTGTTAATTATTTCTAAGAAATCATATATGAGTATTGAGATTATAAAAATAAAATTAAAATGACACGTAAAAAAATAAGATTAAGTAAGTTCATAAATTATAATATAATACATAAATAAGATTAGTTAAGTAATACATTTATATATAGAAATATTTGTACAATACATATATTACTTTGTTTAGTAAAAAAAAACACGTAACTAACTATAAGTTAACTTTTTAAAAATCTTAAAATTTAATTACTTAGCAATTGAAATTTTTTAGACGTATTCAATAAAATCATAACTATGGCGTTAAAATGAGATTGATATATCATACATAAAAAAAAACTTTCCAAAGCACTGTTGCCTGGGAAATCAAAAACGCTACAAATCCTACATGTATGCATCGACCCAATAGTTAAGACGTTAACACTGTTGAGTTTTAAATACATTTTAATTGATTCATTCAAACACTGTATTTATTTCGACTTTAATATTCAAGTTGTTACACATTTCCATAGAATCTCAGTTTGTAGACCCCCTTGCTTTATATTCTGTCAAGGGTCTGCTCCAGTTTTGGCCCCGAGATAAATAATTCCAGCCGGTTCACGGGAGTTCAGCCCAGGGCGCTCTTAATGGTTATAGTTACGAGTACGGTAATATGCAGTTAGTTACATACACTGGAACTGTGGAACATAACGTCATTCCAAGTTTGGTTGTATTCCCCAGACGGAAGGTAAAAGTTCCCTTGACTGAACAATTTCATTTATTTCCTTTTCTTACATTTGTGATATTTTCAACACAAAAGCGGAAACTACATAAAAAAAGCTAAAGTTAAATTAGTATTTGAAAAACTTGAAATAAGAAAAAAGCAAGACCAAAATATAAAACTATTATAATATGTAATTCTGAAAAAAAATTCGTATTTCTCACAAAGGTGTCGTTAGGACAAAATATTCGTTGCAAAACGTCATTGAAACGTGCTGAATGTATAATGATATATTAATATGAAAGATAATAGTTTAACGCATTACTCGGCCACTGCTTGAGGGATTGTTAAACATTTTGAATACGGAACAAAAAAAGTTTTTTTTCGGTGCATGATACTTTTTTTACTAACGCAAAGAAAAAAATAAAAAAAAAACAATAAAAGGACATATACTATTATATATAGTAAGATGTATGGTAACGATGCAGAAAGCGATCGTGTGTGCCAAATGTGGCTTGAAAAATTCCATACTGGTGATAAGATACTCGAAGTTGGAGTGCGCACTGAAGGCAGATTACCACTGATGACGACAAATCAAAGCTTGGATCCAGAATAACCAGTCTTCTACGATATAAAATTTTAATTTGATTTGATAAAAATACGAAATTACTTTCCAGACAACCTAATATTTGTTAACTGATTCGATCAGCTGACAGGAAGCACTTCGCTTAAAGAGTATGCATAAATTGATTTACCCAGAGATACTAATCATAAAAAAGAGAAGGCATGAAGCAGGGGTCCGGAGACGAATTGGTATGGTAAAATTTGCTATGTCCTAACATATAAAGATATGGAAGAACCGGTATAAACTTCTTAACACCAAAATTCGTCTGATGACTGATTCCTCGTTGACTGCTGCACTCATCAAAGCCCAGTAGTGCGAGGAGTAAAGAGGAATAATCCGCTCAGTTTCAGAGTATCAGGGATCCACGATGTTCAGTTATGAAAAACACCACTTATGTTAGAAGATTTAAAAAGTACCCAATCCACGCTTAACTCCACCGGCCAAGGTCTTCCCTATGCTCGAATTACCTATTCAAATATGTTGAAGAGTATTGTATTATACTTTCAATGTATACAGAACCACCTGGCGGTCTTATTGCCATGTGGCAATCTCTTCCAACCAACCATAAAGCTGTTAAAAAAAAAAGAGCCTAAAGTGAAAACCAGAATGGAATTCTTTGTTTAAAAAATCAGTGTTCCAGCGGGATTTGAACCCGCAACATGGGAGACGCGTTTTATTAACTAGACCACGAAGGTCGTCCGTACAAGAGTACCACACGAAAGAAAAAATAAGTCCAATGGGGTTAGCTTAGAAAACCCCACGGTAATTTTCAAGAGACGCTTCCTCTGGGTAGCGACTTAATATATCTAGTTGAATTGTAAATACATACATACTATTAACTCAATTCCCTATCGGGGTGTGCAGAGAGAAAATAGTGCTAGACTTTCCTATATCGATGTACATCCTTCGCCTCTTCTACATCCAAACACTTCTCATACAATTCCCATACACATATCAAACAGCTTGACGATTTCTCTGAATTTTTACGTTTCCTTTTATCAAAATATCGTTTTCTAAATTCAACCATACTTTATATGTTATTTATAGTTAAGGCATTAACGTTGTGGAGGTTTAAAGACATTGTAATTTGAAACACAAAAGTGGAATAAACAGTGTTTGATAAAAATAAATTACAATAACCATACTTTCTCGGTCTTTCTCTGCCATGGCTTTCACTGACATTTAATTTAATTTTAAAGTGTTCAAATATATCATTTTCAAAACCGACACTTCCATTGATGGGAATCGTTACCCTATATAACGAATTCCAGTCCAACAATCCTGAAGCGAGGAAAATCCGCTGGAAAAGCTCCGCTTTCAGTAAGTGTGGAAAATCAATTGCAGAGCAGGGCTGGGCGCAGGTCTGGGGCAAGGTACCAGCTGGAAGAAGTACCAAACTTCTGCACAGCCGCACTCTGCAGTATGATGCACCTCGACAAAAAGGGCAGATTTAGATGCGTTTATCAGTTGAACAATCTTGAATATTGCTTAATAATTTAAACCACTATATAAAATTAATGAGTGAATATTCCACCAAGTGGACGGAAAAGATAAATCTAATAATCATCTAGTAACAATCATCAAAGGGATTTATTAAGTCATTAAAAAAATGTATCCGGTGTACGAATCAATTTATGCTAAAAGTTGAATTGTACGAGTAGGCGATTGGTTTAATATAATCAGAATAATATTTGATCATTAATTGTATATACAAACATACCATAACGCCGTCTCCCCATCGGCGTAGGCAGAAAAGAGATTGCGCCATACTTTCCTAACGCGACACACATCTCTCGCCTCTTCTACATTCATAACACCTTGTAGAGCTCTTACGACCCCTCTAACTTTTTACATTTGCTTCTTTCAAAATATCGTTCACTTGATCCAACCATACTAATCATATTCATTGTGATTATAAAGATATGCTGGCTGATCCAACCATCATCGATTGTGATTTTAGTTAATGAAATGATAATTTAGTATTAAAAACTATGAAGTTTGGGTAATGGGTATATACACTTCTTAAAAAGTTGTTTTACTTGATGATATATACGAGTAAATACATATATACCATCGCGCTATCTCCGTGTCGGGGTAGGTAGAGGACAGAGCGCCTTGTTTTGTAATACATGTTTTGTAATACCGAGGAAAATATGGTTTTGTCATATCAAGAAAGGTATGGTTGGATCAAGTGAATGATATTTTACAAGAAGGAAACGTACAAAATAAGAAAAATCGTAGAAGCTATATGAGAAATAAAAGTGGGAAAGGCTAAGGATATGTTTCAAGATAGAAAAGCCTGGAGCTCTGTCCTCTCTGCCTACCACGATAGAAAAGTAGCATGATGGTATGTATGTATGTATTTTGTAATATTTTAATCTATCAATAATGATGCGTTCGAATTCAGAGTTAGAGCGCCCTTGAGGAGAATCTGCTCTCTAAACAGCGCTATGTAAATTATTTTATCGTTATTAACCTGTCGAGGTTGTGTGCAAGTTGAACTGCAAGAGCATGCAATCAATACACCTCATATCTTAACATAATTCTCGAAATCTTAAATATTATTTTTATTAATTTTTCCTGTTTTCGTTTTTTTGTAATAATGAAAAAATCGCGATTATCCTAAACAAAATTACAAGAATATATAAAAGTACGTAAGTACAGTGAGTGCATGCTTTACATGCATACGGAGTTGTTAAAGCGGCAAGACTGCGCATCGTAGACAAGTCCTGACCCGGCATCCCGACCTCTTGAACCCAGCCACTTATGCATTCCTCTTTTAGTTCATTGCTGGATGACTTGGAATGTTTTCAACAACAACATGCATTCATTTACAACCAGGACTACATTTTTATATGTGTGCGACGGAATTCTTCATTGTATACTACACAGAGAAGACGGTATTCTGAGGAAGTTAATGGGAACCCATTAGACACCTTCTGCAGTGCCCTAGAGCCCCGCTGTCTTGGACCAAGAAGTTTTATTCAATGATCGCGTATTGCTGTCCAAGCGGTAATATTCTAAGCAGAAATATCAATTTAGTTTTATTGACACAATAATAATACAGCCTTTTTCTCTTTCATGTAGTCTTTTTCAGTAGTCTGTAAGAGGCACAAATTCACAAATAAAACTCCAGATTGAGTCACCCTTCAAGTTTTCTCCAGGCCTCGGGGCCGTTGGACAGGCAATACCCCAACGCCTTAAAAAAACGGTGACAAACCATAGAACGATAGTAAAATAAAATTTAAAAAATTCAAATCAATAATCATCTTCAGAAAGACCCATTGGGTTGTGGGGCAAGGATACGACTTCCCTCTATTAGTATTCAGTAAATAAATAAATACCTATATTGTAAGTTTATAGATAGCAACATAACATAGTATTTACCTACTCGAATATATCCTGGAATTACACACATATTTTAAGGCAGTGGAAAATAAATCTCATAACATCCTCTCAATCAAGATATACCCTTCCAATAGAGGGCGAAGTCAATCTTAAGGACACCAAATGTTGTTAATCTGACACCCTTATATATGTTAATATAATGCAAATAAAATAAATACAAAAAAATGATAATCAATAAGAAGTTAATACAATTATAAACTCAACAATTCAATTATAAACTCAGATATTCGCAAATAAGATTCCAGGATATACCGTCCTTTAGGTTTCCCCAAGGCCTGGGTTAGTCCTATAAAATCAATTGAAATAAACTGTTACAACAGCCAAAATCCCTTTGGAGCTGGTTCTGCCACGTTTACGAAAGGTGTGGCACGAAGTACTTCACCTAGTAAATGGCACAAAACTGCGTAACATATCGGTTTGATTGAAAGAGATTTTTGTACGGCAATAAACTCGTCAATAATATAATTCACAATAAACTGTCTAATAAAATCATTTTTTTTTTCTTGTTCGATTTTTTTCTACCCTAAACTGGATTCCATTCAATAAAACTTTGAACCACATTAAAGGGAATAAAAATTAACATATCACCCCACAGTTTTAAAATACAAAATAAAAATAATAAACTGCCACTTAAAGTCAAGGGGAAGCGATCAAGGACGATGCCACACCCTCGACTATTTAATGGTCTGGAGTTCATCAAAGGCACAGGAAGCGTGGGAAATAGTCTATAGGTTATTATGGAGACAGAGGGGAGCTCTGCCCTCCCCGGATATTAGTGCTATTTTAGCCCCTGACGACTTCAAGGTTGGGTGAACACGGAATATTGTGATACAAAACAACAGTTCATTTATAAATTAATTGACCTGTTGGCTTATTCTCAAGTTTGACAAGTGAAGTGGATTTTTTATATCAGGGTCCAAAGATGTAACATAGGGTTATATTGAGGAGTATGATCAAAGTTTTGGGAGTGATTTCATAGTAATGAAAAGAGTTACAACACGAAAGATGCTTCAAGTTGTTTAACTTCCATGTTTTCGGACGGGGTACACTCTAATCCTTAAAAACAGTTATTTAGTATTTTATAAAGCTAACATATATAAGTTAAACCCAATAAAATATAAAGATTAAAGATAAATCTATACACTTAAAAGAAATATAAATTGACAAAAAAGAAATAATTGTCAAGCTGAAACAACTAACTCCTCTTACTAAGAAAGCTGAAATATTTTCTAAAATGCTGAAGATGTCCCAGGCCCTATTCAAAAAAGACAACCCGTGTAACAAATAAAAATTGTTTGGCAAGTTAGTTCTACTTATTTCCAGTCTCAATAGATCGATATTTCTGTACTTCGAATAGTTGTCAGAAACATAAAACTATATATTTTCCAGCATAGTTGGATCAGGTGTAGCTTCCGTCACCAACTAAAATATATAAGAAACCATCAAATCCCTCCTCACGCTTAAAATATAGAACGAGGAAAGTGTGAAAGTCGTAAATACAAGTACATAGATACCATCACGCCATTTCTTTGTTGGGGTAGGCACAGAGAATAGATCGCCAAACTTTTTAACACATCATACTTCCTCAATATCCATACATCTTGTGATACAACTATGGTATATCTGTTTCTCTTAATCCTTATCTTCCATCTTTCAAAATTCATTCAATTGGTGGAATCATACTTTTCTCAGTCGTTCTCTGCCACGACGCCCACTTATGCTTGCATTATATATTTGTTAATCAGCCTTTTGTCACCCATCCTTTCAACATGTTTAAACATTTTTACCTTACTTGAGACAACTTTTTATCTTACATTCACCCTTGATAATTACATTTCTTATTCTGTTATACATCAACACACCACATATTATTCTGTTATACATCAACACACCACATATTATTCTGTTATACAACAACACACTACATATTATTCTTAGTTCGGTCTTATTCGGCCCTTTTTATTCATATTTCTAGTCACCTTTTGCTCCCGCACTTACATATTGACAATAATACGCGGTTGTGAACCATCATTGTTAGTCTTTATTCATTAATTTGTTCCACGTACCCAAACTATCTCAGACGGCTTGTCTTCATCAACCTTAAGTTCACATTCATTCCGTATTCCGACATACATTGTCATCCCACGCATTCTTCTCATAGCATGCCCTTCTACAGTATTTATTCGGCTCCTTTCAGTCTATGCCCACGTTCATCTTATTCAATAATATATAAGCAATTTTACGAAAAATTGTGCTTTATGCCAGAGTTGTATTAAAAGTGCGAAATGGTGTAATTGTCTGATTGATTTGCGCTTCGCCTAACATCTGGGTCAATAAGGACTCCAGTCACGGTAGCCGGGCCACCTTGTCGCAAAGTCATCAAACAATGACTAGCCACTTCAAACATTGATGAATGAAGGTTGAGTCACAAGATGGTGCCGATTATATCAACAGCAAAAAAAAAACAAAAAAGAAGTCTTTTCAATCAAACAAAAGCAAAAAAATCTTAGGATGAGCCATAGTGTGGGCTCAAAAGAAGTATTTGCTTGTACGAAATATTATTCATTATTATTGAGTTAGGTAAAGCATTGTAACTAGTATTTGGATAGCTTGACATAAGCGTTTGTGATCTTGTTGGTAAGACGCTTGACTTCCGTTTCGATTCCCTAGAAGTAAGAGCAATCGTAGGAGCTGGATGAAGAGCATGGATGTGGAAGAGGTAAAATATCTAAATAAAGTCTGGCGCTCTGTCTTCTTTGCCTACGTCGGATGGTAAAAGGCGTGATGGTATGTATTGAAGGACCGAATTCATAGACCGGCCTATATACTGAATCCTAGCCTTAAAAATGATTTGTATTCAAAGTCGGACCTCATACGCTTCAAAATATAAAGTGAGGTAATGAAACTTATTAAAGAAAACTACGACAAAATATATACGTAATTTAAATTTGAATACTTATATTATCAAAATACATATACGAGGGTCATCCAGAAACTAAGATTACAAGGGCTCCTGAGGCCGGGGGAAATTTTTAGTTTCAAAGTTAGTGCACCTGGCGTGTAGGGGGCATCCTAACGGTTAGTTTGTTTGGTCCCCACGTGTTTGTCGGCCACTTTGTTCAGTCACAGTAAATTCTTCCGATGGAGAGGTCGTCGTGCGCTCCCGCCAACTCTCGTCCGTGCGAGACCCGCGCGGTCATCCGTTTTTTGACTTTGCAGAACAATACCGCCGCGAATATCCATCGGAAGCACGTGGAAGTTTGTGGTAGTGATGTGATGAGTTGACAACATGTCACGAAGTGGGTTAGATTGTTCAGAGAAGGCCGTACTGATACTCACGACGAGGCAAGGCAGTGATTTCTGACGAATTTGTGCAAAAAATTGAAGAACAAGTGCGAAATGACCGCCGTGTGACGCTTGCCGACCTTCGCGAAGAATTTTCTGACATTTCTCGAAGTCTCTTTGGTAATATTGTGTCGAAAAAACTTGGTTACCAGAAGTTGTGTGCGAGATGGGTGCCCAGAATGCTCACACCGGAGCACTGTCAAAATCGCGTGACCGCCGCGCGTGAATTTTTTGATCGGTTTGCACAGGAGGGAGAAGATTGTCTAGACTCTATCGGGGGATGAGACGTGGGTGTGTCACTACACCCCAACAATTTTCAACGATCAGGAGGTCGAGGAAGCTGTGAAGAAGTGGCTGAAAGAGCTGGCGACGGAGGTCTATGACACTGCCATACAAAAGCTGGTGCCCCGACTACAGAAATGTCTCGATCTCGATGGCGATTACGTTAAAAATAGTTTAATATATTTGTGAAGTATCCTGTGAATTTCAATTAAATACAAGCATTTTTCGATCCTACATAAATGTTGTAACCTTACTTTCTGGATGACCCTCGTATAAGGTTAAGATTTTGTATTTAGTGTTACGGTAGGACTATGAATTCGACCCTAAGTCATTAAAAAATCTAGCTTGTTGTACCGTACACATATGTAGTTTAAAAATCATATCCTTAAATCACCGTTTCTCAACTTCCAGCTCGCGACCCCCAGGGGAGTAAAATAACACGTTTTCTGAGAAAAACGAACAAATTTATTAAATATTTAAATATATTACTGTCCAAGTCGTAATACATTGTTTACTCTAATTATAACCTTTGTATTAATATATGTATTATATTAATTTTTTGCACATATTTATTTTTTGTATGGTGAGTCACGAAGTTTTAATTCAATTTATTTTTTTCTTCAAGATATATAAATATAACCTTAATTCCTTACTTAATTTTAAAGTAGTCCTCACCCCCATATTTTACAGGTTTCCTCAATTTAGTTTCTCCGCTCAGAAATAACTTGTGTTAATTTATATTCTCTGGTAAGTGAATGATTCGCCGATACACCTATAGCAGGGGTAGCCAACAGGTCGATCGCGAAGCAATTTTCGGTCGATCACGGCCGTCTTCGTAACTTGCAATATGGCGTGCGATGTTTCTAAATCTCATTACGCGCATGTACTTATCAACGCAATGTTTGTATTGCATGTACTTGTCAACGCAATCTACCTTCGTAGTGTGTTGTCGTTCGGTTCACCTCCTGACTTTCTCCCAGTGCGCATACAACTTTATATTTGAGTCTACCGCCCAGCTTGTCACACAATCGATAGGAATAAATGTTATTGACTTATTAAATTTCTAAACTGTGGTGAAAAAAGTCTACATTCCTTTCTTTTGAGATTTTTTAAGACTCTTCCAATTAAAACGATGAATTCGAAAATATCCAAGACTTACGCCATTTTCACGAACAATGGGAGGACGCTTACTTTTTTTACAACGGTAAAAGAAAAATATTGATCCTTAATATGTCACTCATATGTAGCTATAACTAAGAAAGGTAATTTGGAAAGACATTTTGTATTTTTCCATAGTAAACATCAGTCAGAATATCCGTTAAACAGTGATTTAAGAAGAAATAAAATTAAAGAGTTCGAGTATATTATGTTATTGACACAACAAAAGTAAAGAGTTCGAGTATATTATGTTATTGACACAACAAAATTAAAGAGTTCGACTATATTATGTTATTGACACAACAAAATTAAAGAGTTCAAGTATATTATGTTATTGACACAACAAAATGTGTCTAAAATCACACGCAGTGATTACCGCATCATTCAAAGTCAGCTATATTTAAGCAAAATAACGTAAGTTATTTTCTGGTGTAAAATTTGTCAAGAAAGCTTTCTTGGAAATAACAGTGTGTTAAATATTGCGAATTTGATGGTAGATCGCGACTATTTACGTAAAAAGTCGATCGCGACAACAAACAAATTAGCAACCCCTGACCTGTAGTCTGTATACTTGAATAGTTAGGAAGATGGCAGGTTGCAACGTGACCATGCAAGTAGAGCACTTGTACCGTTCGTGGTGCATCAGATGTCATACTGTCGGTGTCTCGGCTCTCGCCCTGGGCTGAAGGAGGCGCTAATCTGATTAGGGGCGCTATATTTAGAGTTGTACGCTGGTGGAAGAAGGCAATAGGGTGGAAACAAAAGGAAAAATCTATAAGCTACATATAGTAACGTTGCTATTTTATAATCTCGTGCCTTAGTAATATTTTTTTGCCAAATTTATGATTTTTTTATGAACACTACATACAAACAACTTCGCTTCACCGAATGCGTTACTATCACATATCGGAAGATCTACGAAGTTTATATGTAGTTCGTATTCCTTGCCATGTTTTCTGCGGTTTTCTTACCAAATATATTTTTCTAAACATATACGGATGCAGGTAAATAAATACTAAAACCTGCAGTCGCCATCTTCCTATACTTCTTTTACAATAATTTCTGTATTGTTTGTAATATGTCAATATATACACACATACCATTATATCATTTTCCTATTAAGGTAAGTAGAGATGACATATCGCCTGACTTTCCTATCGCTTCATACATATTTCGCTTCCTCTTTATTCATACACGTTCTCAAACAACTCCTAGGATGTTTCTAACTTTTTGTGTTCCCTTCTTTCATATTATCAATCACGTGTGCATCTTTAGGAAACATTTGAAGATAACCCTTATCAAAACACATGATTATATATGAACTCTACACCTAAAACTGAATATACTGCTATTGCATATCGAAAGATCTACGAAATCTCTTTGTAGTCCACCTTCCTTTGGCAAGTTTTCTGCGGTTTTTTTACCAAATATGTTTTTCTAAACATATATAGATGCGGGTTAGTACTCAATTTAATTGCCGCATTCCCCACCTTCCTATACTTGCACTGAACTTCTTATACAACTATTTGTGTAATGTTTTATGTACGAGTATGTCAATAATAGTGGGTTCGAATCCTGACTTAGAGCGCCCTTGAGGAGAAAACTGCTCTCTAAACGGCGACATATATAAATTGACATTTTATAATTATTATAGGAGACAAATATAAAGTTGGAAGAGACAGCATCATAGAAAAAAGGCCGCCATGTTGTACTTTGAAAAGGTAAAATAATACAGACCAGAAAGTATAATACAGTCTAGTCGCCGGCCGTGGTTAGCATTCACACTAAGCAAGCGGGCACCCCAGGTTCGATTCGATGGTAAAAATATTGTACTCTAAAATCACCATGTTCAAGTGTGACGAAAAATATCATAGACTGAAAAATTCCAAATCGAAGAAAGCCGAAATTAAATATTTGTCCAAATCATCTCCGCAAACAGACCTCATGTGTATTTTTGTACGCTAAACTAAACGTTAGGTCTGATAAAGAAAACAAATAAACATGGAGAAGTTCAGAAACATAGAAAAGTTTATTTGAGTTATGTACAGGTTTAAATAAATAAGCCGGGGCGGATATTTCCTAACATTTCTTGTTAGATACATAAGCGATCCAAAGTGGATGGATGGTTCTCTGGTACTAGAGAACATGTTGATCATGGAACGATTAACTTGTAACTGCAGGTGTGTGTATGTTTTGAGTTTTCCAGTATCTAATGCTTCGCTCATTTCGACCAAGTACTTCGGCCATTTTACCAGATAGTCAGGTTTAATAAAAACGAAACAATTGTACAACCGAAGTTCTAACCTAACTATTGTTGTGTATCGTGATAATACGAGGGTTGCTACTTAAGTTTTGAGACAGACAAGTAAAAACAAATATTTATAATCGAAAATGGCTTTATTGTTTTCCAAAATACTCTCCATGAAGATCAATACAATGTTGCATGCGTTTGAACCAATTTTCGAAGCACTTTTTCCACTTCGAATGAGGTAACTTCAAAACATGCTTTTTGAACGCATCAACCGCTTCTTCAGGCGTCGAAAAACGTTGACCTCGCAATTTATTTTTGATGTTCGGGAATAAAAAGAAGTCACTGGGTGCCAAATCAGGCCTGTACGGCGGATGACCCATCAATTCTATGTTTTGAGTGCTCAAAAAGTCACTTGTTTGAGCCGATATGTGAGAGCTCGCATTGTCGTGGTGGAGAATGATCCGTCTTCAGCGGTTGGTTTTCCTCATTTCTCCGAACACGTTTGGCAAACAAATGGTGGTGTACCATTCAAAATTGACCGTACGACGTTCCACCAAAGGCACTGTTGCGACATGACCATTTATACCGAAGAAACAAGCCACCATTTACTTCGAAGTGCTTCGTGCACGAACAACTTTTGTTGGATTTGGCTCGTTTTGAAAAACCCATACAATCGACTGCTGTTTAGTTTTTGGCTCATATGCATAGATCCATGATTCGTCGCTGTCACGATCTTATAGACATCTTTTGAAGCACCGCGATCAAATTTTTTCAACGTTTCTTTGGACCAATCAACACGTGCCTTTTTTTGAGCGATTGTCAAATTAACGCGAACAAATACTTTTGACGGCCAAATGTTCATGCAATATTGAATGTATGCGAGTGGAACTAATGCCCAAACATGCCTCAATCTCACGATAAGTCACATGACGATCTTGCAATATCAGTTCACGCACAGCATCGATGTTTTCTGGCACAACCGATTTTGGACGACCTTCACGAAATTCGTCCTGGAGCGAACTACGACCACGATTGAATTCGAAAAACCAGCGAAACACAGTGGCCCGGGATGGTGCTTCATCACCAAAAGTCGAAGCGAGTTGATCGGCACACTGTTGTTGAGTTAGCCCACGTCGAAAATCATAAAAAATCATCACACGAAAATGTTCACGATTTAATTCCATTTTTGGCCGAGATGAATTTTTCAAATCTCTGTAAACACAAATATCACTCGTATGACAAAACTGTCTGAGCATGTATACCATTAAAAATGTCAAACTTTACGATACTGACGTCAGATTTGACGTATCTACACTGGTGTTGCCATATCTCAAAACTTAAGTAGCAACCCTCGTACAGGTTCAATAAATATGAAACTATTTTACATTCGAAGTACCTACCAGCCAAAATTTGGGTATCATTATACTGCAGGTACAATAAAAATGCAACTAATGTGAAATTGAAGGATTAACCCAAGTACTGTTGCGTATAATAATACAGGTTCAATAAATATGAAACTATTTTACATTCGAAGTTCCAGCCAAAATTTGGGTATCATTATACTGCAGGTACAATAAAAATGCATCTATTGTGAAATGGAAAGTTTAACCCAACTATTGTTGCGTTTAATAATAATACAGGTTCAATAAATATGAAACTATTTTACATTCGAAGTTCCAGCCAAAATTTGGGTATCATTATACTGCAGGTACAATAAAAACGCAACTACTGTGAAATCGAAGGTTTAACCCAACTATTGTTGCGTATAATAATAATACAGGTTCAATAAATATGAAACTATTTTACATTGGAAGTTCCAGCCAAAATTTGGGTATCATTATACTGCAGGTACAATAAAAACGCAACTACTGTGAAATCGAAGGTTTAACCCAACTATTGTTGCATATAATAATAATACAGGTTCAATAAATATGAAACTATTTTACATTCGAAGTACCAGCCAAAATTTGGGTATCATTATACCGCAGGTACAATAAAAACACAACTATTGTGAAATCGAAGGTTTAACCCAACTATTGTTGCATTTAATAATAATACAGGTTCAATAAATATGAAACTATTTTACAATCCAAGTTTTAGCTTGGCTATTGTTGTGTTGTATTATAACACTGCAAGTGCAATGAGTACGAAACTATGTGGTGTTTGCATCTAAGATTCCATAGCATTACAAGCTCTTTAAATAAGCAGGTTTCCCAACCCAGAGCATGAAGAGTGATCTGTACATGCAAAGGGCAGGCGAGTTTCACTTTTCACGTCTTCGAGCTATCGGCAGTCGCCAGTGCATCCGAGGTGTTGCGTTCTGCACTTTGCGATGTTAAAGGTTGATAAGGAAAACTGATTGCGGTAGATGCTAAACTAATATAGTCAGTAAACTTATAATATTGCAATACCATTTATTTGTGTATTGACGAAATAAACACTTAAGTGTCCTTTTGATATCATAGTAAAAATATTTAAAAAAAAAGATAACACATCATCGTCCACGAAAATCTAAAATTCAAGATAAATATTACACATATTATTCAAAATATGTTACATGAAAATAGTAATCAAACAACACGAAAAGTAAAAAAATAAATTTAAAAAATGTATTAATTTAAATTAATAATACAAAAAACTTACTGACATACTCGTACATGCCGTAATGCTGTTTCCCTGCTGGGGTAGGCAGATAGGGAAGAGCGCTAGATTTACTTATCTCGATACACAATTTCGCCTCTTCCACATTCAATAGGGCTCGTAAAATTTATCTTACTTGTTACATTTTCTTCTTTCAAAATATAACATAATGCGCTTGATTCAACCATACATTGCTTCATTTTCCTCTATCACGCTTTCCACACACATTTGCATAATACAATACTTGAGTAGGACAAAATAAATCTCTCACAAGGGTAACGAGAAAACGACAATGTATGGAAAAATAAATAAAAAAAGTAATTAAGATAAAATGGAATAACCAGTCTCCCAGTCACGACCTAAGATTGGTAAAATTGAATAATCAGTCGCCCAGTCACGACCTAAGATTGATGAAATGCCGGCGAAGGACCTATAAAGTAAATAATGAATTTTCCTAAACGGAGAGAGACAAACCGTTCATCATTGACTCTAGTTACACATTTCCCTCTTCGCTTCGCTATAGCTTTGTGTTGGTTTATTATCCACATACAACTAACCCTGTCGATGTAGGCAGATAAGACAGACTGCCATACTATCCTATTGCGACACACATCTTATGCGCCTTCTACATATATACACCTTTTAATACAACTTCTATTGCGATTTCTCTGATTGTTTAAATTTCGTTATTTCCCAATATCATTCACTTGACCCAACCATACTTTCTCTGGATTTTTTCTGCCATGCTTTCTAATCAGATTTAAATTAAATATTAGTTTTAGTAGTCTATCTTCATTCATTTATTCTGCATGCCCAAACCATCTTAGAGTACTCTTCTTCACCGTATTTAATACACAAGCCTGAATTCCACATTCATTCCTTATCACTTAATTCAATATTTCATTATTGTCACCTCACTTCACACGTTTCTACAGCATTTATTCAGCTTCTTTCAATCTTTTTCCCCGTCTACGTTTCACTCTCATACATCAAAGTTGGTACTGGTATACTGACAAAAACAATCTTGAACTGTTTTCGGTCACTAAATGACGCAAGAAAAAATTAAAACAAGGATAACAATATGATTTAATACATAAAAAATAAACGGGAAAGTCATTTAATCGACTTCAATAGACTAGGAAGGTCAGGTGTAAAAGTGACGCATGGCTTCAGAAAATAGCCTTATTCCAACTGGCGTCACCCCAGAACAAACAACCTACAGGTGACATTTCCAGCCGTGATCAAGACCTCATTAATGCAATTAGTCAGACTGTTTGATGTTTACCAAGCGGGTCAACAAAGGTGGGACATTATCAGCTTGGCGCTATGTGGATACGGAATGTCTGATAAGGGAGATATGGAAGGGCGGCTGTCGGTAGGTAAGTTATGTCATGATGTCTACTTTGCGTGTGAGGAAATAATTTTATGTTTGGATAATGACAAGAATTGATAGCATGAATTAGAAGACATACATTGTAATGCTACACGTTCCTTGTCAAAATTGACAAAATATTTTCTTCCATAATGAAGTCGTTGCAACTAATTATTTGTACAACTCTTAGATAACAAGACTGCACAAGTTGGGTACTCAATATGGGCATTGTATAGATTTTCATAAGGATTTGGCTACTAACAGGAGTAAAGTGAAGAAGTTGTTAGTGCCGGGATGAATTAATTGAATTGTATGGATTTTCTTTGTTATGTTGTTCGACTTGTACTGTTTTTTTTCCTATTGGACAACACTGAATACATGTCAATGTTAATTCATTATTTGTACCACTCTTGCATAATTTCTAAGATTCATAAATTTTAAACTTGGAATACCATATGAACAAAGAAATTATCCCAACTTATTAAATGCAGTGAAACTCTTGAAACTGTGTGACAGAAGAAAAACAGCCGATATAGTACTGACATACAAAATCATTCACTCAGTGATTGATGCACCTCACTTACTCGCAAGTATTTCATTTCGTATTCCCAATAGATCCACAAGACAGCTCAATCCCTTTTTTACCGAAAATTGCTATACTAATTATAAAATCAACTCTTCTATAATTCGTATGCAAAGACTTGGAAACGAGTTTTGCAACAATTTAGATATTTTTAATATAAGTATATATAGTATTCGCCAGAATATCACAACAATATTTAGAAATAGCTACTAACTTTGTGCTCTCCTTTATTAATATAAATAACGTAATATAAACAAAACATTAAGTACAATACTTTGCCTCTGGAGTTGACTAACCCTGCATCAACATGTATGAAGCTTTTAATTCTGCAAAGCAACTTGCATCTCGTTCTACTAATGAGGCCATGTGTTTTCTATATCTCAATATCTATCCATAAAATACCCACAAAATTCTCAAAGATTATTAAATAATTTTAAAACGATGACTGTAATTTATTATTACTACTGCTTTTTGTATCTTCATGTTAGTTTAAGATAAAGTTGTATTATTTGTCAATAATTTTAAGTACTTTATAACCTGTCAGATGTTCATTTGTATATAAAGACACTGTTGTGTCGTTAATTAAATAAATAAATAACAAGATTGCACAGATTAGGTAATCAATATGTGCATTTTATGAATTTTCATATGGAACTACTTACAGGAGTCAAGTAAAGAAGTTGTTCTTACCAGGATGAATTGATTGAATTGTATGAACTTGCTTTGTTATGTTGTTAGACTTATACTGTATTTTCCTATTGTACTCGTACAACTCTGTTTACATGTCAATGTTAAATTCTATAATATATTATACTCGTATTACAACCATTTGCCAAAGGCTTCCTATATACACATTTGTATCTTAAGAACAAATCTAATTTATAGGTATATATTATAACTATGAACTAACTTAATTTTACTTTCTTGAATCTTAGAAAAGACGTTTGTTTATCTTTATGGTGTCATGTTTATACATACTTTTTTAATAAAATAAACAACACTTATTTTTTATTTTGTGTTCACAATTTTATTTAAGTTCACTACCGATTTCAAAGACCTTCGACTTCCTCGTCAGGTAAAGATGAACTTCGAAAGGAAGACGGTGGCCTTTGGAACCGGCAGTGAACATAAATAAAATAGTGGTGAATACAGAACAAAAAAAAGTGTTTTACGAGTATTTATTTTATAATTTTTTTTTATATCCTTCATGTATTATATGTAATATTTATTTACAATAATCGTAATATTTAATTTATTACAGATAGTTAACACCTTCATACTTGCTTATAACTGGATAACAATTATTACAACTAAAAATTTTAAAACTATTTTTTTTGTTTTTAATCTTGTATCAAAAAGACCATTGGATCGTTGATAAAAAATAAATAAATAACGACAGGATAACTCAGTTGGAGATAGTCTGGCCAAACCTTGATAGGTTTGGTCATAGTTATGTCATAGGTAATTTCGAGGTAAGGTTCAAAGTTTATAGAGTGTATGTTGTTGCACTTCAACTAGCACACGACCTCGACAGATTAAATGTCAAATTTTAATGGTAAAATTATTTTTTCGTAGGGTACCTTTCAACATATTCGAATGATTGATTCGGGCATACTGAATAGCGTGTCCGGGAGACAATGGTGTCGTACATACATATCATCAGGCCATTACCTGCCAGGGTATGCCGAGAAAACAGAGTGCGAGACTCTCAGTGCACATATTTCGACAGCATTTATTCGGATTATTTCAGTATTTTTTCAGGTCCACTTTACACATACAGACAGCTAAAAAAATATATTTAAGCCATTGGGATACTTCGCTATTAGTTCGATAGTGAACGTGTTAAATCTTTTCTTGAACTTTATCTAGAAAATCACTAGTCTGCAACCTTCCACAATGGCAAGTGTTCACTCTTTATCAATTCCTTCCGCGTACCACCTGCGATGGTCTCTTGACAGGTCCTTAAAAGGTACTAGTACATCAGCTGTACACAAAGACACTGCCGTCCTTTTCCTGGTGTCGTCTTCCACGGAATAACAAACCAGTGTGTTGCTGTGAACTTGCTCGGTTTAAGTCGAGGGCCCGTAAAGTGTATGCGCGGCTCGTCCTTGCCGCAAGGTCACCGCCACGACTGAGTGCGCTCACTCGAGCAGCATGGGAAACCCTCAGAATATACGGGGTACTGGTCATTCCAGATTTGCGCTGATTAAGAAACGCACAAGACAAAAAATTGGTTTGAATGAAAGACATTTTTTTTTCACATTATTTCATTACAATTAGTTGATGAACTCCGTGACTTTATTGATAAGACGCTAGACTTCCACCAGAGGGTGTTGGGTTCGATTTCCAATTATATCCAAAAATAATTATAAAAAGGGGTTCCAATCTGGTAAAAAAGTTAATTTGGTAACAATACTCGCACACGTTAAATCGTTCTTAGAGTGTTGTCTCTTTTTGTGTAGCAATATTACCAAAAACATACGATGGCGAATTACGATTTCCGTGCCTACTCCAGTGGTTCTTAAATCCGAAGGATCTATTAATGAAGTCGAAGACACTGTCATCTCCCGGCTAGCTCTTCAATACGTCCGCATCGTCAATTCGAATATATTGTGGGAACCATACGAATGGAAAACAAATTAAAATAATTTTGACAAGATTAACAGAGGATGAAAAAAACTAGTTGGTGTAAAAAAAAGGAAGAGAAGGATTCAGAGAAAGGAATAAGAAACAGGCATGTCAAGGCGTTTATATATTTGAACATTTTTATTTTGAACATTTTATTTATTTTTATTAAGGACAGAGCGTCAGACTTTCTCATCTTGACACATATCATTGGACCCCTCTACATTCGTACGAATTCTCGTACAAACCCTATCTATTATTTCGCTGACTTTTTTACGTTTCTTTCTTTCAAAATGTGATTCACTTGATCTAACCACACTTATTTGGTCTTCTTCTACCACTTCTTCCACTTACATTTGCAATTTATATTTGTTTTGTTAATATTTCTTCATCAATTCATTCTACACCCCTAATAGTTTTATTCCGTATTCTGTCATATATCATATTGTCACCCTTTTTATTATTCTTAATATTTATTCGGATCCTTTTAGTATTTTTCCATGTCTACGTTTTATTGTCATACATCAAAGTTGGCACTAAAATACTGTTGTAGAAAATCATCTTAACAGATTTTGATAATGTCCGCTTGGAATATAAATAAAAACATATTATTATGATAATACACGTCGTGACTGCCGAGGGAATCCTGCAGTTCCTTCTAGGGAAGCCGCTACTTGCATACCCAGACCCGGGGCAAGAGCGTGGCTCTATTGACACGGTGGTCACGACTCGGACAAATGTCAGGGAAGACCGTGGAAGTGCAGAAGTGAAAGTAAACTAATAGACACCATTAGTTGTTGCTGAAAATGTAAGCTGGCTTTAATAATTATTATGCAAGGAAGTTCTCCTTGCATAGGTCTGCTACGTTATGGTCAGGTTCTTACAAGGCTCGGTGACAGGCAGACAGATCGTGACGGCTGTAATGTTCAAAGATATTAACGATGTCTTGTCATAAGTTATGATGGTTGTCCATACTGTGAAAGTCACTTGTTTATAAGACACATGCAAATGGAACTTGGGTTGTCCAACAGATTGTCAAAACATATTTGTTTTTACTTAAGATTGGATTATTGGATATAATATTTGATAATTTTGGCGCAATTTATTCAGAAAACATAAATGTTAAAAAGAAATTGATCTGGGGTTTTGAAGACTGGAAATATTTTTTTTAGAAAATATAGAGGGATTAACAAAACCATCCAAGTACACATCGCTTGTACTGTTACAATTTTTTTCTATAAATATAGGTCGTTAGTTTTTTATGCTTAAAATTTATTTTAATAATATTAATTGCTGTCGGAACCTATTTGATTATTTTTTGGATTTTTTAATATCTACAATATATCGGACGTATGCTTCACATAGATCAATAATGTGAAATTATTATAAGTATTCTGACCTAGTGGGCATGTCCTTACTAAAATATGTTGTTTAAATTGTTATCTAGTTATAAGTAGTATGTAGGTATTGACTATTTCTTATATAGATTATTAAAAATAAAATGATAAGTAGGAAATTAAAATTAAGTTACAATAGTTTATAGTTAAAATATATTAATTAGATAAGTTCTTAACATATAAATTTGAATTTAGGCATAGTATTTGGCAAATGTTTGTAGTACATAACATATCACTTTATTAAATTAAATAAAAATAATAAAAACGCCTTTTGTGTGGTCCTTGAATTATGGCATCATTATGGATCGGACGGCTTGGATAAAAATGAATCAGTTCAAGCCGGCCGATTAACGGGAATCGAACGACCCTCGCGCGCAATGACCGCTAGGCAAGCAATGAGCTAGGGAAGGGTGACGGCCTAAGCAGTCGTATCAATATGCTTGCGACATATAAAATACGCAAAATGTATTCTCGTCTGAAACTTCATAGTGTGTTTTATTTCAACAAAGCTCTACCAGTCAAAAAGGAATCACTTCACCCAGCTGTCACCGAGACTTATTGAAGTCGAGCCCGAATCTCTGGGAATTGAGCGGCAATCATCCACCTGTTTGAATTTTTGTACCGGTACTGTACACATAAGTAAATTAAATATTAAAATCGTCAATATACTCGTAATTTTATATGAAAAGTCATTGTCAGCTAAGTTTAATGGTTATATATGTACTCTATAGGTTTTCTGACAGTCATATATTTTTTTAAAGAATATATATGACCGAAGTCATAAGTATCCTTATACCCTCGAACACTAGGCGGAAAAAGTGATTGTGTCATTCGAGGGGAGTTCGAACAGCGCGGGGTTCGAACCGACGACCTTCCGCACGGAAGTCCAGTGCGTTACCGCGCGGCCATGCACCTAATTTATTTTGATGTTTCTCTTACAATTTTAGCTGCATATCAATGACGATTTCTCTTCGATCAAACTCACATTCATTTTCATTGGTCAACTTTTAAGCTTGACAAGTATTTTTCTCGTGAAAAAACCTTTAGAATGGTAAAAACGGGATTAAAATCCTTTTCGCGGTTCACGATATTAGCGCATACATGCGACGGACACCGATACTTAATTTAAATAAAGTACAGATAACAATCATGCTCACGCACATACTTGTAGTACTTAAATGATAATTTAATAAACATTTTATTAAAAAAAGTACAAATAACAATCATGCTCACACACATACTTGTAGTAAATGATAATTTATTAAATATTTTATTAAAAAAGTACAGATAACAATCATGCTCACACACATACTTGTAGTAAATGATAATTTATTAAATATTTTATTAAAAAAAGTACAGATAACAATCATGCTCACACACATACTTGTAGTAAATGATAATTTATTAAATATTTTATTATATTAGATGAAATGATCCTGCAACGCAGTTTGTTTATAATAAATGGATACAATCAGCACGCGACAATACTATAAAACTATTCAAATCTATATTGTATGACCAATAAATCTTATTGAGACAGTGTTTGTCTAAGTTGAGTCCGTATCTTTTTTTTTCATCGCGTGCTCAATTCTGAACGTCGTGGTCCTCTGTTATATCTGGAACTTGGTACGCCACCTTTCTTCATCCTTCCCGGTCTTGAGCCATTAAGTCCCGGTCGTTCTTTATTTGGTCTATTATTTTATAGAACACCATCATTTTGCTCGTTTTTTTCAACTGTCCCAATGCTCACCAGCTTATCCAGACTTTCGTTACTCTTTCTGGCAATATCCCCAAAGTATGATCGGATTATTTTTGCATTTTGTTGAAAGTTTTCGGTTATCTCTATTTTTTGAATGAGAGAGACGTTGGTATGCCACACAGTCCATGATATGCGAAGTATCTACCTCCAACACCACTGGATCCATATAGCCTTGTTGATATACCGTAAAGACGAAGAAGAACTGGACTGCCGAAGCTTCTCCATTTGTCGTGTCGTCGGACTATTAGCATTTCTTCCGTGGCACCAGATATTAACTCCGTCGTCACTAATATCCTTCTCACACAATCATATTACCAGAAAAAAAGTTCCTTCGAAGTAGCTTCTTCTTCACCAATACGTGATGGAACGCTAGTAAACATATATTTCGATCTTCTAATGTATTGTAGATCACGCTGGATGGGGACTTTGTTTCATACAGCAGTGTGGGTGATGATGGGGTATATATGAAGCTCATATAGCTGGAATATGTGCACTCTGAACTGGCAAGAGGTATAGAAGACCGCCAAATATGAAAACAATCGGAAGCCAAGGCCTGCTTTAGAAGACAGTTACAAATGGATTAATAATTTGGTAGACCACAGAATTATACATTTTATCACGCAATATCCTTTTTTGAGTTTGGCCGAAGTGAAATACCTTCACAGCTGTTTATATAGTAGTAATTCACACCAATTTTGATTCTTACACACCGTATTATACTTCTATTCTATTTCTCATCTCTTTCGACGACTTCAGCCCTTTTTCATCTAAGTTCATCATGGCCCTCCAAACTTCCGTAACACCTTACTTGTGATTTTCCTTTTCTTAATTCACTTTTTAAATTATTTACCTCTTTGTATTTTTCTGTGATCCACTTCTACGTTTGAGTTAATTTGTTATGGAAAAATTTAAAAACCATTTTCTCTATCAGGTTAATCCATACTCTTTCATGTGTTGTCTAACCAGATATTATTTGCAAGGCACGTATTTACCCCGAATGTCTTCTGCTTTTAACAGTCGTAAATGTCTAGGATGCGCTTGCATACGTCAAGGTGGAAAATAGCACGTCTCTGTGTACTATCAATGTCGATCGATATATTGTGTAACACAGAACTGAGCGCATCATTGACTTTGTTTACTGCAGCAAAATCTCAATTAATAGCGTATCATTTATACGATCTCTCGAAAACATGTTCCCAAGTTAGAAAAATTATTTCCTCTTTATTTCATAACGATAATTTGATATAGAGTTGTTTTCTAATCATTAAGATTACCCCAAGAGCGCTTCTTAACAAGCCCAACCTATTATCTTACAGAATATGTACAGACGTCAAGTAAATTCCCAAGTCGACCGAGAACTTTGCCAATTTAAAGATTTACCTCACGGAGGACGGAACACTGTTCCATAGAAGCGATAAAATCTTCCTAATATTTTTCAAAGAAACCAAGTTTAAAAAGGGGGAGTGAGAATATTTTTAAGTTTAAGAAACGCTGCTGCTAAGTCAACAGGAATGCGTTTCGAATAAATACATTCAATTATAACGCTTTAAATAAACAACAATATAAAAACACTAAACGTGACATATTGAGAACAAGGATTGCAAACAGCGACCATTAAAAAGCGGATGTGATAACGGTCGCCTCAAAAGGTAGCGGTACAAGATGAATGACACATCAGACCAAACAATCGAGTTACTCATCATCGCTGCAAGAACTATTGGTGTTGAGGCAGCCGATGCTTACCACTAGCGGAGGATGGCAGAAAAGAGCGGGCGGGTTTCAAGTGAAAGTCAATACAAAAGAGGTGATACTCGTCTTGTAGGTCGAGGCAGAAATTGATGTACTGGTGGAAAAGGGTGTTTTTTCATATTAATTTATTTTATCTTTACATAAATATCATTGGGCCGTTTCCCTTGTGGGTTAGGTAGAGAGAACAGATCTTAAAAAAATCTATCCATGCACGCAACTTTCGCCTCCTCCACATTCATACATCTCGTCTAGCAAAATATTTATTATTCATACTTCTCACTGAACATTATTTCAAAACATGTTTCATTTGGTCCAGCCACGTTTTCCTCGGTCTACCTCTTCCACGCACACATTGCACTTCTGACTAGTATACTAACTTAATCATTCTCTAGTCACTCATTCTGTTCAAATGTCCAAACCATCTTAAAGTTCCTATCTTTATCTTACTTTAAAAAATCCATTTGATCAGTGCATTCATTTCTAACGTCTTCCGCCTTCTTTCAAACATTGACACTCCACAAATTTTAAAACTAGTACCCTTCTTCTGAAAGTTCAAATTAAGCATTAATCTAATTCTTATCCTTCTTCTGTCATGCTCAAGTTTCACTACCATACATCAAGATGGACACGAAAACAATATTATTGATTGTCATTTTTACTACTGTTGATATTGCAGGATTATGTACCATATAACATTAAGTGTTCCATTTACCTTGTTCCCTGCAGCTACCCTAATTTCAATGTTCATTTCAACTTGCCCATTTATCTTTACACTTTCATTATAATCCTGTTAACCCTCATATATATTTCTCTTGCAACCACTTTATAATTGTATACATAAAATCACGCCATTTTCTTGTCAGGGTAGACAGAGAGGATGGAGCGCTAGACTTTTCTATGTCGACATACATCTTTCGACGATTCTACATCCTTAAACCTTTATAAAAATCCTACAATACCTCTGACTTTTTACCTTTCATACTTTCTATCAAAATACAATACACTTGATCCAACTATACTTTCCTTGGTCTTCCTCTACCACGTCTTCCACTCAAATTTGCACTGTATATTTGGTTTATTAGTCTTTCTTCGTCAATTTGTTCTACATGTTCAAACCACTTCAGAGTGCTCTTCTTGATCTTACTTAACACATCAGACTTAAGTTCACACTCATCGTATTCTATCATACATTATCACTTTATGTATTCCTCTCAACCTGCGCATTTTACATCATTTATTCGACTGCTTTCAGTTTTGTCCATGTCTTCGTTATACTTCCACACATCAAAATTGGCAGCAGAAAACTATCGCGGACTTATCATCAGCAGATTTTAATACTGTCCGGCTCTAGTATTTATTTTTCAGTATCAAATTGACTCAGTTCCTATCACTACACGCCGTTCGATATCCCTCGTAACTCTTCCATCATCTGAATAAATACTACCTAAATAGCAGAAGTATCGAACTTTCTCTAGTATTAATAAAATAATATATTTTTGAAATAATATTTCAGATATTAAACACCCTTTAAATTCGATACGCTGACACAATGCTCGTAGATCAGATCGTGGCATTTCTGACAGTTCTTGAAGCGTGACCTTCAATCGTGACCTTTGCGAGTCTCCACAGATTTGCTCGCATGGATCTCTGCACACGATGGCAATGTGTGATTCCTTGCGCAGGCATGGTACAGCTCACATCACTGATGCTGGCACGACTTCCACTATTTATAGTTAAACTCCATCAGATACGAGACATTTGATAAGTTTGAAGAGTTGACACGTCTTGCACAGCCTCAGTTTCATTTTTTGTTCTATCATTTCTTAATGGTTTATTACTAAACGTTTCTTAATGGTTTATCATTTCTTAATGGTTTATTACTAAACGTTATACAGGTTTGAAAACAAACAATATGCCAACATGTCAAACTGTTTATCGGAAATGATTCTCACAAC
This sequence comes from Odontocerum albicorne, assembly GCA_949825065.1. Taxonomy (NCBI): domain Eukaryota; kingdom Metazoa; phylum Arthropoda; class Insecta; order Trichoptera; family Odontoceridae; genus Odontocerum; species Odontocerum albicorne. Next base: position 23,813,336 of record OX463857.1, read on the forward strand.
TTCAAACAAAATGTAATGCAACAATTTTCATACGAAAATTAAAACACATACTACAAAATAAATTCAAATAGAAAATCAAAATGACATGTCCTAAATTCACATTTATATTTTAAAAAAGACAACTTGATAATAACGCTTTTTAAAACTGTTCGTGACTTCTTTTACACATATGTATACCATACCGCAATTACCTTGTCGGGGTAGGCAGATAGGACAGAGCACTAGATATGCCATATCGACAAACCATTTTTGTCACTTTTATATACGAGGCATATCCAGAAAGTAAGTGTACTGAATTTTTGTAGGTTACAATTTTTTTTATTTAAACAAAAAATTACGTGGTTACCGTAGTACATATGTAAGCTATTTTTCGACATAGTCGCCATTCCTCTCAATGCAGGTGGTGAAGCGGGGTATCAACTTTTTGATGCCTTCCTCGAAGTAGTTTCCCGCCAACCCCTCCGTCCACTTCTCCACCTCCTCCTTTACCTCCTCGTCGGTTGAAAACCTTTTTCCACCCATGTGCAGCTTCAGTGAGGTAAAGAGATAGTAATCTGAAGGTGCTAGGTCAGGGGAATGCGCGGAATGGTTCAGGACATCCCATTTAAACGAGGCGAGCAGTTCCTTCGTGGCGTTGGCCGTGTGTGGTCTGGCATTGTCGTGCAGCAGGCAGACTCCCTTTGTCAGCATGCCTCTCCTCTTGTTCTGAATCACCCTCCGAATTTTTTTTAGGGTCTCACAGTATCTTGCAGAGTTGATGGTCTCCCCTTGAGGCATATATTCAATTAAAATTATGCCTTGACAGTCCCAAAACACGGATGCCATGATTTTGTTGGCTGAAATTGTGGTTTGAAGAAGTGTGACGTGACCGTTTTTAAACTCGCGACACCACTTGTACACTCGTACGATTCATAGCTTTATCACCATATGCAGTTTTCACATGAGGTGAAAACCTCAACCGGAGGTTTTCCCTTCCAAACGAGATAACAGATGACGCCGCGTATTTCGTACTTGGCGGGAGATTGGATTGACATTTTTCACGAAACGTGTTGTCGCGTCGACACTTCTCAACGTACTGACCTCGAACCGGTCTCGTTGCGGAGGGAAAGGGTCAGGCTACACGGAAGTGTAGCCAACATGTCGAAAATAAAATCCACCCGGTCGTGAGAGCCTCAGTACACTTACTTTCTGGATACGCATAGTATCTACACGTTCTCATATAACTACAGCTTTTTCCCTATCTTTTTACGTTACCTTTTATCAAAATATCATTATCTTGATCCAATAATCCTTTCTTTGGTCTTCCTCGCACTCTACTAATATTTGCACTATACATTTGTTTTGTTAGTCTTTCTTCATTCGTTCGGTCTACTCGTATATTCGTCCCAAACCATCTCTGATTGCTCTTCTTCATCTTACTCAACACATCTCTCTTAAGTTCACATTCATCCCTAAACACTTAATTCTTTCATACATTGTCACCCCATGTATTCTTCTCAGTGCATGCAGTTCTATCGCATTTATTTAATTCCCTTTTTTGTATTTTTCCACGTTAACGTGCAATTAACAAGATGGGACTAAAATACGGATATTAATACTGTCCGATTCGAATACACTCGAAGTGTAATGTCTAAAATTTACATTGACATATATCAAAATTAATTGATAATTAAATTTATAATACTACCCTTTATTTTTTTTTGTGCCTGCATTTTATAACTTTTCATTCTCCTAACATATCATTCTTGCTTTTATAACAATCCTCTGACCTTGCTTGATACAAACTTGGAATTATTTTATACGACCTTCGTAATCTGGCTGTAGCCATGAAGGTTGTCTCTTTGTATTCAATTCCCTTAATGGGATATCTTCGTTGTATCTTTCGAATATGTGTTTGAGCAACGTTCTTTTGGAGAGGAGCACAACTTTAAAATCGACTTCACCATCATCAAATAAATTGATTGAGCCGAATCGACCCAATAAGGCGAGGTATTATGACAATATTTTTGACATTGCTGGTTGGAGATATGGATGGCGTGTATTGATAAGACCTCAGACGAAGAAGCCTGCCCATGTGATGTCAATGGAATGCAGAGTAGAACATGTTCTGCTGGACTGTAAAGGCAACAGGATTGGAACGATTTAAGACTCGATACGAATTGGATCATTAGACCATATGTATATGAATGGAAGATGGCTGATAAACGCAGAAACAACAAAAGTAATAGAAGATTACATAAAGACAGTCAGGGCTGAGATTAATAAAATATATAGAATGGACACAACAACAGAAACTAACACAGGGAATAATGCCGAGGGCTTAATAACCACATCGGCAATCTTAATCACAAGGCCAGGGAGCCGACCATCCCGCCTGAGTTTACTGCGGTTCCTCAGTCATAAGGCAAATGCTGGGATAGGTCCCATAAAAAGACGTACGCAGACCCATTCCTTCTTATCCCATACACTTCACTAGATGAATAAAATTCATTGTCCCAGTGTGTTCACTAGATGAACACACTGGGACAATGAATACGGTGTGAGCCAGTTCACACCGAGAACATAACATCGTGCTGTTATCACAACTAACTCAAAAAAAAAATTACACGTTAAAGAGTTCATCAGTTAGTTGATGATGCTGATTATTGTATGGTTGAATGTCAGTGAATTTGAATAAGTGTTTAATGTATTCAGTCTCGAGTCGGTTCGAAGTCGAGAGCATTTAGATATTGTAGTCGATCTCTCGGATCTAATGTCAGACAAAGGTGGCATTGGCCTTTGACCGCAAACGAGCTGATAAATGGAGCAGGCCAAAATAATATATCATCATAAGACGATGCTCTTTCGCATGCTTTGTCTGAATCGTCGTCAATTTCAGCCTGTGAATCATATTGTAGAATTTTAGCCTCCCCCGACCGTCGTCACTCTTCTCGCTCACCTGCCTCTCACATTCAGTTTCTTATTCTTCGACGGTATTATTGACATGTGCCAATATCTTACAACCAACCAGAAATATTCTAAAGATGCCTCAAGTGAATGTCAGACTGATCATTTTTTTTAAATGTGTATAAATCGAAACACAGGTGGAGCCCACAAAGCTACTGTAGTCGGAATGTTTATGGGAATAATTTAAATATGTTTTCATGCAAAAAAACATAGAAACTGGTCACTGCCAATGTAGAGGATTGCAGGAGCAGATGCAGATAACCTATGCTCGGAACAACCAGGTTAAAAGTTCTGCCAGGACAGGAGAGGAATATATGCGACCAGTTCCTCGGAATTGATGTCAAGACGCAAAAGTTGAACTCAATGCAGGGTATATAGCTTTTGCATACTCCGATTCCCGACTTTGCACAAATATACTTGTATGTCTTAAAATAAATCGAGGCTAATTTGAAACTAAAGATTTTTAAACAGACACTAGTTTAATGCGGAATTTCGTTCCATTTAACTGTAACAAATCTGAATGACATTAAAAATAACAATGTCATTTTATGTTAAGTTTTAATTTATAGATCAACGTTTGGCGATAAAAAGAGCCAAGGTCGTTTGGCATTTAACATACTTACCGAATGAATCAAATAATCAAACACTATTTTTTTTTTCAAAAACATTTGATTGTGTATGTCGGAATTGTACTATATTGTAAGTGAATATCCAACATTTATTTCCAATTACTAAATTTGGTTTTTTATTCATAATAAGTACTTTTGACTTCCACTAGAAGGTTTCGGGTTCGATTTTCGATGGCACTTAGTAAGCGTCCGCGTGATGTGACAAACAGTGAGTTAATTGCCTACTTTAGTGGTTCTAAACCTGAGGACTCGATTACTGGAGTCGATGACAGTACTGTCTCCAGCCCACACTCTTCAATATGTCCGAATCGTTAATTAAATATGTTGAAAGGTACCGTATGAAAGAAAAGAAAAATAATTCAATCATGCCAAACCTAGATGACATACACGATATATCCAGTGGGAAAGGTGACTGATTTTATTTTCGCGTAACTACCAGCGCCATCTGAGGATAAATAATTGACTTAACTAGCGACACATTTCGACTATCTTCTGTTTCTGTTGTCTTCATTTTACCCACTTTTATACATTGACATACAATTTTTGTTTCTTAGTGCGCGCATCTTCACAGTATCGTTATTTCGCTATTTTTTATATAACCGACCGACTCCACAACTCCAACATCTGACCCGACTTTGGCTCTACAACTATGCTTTTAACTCAGCCATCCCACGTTAAGACACAGCCCAAATAACAAAACTCATCGAAGCATTATAATTCAATTTGTTATTATTTAAAAACAAAATAACTGGTTCTCGTATTGACATTCTACAATATTTATAAAAAACTAACGAAAGTACTTGTTTAAACACAAATGACACTTAGTGACTGTCAAGACGGTCGATGTTTATATATAAGTGTCTAACATTTTCCAAATATTAACGCTTAAAAGTCAGCATATACTTCTCTGGACAAACCACATTGACCAAACCGGAATAAGTAACGTGTTTTGTCATATTCAATAGCGCTAATGAGTTCTAAATGATTTCGCAAACACTTTGGACAATAGTGTGGACAAAAAATAGATAGCTTCGAGCATAACAACCCAAACACAAAAGGGTCAAGGTTCGAGGCTGTGTTCAAAGCAGACATTAAGGTACTAGAGGTACGTTTGAAGAACTTTTTCCTCCTTGATGATGGATTTGCATCTTAAGATCTCTGGCACTATCCGCGTACAGTTGAACTACAAGACAGTGATTATGGACCTATTCGCAGATCACTGAAACTGGTCCGTCTTCAGAAGATGTGTTTGCGATTTATTAGATTTTTGGCTACTTGGGTATTCCTGAACCTGTTCACAATATTCAATTATATTATTAATCAATTATTTAATATCTTGGTTATATTAATATCTTGGTTAGTTTTAGTCAATATCAGTGTATATTGCATTATTTTAACGTGTTAATTTTGCTATAGCAACAGTCATATTTATTGGGTAACATTTCATGAATTAACAATCTTTATTTTTGACTGGCGTTCGTTTTCTCGAGTAAATTTAAATTGAGTCGATTTGTGTCTGTCTCAAAGAGTTGAAAAATATGGGTGTCGTTGCAGTATTAGGAAACACTTGAAGAAAATCGTTTTTGGGAAATCATTATGAACACACATACACTTTACTCCACCTCAAGCCGAATGAGTTACTATCACATATCGGATCGAAGATCTACAAAGGTTTTTTGTAGTTCGTCTTCTCTAGTTAAGTTTTCTGCGTTTTTATTTAAAAAAATATCGTACAAATATGACTGCAAGGCTTGGTAGAGGATGATCAAGGAAAATATGGTTGAATCAAGTGAATGACATTTTGAAAGAAGGAAACGCAGAAATCGTAAGAGTTGTAGAAGCTTAGGATGTACATATGTCGAGACAGGAAAGTCTGGCACTCTATTATATCTGTCTATCTCGTCAGGGAAATAGCGAGATGGTATGTATCTTCAATTTTTAACGACCCCCATGGCCTATTTAGTAAGATTTCCAAACCAGAGATTGCGGGTTCATATTCCGACAGAAACCAGTTTTTTTTAAACAAAAGTTTTTAGTCTGGTTTTTACTCAGGGCCTCAAAACAACTTTCTGGTCGTTTAGAAGAAATTGTCACATGGCAATTTTCCCACAAGGTTGTACAGTTTACAAAGAAAGTGTTATACATGTTTCGCTCAGGCGCTGCTATAGCTGCAAGACGTGATTCGTTCAATAATAGTAGGACGAGTCTCGAGATACAAACCCCCTTGAGAGTTCTTTCTCTAAACGGCGCTATATAAAATATTCCTTTGAATTTGAATAAATATAATTTAATAAGGTCACCCCGTGTGCGACTGAGGATGCTGTCAATAGTTCTATTAGAGAAAAGGGCACCGAGAATAACTTCAGTTACCGCTGACACGTCAAAAAGAAGCTTTTCGATTGACATTTCTCTTCTCAGTATACGTATTGGACATAAAGGTACGAGGATCTCTCCAAGACTACAGTAGTGATAACTAAGTGTTACCAAAAGAAAAATGGTACAGGATTCTAGGATTTTAATCCATTAGTCACTACAAGCTTACATTTGTCTGGTTGACAATAATTGTCATGAAAGCCCGTGATGATTACAATGTGGTTTAGGCGAGGCCAAAAGAGGAAGCGTGACGTCAGTGGCCAAATTAGGCCGATAACAATACAAGTGGACACCTCCCACCGTAATGATGGCGGACTGGACAGGACCGTAAGATTTTGCATAGGCACTAGCGTCCAAAATTTAATACACATACACGCATATCATGCTATATCCATGAGGATAGCTTTCGTCTCATCCACATCCATAAGTATATTCATATAGGATGTACCAATAAGAGCGCTGGATTTAAATCTCGCGCCATTTTTTAAGAAAGTTGCCACCTCTAAAAATTTCATATGTGCCGTGCCATCTGTCAATCTTGCGATTAGTAAATATGGAACGCTACGCGAAAGAACAACGCGTTATTATTGTTAAAATTGATTATAAAAATGGGGAAAGTTTTGCTGAAACAGTTCGTAAGCGTCGTGAATTTTTTCGGTCGAAATAATGTTCCAGAAGAGTCATCAATTCGAAGATTAATTTAAAAATTTGAGGGAACTGGTTCGATTCTGGACAATAAGTCATCCATGCGTCCTCGTAGCGCGCATGCACTCGAAAACATAGCCGCAGGGAGAGAAAGTGTTACTGAAACCCCAGGGACATCAATTCATCAGTGTTCACAAGAATTAGACGTTTCAAGAGACACCTTACAGCGAATTTTCACGAAAGATCTGTATCTGCATGCCTACAAGATCCAATTAACCCAAGAACTCAAACCAGCAAACTAAATCCGGCGCTCTTATTGGGACATCCTTTACAAGCCTTTCTGTTTCTCATATTTCTTATCCTCCCTAATGTTAAAGTTTCTCCAACTGTCTTCTTTCACTCTACATACATGTATTTCAGATATATTCGTATATATGATATCATATTTGTTAGTGTGACATAGCCATTTGAAGATTCGTTTTTTTTTATTTCATACATCATGCTGTTCCCCTGCTGGGATAAGCTGAAAAGACAGAACGCCAACCATACCTATTTATTTATTATTACACATGACAAGAAATATACACAATTTGCGAAAAAACAACAGGTAATTTGATTTGGACATACAATTTTAATGGATCTGGGTTTGTTGCCTTTCATTTGTCGTATCCCCAGTAAACTAGGCTTTTGCCTGTATCTCACTGAGGATATTTAGCATGAAAAAATAAATCGATACTTCTTTCCGATTTTTGATTACACAAAAACAAAACCCCGTTGCACGCTCTCATCAACCTGACAAACAGTGACACTCAACTGCAACTGGAAACATCTTGCGAAATTCAACTCCTCACACATCATCACTCCAGAAAGACCAAAAATATTCATCCCACAATATACCGCACACAATCACAGGAATAAAAATTTAAATTAAAACACATCTCTACACATATTTCGACAACTATCTCTACAAATATTTCGATTCTTTCACATCTATACGCTTTCTCATACAACTCGGTTATCTGACTTTTTACATATCCTTTCGAAATATCATACAGTTAATCCAACAAAACTTTCCTTGGTGTTCGTCTACCACACCTTTCACATTTGCACTATATATTTATTTTGTTCGTATTTCCTCATTCATTCGTTACATATATCCAAAACATCTCAAAGTGATCTTCTTAATCTTACTCAACACATCAGTTTTTAGTTAAACAAATTTTAATAGTCACAACTAAAATAATTCAACTTGCCATGTTGCAGATTCCTTGTAGGTCCGGCCCATTCGGCAAAATTTAAGTACACACAAAATTTAATTGTAAAACTCCTGCATAAAGACGACACAGATTAGGCAATAAATATTGGCATTGTATGGACTTTTCACATTACTTGGTTACATACTTGTTTGACGCACATAAGTTTAAATCAAGAGTACGTCGATTAAGCCCGTACGATGCTAACGGGCCACCCTAATGACATCGGACCTTCCCATACTAAAATAAAATGAAGGAGCGTGGATGGAAAACTATTATTTACCCACCATACATGTAGTACCGATTTGACTCCTTCATATTATCATTCAATTAGATCTATGCAGCACTAAATAGCTGGAAAAAAATCGCAAAAAGGCATCGAGGAACATTTTGCATCCAAATCTACAAAATTTTATTGACGATATTAAAAATTTGTTAAATAGATGGAAGAAGGTTGTGTCTACCGAAGGAGAGTATATTTTATCGACGGAATAAGAAAGAAAAAAAACGACATTTTCGTCCGGACAACATATTATAGTATATTTTCATGTAGAAATACGACATTTAAGAATTCCTAGATGCGGCCCAGCCAATACCAATTGGATTCACAGATGAATATTTTACACCTCGGATGGATACAATGGCTATATGTATATTCTGCATATTTGACTAACAAAGAGTGTTTGTGTCTCGTCCTATTCAATTGGAGAGGATGATGACTAAAATCATTTGGCGATGGAGCGACTCGACGACCGAACTGGTAGCGCACTATCAGTCGGGAACGTATTGTACCAATTCAGACTCTGGATATGACAATTTGTTACTGCTATTGTAAATTATGGCACTTGACCACGGCTCATAACACAAACTAACATGTTAAATTTACTGTGGATGGTTGGAGCCCTGTTGGTATTTTTATTATTTTTTGTAATACATGCATACATATCATCACGTCGTGCCCCTTGCGGGGTAGGCAGAGAGAACAAATGTCCAAACTTTACTATTCATGGTACAACTTTCGCCTCCTCCATATACATACATCTCGTCATGCACAATCTTCTATTATTCATACTTCTCACGTGACCTTCTTTTCAAAATTTTGTCAAGCCACGTTTTCCTCGGTCTACCTTTTCCACGCACACCTTGCACTTCGACTTGTATATTCGTTAAGTCATTCATTCTCTTCACATGTCCAAGCCATTCTAAAGCTGCATTCTTCATTTTACTTAAAACATCTATTTTATCTATGCATCGATTACTGATGTCCTCATTCTGACTTCTTTTAAAAAAAATAATGAATAAATATAGGCTTAAAGATAGTAATAGTATGTACATATACAGGGTGGCGCAGAGGAAACGCATGTTTTTAGAATGGCTAGTATTTTGCAAAGAGAGGAAACGCATGTTTTTCATTTAAGCATAACATTGTTTATTTTCAAGATAATTTTTTGATTAATACAGGTAAATGAAGTAATAATATTGCACCTTTAAATTAATTGTGAAAAATAATGTCAGGCAAGTGTTGCCCTTCTTCGCCCACTGAAAGTTTCTATTCGTCAAGAAATCGAAGGAATACCAGAAGAAATGTTTGTGAGAGTGATGCATAACTTTCAAGAGAGGCTGCAGATATGTGACCGCGAATTTAAAGGTGCAATATTATTACTTCATTTAACTGCATTAATAAAAAAAATTCTTGAAAATAAACCATGTTATGCTTAAATGAAAAGCATGCGTTTCCTCTCTTTGCAAAATACTAGCCATTCAAAAAACATGCGTTTCCTCTGCGCCACCCTGTATATCCTGAAATAAACATATATTCAAAGTCAATAGAAAAGAATATACATTTGAAAGATAAGTTATCCAAAGATCGGAGCTCATCTTACAGCATCCCTCCTGTTGAGATACACCCCTACCAAGAGTGCGAGCTCGGTCGAGAGGACATCAAATGTTTTTCAGTCCACACCCTTGAACACGTAATTATAGTACAAAAAATACAAGATAATAAATAAGCCATTAATAAAATTGTAAAATCAACAAATATGATTGACAATTGTTAAAAATATAAATGAGCCTCCAATTTAACTACAGCATAAAGAGAGAAAATAAAAAAAGGGTCCAAACTTTAACAAAACACATAAATTAGCAGACATTTTTTGCTGAGTTGTCAAATCACGCGAGCGGCTGTGTAAACGTGTAAAAGGAAAAGTAAATGGGAATATTGATGAATAATCAAATATTAATTTCAGACGTATATCATACATATTTATTTTGTAAATATTTCAGAGCTCATTTTTTCGATACGTCCAAACCATCTCAAGAATCTTTTCTCGGTTCAAATTATAACATCCAATTTGAACAGTTCTCCTTAATCTGGTAATTACTTTACTCCATTATATATTGTAATATCGTTCTTAACAAAACACGCATTTTAACTTAATTTATTCCACTTCTTTACACTATTCCTTAATGTCCAGAATTTCACAGATTACATCAGTACAAAAATGTTTGTTATAAGACTTTGAACCAAAAAAATAGAATGGCCTACATTAATTAAACGGAGTGGTAAGTAAATATTAAGAATATTTAAAAAATAAATAAAAAATAAGAGTAAACTCACCTTCGCACTCGTTTAAATGATGAATAAATTAGAAGAACAATGAACTCACCTAAAAAGAAAGAAAAAGCAACATTAAAATTAAATTAACATCCAAGTATGTAAGAATTTTATTTATTTTCACTCACTGAAAAAATTAATTTTAAAAAGTCTTGTTCCCGAACCAGTACTGGTTCATCAAATATCCCACGTCCGTTTCATAAGTCCAATGAAGGAGTAAGGCGTCCTTAAATCGGACCGGTACTCCGAGCACAAGTTGTGTAGTACTGGTCCGCGAACAGTTTGTTACTGGGTCACGTCGAGAGAAAATTACACAACAAATAATAACATATCATGCATTTAAATAGATGCTAATTATTTGTTTTGTAATATTACTTTTTGTAATTGAATTTTAATGTATCGCTGGCAAAACCCTTCGTGATTTATGTGTTTTGTTCAAGTTTTTATTACACTTTTAATAAATAAGAGTGGGTTTGACTCCCAAGTTAGACCCTTGTTAAGGAGTCGACTATCTAAACAGCGCTCTATAAATTGTTATTTATATTATTATTATTATTATCACGAAGTATTAAATAAATAAATAAAGAACAACAATCACCGATTTTATCATATTTTCAACGGATTACACTTTAGTTGTATACAATACAACCTGGCTGGCTTATTGCCATGTGGTAATCTCTTCCAATGAACCAAAAATATGTTAAAGAGGCCTTAAATAAAAACCAGACTGGAATCCTTTATAAAAACAGATTTCAATGGGATTTGAATCCGCAACTTCCGGGCTGGAAGAGAGGTGTCTTACCAACTAGGCCACAGAGGTCGTCATTGGTTCGCCATTTTGTACACGGATATGTAGATTATGACAAAAACTAATTTAGAAATTTCTTTATCCTTCAACAGATTTTAATTGAAAATTAACAGCTAAGTTCTCGCAGATATTTAACATATTTATTCTAACAACTAAAATTTCCGTTTGCTGATCATCTTGAAACTTCCCCAACGGAAGAGAAATATCAAGTTTCCAGAGTTGTCGAGCACACTTCCAAAACACGAAGAACTTAGAAATCATCAAAATATATTTAATTTCCACACTTTATATTAGAATAAATAGATCTGAACGAATGCTATAAAAATTTGTACACCAGAAAAGATTAGGACACGGAAGTTGTCAAAATATTGATTTAACCGTTTAAATAAACAAATCAATTTGTTAGACAATAGTAGGTGTACCATATATGACAGGCTATCATAGCCACCAACCGATACAAGCCGATTCAAATCAGCTGAGTGGGAGATCGAGTGAGCTAGGACATCCAAATAGGAAAAGTAATTAAACCATTCCTTAAAATACGGTCAAGTGGACAGCGTGCTTACCTACAACTGTCCACAAAAAACAATTACCGTGATCATAAATTACTCAAAAAATACTATTAAAACAACGTTAGGTGTGATTTATTTATTGATGTCAATAATAATTACTTAAGTGATACTTTGCTTAACGCCTCACTGAAATATTCTGATAGTAAAAATATCAACATATTTATTTATTGATATGATATACGACACAAAAAGTCCTTTACGGATCCTAGAACAACATTTATTAAACAAAAGATAACATACTAGATAAAATAATAAGAATACTGGATTATTTACATTTTTTACAAAAAAAAATTATCAACTCTGTTTCTCTCAAACTTTTTGAAATCGCGTGCGTTTGTTTATTTTTTTGTGAATTGTAGTGGATGCATATTTTTATTAATTTTTGTATGTTAGGGCTTTTGATTACCTGAGCCTTGACCTGTCTCAAGTTTATATTTTGTGTGTGGTAGGTAGTATGCATAACCGTACTGTACTGCTTTTGATTTTTTTTTGTATATGATTCATTCATGTAAATGTTTATAATTTTTGTGACAAGTTGTATTTATTTATATTCATGGCATTCAAAATTCTAATTTGAGTATTACTCTTCTAACCTTTTTGAGTTATCGATAAAAGACCGTACCATTATAAAAAAAATCTATCGTCCTGAATAACTTAGCTTTTTTATATTAGAGTTTTTTCAAAACATAATCGCCATAAGGCTGTTTTCCAATGTAAACCAAGTATTTTTAATTATCAAATAAAAAAATAAATATCCCCTTTATACAAAATACATATTTTGGGAAATCAATTAATTGAGATTGCCGATATATTTAACCACGGTCTGTTGAGTTATAAACGAAAGGCTCATTGCAGAATTTATAAAATGTTAAAATTTGTATAATACTTTTCTTTCCGCATGAATGTCAAAACTGACGCTCGGTGTGATGAAGTGCGGGCTGCCTGTCTTGAAACGGCCCCGTATCATATGAATAACTGTGTGTATTGATAAATTTTATATTTTGGAAGTAATTTTGACTGGTTTAGTTGTATACTTTGTTATTTGAATATTTCTATTGTGTGTGTATCTTTTTATTTGGTTTTAATGAAACTGTTTTTATAAATTTATTTTAAATATATTTTTGTCTTTGTAATGAATGAAACACTCACTACTTGTATTTTTTTTAATTATTGTCAAGTATACTGTACCGTTGATGAAATAAATAAATAAATTATCAACAAATTTAAAAAACCAACGCAATTATGTATGTAAGAACGCATATAGCACATTAAATAATTACTACAGAGTACAAAACTGAAAAAAATCTCAACTACATACGATCAATAAAAATACTCAATTTATTCAATTGAGAAAATAACAAGTGTAAATATAATAACCAGTGTCCCAGTCAAGATCTAAAATTGAGGAAATGCCGAAAATGGATCCTTTTGAATCATACATCTATGATATATAACAAATATTTACATCAGACATAGAGTTGCCCACTAAAACCAGAAACATTTATTTACTAACGCAATAAAAGACAGTTGAATGTCCTATATATAACACAGTAAAACATAAAAAATTTAAGATGTATCAATCAATACCCTCCGAAAAAAATTCACAATCTATGATAAATACAGTGTATGTATCATATTTAGGCATGATGTTATGAAAGATATACACAGTATGTATCTATGATATATACACGTTATACATACAGCAAAACTTAAAAATTTAAAGATTATGTTATATATTTAATACCCTCCGAAAATAATTCACAATCCAATATACACACTGTATACATACAGTGCATGTATCATAACATATTTAGGCATAATGTTATGAAATATATACACAGTAATTTATCTATGATACATACACTGTATACATACAGTGTATGTATCATAGATACATACTGTGTATATCTTTCATAATATGATGCCTAAACATACCAATTCACAACAAAAGTAATCAACAATACAAGACTTATCATAACATATGTTATATACCATATATGTAAAAAATAACTTAAAAAAAAGGAAAATAAAATCTCTCTCAAGGGGATGTTATAGGACAAATTACAAATAAAAAATATACTAAGGTTAAAACAATAGAAAACTAATCTCCCAGTGAAGACCTTAGATTGAGGAAATTATGGACCCTTTTGTACTCAATATGTACATTAAAACTATCCACCAAACAGCATAATTATCAAATTGTTGCATTCTAACGAGTAATGAATTACAATGTTCAACTGTTGTTAAAACAATCCACCAAACAACGTAATTATCAAATTGTTACATTCTAACGAGTAATGAATTACAATGTTCAACTGTTGTTAAAACAATCCACCAAACAACGTAATTATCAAATTGTTACATTCTAACGAGTAATGAATTACAATGTTCAACTGTTGTTAAAACTATCCACCAAACAACGTAATTATCAAATTGTTGCATTTTAACGAGTAATGAATTACAATGTTCAACTGTTGTTAAAACTATCCACCAAACAACGTAATTATCAAATTGTTGCATTCTAACGAATAATGAATTACAATGTTCAACTGTTGTTAAAACTATCCACCAAACAACGTAATTATCAAATTGTTGCATTCTAACGAGTAATGAATTACAATGTTCAACTGTTGTTAAAACAATCCACCAAACAACGTAATTATCAAATTGTTACATTCTAACGAGTAATGAATTACAATGTTCAACTGTTGTTAAAACTATCCACCAAACAACGTAATTATCAAATTGTTGCATTCTCACGAGTAATGAATTACAATGTTCAAATGTTGTTAAAACTATCCACCAAACAACGTAATTATCAAATTGTTACATTCTAACGTGTAATGAATTACAATGTTCAACTGTTGTTAAAACTATCTACCAAACAACGTAATTATCAAATTGTTGCATTCTCACGAGTAATGAATTACAATGTTCAAATGTTGTTAAAACTATCCACCAAACAACGTAATTATCAAATTGTTGCATTCTAACGAGTAATGAATTACAATGTTCAACTGTTGTTAAAACAATCCACCAAACAACGTAATTATCAAATTGTTACATTCTAACGAGTAATGAATTACAATGTTCAACTGTTGTTAAAACTATCTACCAAACAACATAATTATCAAATTGTTGCATTCTAACGAGTAATGAATTACAGTGTTCAACTGTTGTTAAAACTATCTACCAAACAACGTAATTATCAAATTGTTGCATTCTAACGAGTAATGAATTACAATGTTCAACTGTTGTTAAAACTATCTACCAAACAACGTAATTATCAAATTGTTGCATTCTAACGAGTAATGAATTACAATGTTCAACTGTTGTTAAAATTAAAATATGTGAATTACTACTGAGACATTTTAATTATAAAAGCTTCCGTGTGTTTCTAGCAGGAGTGTGGAACCCCGTTTTGAGTCAATGGATGGTTTTATATAAACAATGTTACATCTTTCAGATCTAAAAGATTTTACTATTTATTGACATAAATCAGGAATGCGTACATCGACCAATGTATAAACAAATCTAGTGGCGAGCCCCGCTCAAATAAAATAGCAATAAATTGTGTAACGAACCGTACAAAAATAACTAATACCGGATTAACTGCAGGTTTAAATACCGCCCTTAAAATTTATGGGCGCAGTTAAATCCGGGCAGTAAACAGATTACGGAGGTCTTAAACGTCCGGTTAATTTATGTTACGTTTGAATCTTTATGCATTATTTGAGTTTACATACGTTCTACTGGCCATTATCGTTTATTAACTACAAATGATTCAAATTAATTGCATTTTTTACTTTAATTTTTGGACAACTTTTAAACATAAAAGCAACTTAATATGAATGTACATATACTGCTTATAGACTGCCATTGCCGCTATAGACAACATTTAAATTAACAGATAATCAACGATAAGCACGGGAAGTCATTTGAAAATATTCCGACCATCTTGGTAGTTCACAAGTCTGGTTAATTAGAAAGAGTTATTACTAGAGAGGGCCATAAATATAAACCAATTAAAGATCTTGGTCATATATGACAAGGTTTGAACACTCTGATGGGTGATCACCTTCGTTTCAAATAGCTGGCATTTCTTCAAATAATGAAGCATCAATGAAAAGTTATATCATGTCAACTGATCATTTTTTTATTCTTATTTATTTACATACAAGAAATTCTATAAATACATTATTTGTAAAAAAAAAAACAACATAATTTAATGTAGACACACAATTTTAATGGATATGGGTTTGTTGCCTTTGAGCTCACACATTCGTGGTAGCCTGGGGGTCACTAACATAAACAGTAAATGGAAGAGCGACAGCTGAGATGGTGCGGGCACATAAGACGGTGACCACCAGACCATACGGTAAATCAGGCAATGTCTGTGGATCTTCCTCGACAGCCGTCCAGAGGAAGACCAAATAACTCCTGGATGACTCAATGCTCCAAAATCCTGCAGAGAAACGGCCTAGATGAAAGCGACACCCAGAACCGAAGAACATACAGCCTGAGAACGAGAAGAGCTGACCTCAATAGCCTACCTAGGTAATGAGTTGGGACAGTACCAGGAAGAAGAAGAAGCCTTTGATTTGTATTGTCCCCAATAAACTAGGATTTTGCCTGTATCTTACTGAGCACATATAACATGAAAATAATATATTGATATTTCTTTCCGGTGTTTGATTGTACAATATCTCGTTGCATACTCTTTATCAAATCGATAAATAGTGACACTCAATTATATGTGTATGTATCACGTGAATCACACTTCATCATTCCAGACAGGCCAAAAACTTCATCCTATAACGTGCCGCACATAGTCATCAAAAACACACCACACTCAAGTGTTCACACAAACCTTTGCTACAATTTATTTCTCCTGCAAGCCCAAGTATTCAAACGTACGTTATGTCGCAATAACAACCACGCTCTGATCGACTGCATATTTTTTGCGCCCTTTTACATTTATTGAATACATTGATAAATTAGAGCGATAGTCATCATCCGTAAATGGGAAAACTATTAATCTCCAAGAGCTCCAGCGTTCAACATTCTTAAATAAAAAAACATCTAAATCACCTTTTAAGACATAATCACAAGAATCTAGTATGTGTTTCCGCTTGACCTGTCTAGTTAATCACCTTTTAGACGACATAATCACAAGAATCTAGTATGTGTTTCCGCTTGACCTGTCTAGTTAATCGCCTTGTAAAATACATAATCACAAGAATCTAGTATGTGTTTCCACTTGACCTGTCTAGTTAATTACCTTTTAAAATACATAATCACAAGAATCTAGTATGTGTTTCCGCTTGATCTGTCCTGTTAAGATGCAATCTTATCAAAACTTGATTTCTCACGTACTTAAATTTTTGCACACATTGTTGATTGACAAACTTTTATTTGATGTACCTGACAAATGTTTACGCCTTAAGGTGTGGAAGGCAAAGAATACGTTATTGGCGCGATTATATTCAAAGAATAGATGAGATCGGGTATAATTCTTCATGGCTATTCCATACAAAGCCGACCCCTAGAAAGACCCTTAAAGAGACGGAGGGATAGTGACAGTTCGCGCCCCAAGAATAATGCAAAAAAAAAGATCAAGACTCGACTGCAAGGAAAATAATAAGTCGATGTATGAGTGTGAATGAACCGATTATTTTGTTTTTTTTTTAATAGAAAGCTACACCAAAAGCCGAATTAATTACATTTATGAAGATCTACAAAGTTTTCTTTGCAGTTCGTCTTCCAGCGGTAAGTTTACTATACTGTAGTTTTTTTTACCAAATATGTTTTTCTAAACATATGCATATGCGGGGGCATGCCTATATCATTGTTGCACCCTTCCTACCCTTCTTATTCTTATTCAAAGATGGTCGTGAACTCCTATATATATGAAGGAGTATACCACTTCATAGGATCTCGTTAGTTCTATTTACAAGGGCGTACTTGGTTGCCACGTCTGTAGTTGATATTTTAAGTATACTAAAATGACTTCCTACTCTTACACTCAACTTATAAATGTATATTTTATATACTTGTAAGATGTCAATAACAGCGGGTTTGAATCCCGATTTCCTCAAGTATTCTTGAGAAATATGTTCTCTAAATAGTGCTGTATACATTATCCTTTAATTATTACTATTATTATTAGATATATATTATCTCTGTCTACGGCATAATGATATGCTTATTCTGTACATTCATCGCATCCCTAGTGACCTTTTCCCTCGCTCGATGATGAAGTTTTCTCGTACATCTTCCTGGTACACGAAAACCGTGTCCGATTAATGTTTGAATTGCCAATCTTATTAATTATTTATTATATTACTTGTAGCTTATACACGAAATAACCGATAAAGCTACATCCAAAAACGTTATGCCCTTGGGTTATAAATAATAAATAATAAAGGGATTACGATCTCTATTATTTATTCAAATACGGACCACTTTACCTCGGGAACCTACACCGGACTTAAGCCCTAACCTCAATTTACTCGTATGATCCTCAAATAAAATATGTATCAGAGATGATAAAGATCTGAGAATAAATGTTGCCAAATATAAAGTTATGGTGATAGAAACATGGGGGATCGATGAAATATTAGAGAAAGTAAAAGGATCTTTGTTAGGATAATATTTATAGATTTCTCAGATGTAAACGTTGAGAACGATATCGAAAGACCTATAGCGATAGGAAATAAAGTCAATTGAGTACAAAAACGTATATACTCGAACCGAACAGTATCCGAATCTGTTAAGGTGATAGTCCACAGCAGTATTCTAGGAACAACTTTTGATGTATAGAAGTGAAACGTGGTTGTGAAAAAGACTGAAAGGAACCGTAGAACTGTGTGCACTAAGAATAATACATGGGGTGACAATCTATGACAGAATACGAAATGAAGTGATTAGGGATGAATGAGAACTTAAGGCTGATGTGTTAAGTAAGATAAAAAAGACCACTCTGAGATGGTTTGGGCATGTAGAACGAAAAAATTAAGAAAGACCGTTACACACCAATATAAGACTCGCTCCGTCCTTGGCATGCTTAAAGAAGCGACTGCAAAAACTCACAATTTCTAGTCAGTAAGTAATATAACATGTTTTATTCCTGATTTTTTTTCCTATCCTCACCCCCATCCCTTCCTTTTCCATTGATTGATGATATCTCACTTTATATGAAAAGAAATGTTCGAGTGATTGTCCGTCTTTGTGGGGTTTATGGGCGGTATGCTCATGGATTTCGTGGGGATGGGTAGTGATTTGAATGTTTTTTTTTGCGATAATGTAACCTGGCAATAAGCCCGCAAGATGGTTTTTGCAAATGAAGTGTCAAATGAATAAATATGAGTATTGAATCCTCAATTTATCTACCGAGATATGAAAGATATCGATATCAGAAGTCATTCAACAAGGCCATTCCTTAACTACCATCCTCGATTGCATATCTAATCTTTACGATAAAGACAATCCATTAATCATTAAGATCAAGGCAGGGGAACTGTAATACATTTTTATAGCGTTTATCAATGCATTTTATATGAAAAGGAATGTTCGAGTGATTGTCCGTCTTTGTGGGATTTGAGCATATGCTCACGTATGTGTTCATGGATTTCGTGCACTTGATACACTTCCTTTTGTCTGGCCGGTTGGAAGAGATTGCCGCCTGGCAATAAACCCGACAGATTTTATTTGCAATAAAAGTGTTAAATAAATAAAATAAAGTTTAGGCTGAATAAATGCTATGGAAATGAATACACTGAGAATAATACATGGGGTTACAATGTATTACAGAATACGGATTGAAGTGACAAGGGATGTATGTGAACTTGTGTTGTTGTGTTGGTGAGACGAAGAAAAGGTATCTCATATAGTTTCGACATATTGAACGAATTAAGAAAACTAACAAAACAAATTTTCATGACATCCTCTCGGGTGCTGTAATGCGTTCCGCGAAGCGGTTTTTTAAGTCGGTTGAACAGGAAAAAGTCGCAGGGAGCCAGATTAGGTGAATTCGAAGGCTGCTGGATAGTAGTCGT
This sequence comes from Odontocerum albicorne, assembly GCA_949825065.1. NCBI lineage: Eukaryota > Metazoa > Arthropoda > Insecta > Trichoptera > Odontoceridae > Odontocerum > Odontocerum albicorne. The sequence goes on from OX463857.1 coordinate 23,833,233, forward strand.
GTTGTTTTTGGTCAAAAACTCATGGAAATCATGTCTTTCGCGATTTCAACGCGGTCCTTTTTTTGCATGAAATTGAGGTCTTTCGGCACCAGTTTTGCAGCGACACGTCTGAGGTCCAAATCACTAACCAAAATGTCTTGAGCGGATCCATAAGCGATGTTCAAGTCCTCTGCCAGCTCTTTGATGGTCAATTTGCGGTTTTCGGCCAACATTTCTTTGATTTTATCGATGTTTTCATCGGTTTTCGACGTCGACGGCCTGCCACTGCGTTCGTCATCCTCAACCGACTCACGACCACTTCTGAAGCGTTCGTGCCACCAAAAAACACTTCTCCAACATTTCCAAGGTCTGCGGACCGTTAAATCCGTTTTTAACACAAAATTTAATGCAAACTCGTTGATGCACAGTTGATGCCATTTTCAAACTTGTAAAAAATCGAAAACACGCACAAAGGTAGATATACTCAGTACAGCGTAACTTTTACAGATGTCAAGCTATGACGCTGACATTTGGAGGGAAGTGTCAATGATAGATGTGGTAACCTAACAAAAAAAAAAGAATTCCAATCGGGTGACTGACAGCGCCACACGGTGGCCGGTCCTAAAACTTTTTGATCAAGGTAGTATGTATTATAAAAAGAGGTGAATGATGTCTGTCGCAATAGAAAAGCCTGGCACTTTCTTCTCTCTGCCTACTTTGACAGGGAGACTACGTGACGGTATGTATGATATGTGAGCGCCCTTGAGGTGAATTGACTCTCAAAACGGCGCTGTGAAACTTGTCATTTTATTATTATTTAATCTTTTTTTATTCATAAAGCACTCTCAGTAGGGTGAATTGCATTAACATAAAAAAACATCTTTAAAAAAAAAGTGTACTACCGGGAATTGAACCCACAACCCCATGTTGAGAGGAAGATAGGAGTTTTACCAACTAGATTACAGAGGTATTTGTAAGTTAAGTAAACTATTTTAATGTTGAGTTTTCTCGTTTTATATTTCATGCCAGCTAAACCGATTGTTATCAACAATTCACAACTGACAAAATAAAATATTTTAAACAATGTCCACATTGATTACAATATCGATGTCATCCAAATAACTGATTACAATATCGATGTCATCCAAATAACTGATTACAATATCGATGTCATCCAAAGAGAGAATACTACAAGTAGATACTAATGACAATAATTGAATGTTAAATGGGATGAAATAAATCACAATAGTCAGCAGATTGGGACGCTGACGACCCGACCCAGATAGATAGATTAGATGAATTGGCATGTCAATTACATAACTAATCAGTTGATATGATCAAGCTTGATTTACAACAGAAATTGAAGACAATCGAGAAGATAGGATGCTGCGTGCGGCCTAATTACAATAACATTCGAGTTTACGGCTGCCCCAAATTAAAAAACAGTATCAAATTTTCTTAAACTTTATTTTTGTTTTGTAGATTTTGTGTTTGTTATATGTTGTCGATAGAGGCAGAAAATATTGTAATAAATGTTTCGTAACAAAACCTCTAAAGCTATTCTCTATAATAGTTGTTAAACTTTTTTTTTGTATTATAGATTTTGTGTTTGTTATATGTTGTCGATAGAGGCAGAAAATATTGTAATAAACGTTTCGCAACAAAACCTCTAAAGCTATTCTCTATAATAGTTGTTAAACTTTTTTTGTTTTGTAGATTTTGTGTTTGTTATATGTTGTCGATAGAAGCAGAAAATATTGTAATAAATGTTTCGCAACAAAACCTCTAAAGCTATTCTCTATAATAGTTGTTAAACTTTTTTTTTGTTTTGTAGATTTTGTGTTTGTTATATGTTGTCGATAGGGGCAGAAAATATTGTAATAAATGTTTCGTAACAAAACCTCTAAAGCTATTCTCTATAATAGTTGTTAAACTTTTTTTTTGTTATGTAGATTTTGTGTTTGTTATATGTTGTCGATAGGGGCAGAAAATATTGTAATAAATGTTTCGTAACAAAACCTTTAAAGCTATTCTCTATAATAGTTGTTGAATTTTTTTTTGTTTTGTAGATTTTGTGTTTGTTATATGTTGTCGATAGGGGCAGAAAATATTGTAATAAATGTTTCGCAACAAAACCTCTAAAGCTATTTATTCTCTATAATAGTTGTTAAACTTTATTTTTGTTTTGTAGATTTTGTGTTTGTTATATGTTGTCGATAGGGGCAGAAAATATTGTAATAAATGTTTCGTAACACAACCTCTAAAGCTATTCTCTATAATAGTTTTCATAAATATATATTTTTTTCCACGTAAAAACTAACATAACAAATATATACAGCAAATGTAAGTGGAAGGCGTGATACCAAGGAATGTGTGGTTGAATCAAATGAATAACAATTTATAAGAAGGAAACGTAGTCAGAGAAATCGTAGGAATTGTATGAGAAGGTGTATGGATACAGAAGAGGCAAAGGATGTGTGTATTGAGATAGGAAAGTTTGGCGGTCTGTTCTCTCCATCCACCCCGACAGAGAAATGACGTGATGATATGCATAAATCACATTTTAAGAATAAGAAATGAAGAATGCTTGTCAAAAAGGGTGAAATAGAACACGTAGCGGTTGTTATAGGTTTTCGAACGAAAGTCTCCCTATCGGGGGTAGACAGAGAGGAGAGAGCACCAGACTTTCCTATCGCGACACACATGTTTCGCTTTTCTACATCTACGCACCTTCTCATATAGCTCATACGATTTCTCTGACTTTTTACATTTTCTTCTTTCAAATTATCATTTACTTGATCCAACCACAATTTCCTTGGTCTTTCTCTAACACGCCTTCCACTCACGTTTGCACTGTATATTTGTTTTGTTAGTCTTTATTCATTCATTCGTTTCACGTGCCCAAACCATCTCAAACTGATATTCTTCATAATGCTCAACACATCAGTATTCCAAACCTCAATCACACGTAATTTTATATTATTCTCATTAGATAACTATTACAAATCTCAATCAAACCAAAATTAAAAAAAATCGAAAACAAAAAGTTTGGTCCAGCAAAGTTTGTTGGATTTAGTCATATACTGTGTTTGAAATCTAGACGAAGTTTAGACTGCAAGGTCGGTGCGATCAAACGACTGTCATCACGCGACTATTGTGGTCTGTGTACTTTATATTGCAAACTGACGTGGCTTGTTATAGGAAACTTACAGTCATGCAACCGTTGGAAAAAAGCTAAACGAGAAACGATTTTTATAGTTACTACGAACTGCTAGAAGATGACCCAATACTGAGTCTATAATATATGTGACAGCTAATTTTCCAATGAACTTATAATTTTCTATTGCAAACTCGTCAACTACCAAGCAGACTGATGACTTAAATGGTAAATGGAACTCATAAAGATTAATGGTCGATATGCACCGAAACGTACATACATGACTAGATGGATATAGTAGAAAATTATGTTTATTACAGTACAACACATTGAACAAAAAATGGAAATCTCACATTATGAATTCAGTGAAATGCATATAAATTAAGTTAAGTTTATTACAGTACAACACATTGAACAGAAAATTAAGTTTATTACAGTACAACACATTGAACAAAAAATGGAAATCGCACATTATGAATTCAGTGAAATGCATATAAATTTTATATGAATAAGAAAAATTTATAACAATAATTTGAATGTATGGTGAAGATGTATGACAGTTGCCCGTCGTCGGTACTAGAAAGTTTTCAACACACTGACCCATAGATGAGTCTATGCAATGTCTTTTATATCAGAATCTTAGTGAAACAAGCAGTCAAGCTGACAACAAAATGAAATAAACAAGATAACAGTGTCTGAAAACAAATGCGGCTGCCAAAACGCACAAACGGATAAGACACCAAGAACTTCAATATTGTATTAAACTTTCGATGTATGTGTATACTCGTACAGTAAAGCCTGGCGGGCTTCTCGCCTTCTAACTCTTCTTACGAACTAGAAATATGCAATAAACCTTAAATGAAAATCAAACTATATTTTTTTTAAATCTCGGTACCAACGAAAATTGAACGAGTAAACACTGAGGTACGAGTAGAAGACAGGCGTCTTATCAACTAGGCTACGGAGGTTGGTCAGAACAATATTAACGACAATCAAAGTCAGTTACTATTTTTTATATAAAATAAATACGACTTAAACGTTTATTTTGTATTCAATACTGTTTTATTTGAGTTCACTACCAGTTTCAAAGATCTCCGTCTTCCTCGTCAGGTGAAGATGAACTAAATTATGTCAATACTAAGAATGGGAGGGGAGTAGTTTAGAAAAAAAAAACTTTCAACATAACTTAGTTCATCTTCGCTTGACGAGGAAGACCTTTGAAACTGGTAATGAACTCGAATTAAAAAGTGGTGAATACAAAATAAGCGTTTTATTTATTTTATTGAAAATTTATAAACATGATACAACAAAGGGAAACCAACGTCTTTTCTAAAATTCAAGGAACAGTTACAACCATTTCCGCTTTAATGCCTCAATTTAACACCACTATGTTATTTGTGATAGTTCCTTAAGTTCAAGACATGATTTAATTCGAATTAGTCATATAATAACCATATCCAGGATTTACGGTCCTTATCCCTGACTGTCAATGGGACAACATGATAATGGTCGAGGGCTTAAAGTATAATGGGGGCTTCTTGAATTATTCCCTCACAATGCAATGAAGAATTCCTGGACTAGTCTTCGCACTAAGCTCGGTGACAATTGTAGGAGCACGGAATGAAATAAATAGGAAGTTTTGATCAATGTAGATTACATCGAGGGTGACCACAGAATCAAACGATTTAGAAGGGAATATTATGAATTAGGATAAAATTAAGTTGAGCGTGAAGTGTTGATCTTGTTCTTCAGCATCGTGTGTTCAATGCTGAGCGTCATGGTCCACTGCCTCGAGCTCGGTCGTCGTGGGCCTCTGAATATGTTTCCAACTCGTCGCAAGACCTGTCTCCATTATTTCATATCCTAGTCAATGTTGAATGCTGCACTTAAATAGGATCCTGTCAACTCCTTTATTTAATCTGTCCGTCTCATGACACCTTCCTTTTGCTCACCTTCCTTCAAATTTCCTCGTGATCACCAGCTTGTCTAGACTCTCATTTATGTTAAGATTATTTTCTTGGTTGAAAAGATACTGATATGAAAAAACAATAAGTATTTTAAGCAAATCCTGTTTGTTTGTCGCAGTCGATCTTCTTGCGCTGGTTATTAATCGCGTTTTCCATTTATAACAACACCTCGTAGAGAATAGGACTTGAAAATTATAGGAGAAAGAAGTCATCCTTGTCGTACACTTTTTTTATAATGTACGAGCATTTGCATTTTACCCTTTTATTGGTGTTATCTTCTTACAGCTGCTGATGTCAAGATTTCGTAGATTTGATAAAAATAAACTGGAAAAACTTTGTAACATTAAACTGTTAGAATTATGAACAATTCTTGTGGGCAAAGGCACCATATTTTTTAGCTTCTAGGGAGTAATAAAGCATTTCCAGCAGAATGGAAGTCATTTACGATTTGAAAGCTCAAATACACACTGAAGCAATGGATCTTTTTACAAAGCATTGCCGAGTCTGAGAGAATATTATTACACATTGGGAAATAGTGGTGAGGATCTTATTGTGTATAGGTGGTTTGATTCATCATACAAGTATACCAATATTGAGTATGGTTATTTTTTGCGACATGTTGCTACTATCCTTTTTTCTTTTATTTATTTACCTGAAAAAGTATAATTTTTAATTTTCAATGTTCTTTTCAGTGACGAGAGTATTTAATTAACACACGTGATAATCTGGTTGACTTTAACCCTTCCCTTACGGTGATAAAATTGAAACGCGCGCTCCGGTGTTCGGTAAACAGTACGCGATAAAAAATTGGCAATTTTAAATCGGAAAAATAAGAACATTCATAGATAATCCCCTTAATTAATTATAATTGAAGTTAAAAATTATAATAATTGAGATTTATTTGCTGAAAACATTAAAAAACCATCTGGCAACGCTCACGGAACGGGCGTAGATCTAGTCTCGTTGCCAGCTCAACAGCTACTGCGGCGCGGCAGGGTTGGTGGCTAACTCGGGCGTGGCTTACACTTGCGAGGTTGAGACAATTGAGCTCCTCGCTATTCAGTGACGTATGCAAAAGTGAGATGCGAATATAGTGTCGCGCTTCCCGCATACTCTTCACCTATCGTCAAGACCCAAGATCGAGGCACTCACAGCGTTTAAATGCGAATTTGTTTCCGATATTTACGAAATACTTACGATGTAGTCGATAAATTCTGATTATTATTAATATTATTTTTTAAATCAATGCGTAAATATATTATGGAGGAATACCTAAAATCTTAACCTTGTATATATTATATTTATAGAGATATTGATGGTTATTAGAAGCAACGTGTAGAAGATACCCAACACAGGGAAGGAAAGGTTAAAGATGAATCGATTTTTAGTCGGTCAGCAGGTCTACGGTATCCTAGCATAGAAATTAAACATGATTGGGGAAGGGAATATATTATGTTTGTGTGATTATTGAAGTGTGTGTCTTTAAATTGTTTCTTTGTTATTTTTGTATCTTTCTTGGTAGTGTGAAATTAAATAAATGAACAAAATAATCGTATTCTTTTTCCAAATTTATAAGTACAACGGAAAAAGAAAAAATACAAAACTGGAAAACAAAATATCATTAGCTATTGATTACTAAAGATGTCAGGGAAAGGAATCAAATGTAGTATCACCTTTCAAAAAGTCTCTTCAATATTGCGCTTGAAGGATACTAAATCAACTGATTAAGAATCAGATACTAAGACAATATTCCTCAACTTTGAAGATATATCCAAATATTCAATAATAAATAAGCGACAAACAGTTATTTCCATGCTAAAAGAATATTACAAAAAAGATCCATTGTTGTAGAAATAAATAATACACTAAACAAATATATAACATAACAATGTATAAGCATTGTCGTTTATTTGAAGAAGAGAAAATATGACAATATGCAACACGAGCTATGTTGTAAAACAAAGGGAATATTGTGCAAATATCTCACTGTTCGTGATATCACTTGTTGGTTCAAGACAAACAGGAAGGTTCGAATGATGTTCAATAAAAGATTTCACTTAGAAGTCAAAATGTTATCAAAGAATCTCTTTCAATAAATTTTCGAAAAGAAAAAGATAGGGTATATGTAGAAATCTCTTAGTGCATATGGAGATACATTTATATTGTCACTGCTTTGTACAATACATAAAAAATCTTTTTTTCGTACATATATAGTAGAAGAAAAAATAATGCTTTTCGAATAAATACACCGTTCTGTTATTTTACCACTATAATGATTTAAACATTTACAAAGCTATTTAGATACCACAACAACAATTCTAAAACACAAGATAAGGTGTCAAACATATTTCAAAATATGACGCATGAAATTACCAAAATACTCGTATAGTACAATACGGAAAGTAAACAAAATAATCAAATATAACAATACAAGAAGAAAAATAAAATATCTCTCACGAGAAGCCGAAATTATAAGACAAACAACAAACAATACTAAATATACAATACATTATAAATGGAATAATTACTTCTATAATCAAGACCTAAGATTGAGGAAATACCAGAGGACTCTTCTAAACATTGTACTAGAGGATATCCAATTCCCGAGAGAAAGTTTTGAAGACATTCAAACTGCAACATATGAAAATACAATACAGTGATCTCTTCACTTTGCACCAGAACAACCCGCCTTGAAACATGATGGCATCAAATGCTTATGGTGTCCAGTAAATCTTTGAAATTAAAGAAAATCATTCCACAATAATCTGAGTTGTAACAAAACATTGAACCATAGACGGAACTATGGGATAAATGTGAAATTAAGGCTTAAATATTCAGTAAAAGAGCACTCTTAAGATGAATTGGACATGTAGAACGAATAAATTAAGAAAGTCTTATAAAATAAATATACAGTGTTAATTTCGACGACCCGGAGCTGGATAAATGCTTGTACTGAAAAGAATAAATGGAGGACAATGTATGACATAATACAGAATGAAATGATTAGAGATGAATAATACTGTGAATTCAGTAGAATACTCTGAAACAGGTTTGGTATGTACAATGGAGAAAACTAACAAAACAAATATACATTTCAAATGTGAGTGAAAGGCGTGGCGTGGTAGAGGAAAAACTAAGAAAAGTATTGTTGAATCACTTGAATGATATTTTGAAAGAAGGAAACTTAGACAGTCGTCAATATTATACGAATTGTATGAGAAAATGATGGATGAATGTAGAAGAGGCGAAGAATGTGTGTCGAAATAGGAAAATCTGACTCTCTCTTGTCTCTGCCTGCCTACCCTGATAGGAAAATGGCGTAATGGTATGGAATGTCTTCTTCTTCATCGTGTTCTCAATGCTGAGTGACGTTGTCCTATGCTAAAATATGTCTCGAACTCGACGCACCATCTATGGTATCTTCATTCTTCCCGGTTCTGGGGCATGTTGAATGTAGCACATAAAAAGAATTCTGTTAAATCCTTTATTTGATATGTCGTTCTTATAGGATACCTTCTTCCTTGTATCCTTGTATGTATAAATTTAACATAAGCTGGAGAAAAAAAAACTTGACCCATAAACAGATCTAAAATAATGGCCCCCTCGACACGTAGAATGTAGTGTACCATAAGTCTCTAAGAAGACTCGATATTAGAAAGAAGTACTGGTTCAGAGAGTTAGATATAAAATGTGGTACTGTTGCGTATTAAAGACGTGACCGCGCAGCCCGAGCCGGGATTAGAGCGTGCCATCCCGGCTCCAGATAAGGAAGTAATCGCTCTTTAATTGCCCTGGCTGCAGACCGGAGACTATTCCATATTACCGGTACAGCGTGCTGCAGGCGAGCCGTTTTGTTTTATTTTATTTTATTTTACATTCACGATTCCGAGATTACGGATCGCAGCATAACGAACGGTATTGCTTTTTTTTGGTGTGTGAATTAAATCTAAAGAAATTATCTTTCTCAGTAAAGCATCAGGATAAATTCATATAATATGCTAAACAAGATTTAAAAAGAGATGCAGTATCGTTTCGATGCAAAATGATGGAATTATTCGCAAAATTCATCCGTACCGCATAAGCCGACCGCGGTTATATCCAAGAAAATATTGTGAAGCTTATTTTAATAATTTGACATATGTTTATGCTATATTTTACAATAAGCACAAATACTGACATCTCTGTAAAATATTATGAATATTTTTGTCACATATCAAGATGAATTCTGATCAAGATATTGTCATTTTTCTAAAGTGATCTATTTGACAGTCGTGTGTTGCTAGGATTTGCATGTTAATAGTTTTTTTGTTAATAATTATTCAACATTCAATTTGAAGTAGATTCCCTACAATTTATCAGTTATTTGTGTCGCAGTATTTTTTGGCATCATTTATTTTTTGTGCTAATTAATGCTAATTTAATATTTTTTTAGCTTTTTATATTTAAAATCTTTTTTAATACAGCATAAAAAACTATTCATTTTCAAAAAGTGGTAATCTATCGGTTGTATATGAATGAAATTTGTATTATTTATAAACACTGAAATGAAATTTGAGCATTGCGTTACATGGTTAAAAAAAAATTTGCGTAGTGGCAACCCTGAATTTAATTTCGAGCCATAAAAAATCCATTGAATTTTATCAAAAAGAGGCATAAAATATAAAAGAACGTCAACAAACCGTGAGTAATCAACTTTGTATGAGTTATAACGCTTTAAATATTTTTCAAAATAAAAATGACAAAAATGTCTGGCCTACAGGTACAGACTCCATGCCTGTAGGGAAAAGCTGAAGAGTCACACTTTGATCTCCGCAAATTATAATACAAGGTTCTAAGACACCAAACATGTTTTAACCATATTTATTAAACATACATGTGAAAGATGTGTGCCAAGATATAATGAAGTGGAAAACTATTATCTCTGCCAACGCCAATAGGGCACAGCACGTGATGACGATCTGTAAAAAATCATGTACTCAGAAACACAAGAAATTTTGCAAAGATAAACTTTTTGAGTCTTTCTCTTAGACCGTTGTATCGGACGTATGCGTCAGCTAAAACACATGATGTATTTGTTTTCCTGTTTTTACCTTTATGATATAATATTTTGATGTTATTTGGTATTTGGATGTATACATTCTTGGGTATTTTTTGATGATTTATATGTAAATTTTTATGTTTGTTTAGGTCCGTGCTGTGTCGCGACCGTAACTGAAATGTCTCTTATGCGCGGCCATCGCGAGACAGTGTCAAAAGTCGGCCGGCCCATGCATGCGAAAACTTGCGAGAATTGTGATATTTCGCAAGTCATGACGGCATGCACGGGCGGAAACCAAGCGCTTGCGATGAGCGATTGGCCGCACATAAGGAGCCCCAAAAGTCAAAAAATACATTCTCAGTTCACTCTATCTACTGCCTTTTACTTGCGACCATCTACTACCTGCTAAAGAAGAATATCTACACCCTGCTACTTTTCACCGACCTTTTCACCGTGAGCCAAAATCTCCGAGCATTGAGCAGCAGCCATATACCTATTTCTAGTCTTTGTACCTGTATCGTACACAAACTCTCCGAGCATTGAGCAGCAGCCATACACCTATTTCTAGTCTTTGTACCGGTGCCGTACACAAAATCTCCGAGCATTGAGCAGCAGCCATACACCTATTTCTAGTATTTGTACCTGTACCGTACACAAAATCTCCGAGCATTGAGCAGCAGCCATATACCTATTTCTGGTATTTGTACCTGTACCGTACAACCGTTTTACATCTAAATTTATGTTTTTTCAGCAGGTTAAGTTCTGCGAACAATTCATTCTTAGAGCGGTTTTTTTAATAGGCAATCCACCCAAACTACGATGATTTGTGCCACCAAATTCAAGTCATTAAGCAAATATATTAGTTAATATAATACAACCATTTTTAAAAATTTACGATTCTAGATAAATCAAAGTCTCGACTGATAAAGCATCAAAAATTTAACAATCGATCTATAAATGGAAAAGTTCTTATAGCGTTATTGAGCAATACAAAAATAGCGTTATACATACAAACTCTGCCTAATGGAACGCTATAGCTGCCGATCGTATTGGATCTTTGATCTCCTTGCCATCGAAGCTTTTGGTTTAATATATCAAGACTATGTCCAGAACAGCTTGCATAAAATAAACCAACACACACACACAGGTATTTTCCATCCACATGATTGATGGCTGATAATCACACTCAATCAAGAGGGCAGGCCTATTGATCAGTTCCCCGTGTATTCGTCATCTTTCAGTATTTTCCACGTAACATAGTTGAATGAATAAATATCCAGAAAGGACAGTCAAAGCCTTTGGTCTTGTTTCTATGGGAAACATTGAGGTCACCACGAGTTTACCGTTGCACGCTCCATATTTTTCAATCATTATCTTTCTGTTTTCATTATACCTTCAACTTGAACAATGCGTACAGCAGTCGGGCTGAGCCGAACACGTGCTGCCTTCCTTTCCCCCAACGGCAAGGCCCAAAACGAAGAAAGAAGAAGGAAAAAAACTCGCTCGGAACTGTACGTGCATCCTGAACCATTGTTGTCGAAGGCGCGGATCCACAACAGTCAACGTAACAACCATAATCGCAGCAGTTAAAACGTAACCAACTCATCAAGATACCAACCTATGCGTAGGCATTTTTTATTTCATCATACAGTTAATGTATTCCCCTTTGGTTATTTTTTTCACTGCCTGAAAAATTGTCGGCAAAATGTGGATTCAGAATTGATACGATCTTCATAATACGGAGTCATTTTGAAATAAAGGTTTTTAGTAAGAATATTTACTTTTTTCGACAAGTTTATTCAATTCTTATTCAATAAAAGTTTGACTTTTTTATTAGAATCATGCACTTCTTGTGAATTGTGAATTCTTGTGAATGCCTTCATAATTGATAATTCAATGGATTTTGTGAGGAATGGAAAATTGCATACATACTTACCATCACGTCATTTCCTTGTCGGGGTAGGCACAGGGACAGAGTGCCAAATATTTCCATCGCGAGACATATATTTAGTTTCCTCTACTCATCTGTGATATGTCGGATGCGTATTGAACATTTGAATGGCGTTTTGGTAAAGAGGTATACCATATGTCATCAATTACTTATTTGTCAGTTTGAAGTTTTGCAACACTTGTATTCCTGAAATATAGACCTCAGGTAAATTTTAAAGGTAAACTTTGAATACATAAATAATGTATGTATTCAAAGTTTACCTTTAAAATTTACCTGAGGTCTGTATTTCAAGAATACAAGTGTTGCAAAACTGACAAATAAGTAATTAATGACATGTGCTTCTTTACCAAAACGCCATTCATTTGAAAAAAAAAGCAATGTTTTAAATAAAAAGGTTTATGGTTAATGGTAGAAAAAATCACTGTATTTCCGATCATAAACTATAGTTACGCTCAAGCAGATATTGTCTATTGGTTTCCCCAGTTCACTGTTCTTCTTTTTTACGTCGTTTGAACTGCTCATGCAGTGAGACTCTTGAACCATTCGCCATATAATATACTCGTAAGACTCGCTTCGTCATTGGCATGTTTTAAAAAGCGACTGAAAACACTCTCAATTTCTAGTTTCATGTCACATTCCTGATTTTCCTTTCCTCGAACTATTCGTTTCTTTTTTCATTTGATAGATGATATTATGTTACTTTTATTGAAATGAAACTTCTATTGGCGCGGTAGGGCAAATTGGCCTGAACGTCACGAAAAGTGAAACGGTGTATTTTATTATTATTATTAAATATTATATTCATTAATAAATTATTATTAATTATTTTAATATTAATAACTATTTATTATTAATAATAATTATTATTATTAAGTGTATTCGATTATTATTAACATTATTATTATTAAAAATAAAAAAATAATATTTTTGTTACATATTTTTTTTATAATAATATATTTAACATTTATTAATTTCATTTTATATTAAATTATTTTATTTAATATTTATTTTAACACTTATTTAATGTATAATTTCCATTAAATATAAAATTATATTGTTATTATATTATAATTAATTAATAATATAATATAATAATATTATTAACAATATATTATTAATAATATAATAAAAAAAATATAATAATAAATAAATAATTATTCAAAAATAATTAATTTAATAATAAATAATAACCTAAAAATATTAATATATATAATATTAAAAAAATTTAAATTTAATATTATTGTGTATTATATTATTATTAAAAAAATATATTTAATTAAGAGAGATATTCTTGAATTAAATTCCACACAACCTTTTCCTAATCCTAAAAAAAATCGTTAACAAATGGAAAAAAAGCAATGCATAAAATCAACTTTTCCTAGGAGCTAAGAAGTTTCACTTCTACAGCGCGAGAGTCTCACGCATCTGTTTTTTTTATCTCTTAAACTGCCCATAAATTTTGTATAAATAAATAAATATTGAATTAAATATTATTTTCGACCATACAACTTCCTTTATTTACATTTCTCTGGTTGGTTGATGACACTTGGCTATAAGTACGCCAAATTGTTATAGATTGAAGTGTTGAGTAAATAAATTTATGTCAATAAGAACATCATTAGACTCTTGAGAACAAAGTGGAATTTAATTATATTGCATTTCAACGAGTGATGATACCATCTCGCAAACCTTGCTTCTCTGACTTTCTACGTTTTCTTCTTCCACAATATCATTATTTTGATCCTATCATACTTTACTTGGTCTTTCTCTCACATGCCTTCAACTCATATTTGTACTATGTAATATACATCTGTTTTGTTAGTTGTTTCATTTGTTCCACATGCCCAAATCATCTCAGCGTGCTCTTCTTCATCTTACTTAACACATAAGCCTTAAGTTCACATTCAACCATTATCACTACATTCCGTATTCTGTCATACATTGTCACTCCATGTATTTTTAAATGCACACATTTCTACTACATTTATTCAGCTCATCTCAGTATTTTTCCACGTCAACGTTTCACTCGCATCATCATAGTTGCCTTCATCGTTGATGGGTCTGATTCGGCAAGAGATTTATAAAAAAACCGCGTATAAGTAAAACAGCTGATACAGATACCGCAGATAATTTTTTTAATAGGCAATCCACCGAAACTAGAATGATTTGTGCCACCAACTTCAAGTCACTATGCCTATAAATGAGACAATATAATAAAACAAATTTAAGAAAATGCCAATTCTAGACAATTTAAAGTTTCAACTGACTAAGCTTAAAAAATTCAACAATCGATCTATAAGTGGATAAGTTCTTCGAAGAAAGAAGAAACGGAACATTCATTGGACGCGATAAAGATATAGCGTTTAATAAATCAAATCTGTCTCGCAAAGGACAACCGAAAAATACATGGTCTATAGTTTGATCATCCAGATCACACTCGCAGCAGAGATTCTCCACAATACCCATTCAGTAAAGGTGACCAGCCACACCCAGTGACCCGTCCACAAACGACACATGACTGACACTTCCATTTGGTGCATTCTTATTATAACAAACAATGGTTTCAAAGGGATAGATTGTTGGATTGATTTATATCTAGAGCCCTGATTTACACCAGTTATATCCTAATCCAACGCCAATCGGTGCCAATATTAATCATGTTTAATTTTATTCAAAAGATCAGTTTCTAGCTGTAAATAATCAGATAGGGGACAACCGGTAGAACATGGATCATTTGACAAGGAATCAACACATTCATTACCAGTGATACCAATATATGAAGGAATCCAAACTCTATATCCAAGAAACATCTATATTTTTTGACATCAATAATAATAACTTGGTTTTGATTGAGCAACTCATTTATTTAAACAAATTATTTATTATTTATTGCTTAGTAAATAAATTCACTATTATATCATATTGTGCCATGAAAAGTAAAATAAATGTACTTATTTATTTAGTAATATTCTATAAAATATTTCAAATTTGCCGTATGCATCTGATTTTTAAACGGTCAATTTTTATCAAAATATTTATGGTTAACTTGATAGCCAATATGTGAAGGAATCCAAACTAAAGAAACGTCTCATTATTTTTTTAAATCAATTGGAATAACTTGGTGTTGATTGAGCAAATAATTTTTTGTATGAGTTATTCAAACAATTATCTGAAATTGAATGAAGAGCACTTAGGGAATCGGAGAAGGCCATTATTATAATAATTATAGTGCCTTTGACACTATAAAAACACTAATAGTGAGAGTTTATTGTGTTTATGCTACTGTAGTATATTCTGTATACTCAATGAACGCATTCAACTTTACATTGCTCACTCATTGGCTGGGAACACCCAAATTCGGATGACAAGCCATTAAAAAAAATCGTTTTAATTTTTTATGAATGTCGATCCAAGGTACGTAACGAGTACATGTCAACAATTGGCATTGTCAATTCGTTCCGCTTGACCAAGCTCCGATTTATTGGCGGGAAACGATTGTGATCGATCGAATCGCGCAAACGTCATGGCTGTTTGGGTGCCGCATAATGCGAGATGCGTCGTTTCTTTCTTCTTATTCTGTTTTCTCAAATCAGGTCGAGGTAGATGCACGAGGGACTGACAGTTATTTTGTCGTTTTTAACGGATATGTCACGGTTTGTTAATTGAAAAATCGAATCGAGTAGTGCCCCGCTATCAACGGGGTCTATATCCGCGGTTTCACTTATCCACGATTTTTTTAAAGCTCACGTTGAATCAAAGCCAACAACGATGAAGGCATGCCTACCAGACCCGAAGATCGATCTCGAGTCATCCACGTGATCAGTTGCACTCCATATCTCGCTGCGATCGCAGCATTCGTCAGGTGACTGCAAAGACTGCAAAGAGACCTCTCGTCAAGAGCTTGCAATAAGTGAAAAGCTAAAATTTATTGATTTAGCACGAAAAGAAAACAATCGCTGGTGTTGCTCGAGTGTGTGGAAAAGACGAGTCTTCTATTCGTCAAGTGCTAAAAAAAGACTGTTGCACCTCAAACTGCAAAAGTTACAGAGAAAACCGAGATAAGAGCGTTCAGAGTATTTAGAGAAAAGGGCTGTCTAGTATAGGTAACATATACTTTAGAATGCAGTTATTTGGAATGAGTTTAATATTATCCACAGATTTTACAATTCGCGGAGGGGGGAGGGCTTAGAACCTATCCCCGCAGATAACGGGGGACTGCTGTATTTAAATTATTTAAGGCTTTTTTAAACACCGAAAATTAAGATGGAACCTCCAAGAGATTCCTTGAGTTCTGCTGATTGATACAAACATTTATGTATCCATGCACACTATCACGGTTGGGGTAGGCATAGAGCAGAGCGACAATGTGTATGACGCTTTTTGTAGATATTTTCTCCAATATGATAAAGGTACATTGACACTTCTTGAAGTATTCAAGTCTTATTTATTTATTTAACACTTTCGTGTTAATACATCTGGTGGATTTATTGCTTTAAAGCATTTTTTATCAATCAACCAGATGTTGCTTCACAATTATTATTATAGGCTTCCGTATTTGAAAAAAGTAACATAAATTAAAATAAAAGATAAATCACAACGAAAATAGGGATAAGGGTGGGAATTTTATATGAATTAAGGAAGAGGAATACTTTAAGATAAAAAGAGCTTATTTATTTTGATCTTGAATATCAATAAGAATGAAGTACATCTGATTGCGCCAGGAAGATCATTCCAAAGTGGAGCTAAGTAAACCGCAAAAAAAGTGTGATGAGTCAAAGGACTATCTATACAAAGAACTCTGTCATAACTAAATCGAATGGATAATCGATGTTCAGAAATAGTGGAATTTTTCACGAAGATACTGAGGACACCTTGACCTGTTCCACACTTAAAAGAGAGTCGATAGAACGTGGAAATGTCATCGTTGTTTTATTGGAGTCTGTCACGAGAATTCGGAAATATGGTCATATTTTTAGTTAAAAATAAACCTACCAACAAAGCCTTTGGAAAGAATATCCAAATAATGGTCGTTGGGCAAGTGATGTGAATTTATTTATAAACATTCATTGGTTAACAATGTTTTTTTTTAAAGAGTTGTCAACCAATGGTATTTCAATGTACATAAATAAATGCACAACATTTGCCCACTCATCATTCTGAGGATGTTCTTGGTTGAGTGAAATCGGTAATAAATAAAACGTGAAGAAAAAATAATTAATGGTCTTTTTAAAATTGGCCAAATAGAGTTTCATCAACAATGTAAAAGAAGGCAAAGTGAGAAGTAAGAATAATAGAAGAGTGTGGATGATGTATGCATGTAGAAGATGCGAAAAGCGTGTGATTGGGTAGAAAAGTGCGGAGATCCGCAAAGGACACGACGTTATGATATATAATATGTATTTACAAATATTTTGGTGCCTCTCCAGTCTATCAACAACTCATCAATAGAATCAAGAAAACATACGTCACCGTAATCAATTAAGGTCAATATGAGTAGAATAAACGTGAAATTCCTACAAAAAGCAAAAGATGTTGAAAGTGTATTCGAAAGCTATAGACAGGCAGAAAGGAAGAGCATCACTAAAGGACAGTTGGTGTATTTTTACAAGCATAACGTTTCTTGCAATTTCCACGGTAACGGCACCTTGACATTGACAACCAGCACGTATGGTGATTTCACGCTGAACAGCACACGCGTCTAAATACTGGCACGACACAGCTCGTCATACGTTCTGCGCATGCTCCGAATACCAAATTACACTAATTATGGACATAACTACACGCCCACTGGTTTAAAAGACTCCTTGTAGTTCCGACTTAAAGTTTTGTCAACATGCATTTAGTTCCAACTTCTTTTACCACCGATTATGCCAATGACACAAAATTATTTTCGTTATTCTTCAACGGAGTGCTCTAAGTTAAGCGTCATGTCTTGAAATCGTTGGACCACTTGTCTCCATCTCTCCTGACCCTGGGTCATGCTGAATGCAGCGCTTAACGGTGATCCTGTAAACTTCTTTATTTTATTCGTCCATCTCATAGCATACCTTCCTCTTGCTGGCCTTCCTTCAATTGTGCCAGTGATCACCAGCTTTTCCAGACTTTCATAATTCTTCTAGTGACATGCCCGAAACACGTTGGTATTCTTTTTCTGCATGTTGTCAAAAGTCTTTCGATAATCTTTAATTCTCGGATGATAGAGACGATAGTGCACGTTGCGGTCCGTGGGATACGGAGCGCCTGCCAACATCCGCATCAACACTCTTCTCTCCACAATCTGTCAACAAAAGGTATTGCTTTTCTTTGGACACATATCAAGACACGACAATATACGAGTAAGTATCGAAAAGACTGTCATGCTGGGAAATGTTTCTGGTAAGATACCAAGAGACTACACCTCCTTTCGTTGGACTCCACTATGTGCAAGGTTTCACATTTGACCAGAGACAAAAATAGTTGGAGAAATATTTTACATGCCTCATCAAGAAAATCACTACCCTCAGCTATGAGGATGACGATAAAAGAAACAGGTTCACTGAATTAAATTACAATAAATAAAACGTATAGCAAAAGAAAAAAAAATACCACTGGAACAATGATACTCATGCTACGCTATAAATTACAGCGTCTTCAAAATGTTTGTCTAAGATTTATTTTTAACCTAAGAAAGTACGATCATATAACTTTATACCAGAAGGCATTGAACTGGTTGAACGTTAGAAATAGACGTCAAATTCACATACTGTATCTATTGTATAATACCTTTAATTGTCCCACCGCCCCCTCTCATCTCGCCGAAAATTTTCAGCGTCATCCGAACATGGACTAGCGCTACGCTCAAACAGAGATTGTTTATTGACCTTTCCAGTTCACCGCTTTTATTTTTTTACGTCGTCCTTTATTGTCCATGCAATGAGACTCTGGAATCAGTTACAAACCAATATTAGACTCGCTCCGTTCTTGGCATGCTTTAAGAAGCGACAAAAAAAAACTCTTAATTTCTAATCGGTAATATAACGTGTTTCATTCCTGATTTTTCTTCCTTTTCTCTCCATCGTCCCTTCCTTTTCCTTTGATTGATGATATCTCATTTTATATGAAAAGGAATGTTTGCGAGTGATTGTCCGTCTTTGTGGGGTTTATGGGCGTATGCTCACGGATTTCGTGGGGATGGGTAGTCATTTGAATGTTTTTTTTGCGATAATGTAACTTAATTTACATTTCTCTCTTGGTTGGATGAGATTGCCGCCAGGCAATAAACCAGCCAGATTGTATTTGCAATAAACATGTTAAATAAATAAGTGACCATAATTTATCTTCCGAAATATGGAAGATATCAACATCAGAAAAATCATTCAACAAAATCATTCCGTGTGCGAGTGGTGACGATCTTAATAACTCAGTTCATAAAAACGGCAACGAAAACAATATATTTTAGTCGTAAATTGTAAGAAAATAATTTTGAATTATTCAAATGTCGATGGTAAAAAGATGGTGGCTTTTAAATCTTACTGAAAGTTTCAAAACAAAACCCTGCGTGCAAACCAATGAACACAAAAATTCACTATGCAGCATGTATTAAGAACCACGCCGTCAGACTGGAAACAGTTATTAACTGCCGTAAGACTCTCACCCTCGTTGGATTGCTTCAAACGGCGGCTTAAAAAGTATCATACACCTCTTCAATTATGAAATGTATTTCTCCGTAACTCCTATTTTCTTGTATTTTCACTACTTCCTATCCTTACACTCAACTTATTTGAGATTTATTTTGTATTATTTTAAATCTGTCAATAACAGTGGGCCCGAGACCCGAGTTGGCGCACCCTTAAAGAGAAAGAGAAAAAAAAAAAAAAAACAGAGTCACAAAGTTCAGATAACATGTTTGAAATATGTGATTAGATTTCTAAATGGCTGTCAAAAATGAAAGTGGACAGTCAAGATAACACAACACACTCACAGCGGGGTGAAAGGCTTAAACCAAGAAAAAAATAACTAATAAGAGAACGACCTGTTGAAATATTTTGAGCCAAAAGACACTTTGTAGAAGCGCTAGGATATGGCATGAGACGAAGCAAGAGATGCTACAAACGAGGTGACTTCCCAATCCTTCAGAATCGGGTTGTATGTAGAAAAAATCAGCCTTCTTGTAGTTGACGTCGTCTAAACTTCAAAGAATATTTGTAAAATAAATCTCAGTGATGAATATTTTAATGCCCATTCCCTAGAGGGTTTTAAAGACAACAATAAGCAACGTTTACGCAATCCTAATAACTTTATCCATGGAAAGTGGTATCTGAGAAGTTTGTTATCTCTTTATTAGTCTGTTGGGATGATCCAAAATGGTAGGTTTGGTTTAGCCATAGATAAATGTGAATTCTCCGTAAATAAGCGTGAAAAATTGTTTTACAACAATTTGTTACTGTTTGAAACCGAATAAAAACCGTCAATAAAATCACAGCTGGAATCTGAGCCTGATTTTGGACGCTGTAAAGATTTCAAATAATCTGCTTGAAAAACTTTTATCATAAATCATGAATGAACTCTTTTGAATCCCGTTGAAAGTTAAAATATAAATGTAAATGCTTTAAAAAAAAACAACTGTTGAAGACGAGTTATCTGAGATGGTTTGGGCATGTAGAAGATGAAATGTTTTGGGTATGTACTCGTATCTTAAAAGAATAATGCGTTGAGTGACAATTTATGACAGAATATGGAATTAAGGGATTATAGATGAATGTGAACTGAAGATTGATGTGTTGACTAAGTGATTAGAGATGAATGTGAACTGAAGATTGATGTGTTGACTAAGTGATTAGAGATGAATGTGAACTGAAGATTGATTTGTTGACTAAGTGATTAGATATGAATGTGAACTGAAGATTGATGTGTTGACTAAGTGATTAGAGATGAATGTGAACTGAAGATTGATGTGTTGACTAAGTGATTAGAGATGAATGTGAACTGAAGATTGATGTGTTGAGTAAGATGAAAAAGAGTATTCTGAAATAGTTTAAACATGTAAAAAGAATGAATGAAAAAAGACTAACAAAATAAATATGCAGAACAAATGTGAGTGGAAGGCGTGAGAGAGGAAGACGGTATGGATGGATCAAGTGAATTATATTTTGAAAGAAAGCAATGTAGAAAATCAGAAAAATCGTAGGAGTTATATGAGAATGCGTATTTTTTTTATTTATTTTATTTCAACTTACTTTTTAATTTTTACAATTAAATATGCAAAGCACTCTCCAGCCTAACTAAGGCATATGTCCGTCCTGAGTCAGGTAGTTTATATATAGTAAAACAAAAAATAAAAACAACATAAAAAATTTAAGAAACATATACAAAGTATAAAAAAATATTATTTAAAAATAAATTACTATAAAAAATCTAAATTATAAGTATGAAAAATACAACTATATTAAAAAAAAATTAAATTAGAAACATTTCTTTTTCAAAGGATCATTAATTCATCGGTTTAACCATGGCATTTATGAACACCCAAAAAAAAAAGTTGAAGTAAAAGTAAACTACAGAAGAAATAGTTATATATTGCATGATTTAGATGTATCCTACATCGTATAGATGTAGAACAGGCGAAGAATATGTGCCGAGATAGGTGAGAAGGCGCTCTGTCCTGTTTGCTTATCCTGACAGGGAAACGGCGTGATGGTATGTATATCTTTTTCCAGAGAGAAAACTTTCCATCCCAAACCAATGTTCTCAATGATCGTATTACACTTTCGTTGTATACTTTGCCAAGTGGCAATCTCTTCAAACGAACCACAAATATGCTAACGAGATCTTAAATGAAAAGTCTAAAATCATATTTAATAAACATGGATACCGACGGGAATCCAGCCAGACGGGAGACATGCGTCTTACCAACTAAGGCCACGGAGGTCATCAATGAATGTGCAGGTTGCAATTGAATGATTTGATAAACTCAGGTAACTTAATCGAACGACTAACCAAAGCCTGTTTAGCTTATGTTTTTAACGTATAATCAGAATCTTCTGGAATTACTCAGACAATTTCTTTGCTTAATAGTTCTAGCTGCATCCAAAAAAATGGTCTCCTTTAAAAGATTTTTTACGGAGTATCCTTTTACGGATAAGGTATTGAACTTCTTTGAGTGCCTGTGTCTACATTTTCATTTCATCGTTGAACGTCCACCTTCATTCAAAACTCGACCCAGAGTATAGTTGGATCAACTCGGAGTATAGTTGGATCAACGTATTATTCTAATATTAAATCTTCTTTGAAATATGACCTAAAAACTGATGTGAATTTTTTTATGAAAACGACCACTTTGAGATGATTTAAACATGTTGAACGAATTGTGATGAAAGACTTACTAAATAAATATGCAATGACATCATGATTGGAATCGAACTTCCAACGAGAATCGAACCCGTAACCCCCGGGTTAGAAGACAGGCATCTTATCAACTAGGCCATGGAACCATATGTATGTTACAAGCATATTTTAAAAAAATAACGTAAAATCAAATAATATGCCATGAAATCTCGAAAGAAATACATCTAAAATATAAAATCTGATCTTTTACAGACAATTTAACGCTCGTCAGAAAGTCGGAGGAATTCGGTAAAAAAAAACGAAGGGAGAACGAACATCACAACATCCGGCAAACAGCGAAGATAACGCAATTCTTCGAAGCCGGGTCTTGGCATATGACAAAAACATAACCGCAGCTTATGATTTCTTTGACATTTGGCAATGACCATAAATAATACCCGAAACTGTTCCGAACCAGTGATTATGGAAAGCAGACCAGGTCAGATGGCTCCCGAATACTAATCGCCTCATTTGGATGAGATGCGTATAGTAGATTTGGTAAATAGACAGTATGTTGTAGGTCAAAAACTTTCTCTGGGACCAAAGACGAAAAGATAAGTGACTTGTTGCCATATTGTCGCCGTCGCTTTCTGTTGATAAAAAAATCAGGCGGAGAAAAAAGCTAGTTGATATTACAATATTTTGAATCTACTTCTTCATCGTATATTGAATGCTCAACGTCATGATCTTTTGCCATGCCTGGAACTTGGTGCATCATTTGTCTCCTTATTTCCAGGTCCTAGGCCATGTTAAATGAAGCATTTACAGAGGATCCTGTTAACTCTTGTAGTAGACCTTCTTCTTCCCCATTTTGTCTCAACTGTCACCGCAATCACAAGCTTCCCGAGACTTTTGTTCTCCTTTCTGGTGATATGTCCGTATTTTTAAAATAGCCTCGTTTTTGTAGGCAACATACTACTAACTGAAAAAACTGGAATCAATCAGGTAAACATTTACTTTTGCGTAATCTTCTTAATAGTATTTTCAACATTCAGAGCATCTTTCAACTGAAGAACGAAATTTTAAGTTACTAATATTTATTTTATTATTGTTGCTGGACCTCGAAGCCGAAGATATTTTTATCAACAATTCAACCTTTAAACGATGGTCTCCTGATTTTTAACATAGATAATGAAAATATGCACGAATTGATTTATGGTAGAGATTCTGGCGTCACGTCATCAATGTGCAGTGAAGTGTCAGATCTTGAATATATTGATATATAAATCTGGAGATCAACTACAGTATCCGGGTCTAAATAGAATAAGTAATTTGGTATCACATGTCTAAAGATGTGTTAATATATTCCATCAACTGACAAAAGAGAAAAACCCAGCAGAACTTGCAAAGTACGAGTATTATATATGTTAACCACAAGAAAAGTGAGACCCGATACATGTATAAGGAGTGTGTCGTAACTCTCCACAAATGCGAATATTGGCAGAATTGTCACACCTAACTAAATTATTTAAGCACTTCAAACAAATATACAAAGTTTCGTTATAATATTCTTAAAATTCATTTAGATATAGAAATTTTAGTGAATCCTTCACAAAAATCGGAATTCCTAAAAAACAAGTCGAACACTGTAAGTTAAAAAATCCACCGTATTGTGTTGATAACATGTGATTTTATATATTTATCGACGCGGCTTCCTTTCACCCATAAAATAAGCTCTTCTATAAAACCCTTATTCGTCCTATCTTGATCCATGCTGCACCCGTTTGGGGTAGTGTGAGCAACACGGATCTCCTGAAAATCCAGCGAGTGTACAACAAGGCATTCAAGATATCTTTTAACACCCATCCCAGAAAAAAACCTTACCCGACTTCACGCCGAACAGCGAGAAGAAACCCTACAACACCACATCCTCGCTTGGACCGTGAAGTTCTATAAAAGTCAACAAAATCACAGCAATCCCTTAGTCGCTGCCCTGGGGGCTTACGAGAGTAAATCCGATCTACCCTTCCGTTATAAGCACAGGCTCTCGAAGCATTATCTGTTGCCTGACTAGTCCACCTACAGTATTAGCTGGGACGATCAAGGTCTGAGTAAATGTGATGGAATACAAGTAGCCTGAACGAGAGGACTTGTTCTTGCTAAATAATTAGTTGTAAGAATTGTTATCTAGTTATAAGTAGTATTTAGGTGTTAATTATTCTAAGAAATCATATATTAAGATTATAAAAAATAAAATGACATGAAGGAAAATAAGATTAAGTGAGTTCATAAATTATAATATATAAATAAGATTAGTTAAGTAATAAATTTGTATATAGGTATAGCCTTGACAAATATTTGTACAATATATTACTTTGTTTAATAAAAAAATTCAAAAAACATGTGATTTTGTACGATTTAATACCTGTTTCTTTTCTGGTTGTTTTTGTTGTATTTGTGTAAAATTATTTAATTTTTTTTTATATTCTGTCAATCTTAATGTGTTGAACACTCACCGCTGGCCCTTTTATATTTTATTACTTTTGTTATAAGGCACATTGCACCGTTTACTTATATAAATAAATAAATACAATCGCTACGTCAGTTTTGAGTTCCCCTAAAATGAATCAGTCAATCACAGAACAGTCACGTGTCATCAAATTCATCATGTCGTCCTTATGTTATTGCATTTTTGCGTTGCTTCGTTTTCCAAATATTATTGAATTTTTCTAACAACAATGTATGAGAAAAAATCATCGAGGAAAAAAAACTCATAACGTGTAGAACAATCACGATTTCGACAAAACCACAATAATCAGTTGCCTCAATTTGTTTGAGAAATACTTTATGCGACCCATTGTCGTAACAGTGTTAAATTACTTACTTTGGAGGAAAATGTACTAACAAAAACAATTTCCCAAATCCGAACGTGACACAAATTTGGCACGCTTGGACGGTAGCGAGACGTGAGCTGAACCTGCTTATTGAAAATTGGTCACTTTGTCCACATTTGTTCAACATTTGTAGGTTAAACGGTGAACGGTGCGGAAATAAATAAATTTGTTATTGTAATTGGAGGAATGAGAGACGGGTGCACTCGAGGATGCAGATATTTCACTTAAAAATAGCAACTGACCTTGTATATTTCACAGAGTTTCACTATGTCCGCTACACACATACACTGCACTACATTTAAAGCCGAATATGTTACTATCACATATCGGAAGATCTAAAAAGGTTTCTTTGTAGTTCGTCTTCCCTTGGTAAGTTTTCTGCGGTTTTCTTACAGATGCAGATGGGTGGAAGATTCTAATTTAATAGCCGCCGCAACCACTTTCATTCTTACATTCAACTGTTTTTTTAATAAATTTTTAATCCTTCAAAAGTGGGTTCGAATCTCGAGTTAAAGCGTGGTCACTAAACGGCGCTATATAAATTGTCCTTTTATTATTATTTGTGCTATACTTATAGAATGGCCCAATGAACGAAGAAATGAGTTGGACAAAATATTTTCTGTTAGCTTTTCCACAAACAAGCACTCTTTCTGTAGTGCGTGTGAGATGTTTGTTGAAGATAGAATACAACATTATTTTGAGGCCTTCATCAATGCCACATCGCATTGTAGGAATTTGGTCCCGTTATTGTACTATAGGTATAATCCCTAAATTCAGAAATCGTTCTATAATATATTACACTTTCCTTGTATACAGTACGATCTGCCAGGTTTACTGTTATGTATCAATCTCTCCCAACCAATCAGAAAGATGGCAGAGACCGTAAGTGAAAACTAGACTGTAACCTTTTTTTGAAAAAAATCATGTACTAACGGGAATAGAACCTGTAACTCTCAGACTAGAAAACAAGTATCTAATCATGTTGCAATATCTCCCAACCAATCAGAAAGATGTTCGAGAACATAAGTAAAAATCAGAATGTATCCCTTTTTTTGAAAAAAATCGGATACCAACACGAAGAGAACCCGAAACTCTCACACTGAAAACAAGTGTCTTCAACTATGCCATGAAGGTCTTGATCACCTATCTCACTGTATGTATTAAGACTCAAACTTACTATTGTATAAGTGGGCACATTCTTCTTTTCCTTTAAATTATCTCAATTATCTATCGGGTGCTCGAATCTTCTTTCACCATCCACCTTTATCCACCCAATCGTTTGGAGATAGGACCAGTCCATCCTTCTGCTTGTTTTTGGAATGGCCCAAATCATGATGTCTTTAACGTAGAGTACACACCCATACCAACGACGTCACGTTTCAAAGGAATAGTCTAGTGGACAAATTGCTACAAGCGAGTTTTTATAGCAATATTTCATGGCCCAATCCCTTGTGCTACAAGATCTCCCTCTCACGATCGATTACGACAAAATTTTATACCAGTTCAAGAATCAAAACTATACGTAAACATCAAGAATTCGGTGATATATAGGGTTTTTCAAATTGCGCGGTTTTTTTAATTCTTGGATAAAACACAGATGGCGTCGCGAACTTGTCTGGGTCTTGTGACATTTGAGAAGTGTAATGTATGACATTTATAAAAAGAGTCGTATACAATACAACAACGTGTTCAAATTGTTGAATTGTTTTATGTATTGTAATCTCCGGAAACGGTGATGTTAATTGGCCACCGAGATCATGTGATCTGACACCGTTGGACTATTTTCTCTGGGGTTACGTGAAAAGCCAGGTCTATAATAATGACCCCCGATCAATTCCCGAGCTCAAGGACGAAATTATTCGCGTTATTGATGAGTTAGAACCGCAATTATGCCAAAATGTCATCGAATTTTTTTACAAAAGAGTGGAACTGCAAGAGGTGGACATTTAGCGGATATTGTTTTTTGTGTTTAAATGTCATAAATTATACTTCGATGGCCAATAAAAAGTTTTTTGAAATCAAAGCAAATTGTGTGTCTTATTCAAGAATTAAAAAAAATTTAATAAAAAAAACCGCTTAATTTGAAAGACCCTATACATCCATACCATCACGCCATTTCCCTGTTGTGATACGCAGAAAGGACAGAGCTCCAGACTTTCCTATTTAGACAAACATTTCGCCATTTCAACATACATTCATACACCTCATACGACTTCTACGATTTATCTTACTTTTTACTTTTCCTTCTTTCAAAATACCATTCACTTGATACAACAATACTTTCTTTGGTCTTCTTCTACTACGCTTTCCACTCACATTTGTACTGTATATTTGTTTTGTTAGTCTTACTTCATTTATTCTTTCCACATGCCCAAAACATCTCGGAGTGCTCTTCTTCATCTTACTCAACACCTTAAGTTCACATTCATCCCTTGTCACTCCAATCCGTATTCTGTAATACATTGTAACCCCACGTATTATTCTCAGTGTCCATTTCCATAGTATTTATTCAAAAGGGTAGGCGAAAAAACATATTGTTTCCTTTAGTTGTTATTATTTTATTATATCCTCATATCGCGTTTCTTCTTGCTTGCTCTCTGTAAGCGAGTACGAACGCACGGGTGCGTGTGAACCTAACTTATCTCAAGTTAGTACGAACGCACCGGTGCGTTTCACATTAACATCTAATTATACCAATAAAGTTAACTGTATTGATATCTATGGATAATTTGTCATAACTAATTCCAATTCGAAATACAGTTTTCACTTTTACCGATTTATAATAATAAAGCGAAATATGTATCATAATTCTTCAACCTCAAAACAAATATATATAAAAAACACCTCACTCCCTGGGTACATATTGTTCCTATATAACTCACTAGCTTACAGGTTCATTCAAGACGTATACATTAGTCATTTTAGTATCTTACAGAATATTATATTTTGTATATTATTTATAGTTAAGGCATTAACATTGTGGAAGTTTAAAGACATTGTAATTTACAAATATTATATTTTGTATGTATACTAACTAGTAAATAAAATTTAAAAGTTAATCAATCACCGAGGAGATAGCGATATCATTATAAACAAGAGTGACATTGCAGCACTAAGACAAAAAACTGGTAATATAATCAACGCAAAAAGCAGATGCGGTGGTAGATGGCAGAGAAAGGTCGTCGACGTGGGCGTGGGCGGATTTGGACCATTTGATATTTGGTACAGCCAGACAATCGCACGCCACAAAGGACATACTCTCGATAGCTGTTGCAATCGATTGTCGACTCTATACGAATAGCAAGAACATACAGCTAAGAAAGATATTTCTCGATTGTCATGGTGTTTTTTTTGCCTTCATGGGTTTTGTGTTGGATGGATGTGTAAAAAAACGTTGACATAAATAGGATAAAATACCGTAAAACGACTGTGTTGTTGATGTGGGTATCAATGTCACCTAAAAACACGGAAGAAATTGGTACACCTGTATCAATAAACAATACGCGAATTAAAAAAATATGCTTAATATTTTCTTTTGTTTACAGACAGTATCATGACTTGACTAAAAGGAAGCGTTTATCTGTCTTGTCTGTATATAGCGCTAATCTATAGACATTATAATGTCTATCAATAATAGTAGAAGTAAAGGAATTCGTTCAAGGATAAAGAAGGAGAACAAATAGAAATCAGGATTAAAGGATATTCTGAATAATAAAATATTATTCTCTATTATCTCTTAAACGTATATAAGTATGTTCACATTCGATAAATCTCGAAAGTTCGTTTCAAAGTCGCGCCGAGTGAACCGAAAATGAAGGAAGATGTGTAAAATGTGGTATGACGTGTTGAAAGATTTAAAAGTGTACTAAAAAATTTGCTACGTCTTTAAGAAGCTGAAAAGTGAAAATTGAGTTAAGTTTAGTAGGAGAAAAACTTTCGTTGATGCACAATAAATTCGATACGCTACCAAAACATCTAGGGTGTGGGCTGAAAAACATCTGGTGTCCTCGCGGCTGGGCTCGCCCTATAATGGTGAGGTGTATCTCGGTCGGGGGGATGTTATGCGATGAGCCCAGACCTTTTGATAGCTTCTCTATTAAATGTATTTTATACCATTAATCTTGAGATATATGAGTATATGTAATTTTGGAATGTATTTAAATATGTACATACTATGTTGCTATCAATAAACCTATATTTATTATTAAAAACTACAAGATATACTCGTATTTCACAATAATGTATACCATAAATGAATTATATGATTTTTTTAAAACCTTCAAAAGAGCCCGAATGAGTCAATATTTAAGTACTCGTATTTTAGTTAGAGCTCACAGTAATAGCTTTTACGTAATATATTATTGGCGATTTTTAAGTATTCGATGTGTGGATATCGAAAAACTCATTGAATATTGCCAAAAATAATCAAACACGTGTACAGAAAATTTTATAACATTTAATATTTCGCAATAAAATCTTTCAATTAAAAATTAAGGTTAAATCGCCGTGTTGAGTGAAACAATAAATGGAAAAGAAATATTGTGAGTACGAGTATATCAGTGTTCTCTAAGATATAAGACAACTGGGATTGTGAGTATATCAACGTTCTCTAAGACATAAGGCAACTGAGATTGACTTCTGTGAAGAAGCTATAATTAGTTCAAGAATAAAAAGTAATAAAATAAATGCACAGTGCAAACGTTAGTAAAAGGCATGGTATAGGAAGATAAAAAAAGTATTGTTGGATATAATGAATAATATTTGGATAGAAGGAAATGGAAGGAGTCAGAGAAATCGTAGGTGTTGTATGAAAATGAAAAGGAAAGTCTGGCGATGAGTTTTATCTGCCTATCCTAACAGCAAAACAGCGTAACGATATATGCATATTATTAGTTCCTTGAAATAAAACACCGAATACTGTTCACATAAAAGTCCTGTCATAATGTTTTTAATATACGAATATGTCCAAGTTATTAATTTTTATTAGATTATCAGGAAATTTCATTAACCTTCGGTTTAACTGTGTCATAGACTAACAGTTATCAATGTCGACATAAACCCGGGGTTCCAGCACTAGTTTAAACTGAGATGAAGGATTTATGTTTGTAATAACAGACCAAAGTGTAAGACGTCCGGTTATCACGATCTAGTCAATCGAATACCGGTTAATGTACTTGCTGTGTAATCTGCAATAGATACGTATTTATTTCTATAAAATTGAAAACAGAAAAGAAAAACAATAAACGAATTATCAAAAAAAAATATTGTTATAGGTAAATACAACTTACCAGATCCAACCAAAAAAAATGACTCAGGATTGTACTCACCTAGAGAAAAAAAATATTAGTTACATTAAAACATAAAATTACTACATTTTTGTTTATACTCGTACAACGAAAACGTTATACAATACGAGGGCGGTCCGATAAGTACTTAGCCTCACCGCCCGATGGCACCACTATCGCAAGAGCAATTTTTTATCGCGTAGTACATTCTAGTTGACAGCTACTTTCAAAATTTCAGCCGAATCGGACGCGTAGTTTTGTTTTGACCGCGTGTGGAAGCGAGCGTGTCCGCGGATTTGTCATATAAATAAGTTTTTACTAGTATTTACGAACTACTAGTATTTCCTTCCTTTTCCATCAGGTTGTACTGTATATAACAAACAGTAGTGTAATATGTATAATACAACAAACTGCCCTTTCTGAATAATAAACACTTCACAGATTTCAATATATGACTAGCAATTCAATAAAAAAGCGCTCGTGCGCTTAAAGCGTTGTATAAGTAATTGATGGACATGATTTTTATAAAATGTTTCTCTTAGAGAACCAACCGTTCTTTGAAATATCATTTAACTTAAGGTGAACGAGTAAATGGCTTATTATTTAGTGTGGCGACAGATAAGAGTGATGTGAACGATTGCAAGAGAGCGCAGGATGTCGTCTAACAGAACCAGAGCAGAATGGGGACAGAGTCGTTAAGCTATTGCAGCAATTCGCAGAGAAGGGAAACTCCAAACGCACTAGATCAGCGGACTGTAAATCATACCAGCTGTAATCACTTATAATTTGATCAGAGGAATCTTGCAGAATACTTCTTCTTTACAGACCCTCTCCTCTTCGGAGGTTGACAATCATCATGGATATTTTGAACTTTGAAGTGAACAAAGAGATGGTATCACAATGAAACCACTTTCGTAAGTAATTTAAACAGGAGATGCGTCTTATTCTGACACATCTTCCATCTTGAATTTTCCCCTGCAATAACAGTTGAAGGGTATCGTATTTTTCTCCTCGCATTATATGTCCAAAGAAGGAAGCCGTGGTCCAATGATTACCATTCACGCTAAGATAGTGGGCGCCTCAAATTCAATTCCCAGCAGATTTTTTTTACTCCTAGAAATTTTTTAATCTGAATTTACGAATCCAAATGACGCTCTTGTTAGCGACATTAGAGTCTCTCAATTTATCTTATTTCTTGATTAGGTTGAGTTAGTTAGGAAGCGCTTTTGGGGGGTCGTAGTAGTCGGGAAAATGCGCGATATAAAATGATCTAAGAAGAAAATAAGTGTTAACATTATCTTTCTTATGTGGATAATGCTTCTCTATCTTTATTCATCAGATTCAAGGAGTCATCATTAAGGACTTTGTACCAATTGGACCAGGCTCAAGAAAACAAAGTAAGAATGGAGATGTCATGAAATTGCTACTTCTACAAAGCACTACATTTTTCTAAATTCATTGATACCTTATGTTTTGTTTAATAATTGTAGTATTAAATGTAAAGGACAGTAATGTGACGTATATTGTGCAATAAATACATAAAAGTTTAAAAAATGCTATACAATACATACCATCACACAATTTAGTAGGCAGCGATGACAGAGCGCCATACTAGCCTATCTTAACACACATCCATCGCCTCTTCCACATAAATGCACCTTATTATACAACTTCTACGATTTCTGACTATCTAAATTCTCGTATTTTATCATGCCAAGTTTTTAAGCTTCTCTCTCACGCCTCCCACTCACATTTGCATTATACATATATACATGTTATGTTAGTCTTTCTTCGTTCATTCGTTCCACGTGCCCTTACCATCTTAGCGTACTCTTCTTCATCTTACTTAACACACCAGCATTAAAATCACGTTCATCTCTTATTACTTCATATCGTATTTTGTCATACATTGGCTTGATTTCCGATGGTACCTAAAAAAAAGTTCCAGAGAGGTAAAAAAGTTATTTTGGTAAAAATATTCACAAGCGCTAAACGTGCACCGATGTCATTACCTCTTGACATTCGGGGTAGTATTCTAAATACGTGCGATGACGAACCGCGAGTTCCGTGCTTATTCAAGTGGTTCTAAGTCTGAAGGCTCGATGAATGTGGAAGGAAGCTAAAGTTCTTCAAGAGTTGTCTAGTTAGTTACCTATAATAATTCAATACTAAGGCTCCTTCTTGGTCAATTCTTCACGCCTGAGGGTCGTGATCTCTCCGGTCCATCTGCTCAACTCGATCCAAAACATTCTCCACCTCTTCCTACTTTAGACCTCTCAGAGTGCTGCCGTCACAGATGATCCTATTTTATTCCTGACTTAATCAGTTCAACAAGTTTGTGGTTCATTTCTGCCTTGTCGTTCCTCAATACTGCCTGTTAGCACGAATCTTCAAATTTCTCTTCCTCTGGGTTCTACATGGAAAAATAATTGGAGTACTCGTCACAGACAAATCATGAACATCTTGCCCTAAATTCCAAGGTGTTGATGGTGGATACATTAGTGCTTCAGCAATACTAAGGCATACAGTTAAAAAAACTTTTTAACATTGAAAGTCCTCCGTATAGAGTTTCAATAACATTCAAGGTTGTTCAAAGTTGTTGAAACGACAATAGCACATAATAGTTCTGATGATATTATCGATGAATGGATCTGGGAAACGCTGTTGAGGCCCATTTGCGTGTGTCCATGTCCGCTCTATTCAAAACCGCAGGGCATGACGCCACGCTGGGTGATTGTGATCACCGATAAGTGATCGCTACTAGCCCGGGTGAATTGGGCCGATGCTCCCAAACTGTCAGCCTGATAGTTGATTGGATGTCCATGATCCTGGGCATCAGTTGTTAACGACGTGGAAATAATTGAGTTGAGTTGATTACTTCGGAGGTAATGTAACGAAAGAATGACAAAGAAAACAACAAAACCTATCATAAGCAAGTCCAAGAAACATTCTCAGATGACGCCTTCGAGTTTATTGGGTACACATTATTGCATTCCGCAAATATTCTCAGATGACGCCTTCGAGTTAAGAAATATACTCGTATTCATAATTATAGTGACATAAATAGACAATTATGTGAAAAAATATGTCCATATTATAGTAAAGTAAATACAGTCTGCTAAGTGAAAATTAATACAGTGTGTTCTTCTTCTTCTAGATCTTGCGATCTGTTTAAACAGGATTTCAGTTTTGGTCCTGTGACGAAGATGTCCAACTTTCTCTCCATCTCTTTGGTGGACGTCCCGGTGGTCAACGACCCTCTGGATCTCGTGCATTACAATCTTAGGTATTTTCGCGGGGTCCATCCTCTCAACGTAGTCCCTCCAGAATCGTCTTCTCTGCCTACTCCATCTCACGATGTCCTCAATGTTACAACTTCTGCGGATTTCCTCATTAGGTATCCTATCTCTAAGGGTTCTACCTACGATAGGCCGCAGTGTTTTCATTTCTGTTGTTCTGAGGAGGTGTTTCGTTCTTACAGATTCTGCTCTTGCTTCGATTCCGTAAGTCATAACAGGTCTTATGCATGTTTTGCATAGTATGACTTTGTTTTCCCCCAGCATGTGTTTATTGCCCCAAACAGTGTTCCTCAGGCATCCGGAGATAACTGCTGCTTTATTGGTATGTTCTTTGACTTCATTATACAGATCGTTGCAGCTAGATATCTCCACACCCAGGAATTTAAACTTCATGACCTGTTCTATGGGTTTATCGTCCACAACCAATTTGCATCTAAGAGGCTGTCTGGATATTGTTAGACATTTTGTTTTGCCAACGGATATCGTCATGTTATATCTCTCAGATTTTGTTTGTAATTGTGCGTTCTAATTTCTTTTTCAATATTGCTGTAAACGATTTCAGCACAGAACTCAGAAGGGAGATCCCTCTATAGTTTTCACGGTTGTTTTTACTTCCTTTCTTAAATATTGGTATCGTTACACTTGTGTGCAATTGCTATGGTATTCTGGAATTTTCCAGGATGCCATTGAACAGTTTATGTATTTCTGTAATTAAATTTTTTCCCGCATATTTCATCATCTCGTTTGATATGTCGTCTATGCCGTATGTTATGTGAATAAATATATTCATATTACATTGAAATAAATATATTCTGTTAAGTGAATACACAGATTCATATGATAATGAAAATAATACAAGATGTCATGTGAATAAATATATTCATATTATATTGAAATAAATACATTCGTTAAGTGAATACATATATTTATATTGTAGCGAAATTAGTACAGTGAATAATTATATTGTAGCGAAATTAGTATAGCAATGTGAATAAATATATTCATATTTTTTATAATTATATAAATAAAACATTTTTTTTATAATTATATAAATAAAACATTTTTTTTTATTTTTGATTCACAGAATAAAAAAAAGTTTTAAATATTTTAATTAAAAAAATTATAAACATGACACCACAAAGTAATCAAACGTATTTTTCAAGAAATATTATATTGAAATAAATACAGCCAGTTATGTGAATACACATATTCA
The DNA here is from genome assembly GCA_949825065.1 of Odontocerum albicorne. Lineage (NCBI taxonomy): Eukaryota > Metazoa > Arthropoda > Insecta > Trichoptera > Odontoceridae > Odontocerum > Odontocerum albicorne. Next base: position 23,868,318 of record OX463857.1, read on the forward strand.
TATTATAGTGAGATTAATACAGGATGTCATGTGAATAAATATATTCATATTATTTTGAAATAAGTACAGCCTGTTAAGTGAATACACATATTGATATTATAGTGAAATTAATACAGGATGTCATGTGAATAAATACATTCATATTATTTTGAAATAAGTACAGTATGTTAAGTGAATACACATATTCATATTATAGTGAAATTAATACAGGATGTCATGTGAATAAATATATTCATATTATTTTGAAATAAGTACAGCCTGTTAAGTGAATACACATATTCATATTATAGTGAAATAAATACAGGATGTCATATGAATAAATATATTCATATTATATTAAAATAAATACAGTCGGTTATGTGAAGAAATACGAGTATATTCATATTATTGTTTGTTATATAATATAGCAATTCAATAACTCATTTTTATCAGAAGATAGGCCGAGGATAGTTGAACATTGGACTGTTAATATTATTTCATTTAATATAATATCCAACGCCGTGAATACACAAAGATACTTAGCCTAAATACAGAAATCAACTGTAACAAAGGCGGCAGCTTTATAGCTATTACTTCTTATCAATGTGATTTACTTAGTCATTTCAACAGACGCGGATTAGCAATATTTATTATTTCCAAATATCTATTACAATACAATATATCTCCCCGTGGGTATGGGTGTGGTTCCTATCTACTGGACTTCCCAATCCCATACTGGCTACGGTAGTTTCAATGGAAAACATTTATCATTTGATTTAGTTCTTTCGACCTGTTCTAACATATGTGACTGCTTAGATCAGAGGTTCCCAAACTTATTTGGCCTACCACCCTCTTGTCAGAAAAAAAAACATTCAGCACCTTCGAATCTACCTTCTTTAACCGAAGAAACAGAAAGATGCAGTGACAAATTTATTTGCATTATTTTATGTGTCTATATTTCTACCTACGTCCTACAACATAGTAAAGAAAGGTGTTGTAAATAGGACACTTTGAAACTTAAAATTATAAAATAATTTAAACAATCAACCACAGTAACATTCATTTATTTAATTTAACACTTTTATTGCAAATACAACCTGGCGGGCTTATTGCCAGGTGGCATATCTTCCAACCATCCAGCCAAACGTAAATTAAGCAAGTTTGATAGTCGCAAAACACTGACATGATTATCCATCCCCACGAAATAAATCAACATATACGTGAGCATACGCCCATAAACTCCACAAAGACGGACAATCACTTGAAAATTCCCTTTCATATGAAGTGAGATATCATCAATCAAAGGAAAAGGAAGGGATGGTGGAAAGGAAAGAAAATAAAAATCAGGAATGAAACACGTTATATTACTGACTAGAAATTATGACTTTTCAGTCGCTTCTTAAAAAGCATGCCAAGGACGGAACGAGTCTAACATTAGTTTGTAACTGATTCCAGAGTCTCACTGCATGGATAGTAAAGAACGACGTAAAAAAAGAAGAACGGTGAACTGGAAAGGCCAATAAACAGCATCCGTTTGAGCGTAGCGCTAGTCTATGATCAAAAAGACGCTGAATGTTTTTGGCGAGATAAGAGGGCGCAACGAGACAGTTAAGGATATTATACAATAGAGATAGTATGTGAATTTGACGTCTATTTCTCAGGTTCAACCAGTTCAGCGTCTTCTAATATGAAGTGATATGATCGAACTTTTTTAGGTTATAAATAAATCTTAGACAAACATTTGCATTACACACATAAAATTAAGATAACGAAGGATAATATTAAAATAAAAGTCACGAATAACATAAAAAATAACCTTAATGAGAAGGGTATGAACCTGGTGCTCTGCTATCAATTTATTAATGTTCAGCTCTATTTTTGTCAGCAGCATCCTCAAATCAACGTGATTAGCTATTTGTGGTCGGTTTATTTATTCGGTTAACAGATTTGTGACCGCACTGAACCCACGTTCCACAAATATGATGAAGGAAATGCAATTAAAAACTTTTCTACTATAGCCCATTTAACTTGCATTTTGATTGTTTATTTGGAGAATAAAGTACGACTTGAACTCAATGTTCACATCAGAAATACGAACGGTTTTTCAAATTTTTCTTGTATTCTCTTCTATCTTTATGCTTCCATCGCTCCCTTATTTTTATTCAACGCCCCTCAATTGCAAACGAAGTACTACCGTCCCCCCTGGAACGGTCCAACATCCCCCAGAGGGCGGTTTCGCCCACTTTGGGAAAAAAAACTGTCTTAGATCAATCCGCAAACAGTATTTTGTAGGACTGTGAGACAAGTAGAATTGTTTTGACAATAATAAAAAAAAAAGTAGAAATTTTAACATTTTTAAGTCCCTATGTGACTTTTGGGACACTGTATGTTATAACATTCGTTATTCTTTAACTGCAAAAAATCTACTGTTATATATAAATACTCTTTAGTCACAAGTGCCTTGTTCCCAATCTATTTACTTAATAAATACAGACATACCGTCACGCCGTCTCCGTGTCGTGGTAAGTGTCGTGCTCGAAATTCAGTGGAAAATCACAAACACACTAATTCCACGAGAGTATGATGTGTGCCTAATCCAGCCCATTTGAAATCTGTGAGTGCAAGGAGGCTGTTCCTATAATCTGCATGAGTAACAGAATATTCATTTTAACTGATAACGAACAAAGCAGTGTGTAAAATTTTAACTACTGATAAAAGACAAATGTCTTGATAATATATTTTTTAAATTATAAAATGATTAATATAGTGCACGAATAGCAAAGTAATAAGACCGTTGTCAGGTTGATCACACGGTATGCGGCCGCACCAGTCAGCTGCCCGCACCTCACCATACCAATTTGACATTAATACGAAAATTATAATATAGTAAAAATTTAATATTTCATTAACTCTGCAATCAGCCTACTTTTATAGTTCGACAGACTATGGAAATATATATTGACAATTTCAGCAAATTGATTTCCCAAAAGATGCTTCCTATTTATAGGGGAAGTTTGTTGCTAATAAATAACTATAAAAAATATTTGTATGGCGAGTGTACACTGAAGGGACTCTAATATTAAAAAAATCTAAGCAATTCAGGGCAGGAGAGCATAAACAAGACTCCTTGTTTGTGCTCCCTGATGATGAGGTGAAAGCCTTGAAACCGGTAGGGTTATACCGTTACAAAAAGTGGAATAAACAGTGTTTGATAAAACAAATTACAAGATGTAAATAATATTTAATATTCTTCTTTTGCTCACAGATAATTTAATTGATTTATTTATTTTACACATGACAAGAAATATACATAATTTGCGAAAAAAACAACAGGCAATTTAATTTGGACACACAATTTTAATGGATCTGGGTTTGTTGCCTTTCATTTGTCGTGTCACCAGTAAACTAGGATTTTGTCTGTATCTCACTGAGGACATATAGCATGAAAAAATAAATCGATACTTCTTTCCGATTTTCGATTATGTAAAACCCCGTTGCACATTCTCATCAACCTGACAAACAGTGATACTCAAATATATATATATATATATGTATACATCACGCGAAATCAAACTCCTCGCACTTCATCACTCCAGACATATCAAAACATTCATTCCACAATATACCGCACATAATCATAAAAAAATATATATAAACATAAAACAACAAAAAACACCACACTTAAGAGCTCACTCAAACCTTTTCCACAAATCATTCATCTTGCATGCCCAAGTACTCAAACTCCTGTCGCAATAACAACCACGCTCCGATCGACTGCCTAAATTGTTTTCCTCCCTTTGCCTTTATTGAATTCGGCACCCCATTGTATGTCATGGTAGCTAAATAGACATATTGCCTTTGGGCAAAATATGTTTTAACTCTAGGGATGGTGAACATTTGATCAGTTGCCATGCGTGGCATGTGTATCTGCTGAGTCTGCATCTTCCCTTCCTCTCGATGATAGTGCCAGAGAATGGATTTGAAATGTAAATTGGCTACGTTCAGAACCCGATACTCCCTGAAAAGCTCCGCTGTGGGATACCGGGCAGGAAGTTTATTAATTATTTTTATAATCAATTTTAATAAACTCAATGATCGTTCGAGATAGTTTATAATGTCGAATTTAAAATTTCACTAAACATTTCAATAGTTCCCATCAAATATGATAAACAAGTATTTGGGCCATTCCATGTCCAGTCAACCAGTGCATAAACCTTTGAGGTCACCATGGATTTGAATTTTTTTTTTAATTTTCATGTTTTTTATAATAAAAGGACAATTTATATAGCGCTATTTAATGAGCAGACTCTCCTGATTGGCGCTCTTACTACGGATTCCAGCACACTGTTATTGATAGATTTAAAATATTACAAAATAAATGTACGTCGAATGCAAGAATAGGAAGGTGGTACCTGCAGCCATTATATTAGAAAGCTTCCCGAATCTGCATATGTTCAGAAAAACATATTTGGTAAGGAAACCGCAGAAAACTTACCAAGGGAACACGAATTATAATGAAACCTTTGCTGATAATAATATTTTTTTACAAGATAACCGTGTTTATGGTTATATTTATTATATAGAAAAAGAAAGAATATAAACAGAATAGAAAATATTTAAGAAAAATCACATGAAAATAATTTATACTTGCTGGACTCGAACCAGCGACCTTCAACTTTCTAGATAGCCGCTTTACCAAATAAACTGACGTATCTCGCATCTCAACTTTCAATCTTCTCAATAACATTCTAAATCTTTGGTGTGCATGGTTAAACATTGTACGTTTGGTGGGCTTATTGCTTTACAACAATTTGGTATAACCAACCAGCTCATCTTGGATATATTAGGTCCCCACATACGAAACCGGCGTTTTGCCGTACTTGCAACTTTGATCGCAAATATCTTCTCTTTGGTTAGGAATTTCAAACTCAAATTTATACAGCTATTTACTCAAGTATTTGTGTTTCGAAAATTATAATTCATTTGTTTTTTCCTCAATTGTTTTTTTTCTTTGCGTCACTCAGTTTACAAAATGGAAAACTTGAAATATCGCGTTATTTACGAGTACGAGTTCCACCGTGGCACCAGTGCTGCAGAAACGGCTCGAAGGATTAATGATGTGTATGGCGACGGTGCCGCAAAAGAAAACCCAGTGCGTTTTTGGTTCCAACGTTTTCGTTCTGGAAATTTTGACCTGCAGATCAAGTCTCGTGGAGAAAGTTGATTATGAAGAATTGAAGGCTATTATGGAAGCAGATCCATCGCAAACCACGTCCGAGTTAGCTGCAGGCTGCGGTGTTAGTGATAAAACTGTTTTAATCCACTTGAAGCAAATTGGGAAGGTGAAAAAGCTTGAAAGGTGGGTACCTCACGAATTGAGTGAAGCAAATCAACAAACGCGCGTTGACTGCTGCGTTGCATTACTCAACCGGCACAATAATGAAGGGATTTTGAATCGAATCATTACCTGTGATGAAAAGTGGATCCTGTATGATAATCGGAAGCGCTCATCGCAATGGCTGAACCCTGCCGAACCAGCCAAACCATGCCCCAAGCGAAAATTGACTCCAAAAAAGTTACTTGTGAGCGTTTGGTGGACTAGTGCTGGTGTCGTTCACTACAGCTTTCTTAAATCTGGCCAGACGATTACGACAGATGTCTATTGTCAGCAACTGCAAACCATGATGGAAAAGCTAGCTGTTAAACAACCGAGGCTGGTTAATCGCTCTAGGCCACTGCTGCTTCATGATAACGCTAGACCACACACTGCACAACAGACGGCTACCAAATTAGAAGAGCTTCAATTGGAATGTCTAAGACATCCACCGTACTCTCCGGACCTTGCCCCAACAGATTACTATTTTTTTCGAAATTTGGATAACTTCTTGCAAGGGAAAAAATTCAACTCCGATGGGGCAGTCCAAACCGACTTCAAAGATTTTATTGATTCCCGTCCGAATGGTTTTTTTAGTAAAGGGATCGATGAACTACCTATGAGATGGCAAAAGTGCATAGATAGCAATGGTACATACTTTGATTAAATAAATATATTATATTAAAAAAAAATCAACTTTATGTTCCTCCCAAACCAAACGCCAATTTCACATGTAAGGACCCAATATTTAACTATATTTAAGATACAATAGAAACATTCAATTAAAGGTTTTGAATGAAAAGATAGAGTTTGAAATCAATTTATTCGCGACATCATATGAAATATACGTTTTTTTTTCTTGCCGCCGATTCTTGAGCTATTAAAATTTCTTTAACTTAGTGCATTTCGCTAGAGACGCGTTTTACTTAGAGAAGTTTTATTAAGGTTCTAATAAATCACATATGCTGAATGCTCAGAAAAAAATTCAAGATTGCATCTCTATCGAAACTGAGGCTCAAACAAAATTACAAGATGGTATCTCTACCGAAACTGAGGCTCAAACAAAATTAAAAGATGGTATCTCTATCGAAACTGAGGCTCAACCAAAATTACAAGATGGTATCTCTATCGAAACTGAGGCTCAAAAAAAAATTACAAGATGGTATCTCTATCGAAACTGAGGCTCAAACAAAATTACAAATTGGTATCTCTATCGAAACTGAGGCTCAAACAAAATTACAAGATGGTATCTCTATTAAAACATTTTAACATTAAAAAAAACACAACGAAAAGCAAATAATTTTTTTTTATATTTCAAATGATAAGAAACAAATAACACATAAATGAGGCTAATCCGTGTCATGAAAACCCATTTTTTTTCTTGGTAGATTTCATATGGAATTACCCTTACCTAAAAACACTGTTTTCACATATAAATATTATTGAAAATTAAATAAACAAATTCTGAAGATAAACACATCTATCCATAACGATTTAATCATTAACAAAACGTCAACTGTTTACGATATACATATTGTATATATCGAACAAGGTTAAATATAATAACAAAACACGAAAAAAGAATACAATGTACTGTAAGAATAGAAAATATAAATGTATTCTCAGTTACTTAATGTAAACGAAAATTAAATGTTTACATCTAAATTATAATTACGTACGCTTATACATATCGTAAAATCTGAAATATAATATGTGCACGCTCCATTTCGTTCGATAGTTTCTGGTCAAAAGGATTTCAAACTTTGCAAGATTTTATTTTAAATTGCAAAAAAACATTTGTTACAGATCTGAGAATGAGTATTGCGAAATCCAAAGTCACGGTGACAGAAAACTGTGAACAATGAAAATAGAAGCAAGTTGAGGAATTCGGATAGTTGGGTAGTATTTTCTCAGATGATGGAAGAGTTAAGAGGGATATTGAATGACGTGTAGCGATAGGAAACAAAGTCAATGGTGCACATAAACATATGTGCTCGAACCGGACAACATTGGCATCCGCTAAGATGATAGTCCACAGCAGTATTCTAGTAACAACTTTGATGTATAGAAGTGAAACGTGGTTGTGGAAAAGACTGAAAGGAACCGTAGAACTGTGTGCACTAAGAAGAATACATGGAGTGACAATCTATGACAGAATACGAAATAAAGTGATTAGGGATGAATGTGGTCTTAAGGCTGGTGTGTTGAATAATAATTTAAAAGTTAGTCATAAAATTTTGTAAAATACATTAGTTTTATATAAAATAATGCGACAAAACCATACAAATATCAACTAAAGCGAATTTGTCACCTTAAGGCTTTTGATATAAAAATATTTTATGAAATTACGTTTAATGAAAAAAAAAACTATTCTTACTAAACCAGGTGAGACTGGTGAAATAATAGAACTCTTAAAAAGGTAAAAAAAAATTAAAAACAAATAATGCAATCAAACAAATAATATAGATGTTTCTCTAATTTGGATTCCTTCCCATATTGGTATCACTAGTAATAAATGTGTTGATTCTTTGGCAAATTAAGCATATTCTACCGGTTGTCCCCTATCTAATTTTTCACTGATCTTTTGAATAACATTAAGCATGATACATGACACCGATGGGCGTTGGATTCGGATATAAATTGTATAAATAAGGGCTCTAGATACAAATCAATCCAACAATCTATCGCTTTGAAACCATGGTTAAATACCATAAGAATGAATAAGATGGAAGTGTCTGTCATTTGTCGTTTGCGGACGGGCCACTACGTGATGGCTACCTACCTTTACAGAATGGGTATTGTGGAGTATCCCGGCTGCGAGTGTGGTCTGGATAAATAAACAATAGACCATGTATTTTTCGGTTTTCCTTTGCGAGACATTTGATTTACTAAAAGCCATGTCTTTATCTTTACCGCGTCCAATGAATGTTGCGTTTTTTCTTTCTTCGAGGAACTTTTCCGTTTCAAGATCGCTTGTTAAATTTTTTAAGCTTAATCAGTTGAAACTGAATTATCTAAAATTGTCATTATTTTAAATTGGTTTTATTACATTGACTCATATAATTTCATAATGTATTAAGTTTGGTGGCACAAATCATCCTAGTTTGGGTGGATTGCCTATTAAAAAAAAATCAATCGAACCGCGCTTATATAACCGAAAATGATAAAAGCGCCGAAATATCAAAGAATGTGATCAAATTACCTGAGTATAAAATAATGAAAGAAAATCGCACGCACGGTATATTAATATTTTGTGATGCAATCGAATTGAGTTTAAATAAAGTTAAAAAATAAGCGATCACTCTAAAAGCAGTTTTAATCTGATGAAACCCGTCCTTAAAACTCTTTAAAGGTTATAAGAATTTTAATCTGATGAAACCCGCCCTTAAAACTCTTTAAATGTGATAAGAAATTTAATCTGATGAAACCCGTCCTTAAAACTCTTTAAAGGTGATAAGAATTTTAATCTGATGAATCCCGCCCTTAAAACTCTTTAAATGTGATAAGAATTTTAATCTGATGAAACCCGTCCTTAAAACTCTTTAAAGGTGATAAGAATTTTAATCTGATGAAACCCGTCCTTAAAACTCTTTAAATGTGATAAGAATTTTAATCTGATGAAACCCGCCCTTAAAACTCTTTAAATGTGATAAGAATTTTAATATCAACTAATATGATTAAATCGCGAAAATATCAAAGAATGCGATCAAATCGCACAAAAAACCTTTTAATATCAAATAATGCGATCTAATTGAGTTTAAAATATAAATTTAAAAAAATGCGATTGTTCCTAAGAAGTTTAAACCTAATGGAACTGGTCAAGTTATAAAACACTTAAGAATATTATATATAGCAATTTCAATATCAAATAATGCGATAAATTCGTGCAAATATCAACTAATGTGATCAAATCGCGCATATATCAAAGAAGGCGATAAAATTGTGCAAATATCAAAAAATATGATAAAATCGTACACAATCCAATCGAGTTTAAAAACAGTGAAAAAATAAGCAATAGCTATAAAAAGTTTAAGCTAATGAACCTGGTAAAGAACTCTTAAACGGGCATTTCAAAAGCAAAAAAGGTGCTCAAATCGCGGTTAAAACTCTTCATTCTGGCTTAATTTCCTTCTCTTATTCTTAAACTTTCTATAGACTCAAGAGTCTGTTACTGCAGGATTGTCCTCCTGTGATGCTGAGCTCCAGCTATCTCTCCATCGTTTCGGGGGTCTCCCTGGCGGACGCCGTCCATACGGCACCCCAAGCAGAGCTATGTATGGAATTCTTGTGGAATTCATTCTCTGTACATGTCCAATAATGTTTAATTTCCAATAATGTTTTTTTCTAACGTATTTTTAATTTAACCATAAACAAGCCTTCCAAGCGGGTGATCACCACCACAAGACCCTTAAATCACCCCCAAAGGGCGATCACGAAACGGATAATACATAAACCTGCCCGATGACCTAAATAGGGTATTCAAATGCGGAAATTACTTGCTCCCCTTTTGTTAAGGAAATAAATATGAGCTTAAAGAAAAACCACGTTTCTGGCACCCTCTGACATTACCATGATGGATGGGTCAGGAAAATTACCACAAAAGGCTTACCAAGATCTAAGCTCTGTTACTTAAAAAATTAACTAGATGTTAAAAAAGGTCCGAATATGCATCGAAATATTACGATATTATAAACAATTTTTAAATATGCCTTGTGATATTCAGAAAAAAAATGCGCTTTTTATAAAAGAAACATCGACGAAGTTGAAAAAATATTTATTTATAAAAATAACACAAGAGAAAAATATAAACTAATATTTATAAAATTAATTGCTAATGTAACATCTTACCGGATCCAAGCAAATAAAAAGATGACAGGATTGTACTTACCTAGAGAAAAATAGAGACAAAACATTATTATAACATATCACGAAAAAAGTATAAAAATTATATAATTATTGTCTTAGATTTAAACCATGCAGTTATTATTTATAATATGTTGTTAAGACTATCAAAAGTAAATAAGTATTCCAGTCAACAAACCTAATTTATGATTATTTATTTAAATGAAATTTATTTATTTATTTAACGTTTATGCAAATACATATATCTGGCTGATTTATCCCTTTTGTCTCATAATTCTCAACCAGATTTTGTTTCATAATAATTATTGGCATCCATGGCCGTGTCTTTAGTAGAACGTATAATAACAATATTTGAAGAAAAAAAACTGACAAAAATATTAATAAAATAATAAATCACAAATAAATGAGGATGGAAATTGTATGCGAGAATATTTTGAGATAAATAATGCATCTTTAGTTTATTTTTTAACCTTTTCAGACCTGAATTAATTCTAAGATTTAAAAAAATATTCTTGCTTGTGTATGTAATATTTACACTAAATGCAACATTATGTCGTATAAGTTTAGATAGATGGTGCTAAAAACGTTCAAAGTCGATAATACAGTATCCTACATTTCATTTATTATAAAAAATAGAAATATACCAAAGATGTTTACAAAGTGCATTTGAACTATGTGTCCATTATAATGGACGCCAGGTCTGAAGAGGTTAAATATCGATAAGGCACAGCTGACTCTCCTCAAAGGCGCTCTTGCTCAGGATTCAAACCCACTTTAATTGACATATTAAAAATATTACAAAATAAATATATATACTCGTATATACATATCAGTTGAGTGCAAGGATAGGAAAGTGGTGTCTGTTGCCATTAGATTAGGTACTTCATATATCAAATAAATAAAACTGCTTTGCTTAAATACAAGTATATCGTCACATAATATCAGCATTTAAAACACAGTAAAAAACCAGCACATCTGTCTATGGTATGACAAACAGGTAAACATTTCAAAGACGACCCGTTTCAAATGACAAAACATGCGTAAACCCACATTATCTCGCGGCAAAAGGAATATATATGTTCCACGATAGTAGTGTGTGAAGGTCGTCGAGGTTGTCTCCGCCCGTCCTGCACTTCGCTGTGCGAGCGTGAATGCATTATTTATCTCCGTGTCCATCTGCGTTGGAATCTGAGGAGGGCATTCAGTCACCGGGGCATTCCTTTGTGCTGTTATTGGATACTTAACATTTCTAAATGAGACTCATTAGCATAAGTTTTTTTTACAGTGGTATACCTAAAAAAATATTCTAATATGACATGAATACGCATTATCGTATGCGTTAATATTTGTATTAAGGCTTGTTTTATTTATAAATGGAAAATATGTACCATACTCGTATGAGTTTAGTAAGGTCTTTTGGAATGTTGTGCAGCATGGTTTGGCTTATTATGCCAACGTTTCGAATACGTTGCAGTTTTCATATTAAGGAATTGCCACACCTCAAATCAGAATCGCACCCCATAATCAAATCAAAGCTACAACTAAATTAAAATGAATAATAACTTAAATCCTTTTTGGAAGCTGCTCACTTGTTTTCCAGTGATGGAACGGAACCGTGCGCTCGCGTTACGGTCGCAAACCGGGACGGATACATGTTACGGTTGAGATTCGGTTTTAGGCCAAGCGGTATCTGCGCTAAATGAACTGTCAAATTATTATGGAGAGACTCAATAGGTATAGAAAATAAAGTGAATTTACAAATATAATACGTAGGTATTAAAATTAAATACATGCATAGGTGTAACAAGAAATGGGTGTATATTTCTTTTGGTAGTTAAAATTATTTTATGTAGGGATCTATTACTACGTATCACCTATCTTCAAACCATAGAACGTACTTCGGACCATAACACGTACCCCAATTATAAGTCGATTTTTTTAAGTAAAAAGGTGCGTCTTATAGTTTGAAAAATATGGTATATGAAAAGGTAAAATATGCGTACGCCACTGCACCCATCAGATAGATTAGTTCTAGGATTCGTCAAGGTATTTATGCTAGACGCGTCCAAGTCAAATTACTATGTTTGTATAGGAAATAGCCCAGCAGTTAGAGCCGTGGCCTATAATTTCAGGATGTTAGTTGGGCAGCAGTCGTGAGGAGTCGGCAGGAATCAGGAAACGAAAGGAATATTAAACGTACGAAATTATGCAAAGCTAAACGCTATAAAAATTTATTACAGTTCCCCTGCCTTGATCTTTATGATTAATGGATTGTCTTCATCGTGAAGATTACGATAGACAATTGAGAATTGTAGTTAAGGAATGACCTTGTTGAATGACTTTTCTGATATCGATATTTTTCATATCTCAGAAGCTAAATTGACGATTCATTATTTATTTAACACTTAAGATATCATCAATCAAAAGAAAAGGAAGGGATGGTGGAGACGAAAGGAAAAGAAAAATCGGGAATGAAATACGTTTTATTACTGACTAGAAATTAAAAGTTTTTTCCGGTGATTCTTTAAGCATGCCAAGGACGGAGCGAATCTAACATTGGTCTGTAACTGGTTCCAGAATCTCACTGCATGGACAGTAAAGGACGACGTAAAAAAAGAAGAGCGGTGAACTGGGAAGGCTAATAAACAATATATATTTGAGCGTAACGCTAGTCCATGATCGGAAAGACGCTGAAAATTTTCGGCGAGATAATAGGGGGTGGCGGGACTGAAGAGAATATTGTTTCCCAGCCACACTCTTTAATACACCCGAGTTTACCGATTACCGATACCGAACGAAAAAAAATATCGTATGAAAACTGTTGCATTTTAGTTTACGTACAGTTTTGATAAGTCAAATCCGAAGTTCCGTGATGATACGATTTGTTGTTTCATTCATTCTCATGAATCAATTTCTTTGGAGTGATCTTTGATCACTGCAGAACTATATAAATGTATTGTAATTAAATACACCCTATATTTATGAGAGAAGCACGGACACGGAGCTAATTAACGCATTCTCGTGAAATGTTGGCGAGATGCAGAAGGCGTTGGGTTGCAATAATTTATGGATTTACAGTAACTTGAGACCGATCCTCTGGGCGGAGTTTTACCCGTAATAAATTATTTTACTAAACCTTTTATTTGGCCCTCATCCCCTTTTCTTGTTTTCATTAAAGGGGTGTAGCGAGACGCTAGTGGTAGTGCCTTATGGGCAAACTGCTTAATCTCGTAGTGCTTAACTCCTGGTCCGCAGACATCTCGAACTCTTCAGCTTTGGCTGCAAGTAGCTGTCAGTGTACGGAAAGCAACCACATCCCGAAAACCGCGTGAGCCCGCAGGCTTAACTTGGTGGAGAGGCACAGAGGCTGGTCACTTCTGCTTCATTGTTTCCTTGCCCTTCCAACACCTATACATATCCCAAAACATTTCCACAACATTTAACACAGTGGTCCCCAACCCCCGGTCCGCGGCCCGGTACCGGGCCGTAGACCAAATGGTACTGGGCCGCGCAAGGGCCTGCTTAAAAATCAAAATTGTTTTTGAAAAATCGAACATACCCAATAAAACTTAATTATAAGGCAGCCTTAAAACTATGTTCGAGACAACAACTCTGCCGGTGTTCTGGATTAGAGTCATGGCGGAATACCCTGAGATTGCCACCACAGCACTAAAATCCCTATTGCCATTTCCGACATCCTATCTATGTGAAGCGGGGTTTTCTGCAGTGACAACAACCAAAACAAAACACAGAAATAAACTGGACATAAGCAGGACACTTCGGGTGTCACAATCTCCTATTACCCCCAGATGGAACCATCTCGTTTCAATGAAGCGAGCTCAGGGTTCTCATTGATTTAGCATTAAGTTAAAATATTAAATCTGTTTTTATTCATTTTTAAGGGGTAACTGTATTTTATTTTGAAGGCATATTTAAACACGATTCAATTAAAAATATTAAATCAAAACACATAAAACTTCAACATCAAAACTTTTAAAGAAAATAGATAAATAACTTTCAAGTTAATATATCTGCAAGGTATCAGAATAACATTAAAATCCCGATATTAAACCCTAAGCATTCTCAAAATTATTTTCTCTATCTTGGAAAAAAATACTTTCAGCCTTCCGTTGAACCTTAAAAATATTGAAAATATCCATCAATCCAAAAGAAAATTAAAAAATTATCTGAAACTTAATAATCCTTCATTGTTATTATATATTTTTTCTTCATTTTTCCCAAAAACCTTGTGTTTTCTCTACTATTATTTATCACTATAACTTATGTACCACAGTTGTAAATTTTATTATTATATATTGTACAAATATATTGTTATTAAATTTAAAAAAAAAACTACATTCAATGTGTCCCCCCCCCCCCCCCCTGTGGGCCGCGGTAAAATTATGAAACGTTGACCGGTCCGCGGCGACAAAAAGGTTGGGGACCACTGATTTAACATCTACAAGTGCACATTTCCTCTAGAACCATACCCCAAAAATACTGTGTGTTGGCAGCAGAGCTCATAATATATACACAATGTATACAATTCCTATATCATCTAATGCGGTGCGGATGATAATGAGAATTCACCACACTTTTTTTCCCAAGAAAATCACATGAATCTTCTCAACAATTTGTGCGTCAAGTTTGTCAGCACTCAGGTCACGACGACGGAGATTAAAGAACTAAAGATTGTTCTGTATAGAAAGTAAATGTAACAAAATAAATGTTGATCTTGTATCGAATAAGCATGGATTCTGAACAATCACAAGGCCTTCTCTTGTTGTCACCGGTCCAGCGACAAGTGTACTATAGATGGGAGGCTGACACCTGAGCTAGCAATACGGGCTTGCAATCCGCGCCAGTGCGGTGAGAACTGGCCGCAAGGTCACCCGTGTGGACATATAGCTGTTGCACTCTCTATGCTATGCTCTGTTCAGGGGCACGCGTCTATATGTGTAATGTTTGCGGCGTACACAGGCGTCCGATTTAAGGGGCGGCCGCAAGTCTCTCCTTGAATTGTCTGTCTGTGCTGACCGCCCTTTGATGTGGTTGTATTAGTCACCTTGGATTTAGAAAAAAATGTCTACCCATAAAACGCAATATGATTAACTAAATACATTCTAAGACTTAAAGGAAAGCGATTAAATTAAAATGCATCTTAATTGAAAAAAGTGGTATGTAACAAGCCTTGCACTCTTAGTGTTTTATTTGAGTTATTTGACACCCTTTCATCTTATATCTTATTATACATACATAAAGTGGAATGAAGACATAAAAAATGAATGAATGCATAAAATGGATGTTTTAAGCAAGATAAAGAAAGGAGCTTTGAGATAGTTTGGACATGTGGAGAGAACAAGGACGAAAGAATGACTAAACGAGTATACAAATCAGAAGTGCAAGGTGTGCGTGGAAGAGGTAGACCGAGAAAAACGTGGATGGACCAAATCCACAAAATTAAAAAAAAAATAAAGTAAGAATTAATAATAGCAGATTGTGCATGGCGAGATGTATGCATGTGGGAAGAGAAAGTAGTAATTCGATAGAAAAGTTTGCTATCTGCCTATCTCGCAAGGGACACGGCATGATGATATGTATATATACATACATATATACCTTTTAATACAAAACCCGAATGATCTTCAGCACCAACTGCAAGAATTGGCAGAGGTCAGTAAAGAAGTTGGTTTAAAAATGAATATGTCAAAAACCAAATATACTCGTATGATGAACATTTTTGCTACCCCAAAACCAATAAACGTAGATGGAAAGCCGCTAGAGCTTGTCCAGGAATATGTGTATCTGGGCCAACTTATTTCCTTTGTAGGTGGCATATCGGAGGAAATAGCACGAAGGACAAAACTAGCGTGGAGCTCATTTGGACGTTTTAACAACATCTTCAAAAGTAGTCTCCCAATATCCTTGAAGCGAAGGGTCTACAACCAGTGTATTCTCCCAGTACTTAGGTATGGCTGCGAGACATGGACGCTCACAGTAAAGAACACACAAAAGCTCCAGACCGCACAAAGGGGCATGGAGAGATGCATGTTGGGATATACTAAAAGAGACCGTAAACGAAACACCTGGATTCGCAATATAACAAAGGTAGAATACGTTATAAAGGTGTGCAAAATAATGAAGTGGCAATGGGCAGGACACATAGCCAGAATGTCAGACTCCCGAT
Source organism: Odontocerum albicorne (assembly GCA_949825065.1). Classification (NCBI taxonomy): domain Eukaryota; kingdom Metazoa; phylum Arthropoda; class Insecta; order Trichoptera; family Odontoceridae; genus Odontocerum; species Odontocerum albicorne. The sequence continues at coordinate 23,884,721 of OX463857.1, forward strand.
GGCCATTCGAAATAATCAAATGGTACCCACGATGCATAAAGATGCCCAGAAGAAGACCGAAGGTACGCTGGATGGATGAAATCAGAAGCATGGCAGCATTACATGGCATCAACGAGCAAAAAACCTAACTATTTGGAGTCAACTTGGGGAAACCTTCATCCAGCGGTGGATCGACCCTGGTTGACAATGATGATGATGATATGTATACAACTTGGGGAGACCTTCATCCAGCAGTGGATCGACCCAGGTTGACAATGATGATTATGATATGTATACAACTTGGGGAGACCTTCATCCAGCAGTGGATCGACCCAGGTTGACAATGATGATGATGATATGTATACAACTTGGGGAGACCTTCATCCAGCAGTGGATCGACCCTGGTTGACAATGATGATGATAACATATGTGTTATTATTTTATTGAAGTATTTTTGATGCTCTGGACTGCGGAATGAAACTGGATGTGACAAATGATATAAGTGCCTTCTTAAGAGTCGCTGTCGCCAGCTTAAATATAAAAAAAATATTGAAGAATTGAAGTAAGCGATGATGATTTACGATTATTTCTTACCTATAATGTATCCAGTCAGTGTCGAACAAAGGATTAGCTTATGCCTAGTCACTTTCGTTAATCTTTTGAATTAAAACATTTTTGAACAAAAATTTGAAATTCTACATTAATTATTCGATACAAGGTACTCGATATCTTTGGAGATAACGACTATGTCAAGTTCTTGAGATAATATTTATTTATTATTTATATATTTATTATTTATTATTTATTTATTATTTATTATTTATTTATTTATTATTTATTTATTATTTATTTATTATTTATTTATTATTTATTTATTATTTATTTATTATTTATTTATTATTTATTTATTATTTATTTATTATTTCACATGACAAGAAATATACACAATTTGCGAAAAAACAACAGGTTATTTGATTTGGACATACAATTTTAATGGATCTGGGTTTGTTGCCTTTCATTTGTCGTATCCCCAGTAAACTAGGCTTTTGCCTGTATCTCACTGAGGATATTTAGCATGAAAAAATAAATCGATACTTCTTTCCGATTTTTGATTACACAAAAACAAAACCCCGTTGCACGCTCTCATCAACCTGACAAACAGTGACACTCATCTATTGGCACCGTATAATTTTTCCAGTTGTAGTTGAGTACGAACACTTTATTTATAGATTATTTCAGTTTTTATTTAATTTTATGGTATTAAAACTCTGTAGAACTACATATTATAAATTGATTTTAAAATATTAAACTTTACAAACTGTTTTTGACTGTAAATGAAAATAGGTAGTTATTAATCCATATACATATTTCGTAGAATAATAATCTAAAACTGATGTACATAGGCAGCTTAATTTTAAAATTTAATGCAAAACGTCGTAACTTTTTTTTATAAAACTGGGGATAGAGGCGGCATTTATTGTTTTCGCACATGGGCTGATGTACCTCTCGCACAGGCCCTGGCTCTGTTACGTAATTACTGCATTACTGTGAAGTTCATGTTGTAATTACGAGTTTAAGTGAACAGATCTCTGCATTGGTTGTCTCTCGTTGGACCATTGTGAAGTAAAAATCCATAAATATAATATTGATGAGTATGGTCAATTTTCGGAGGCAGCTGGTTATCTAAGAGATATCCAGAAAAAATAAACACACGCGAATTGATAGAAAAGTTCGAATTTATAAGACCCAAATCAAGTCTATTATAACTTATAATTACGAAACTAGAATCGACATAATTCAAATAAAGAGCTTTATTCGAAAATACGAGATGAAAATCTCTCAGACACAGGATCAGAAAATCTAACACACGACAAAAATGCAACACAGTAGATATAGTCAGATGGAGCAACGAGAAAAGGATGTACTGGCGTGAGAAAATGGACAGGGTGGGCAATGACAGATTCTTACAGATAGCAGAAAACGAGGTCCCAAGCAGGACATCGCATGCCTTGAAGACCGCCTAAAAGGTAGCTAACTCTAATTCTCAGGAATTATTTTCGCAATATAACATATCAAAGATCTAACTCACAAAGAAGAAATTTCTGTTATTTTTTTTATTTAACAACATATCACAATGAATGTTGCGTTTCTTCATTCTTCATGGAACTTTTCCATTTATAGATCGATTGTTAAAATTTTGAAGCTTAATCAGTTGAAACTTTAAATTATCTAGAATTGTTATTTTTTTAAATTGGTTTTATTATATTGACACATATAATTTCATGTCTTTAATTTGATGGGACAAATTATCCTAGTTTGGGTGGAATGCCTATTTAAAATAAACAGAATAAAAGTGTGCCAATGAGAAATAACCACCTGAGCAAATTCATTGAAAACAGCACTCTGACCAGTGCAGTGGAAATTGGCAGACTATCAGTATGACAGTTTTCTTAGCATCGTCTGTGGCCACTCGAACCTTTTACAGATCCCAGCGTTATATTAGGTCCTTACATATGAAATTGGCGTTTTGTTTGGGAGGAACATAAAGTTGATTTTTTTTTAATATAATATATTTATTTAATCAAAGTATGTACCATTGCTATCTATGCACTTTTGCCATCTCATAGGTAGTTCATCGATCCCTTTACTAAAAAAACCATTCGGACGGGAATCAATAAAATCTTTGAAGTCGGTTTGGACTGCCCCATCGGAGTTGAATTTTTTCCCTTGCAAGAAGTTATCCAAATTTCGAAAAAAATAGTAATCTGTTGGGGCAAGGTCCGGAGAGTACGGTGGATGTCTTAGACATTCCAATTGAAGCTCTTCTAATTTGGTAGCCGTCTGTTGTGCAGTGTGTGGTCTAGCGTTATCATGAAGCAGCAGTGGCCTAGAGCAATTAACCAGACTCGATTGTTTAGCAGCTAGCTTTTCCATCATGGTTCGCAGTTGCTGACAATAGACATCTGCCGTAATCGTCTGGCCAGATTTAAGAAAGCTGTAGTGAACGACACCAGCACTAGTCCACCAAACGCTCACAAGTAACTTTTTTGGAGTCAATTTTCGCTTGGGGCATGGTTTGGCTGGTTCGGCAGGGTTCAGCCATTGCGATGAGCGCTTCCGATTATCATACAGGATCCACTTTTCATCACAGGTAATGATTCGATTCAAAATCCCTTCATTATTGTGCCGGTTGAGTAATGCAACGCAGCAGTCAACGCGCGTTTGTTGATTTGCTTCACTCAATTCGTGAGGTACCCACCTTTCAAACTTTTTCACCTTCCCAATTTGCTTCAAGTGGATTAAAACAGTTTTATCACTAACACCGCAGCCTGCAGCTAACTCGGACGTGGTTTGCGATGGATCCGCTTCCACAATACCCTTCAATTCTTCATTATCAACTTTGGTCTCCGGCCGTCCACGGGGCTTATTCCGCAGGTCGAAATTTCCAGAACGAAAACGTTGGAACCAAAAAAGCACTGTGTTTTCTTTTGCGGCACCGTCGCCATACACATCATTAATCCTTCGAGCCGTTTCTGCAGCACTGGTGCCACGGTGGAACTAGTACTCGTAAATAACGCGATATTTCAAGTTTTCCATTTTGTAAACTGAGTGACGCAAAGAAAAAAAACAATTGAGGAAAAAACAAATGAATTATAATTTTCGAAACACAAATACTTGAGTAAATAGCTGTATAAATTGGAATTTGGAATTCCTAACCAAAGAGAAGATATTTGAGATCAAAGTTGCCAGTACGGCAAAACGCCAATTTCATATGTAAGGACCTAATAGTACTATACATAGCAATTGCACTACAAAATTCTACTTTCTAATGTATGAAGAATAAATGCCCGAGATAAAGTAAATCACGCGGCAAGTGGTACGAGAGAAGTGCAGCAGTGGGAACTGGCGCCAAGGTCAGTTCAAGAGGTAACTAGAGCTACGCTAGTTCTCTCTACTCCACTATGTACTGCGCTCTTGTCTGTTGCATAATTTCTGTGTGTAGTGCTCTATTTGCACGAATTATAGAGCGAATCTCTGCTGTCAAAGATATTGCAAATCAGTGCGAACTATAACCAGACTATACGTTTTAACTGTGATGCGCATGTCACAAAACAACCGACTACCAAACCTCTCTTTCTAAAGTAATTTTGATCCAAAAGGGCTCAAAGCGTTTAATGAAAACAATTTGTTAAAAAGCACCAATATATATTAAATAATATAAAAATGCTATTCGACACTGAAAGTGATATTCGACTAGATACATACATACCATCACACTGTTACATTGCTGGAATAATCAGAGAGGACAAAATGCGACTCTTTTATCTCTACGTACATATTTGTCTCTTCCACATTCACACATCTTATCACACAGCTTCTACGATTTTTTACATCTTATTTTCCTTCTTTCAAAATATCATAAGCTTGATCCCACAATACTTGCCATGGTCTTCCTCTACCATATTTTTCATTAACATTCGTACTGTACGAGGGTGGTCCGATAAGTACTTAGCCTACAAAAGAAAAACAAAAATTTTGGAAAAGTGGCGATTTATTTCTCAACATAATCTCCTTTGAGTTCGATACACTTTATTTATCGAAAATAAAGCAAGCAGTGATTTAAATAAAATTCCAATAGACAAAAAACATTAGTGATCGATTAATCCATTTTTGAACCATAGATACAACTTATCTTAACTATACTATAAACAGCAAACATTCGTTATTTGTTAATCACAGATTAAGATATCATAATTAATTAGTGCCCTGTTATGAACGATGAATTTTACTATCATACGAGTACAAGATAGGTAAGTCGTTATTTATTTCTTCTGAAGACGAACTATTTATAAATCAACTGTAAATGTTTATTTTATTTCTGAATATGCTTGTTAAAGATTCATTAAGAATCTATGGTTTGCATAGACACAAAAAAAACATCAAGATAACCATAGAGTATAAGACATGCTTGTTCCGCTCAATAAAATAATTTTCAAAGCACTTTCAATAATTTCAAACGAAATCAAGGGTTACAAGAGATTTCGAAATGATAAGCAGTATATCAACTATAGAAAAACATAAATGCAGATATAAAACAGTCTAAACGCACTAGTCTACTCTGCCAGAAATCGAACCTGGGGCGCCAAACGAATAAAATTGAGACACACGCGATTTCAGTCTCCCAGAAACTAGCATAAAACTAACGCATACCTACTCGTAATTCCGTCATGTAAAGACTGTCAAGAGCTTAAAAATCCGTTAAAACAAACTTTAAATCCACCATTTATAAATTTTAAGCTATTGATACGGACATTTCTGATAGTAAACATCGGTACTTAACGATATATAATTTTAACTTTGTTATTAATATATAAATCTATTTACTATCGCATTACTAGGATGCCACTCATATATACTCGTGCATTTGTTTTGTTAGTCTTTCTTCATTCATTTCACATGCCCAAACCATCTCAGAGTGCTCTTCTACATCATACTCAACACATCAGCCTTAAGTTCCAACTTATCCCTAATCAATTCATCCTGCATTCTGTCATGCATTGTCCCCCCATTGTAGCACTTCTTCAGCGCTTTTTACAAATTTTCTTCAATGTTATATAATTTCAATCAGACTGTAATTCATCCTCATTCTTCGCTAACACTATCATGTCATCATATGATTCATACTCAAATCTCCTAATTGGCGTCATAAACACGTATCGACGCAAGACGATTCAACACGATACGAGATTAATACATAGAGACAATCGAACAATGCAAGACCGTAACAAGCTGATAATTAATATGCCATGCACCTGAGCTAATAAAAGATGACTGTTTTAAAACGAAAAACACGAATTTCCTTCCTTCTTAGAAAGATAAATAAAAAACGGTGCGCTGACATATGCTAGAAATAATCTTAAAAATGATGAGAAACACATGACCTCGTATGGGGAGGTGATGGTTTACAAAATGGTGTGGAGATCTACTCTGGAGGACATGGCGCGATTTTCATCATTCATACTTATGGTTACCCACAATACATCCGAATTGGTGATATTGAAAAACGTGGCAGAGATACAGTATTCCTAGCTTCGTCCTTATTAATCGAAACTTAACATAGCATTTTAGAGCCACTGGAGTAAACACTATACTCGCAGTTTATCATCACACGTTTTTGGCAATACTGCCGCACGTGAAGAGACAATACTCGCACACGCCTAGGGCATGAGAGTATTATTACCATACCAACTCCGTGGCCTACATTGCCTAGTCGATAAGACCCCTATTTCCCAGCCTGGATGTTGCGGATTCAAATCCCGCTGGAACCCAGTTGAAAAAAAAACGATTCCAGTGTGACTTTCATTTAAGGCCCCTTTAACATCTTGCTGGTCGGTTGGAAAAGATTGCCACATGGCAATAAGCCCGCCAGGTTTTACTGTATACAACAAAAGTGTTATACAATACAACTATTTAACTAGACTGTGACGCTTTTTTACAACAAAACAACGCTTTTTTCTGTAAGAACAAACAAGTCTATATTACTAGAAACCCATATAAACGATCGTCTCTCCACAATATGTCAACAAAGGGTATTGCGTTTCTTCGGACGCATATCGAGACACGATGATACAAGTCTCGAAAAGACTGCCATGCCGGGCAATGTTTCTGGTAAGACCAAGAGATCAGACCACACTGCATTGACCAACCAGTTCAAGGACGTTACTAACTCCATTCTGTGGGAGGCTTCACGTCTGGTCAGACAAAAATGATAAGATAAATGAATGGTTGAAGTAAAATAGGCACTAAGTACCAAAAAAAAAACAAAAAAAAACTAAGAATGCAGTTTCGTTCTTTATGTCATACAGAATGAAACTGCATACTTAGTTTTTTTTTGTTTTTTTTTTGTACTTAGTGCCTATTTTACTTCAACCATTCAAATATTGTGCAGGCCTTATTATGAAGATCACGGTCCTCAGCCACGAGGAACTTTTTTTAAATACTACACAGTAATTTTTAAATACTACACAGTCATTTTTAAATACTACACAGTAATTTTTAAATACTACACAGTAATTTTTAAATACTACATAGTAATTTTTAAATACTACATAGTAATTTTTAAATACTACATAGTAATCTTTAAATACTACACAGTAATTTTTAAATACTACACAGTAATTTTTAAATACTACACAGTAATTTTTAAATACTACACAGTAATTTTTAAATACTACACAGTAATTTTTAAATACTACACAGTAATTTTTAAATACTACACAGTAATTTTTAAATACTACATAGTAATTTCTAAATACTACATAGTAATTTTTAAATACTACATAGTAATTTTTAAATACTACATATTAATTTTTCCATCAATAGTCACGGAATGATTCATTATATTGTCCGCTCTGTTAAATTGTCATCACCAGTAATTACAGCGGCAGTAACAATAACTAATCGGACCTGCGAGTCGCCAGGCCATTGTTTCCTGCAGGAAATAAAACAATTACATTCATCCGGTGAAAACTGTACTGCTTCCAAAAAATGCAACAATCATCCGTGTTTCCGATGTAAATGTACTAAATATTTGCCGACTTATGAAACTTAACTTTAGTTTTATAATAAAATACTCAATTCCCTTCAAACGCTTTGGATTCGATTTCAGGTCGGCTTTATTTTTTTTCTCTCTCATTACAATAAAAGTTACCTAGAACTAACTATCCGGAACGTTCTGAAGTTCGACTGAAGAGAAAAAAAATGTGAAATCTAAAAACATATGTCGCCAAAATAGCACATTTTTGTCGATTTGTTTGTTATTTGACAATTCATTCCGTCTCGGCAACACAACAGTGCATTTCGTTGACAATTCATTGCGTCTTGGGAACGTCTTGTTATTTGACAATTCATTGCGTCTTGGTAACACCACAGTGCATTTCGTTGACATCGTTGGATTCATTTTAAGTTTCAATTTAAAAAAAAATTATATATTTAAAAAAATAAGAAAGTAGTACCTGCATAAAAATGTATATAAACAAACGTATACTATATGTCAAAATGTGAGATATTCATCGAACAAAACCAATAATTTGTGTCCTAGCTTTTTGAATTAGAATGTCCAAGATTTTGAATCACATTGTCCTGGTATATGGTTTCAAAATATGGCAGCCCTACTAAAACTGACAAGATGCCTGACGTGATATTCTTGTGTTTCGGTACTTTAGTACTAACTATACCTAATTCAAACGTGACTTTCAGCCATAAATCTGCACGGCCAGAACGTGTCTTCTGGTCTATCAGAAACAAAGCCCAGTTTATAGCCTTTTCCCCTGACTAAAGATACAAGAGATGAGATAGCGTAGGTGATAGAACGGCTCTGCTAGGCAAGGCTGACGGAGAGCCATAGTCCCACATGTCTTATGTTGTGATGAAGGTAATAAAACAGAACTATTGCAGCCATCAACACTGGCAAGGGGCCATGTGCAACGAATTACTAAGAAGTACAATATGTCGTGAGCAATCAGCCATTTCGTCTTTTAACAACTTCATAGAATCTCAGAAAAATATATCGTAAAAAAGTATAAAGCGATAACCTCTGTGGCCATGCTGTTAAGAGGCCTGTCTTACAACTAGGGGGTTGCGAGTTACATTCCTTGGGACTAAGATTTAAAAAAAAATCAGTCTGGTTTTCACTTAAGGCGTCTTGAACATATTTTTGGTTAGTTATAAGAGATTGTCATATGGCAATGTTGTATTGTATATAATAAAACTGTAATACAATAAATTCAATAAAGCGCATATGAAATTATATCTTTTAATCAACGTTTGATTTAAGATTCTCTGTCAATTTTAATTAAATAAAATGTTCAACAATAAATTACAGTTCACATGAATTCCTAATCACTTATGGTAATTCCGTATTATGTCGAAAATTGTCACCACATGTATTCATTCTTCTAAGTACACAAATTTCTACAGCATTTATTAAGCTCTTTTTAATATATTCCCACGTCAACGTTTCACTCCCATACATCAAAGTTGGTACAGATATACTATTGTGAACAACCATCTTAGCAGATTTTGCATAGCAGTGATTAAATAAAAATGTATGTACTCGTATATACTTGCTTCAGTTATTACTAAATAAACACGCCATGTTTAATTGTACGAATAAACACTTCATATATAAGTAATTTTCTTAGAAAAAGCACTTCATGTAGTGAAACAGATTATATAAAATATTCAACGTTGGCAACGTAAACATTTAAATAAAAATTATATAAAAAAGATTATACAAAATACCAACGTTATAATAATACGATCATGCAATGGTGAATTATTTAATGTGCTATTCCATTTTCCCCCATTGATTGACGAGCGATTTTTGTGTCCAAAAATCAATGAAAGATCCTTTGCAAAATTAAAGTTTCTAATTCAAATCCTGTTTTGGTGTAATGTGCATATGGTGTGTTTTTTATACTTATAACTGCTCGATATGTTTAATGAGTAATTATTTATTACCCATTGTAATTTGTTTTATCAAACACTGTTTATTCCACTTTATGACATAAGTAGAATAAACAGTGTTTGATAAAACAAATTACAAAGTCTTTAACCCTTCCTGTCCTGTGATGTGTAACTAGTACACATTGCTTCTAAAAACTTTAATATCTCTATAAATATAATAAATACTGGGTTCAGATTTTAGGTATTCTTCCGTATTACATTTACGCATTGAATGAAAAAATAACAATAATAATAATTAGCACTTATCGGCCACATCAGAGATATTTTGTGAAAATCGGGAATAAATTCACCAATACAATCAAACGTGTGCCAGTGTGTGACGTAGGTATATTCATTCTAAAAACCGCTATAGGTGATAAAACGACGCTATTCACGTCTCACTCTCATTCTACTTCGGTATATGGGAACGCAAGAAATAGAATCTCAGTTCGCTAATTTAATTAATTTAAGCGATTGGCTATGAATATTCTTATTTTTCCGATTTTAAATCGCTCATTTTTACATGTGTATTGAATACACATCACCGGAACGCGTGATTTTTTTTAACACCGGAAGGGAAAGGTTAAAAACCTCCACAATGTTAATGCCTTAACTATAAATAATATATTTATTAACTAACTTTGTTTAGTGAAATTCTTGTGAAATATATTTATTTAGTAATTTAACTATATTTTATGAAAATTACCTGCCTTAGTATTACGATACATTTTTTGCCGTTGCTGGTTCTGTGACGCGGAATGGTCTGGCTCTTGGTGTAAGAGATTAATGATGTTTGCAGATTTAGGAAACTCTTGAAGACAGTCCTTTTTATAAAGTCATATCAAAATTTATTATATATAAACACTACACACATACACTACACCTAAAGCTAAAGGAAGATCTACAAAGGTTTCTTTGTAGTTCCTCTTCCCTTCCTAAGTTTTCTGTGATTTTCTTACTTAAGATATTTTTTCGGAACATACTCAGATGCGGGGAAGTAAAAATCTAATAGCCGCAGTCACTTCCTTCCTATACTTTAACTCAACTTATATATACATATTTTGTAATATTTTTAATGTCAATAATAGTGGGTTCGAGTCCCGAATTGAGAATGCCGTTGAAGAGAGTTTGTTCACTAAACGGCGCTATACATTTTGTCCTATTATTATTATTGAAAATAGGAAAGAGCCAGAAAGAGGTTATATAAACAACGCTATATAAATTGTCCTTTCATTATTATTATTATCTTAGAATGGATACACGCCCAGTTCGATTTGTATATTTCAATGTAATAATTTAAAAAAATATTTGAAATCAAGTTAAATAAAACTAGTCGAAAATATAACCATAAAAAATAGTGCAACGTTTACATATGAAAGAATGCATGATGGCTCAGCATGAAATTTTTCATAACACAAAAAGCATCAGAAATTCCTGTAAAAAGTTAAAGGGAAGAATGCATCAGCAACAAGATACCAGATTGCATCAGAGAGCATAACCGTTATAGTTCCCCTCTGGATCTGGTATTGGTATAGGAAGCCGCCAGAATGTTTAAGAACTGTTATGATTTGGTATTTGTGGCTTATACAATAACAAAGATTATGCAACAGTGGAAGGAGTGGTGGAATACATTCTGTAAATATGCGTGCTATAAGAAGAGAACATGGGGTGGAAATGTATGATAGAATACGGAATGAAGAGATTAGGGGTGAAATGTGAACTTAAGACTGATGTATTATTGAAGAGCACTTTAAGACGGTTGGGGTATTAGAACAAATTAATTAAGAAAGTCTTACAAAACCAATATACAGTGCAAATGTGAAAGAAAGGTGTGATAAAGGACGACTAAGGAAAATATGGTTGGATCAAATGAATGATATTTTGCAAGAATGGTACATTAAAAAATCGTATGGAAGTAGAAGAGGTGAAAAATGTATGCCGCGATAGGAAAGTCTGGTGCTCTCTCCTTTCTGCCTGCCCCGTCGAGAAAACCGCCTGTACGGATCAAGGCTTATTTTTTAGTTTGTGTGTGGGGAAGTCCAATAGTCTGGTGGATGATAGACTTTTTATTAATTTGTATAATCCGGGTCGATTTAAACTATTACGCCATTTACTAACTAAAAAAATTAAATCGAAGATATCGTAAAATGGGGAAGGCAGAGAAAACGTTGACGAGATCAAGTTTAAAGAATGAATTAGATCAGAATTTCCAGTCTAGTTCCTCATGCCTACCCCATAGTCAAGCACTAGGCAGACCCCCAAAAAGATGAACTAGCTGGCAACCCATAACCCAGAAATAATGCAGGATAAAAACCGATCATGAATCCATCGCAAAAAGTAAAATTTAGAATGATTTAATTTACGGTGTAAATTATAGTGAAAGTATTATTTGACGAATTGATATATGAAGATTTAATATTGTACATATACATTCACACCAACAGACAGAAAGGAGAGAGCGCCAGACTTTCTATCGCGACACACATATTTCGCATCTTCTACATCCATACACGTTCTCATACAACTCTAACGATTTTTCTGACTTTCTAGGTTTCCTTCTTTCAATATAGCCTTCACTTGATCCAATCATACTTTCCCTCTACCACGTCTTCCACTCACATTTGCAACATATATTTGTTTAGTTGTACTGGCGCTTAGTAGCTGTTGAAATGAAATGCTGAAAGCACTCTTGGTGGCACATGTGTTTCGAGACTAATGTACTCGTACAAGTATACACGTATATAATATTTTCGTTCTTAACGAAAAATAACAATCACTTTAAAAAAAATATTTCTCATGTGATATTATTTATTAAAAAATAAACTAAAACATTCATATCAATATACGGTTTCAATTTTAGATAAATCGACACAGTATACTGCGTTTATTTATCGAAAATAAAGCAAGCAGTGATTTAAATAAAATTCCAATAGACAAAAAAACATTAGTGATCGATTAATCAATTTTTCAACCATAGATACAACTTATCTTAACTATACTATAAACAGCAAACATTCGTTATTTGTTAATCACAGATTAGGATATCATAATTAGTTAGTTCCCTGTTATGAACGATAAATTTTACTATCATACGAGTACAAGATAGGCAAGTCGTTATTTATTTCTTCTGAAGACGAAATATTTATAAATCCACTGTAAATGTTTATTTTATTTCTGAATATGCTTGTTAAATATTCATTAAGAATCTATGGTTTGCATAGACACAAAAAAACATCAAGATTACCATAGAGTATAAGACATGCTTGTTTCGCTCAATAAAATAATTTTCAAAGCACTTTCAATAATTTCAAACGAAATCAAGAGTTACAAGAGATTTCGAAATGATAAGCAGTATATCAACTATACAAAAACATAAATGCAGATATAAAACGGTCTAAATGCACTAGTCTACTCTGCCAGAAATCGAACTTGGGGCGCCAAACGAATAAAATTGAAACACACGCGATTTCAGTCTCCCAGAAACTAGCATAAAACTAACGCATACCTACTCGTAATTCCGTCATGTAAAGACTGTCAAGAGCTTAAAAATCCGTTAAAACAAACTTTAAATTCACCATTTATAAATTTTAAGCTATTGATACGGACATTTCTGATAGTAAATATCGGTACTTAACCATAGATAATTTTAACTTTGTTATTAATATATAAATCTATTTACTATGTTGTTTATAGTTAAGGCATTAACGTTGTGGAGGTTTAAAGACATTGTAATTTATTTTTAACAAACACTGTTTATTCCACTTTTTATAAATTACAAAATCTATTTACTATCGCATTACTAGGATGTAACTCAAATATATTTTGATGATGCTGACAAAGAGTTGTGTTGCAGTGTGAATCATACTTAAACTGCTGCAGATGATACAATACGAACAGTTGAGTAAATATAAATGCAATTTGAGTCACTCATTTAATTATCAATATTGCCAGACAGAAAAATAAACTAAAAGTGGTCTGGGAACTGCGGGGAAATGAAGTCTTCGTATATTTTATTCCAACTTATCACGAAATTTCATTTCAAATTGAGATCTGATTGACGGTTATTTATCATTATACTACAATATATCCCCTTGAACAAACATACCATCACGTTATTTTCTTGCTAGGGTTTGCAAATAGGATAGATTTCTTATCTCGACACACATATTTCGCCTCTTTCACGCCCATACAAACATTATCTTACTTTTATTTCTTCAAAATATCATTCACTTGATCCAACCACACTTAACAAGTTCGAGTGATGAGTGTATATCCATATACACTCACTTTGCTTAATACTAAATGAACACGACATGTTTCATTATATATTTTATAAACACTGCTGGTGTCAGTAAGCTGTCTCAGAAAATACATTTCACCTAGTGAGAGAGGTGATCACTTCATTCGGTATTCTGTCATACATTGTCATCTGATGTATTCTTCTCAGACCACGCTTTTTACAGCGTTAATTCGGCTTCTTTTAATATATTTCTGCGTCCACGTTTCCCTCTCACATATCAAAGTTGTATCCCCTTTAAAATCGTTGTAAAATTAAATCGATTGGATTTCCCCACGTATTTTAAAATCGTCATTGAATAATCATTGAAAACTTTTACAAATACAAAGTACAGATACACTATACTTCACATAAAGCCGAATGTGTTATTACCACATATCACAAGATCTACAAAGATTTCTCTGTAGTTCGTCTTCCCTTGATAAGTTTTACACGATTTTTACCAAATATGTTTTTTTGAACAGATGCAAATATTTATTTTATTTATTAAACACTTCATTGTAAATAACTTTTTCCAGGTGACAATATTTTCCAACTAACCAGGCAAGTAATTAAAGGAAGTTACATGCTCACAAAAAAATATAAAAATTGTTATCAACTTTTACAAAAAATATAAACAATATACAGAGTAAAAGTGAAATATTATCAATCAAATGAAAAGGAAGAAATGGTGGAGAGAAAAGAAAAATCAGAAATGAAACAAGTTATATTACTGACTTGAAATTAAGACTTTTTCAGTTGCTTCATAAAAGGATGCCTAAGACGGAGCAAATCTAACATTTTAAAATGACTGCCACTGCTTCCAGAGTCTCATTGCATGGACAGTAAAAGACGCCGTAAAAAAGAATAGCGGTGAACTGGGAAGGCCAATAAACAATCTGTTTCAGCGTAGCGCAAGTCCGTGATCGGGAAAACGCTGAATATTTTCTGCGAGGTAAGGAGCGGCGGGAAAGTTAAGGATATTATAAAACAGAGAGAGTAAGTGAATCTTGCGTCTATTTCTCACGTTCAGCTCCTTTTGATATGAAGTGATGTGATCAAACTTTCTCAGGTCAAAAATAAATCTAAGTAAACATTTTGAAAACACTGTAATTTTAAAATGTGGGATAGTACCTAATCTAATGGCCGCAGACACTACCTTCCTATCCTTACACTCAATTTATATGAGTTGTATTTAGTTATATTTTTAATATGTCAATAATTTCGATTCCCGAGTTAGAGCGTCCTTGAGCAGAGTGGGTTCTCTAAACAGCGCTATATAAATTGTCCTTATTTAATTATTATTATTATTGAAAATGAGAGCAAGGATTTAAAGTTTGTTTTAACGGATTTTTATGCTCTTGACAGTCTTTACATGACGGAATTACGAGTAGAAAGTCTGGCACTCTCTCCTTTCTGTCTGTTGGTGTGAATGTATATGTACAATATTAAATCTTCATATATCAATTCGTCAAATAATACTTTCACTATAATTTACACCGTAAATTAAATCAATCTAAATTTTACTCCTTGCAATGGATTCATGATCGGTTTTATCCTGCATTATTTCTGGGTTATGGGTTGCCAGCTAGTTCATATTTTTGGGGGTCTGCCTGGTGCTTAACTATGGGGTAGGCATGAGGAACTAGACTGGAAATCCTGATCTGATTCATTCTTTAAACTTGATCTCGTCAACGTTTTCTCTGCCTTCCCCATTTTACGATATCTTCGATTTAATTTTTTTAGTTAGTAAATGGCGTAATAGTTTAAATCGACCCGGATTATACAAATTAATAAAAAGTCTATCATCCACTAGACTATTGGACTTCCCCACACACAAACTAAAGAAGTAGCCTTGATCCGTACAGGCGGTTTTCTCGACGGGGCAGGGAGAAAGGAGAGAGTGACAGACTTTCCTATCGCGGCATACATTTTTCACCTCTTCTACTTCCATACGATTTTTTTACGTACCATTCTTGCAAAATATCATTCATTTGATCCAACCATATTTTCCTTAGTCGTCCTTTATCCCACCTTTCTTTCACATTTGCGCTGTATATTGGTTTTGTAAGACTTTCTCGATGTACTAAAATACTGTTGTAAACTACCATATTGTCAGGACGAAAGGATATTACATACATACGACATAGCCATCTACCTATCGGCAGTAGGCAGAGAGGACAAAGCACCAGGATTTTCTATCACGACAAACATCCTTAGCCTCCTTCACATCTATACAACTTCTACGATTTCTCTAACTTTCTACGTCTCCTTACACGGACTCATTTGTAGCACGAGACGCAAGTTGTTTTTCAGAATCAAACATTCCACATGGTGGTTGATCCAGGGTTACTCAACTCCAGAGGCAAAGTATTGTCCTTACATGTTTTGTTTATATTAAGTTATTTATAATATATTTATAAAGGAAGCATAACGCTTGTAACTATTTCTAAATATTTTGTGATATTCTGTCGAATACTATATATACTTATATTAAAAATATCTAAATTGTTACAAAACTCATTTCCAAGTCTTTGCTTATGTCACCAATAGACACATAAGCAGACTTTTAAGCAGTATTTATACATACAAAGACTGCAGTCCGTATAACAATGTGTACGGGAAATTTTGAGAATACGGAGTTTCTTTTGGAAAAAAAACGTTCATCCACCAGTTTGACGATGGCATGAGCCCATGGCGGACGTCGGCAATAATCTGAGGTGGTGGTCCCAAACCAAAATGGAATCAGACCGTGAATGGCACGGCACGCGAGTGCGTTGAGAGTTTTCAACCATGAGTCACATATATCGATGTCAAATAACCTTTATTTTCAGTGCTTCAACATAATTATAGCCTTTTATTTTCGTTTCGTGTGTTTTTTTATCCTTCGTTTATGCATCAGTCACGGAAGCAAAGATCTGACAGTTTGAAAGGCTCACGCGTGTGACATCAGCCTTCATTTTCACTACAGTTTCATTTCAATGAATAAACGCGCAATAACAGAGTTTCCCAAACTTTTTTGGCTAACCGCCTCCTTTTCAAATTTTTTTTTTCAGTGTCCCCCTCGGTAAACGCTATCTCTGTCTCAACTAATAATAAAATTGTAAGTGTAGTTGTGTCTGTAATTTTTTTTATTTCACGAAAATATTTATGTAGCTGTTGTGTATTTTTTTAATTTAAAAAAACTAGTTTGGTAATAAAACAACACTTTCTTGGAATAACATGTATAAACTTTGATAGATATGATTCTTGTGACGATGCATGATTACGTGGATAAGTATTTGTTTAAAATTGTTGAAACGACCAAATTTTTTT
This sequence comes from Odontocerum albicorne, assembly GCA_949825065.1. Classification (NCBI taxonomy): domain Eukaryota; kingdom Metazoa; phylum Arthropoda; class Insecta; order Trichoptera; family Odontoceridae; genus Odontocerum; species Odontocerum albicorne. The sequence goes on from OX463857.1 coordinate 23,901,798, forward strand.
ATATCTTTATATTTCTCACTCTTGCCCCTTAACCAACAAGAACCAGCAACACCCCCCCAGATCTCTCCAGCGCCAACCAGGGGGGGTGGTAGTGGGCCCACTTTGGAAAACTATGCGCCATACAAATCTTCATAATTGTAATAAAAAAAACAACAATTAATATAGCACTGTTTAAAAAGCAAATTCTCCTCAACACAATACTATTTACAGATAAAAAATATCACAAAATAAATTCATATAATTTAAGTATAGGAATAGAAAAAAAAACTGAGACCATTAAATTGGGTATTTTCCCGCATCTGCATATGTTCAGAAAAAATATTTGGTAAGAAAAGTTACTAACAAAAGACGAACTACAAAGAAACCTTTGTAGATTTTCCGATGTCTGATAGCAATACATTCGGCTTTAGGTGTAGTGTTCATAATATATCATAGTATAAATTGGCCAAAACCCATACGATGGTTGTCGTCAAAGAAAGAATACGAGAATTGAATTTTGAATACAAAAGAGCGAGAGAGGAATACTTGGATTCTCTCCGAAAGTAATTCGAAATTTGAATATCGGTGGGTCCGTGATACTGAACGAATTTTAAATACCTAGCAAACAATTTTTGAACCGGTGTAAAAGGGGACGATGTATAAATGATATATACTCGTATAAACAACTTTTACATTTATGAATATATATTTTCATAAATGTAGAATTTGTTTTACTTCCGTGAATATTTCACGGGTTACAACTAGTAATCATGAATTTTGATAGGACCTCACAAAAATTATTATCTTTAAGTGCTTTCTAAAGCTGCACGCACACGCCACCCATATATCTAACCAAGTAGAACATTCCACGTTACAGAAGCAGCAACGACAAAAACTCTTATCATACAATAAAACCCCGCCGTATTGGATCGATTTGGAACAAACAATTTGTTATATAAAGACGAAATTGACCACAAAGTTCTACTCGTCTCTAAAAGAACTTTTGTTAGACACAGATTTGAAAGATACGAGTACAATGGAAATATACTATTAAGCGACCTGAATACAAAGAGACAAACTTTGAAATCCGTTCGCGACACTTGAGCCAATATAGACTTTTTAGAAGCAGACTACCATATTTATGACTAGCATATATCAGCCTAGCAACTGCATTTAAAGCAGACCGGAGTCTGGAGATTTGCGAATCAGTTACAATAACTCAAAAAGTAGTTATTTCAAGTCTGGATATCAATGGTCTTATGCAAGTTCCTTCAACTTTATTGAGTGGAGGGTCACATTATTAAATTGAAAATGCTAGGTGCGTCGAATCCAAAAAAGTGACATGCACTATTTTAGATACCTATGTGTATATATTATAAGTAAACACACAGTTTGTGGTCATAATTAAGGGAGAACAAGCATTAGTTTACTTTATTTTTAAGTACAGCCGATAAATTTTCCTGTAAAAAATATTTATTGTTAAAAGGTAGGATCAGAAAAGAGTACGCTCCAGACCCGGACATTTTTAGAGTAAGTTTTTTGAACTATAAAAGGTAGCTGAAAAGGTATTTCTGAATATCCGAGTCTTGAGATGGATGTCTTGAGCGTGTCTTTCGAGGACTTTTTAAAATTGACTTTTAAATGATTATACTTTATTTTTATTCTTGTATCTTTCCCCGTGGTAGAGGAGTTTTGTGAATTTACAGCCGACTGATTCCATTCTTTGTATTTTATTTTAAATTTGTTGTTCAGTAATAATTGGTATTTTGTGTTTATATTTTGTTATCTTTCAACATTTAAAATATCTATTGACAACTTGAGACATTAAGTGTTGTCAAGGACGATTTAGAATTTTGGTATGCACATGTTAATTTTTGCTAGTATTCCCCTTTTACATGGATATCAAGAGTGACGCCCGGTTCGGTGCAGTACGGGCTGTCTGTCTTTGGAAGGCCCCGTATTGTTTTGGTGACTATGTACATAATATAATTTTCGCATTGTTGTGAGTGTGACGTATGAACTTACTTGCATGCTTATGTATTGTTTTATTTTAATTATTACGATTAGTTCATTGCATTTATTTATAATGTAATTGTTTTACATTTTTTATTGTCTTTTGTCATGTATAATAGCACTCACTACTGTTTTTTTATTGTTATACGAGTATGGTACACTGGATTGTTTAATAATAAATAAATAAAGCACCCACGGGCCAGATAAACACATTCAACTGACTGTACTTTGGGTATTCCTGGTCTAATGATAAGCGTGCTTACCAATCTGGAGTGTAGGGTTCGTTTTACATGGATTATTAAAGGCAGACGTGAAAATAATTTACAATTGATCCATTTTATTCGACAAACGACCACCATCGATCCAAAATAATCGAGTTCCACCAGATTCCGACTTAATGTGTGTAGTGCGCATTCACTTAGCATCCGAATTAACGTTGATTATATTCAAAAACGTGATTTTCGTCGAGTTTGACATTAGCCTAATAAACATCTAACCGGGCATCCCACAGCGCGGTTGTGAGTGCGATTAGTCTTGCACTCACCAAGTTTATATTCTCTTTTCCCCCTCTTTTTTAGATAAATTAGTATTGTGCTGTTTCTCAATCATAACGATCACCTAAAGAGCGCTTCCTTATAAACTCATCAGAAAAGAAGAGGTTGAAAGATACCAATGTCGTTAACAAGAGCGCCATCTAGTTATCTAGTATATAAACTATAGAAAAACAAATTCAGATGTAAAATGGCCTAAGATTGAAACCAGTTCGGTAGTGAATCCGCCAAGAATCGAACCTGGGGCACCCGCTTGCTTAGCATGAATGCTAAGGCCTCGGTCACACAGGAAGGAGCCTCGCTTGATGATTGGAGCTATGTTGCGAGTTTGGCGACATATCTTAGCGAACCAACGTACCGCATACTATCGCAGTGGCCACACTGCACGCTTCGCGCCACGTTGCATGACGATTAGTCATCGAGTGAATCTCCTAGCGAACAGATGTGTTGGTTAATTTACAAGATGGCGGAAGTTTTAATGACAGCTGTGTATAAAAGGGAGCCTTTGTGGAATCCATCGAACAAATTATAGAAAAATGTACCTGTAATAAAATTACTTCGGAATGAAGTTGCACAGAAAGTAAATAAAGATGGTAAGTTATAATGAAATTGGTTAGTTTTGAGAGTGACATAGTGAGTTGACTCAACCGCTCCCAACTGTCAAATGAATTTGTGCGTAACACTTTGATGTGGTCAGGCATGAAGTCACCTAGTATATGAGTCACGTAAAATCTAGCTTAGCACCTAACGAAGCATTTTGGTGTGGCCTCGGCCTAACTGTTAGAACACGACTACCGTCAAAACCACTTCTTACCATTTTATCAGAGAGGACTTGGTAAGCGTTTAACAACCCACGTCAATGCCGATAACTTCATTACACAATTAAAAATGTTTAATAGAAAATTAAGTTACTTTTAAAAATTACTGCTATCAATATAGCAGAAATTAATTTTCGGCATCGATAAAGGGGCTTCCCGAAATAATATTAAGTTATCGAACAGAATACAAATAAATCAAGAAACAGCCATGCTTAAGTTATCAGTTTGGCAGCGAAATATAATAAAACAACAATAAACGTGCTCCAATTTAATAGAAATTTCAATAAAATGAACATAAAATATTCGTTCAATAACTAATATTAAAATGTATTTATGACAGCTGGTTCGTAATACTCGTAGCTTCAATGAATAACTCATTTTAGCTATCAAATGAAAATTGCGCGAATGATTATAACATTTCAAATCTACAAAGTACATATTTAAATTAATTGAAATATCGAATTAAACAAATTGATTAATAGTCATATGAAATATCGAATGAGTTAAATGTGTGCACAAATATGAAGTCAGTAAAATTTGTTTAATTTTTTTTCATTCCATACAAGCTCAACTACGCGTCGTAATATATTTAAAACAGGTAGACTGTGTTTTGGATCGTTTTTGCATTAGATGTCCAGTTAAAATATCGAATGAGAACAGTATAGTAGTTATATTATTTCTCCATTTCAATTCTCGCCAAAAAATCCCGAACTATGTGTTGTCTAAAGTATCGCAGTATTCTTCTCACACACAGCACAAAGAGGTGCGTCTCAACTCTCAGCTCTTCAATAATCGGTCGATTGGTTCTTCTTGCAGTAAGTATATTTTACCCGGTGGGCCTACAAGGAACGTGTAACATGACAAAGTGAATTAGTTTCGGACTATGAGTCGAGATGTATTTATATGTAAACTAAACAAAAATAAATAGAAAATATTGTTTAGTGTTTTAGAGTTTTAAATAAAACCTATTGACACCAAGTGAAACGATTAAAATTGAATTATTTCATGATAATCAAGGATTTTATGATAGCATAGAGTTACAATAATTCATGTTTTATCTGAATATATTATAATTACACGTATAATGTTAGTTCCATTATACCATTTTATCAGAAGTTATAATGACGTCCATATAATGATAGATAATTACAAGGAAAATGCAAACGTACCATAGATTAAATATGAAATCCATATGGAAAACTACGCAACGATTTTTTTACGATATTCAAATTTTATCGCAAATGAATATGTATAGTACAAGTAAATTGTATGAGAGATGTAAAGAGAGAGACCTTGTATTGTTTTGTTTTTGCTATCAATAAACGAAAGATCTTGTATTGCTTTGTTTTTGCTATCAATAAACAAAAAATATTATTATTGTTATAGAAAGAATTGGAGCGTGGGTGTTGCAATAAAGGCAAAAGTGGACAAAACATTCAGGCAATGGATCGGAGCGTGGTTGTTATTGCAACAGGTGTTGGAGTGATTAGGCTTGCAAGAGGGATGATTTGTATCAAAGGTTTATGTGAACTCTTGAGAGTGGTGTGTTGGACATTGTGAGATTAATTTTTCGGTGTGTCTGGAATGATGAAGTAAGTATGCGGGGTTTGATTAGCGTGATATATACATATGTGACTGAGTTTCACTGTGTTTATCAAGTGGGTGATAATTTGCAACGGGGTATTGGATAATCAACAATAAGAAAAGGAAAACATCAACTTATTTTCCATGTTATATATAATACTCGTATGTATATGTCCTCCCTAAGATATAGACAAAAGCATAGTTTACTGGGGATACGACAAATGAAAATCGATATAAATATTGTATCCACATGAAACTACCTTATGAATTTTTATAAATGATATATTTACCATATACAATTTCTCGTCATATATAAAATAAGAATAAATGTTTCGAAATCCAAAGTCATAGTGATAAAAAAGTATGAAAAATAAAGTAAATGTGATATTTGAGTGAACAAGACGAAGAATTCTGTTATTCAGGTAGTATTTTCTTAGATGATGGAAGAGTTACGAGATATATCGAACAGCGTGTAGCGATAGGAAAGAAACTCAATGGGGCACTAAACATATATACTTGAACTGGATAGTATCAAAATATGTCAAGATGATAGTCCACAACAGTATTTTAGTATCAACTTGGTGTATGGGAGTGAAAGGTGGACGTAGAAAAAGACTGAATGAACCGAACGAATGCTGTAGAAATGTGTGAACTTCGAATATTACATGGGGTGACAATGTCTTACAGAATACGGAATGAAGTGATAAGGGATGAATGTAAACTTAAGGCTGATAGGTTGAGTTAGATGAATAAAAATAATAATTTAAATTACTGTCGAATGTCATTTACGAAGTTGTACGAGGAGTTTGGATGTAGAAAAGGCTAAGATGTGTGTCGCGATAGGAAAGTCTGACGCTCAGTCCTTTCTACCTATCCTAACAGGGACATGCCACGATGGTATGTACGAGTATGTATAAAAATAATTTATCACAAAATATTAATATCGCTTTACTTTTAATAGGAACAAGGAATATCGATTTCTTTATCTCAATTCATTATAGATTATTTATGGATAAGGCTTATCATTCAAATTGGCAACCAACGAAATCAAAAAGCAAAGAAAAACTTATTGAATATTTCATTACCATAAATATTTGGTTATAAGAATTACTGCGGTTCGAGTTAATGTTTCTGTGCCCCCACTGACTTTGTTTTCTATCGCTACACACCGTTGGATATCTCTTGTAACTCTTCCATCAATAAATGAAACAATAAAAATAATTCATGTTTTGGCCAAGCTTAAATGTTAGAATTGATATTTTTAGATACATACATACATACATGTCATCATACCGTGTCCCTTGCGGGGTAAGCAGAGAGAACAGATTACAAACACACAACTTTCGCCTCGTCCACGTTGATACATCTCGTCGTGCACAATCTTTTTTTATTCATACTTCTCACTTTACCTTATATCAAAATCTGGTCCATTTGGTCGCGCCACGTTTTCATCGATCTACTACTTCCACGTACATCTGCTGATTTGTATATTCGCTAAATTATTATTTCATCGTTCATTCTGTCCACATGTCCAGACCATCTTAAAGCTTCTTTCTTAATCTTATTTAAAACATTAAGTCATTTCTGATGTCTTTATTCCGCCTTCTTTCTAACATTGACACAAAATTTTCCTTAGTGCACGCATCTCCATAGCATAGATCTTACTCTTATCGTTCTTCAGCCAAGTCCAAGTTTCAGTGTGTTTTGTTTGCCTCGTTCCTGTAGCTATCCTTCTTTCAATGTCCCTTTCAACTAGCCCAACATACTCATCCCAACTCAGATAACAGAACTCATCAACCTGCTCCAGTTTCTTTGTGTTAACCCATATAACACACATTTTTTATCACACCTCTTTCCAAACGATAACCTTTGATTTAGTAACATTGATTATCAAACCTTTTATTAGATATTATCATGTAGTTTACTTATATCCCTCAAATTATTATTTTTAAATGCAATAAACAAAAAAATACATAATTAATCTATTGTCAACGGTCACAAAGTCCTAAATCGTTATTATATCAATTAAAATATGCTTAAAAAAGAGGTAACTATTAAAAACATTTAATAGTTGCAAAGAAAGTGTGAATAAAAAAAAAAGATATCAAGTATCACTGTTAATTTAAAATCTATGAACATTTTGTTTTTATCAAGATGTAAGATTTATCTAGATTGTTGATAGGCGCAATCCGAAATGAGCGCAGCGTAATAATTATTCTGCGATTATTATTATATTCAATTGTTGTAAAATATTCCATTCTCCCACGAGCATCGCGTAACCGACTTTATCTTTCAGACCTGAATAAATAAATGCATTAAGTATGGCAACATTTAAATACGACCTACTAAAATCGTCAACATCTATTTATTTAGAAACATTCAGAAGTAGTTTGTACAATTAATGTTACGCCGGCGCCGTGATCGGTTAGCATTTATTTATCCTTAACAAGCGGACGTTGCAGGTTCGATTCCTGGCGGATTAATTTCCGGACTGGACTCTTAGGCCCGAATTTATAGTTCGATCTTAACACTAAATACTTAATCTTAAGAAATCAGAATTAGTATATACACTTAATGTTACGTCGACCCCGTGGTCGATTAGCATTGATCATTTACAAGCGGGCGTTGCAGGTAAGATTCCTCGAAGATTAACTTCCGGACTTGTTTTCCGGATTGGACTCCTTAGGTCCGAATTCATAATTCGATCTTAACATTAAATATGTACTCTTAATAAATAAGAATGAGTATATACAATTGATACTACGTTGGCGCCGTGGTCGATAAGCATTTATCCTAAAGAAGCAGGCGTTGCAGGTTCGATTTCTAGCGGATTAACTTACGGACTGGTTATACTCTTAGGCCCGAATTCATAGTTCGATCTTAGTACTTAATCGTAAGTAATTAGTATTGAAAGTTAAATTACGTACAAATTTGTCAAAGTTGCTTTAAAAAGGGAAGCATCATGGTTTAATTGTAATTTTTGGAGCGTATGAGGTCAGACAAATGACGTAATTTTAAGGTTAGAAATAATTATTTAGGTCGGACTATGAATTCGGGTTATAGACGATATTATTATATTCGAATTTGCGTTTTTTCTGTAATTTCTGCGATAGGCAATCCCTCGTGATCGAGTATGATTGTTAGCCGTCACGTAGATGAATGACGCCTGTGCATGTATTGGTTTATTGTATGCAAGTGTTGCACTTCAGCAAATATGTTTCTCCATATACATAATTTATACCATTTTCATTGACCTGCTGACACGACTGAACTGTGCATCAGATGATCACTTAATGGGATTGGGATTTAAATTCTTGGTATTATTTATAAATTATCAATTTTGTGAATTTGTTAATTCATTTCCTGTGTTATTTTTTCTTTAGAAATAAAAAAAAACAATAAATAAAATGTTTATTTCTTTTAAATTTGTAATGACAATTTATTTTTACTCCATTTTACAATAGATGCAATAGTTCTTGTTATATTGTACAATTTGGCCAACAAGCAATAAAAATAGTTGTGTATTCTGGTTATTTTATGCTCGAATAAACATAATATAAAAATTATACGCCCTAGTTTTATTTCAATGTTTTTTTTAAATTTAAACCATAATTTTTCTCTTGTTATTTGAGATAAATGTATAAAAATTTCAAGCAATTTAAGCAAATAGTATATAATTGATATTTTTCCCTTTTTCGCGTTTGTCATAATATTTTTAACTTAGAATTGTTTAAATAATCATATAAAGATGACGAGTTCATTATTGAAAGTAAACATCGGCGAGAAATAATGACAAACATGCGTCACGTGACAAGTGTAAATAGTTGGACAAAACTTTTCAAGTTTTCAACTGACACACATACCAAATAAAAACTGTACAAAAGAATCAGGAAAAAAAGTTACTTACGTTTTGCTGCTTGGAGCAAGTCCTTAACCTCCTTTATTAACCTTTTAATCTGCTGACTTGTCTTGTCCAATTCTTTTTCGTGTTTGTGTAAATTTTCACGAAACCACGGACTGTCAGTCAGACAGTCCGTAAACTCTAATGGCATCAAACCAACACCCATTTTCTTAATTTTTAAATAATATATGACACAATTACACACTTGAAAGCATCACTGACACTTCACTATATTGTTGTGGCACTTGAACAATGAACGAATTGATAAAAACTTTTCTGTATTTGGATGAAAACGTCAAACACACCCAACACGTTCAAATGTCAATTTTCAACTGAAGTTAAACAGTCTGAGGAGTTGCCATCTAATAAATATAGCTGCATTCTGTCATAATAAATATGTTGATTTATTTTACACAAAAATATTTTTATTTATTATCGTTTTCATAATATTACATGCGTGTTGAAAAAAAACATATTAAATAATTATCAAAGTAAACCAATACATATTTACTATTTAACACATTTCCGTACCTTATGAAAAAATAATTTTCGTAGTATGACATTTATCAAAACGTTCTTTTGGTTTTTGAAACCAAGATTAAAGAGAACAATTGATGTTAAAAAAAATTTATCTGGGAAATTTGTTTCTATTTTTGAAAATTATATTTTATGAATTTGTGGAATAAGGTAGCGAATATTTCAATATACTGGCAATACAATATAAATGCATGTCTCGTGATGGCATCTTAATAATTTGAAATAGCGATTATACCAACATCGTAAAGGTAAATGTTTTGAAAATTATGTGGGAAATTTAAAACTGCGTAAACAAATAGAAAGATTTGAAGTAATAGTTTCATAAATAAAAACACCATGAATTCATTCCATGAATGCGAGTTTCCCTTTACTTTATAATATTTCATAAAAAATATTCATGTTGAAAATAATTTGTCATTTTCAACCACTCATTTTGATGTATCTATCTAGTTTAAATATTATACGTAAAAAATACACATTGATATTGCAATTAAGGAGTTAAAATCAAAGTATATTTATCTTAAGGATTAATTAATTCGTACTTATGCTAATCTGAAATGAATTTTGGTTGCAAGCTTCAATAAATAAAATGTTTTAGTAAATATAATATTTTTATGATATTAAAGAAAAAATAAAATTTAAAAAAATCTGTAGAAAGATATTGAAATTCGTTTTAGATCACATTAAAAAACAATTCGTGATGAAATTCCACCAATAAATTACAGTAATTTAAATAAATGTAACTTTCATAAAGATTCATTAATTGAGCTTACCACCTTATTCCTTTATCCTATTATTTTTTCCATGCAGCTAAATCCGAGAATAAATTTTGATAATCCTGATATTTTTTTATGAAATTCATCTCTCAAATCGGATAAAAATTTGTGATTAATATTATCATGAACATGAACACTGTTATTTATAGCAAGTTTAACTGCCATATGTTAAGGAAAAAAAGCTAAGAAAAGCAAAAAAAATTACATGACCAAGCAAAAGAAACAAAACACCTCTCAACCAGCACATTCTTATAAAACAAAATTATACAATTCCAAAAGGAAATTTCGATGACATAACACAATTTAGTGGAATGTAATAGAAATGAAATAATGCATATCAATTTCCAGAAGGTGAAAGAAAACTAATAATTGGGTTGTCCAGAAAGAAGTTTCAAATTTCTCAGATGGATGTCATTAGGACAAAATTTTCATTGCTAATTTCATTCCTAATCCTAAAGTGCTGAATGAACATTATTATGAATGGTAATAATTTAGCGGCATTATTCACCCAAATTACTTTAGCGGTGTTTTGAATGTTATTTTGAAGATGGAATTTTTTTATGCAATTTACTGTCGTAATGGACAAAATGCGACACAAACCAAGAAAAATATATATTATGTATGGTAACGATGCAGTTAGTGATTGTGTCTCAAATGAGGCTTTAAAATTTCTGTAATTTTGATACGATCCTCGTAAATGGTGTTCGCTCTGAAAGGCAGACCTCCGTAACGTAATTGGTAAGATGCCTGTCTCCCAACCCGGAGGTTGCGGGTTCAAATCCCACTGGAACCAAGATTTTTTTAAAAAGGATTCCAGTCTGGTTTCCACTTAAGGCCACTTCAACATGTTTCTGGTTGGTTGGAAGAGATTGCCACATGGCAATAAGACCGCCAGGTTATACTGTATACAATGAAAGTGTAACACAACAAAATACAAAAGACCGATTACCACTGATGACAACCAAATCAAGGCTTTGGTTGACAATAACCAGCATTTTATGACACAACAGATTAGTGAGATACTTAAAATATCAAAAACCATGATCTACGAGCATTTGAAGCAATTTCACATTTGAATTTAACCTAAAAATTCAAAATAATTTTCCACACAACCTTTTATTTTCCTTTATTCAAAATGGTTAGTTTATCGGATGTATACGTCAATAGATTTATTGTATTTTAAATACATATATACTCTGTATTATAACAAAATGTCCTTGATGTGGTCCTCCCTAATGCGATAATTTGCATCATTGTGGATCAGACGGCTTCAATAAAAATAAATTAGTTTAAGCTGACCGATTAACAGATGTCAAGCAGCATCCTGGCGTGACGCTCTGTTTTCCAAAAAATAAGATAAAGAAGGAGGCCACAGTCGTAATTATGTCACCCTACGAGTAAATCTTAAGTGATCAGGCCAGTATCCTTGTAGTGTGTGTAGGACCTAATATATCGGACGCCAAATGAAACAAAAATTCATGTCTGAACCTTCTATTGTGTTTTATTTTCACCAAATTTCTGCCTTCAAAAGTTAAAAAGATATTTCTTTGCCCAGCTGTCACCAAGATACATTGGAGTCACACCAGAACCTCCGAGGATTGAGCGGCAACCATCCCCATATTTTTCAGTCATTGTTTTGATGCTGTACAGCTAGAGTAATCTAGTTCTCAGTTGAACTTTGAATCGATGTTTAAAATTGTAAATGTTCACAAATGACATTTTTATGTGTAAAATTGTGAATGTTCACGAATTTGAAAACAATCCTTAAGGCAGAGGCCATAACAAAGTGCTTTGTTAGGTGCTAAGCTAGGTTTTACATGACTCATATACTAGGTGACTTCATGCTTGGCCTTGGCCAAAGTGTTTCACACAAATTCATTTGACATTTGGGAGCGGTTGAGTCAACAAATGATGCCACTCTCAAAACTAAACAGTTTGATTACAACTTACCATCTTTATTTACTTCCTGTGCAACTTCTTTCCAAAGTGATTTTATTACAGGTGCATTTTTGTATAATTTGCTCGATGGGTTCCACAAAGGCTCCCTTTTATACACAGCTGTTATTAAAACTTCCGCCATCTTATAAAATCACGGTGACACAATAAAATTAACCAACACGTCTGTTCACTAGGAGATTCACTCGGTGACTAATCGTCATGTAGTGTGGCACGAAGCGCGCAGTGTGGCCATTGCGATAGTATGCGGTGCGTTGGTTCGCTAGGATATATCGCCTAACTCGCAGCGTACCTCTAAGCATCAAGCGAGGCTCCTACCTGTGTGACCGAGACCTAAGTGATTCTCAAAAACTGTGCAAATATGAACATTTTATTAAACAGCTGAAAGTGAACTATAGATTCTCACTGTCATAAGAACTGCAGTATTTTTATGATAGTTATATTACAGGTACATTGTCCACAATACAATCTACCAGATTTATTGCTGTGTAGCAATTTCGACCAAACAACCAGAAAAATGTTAGGCGAAAACCGAGAATTAAAAAAAATAATTCTATAACAACGAGAATCAAACCTGCAACCCCTGTGTCCGAAGACAGGCGTCTTACCAACTAGGCTACAGAGGTCATCATATATGCATAAATTAAAAACTTTGATAAATATTTTTTATTCAACCATTATTCATGCATATTATGGAAAAAGGAAGTGATAATTTGAGTGACACAAATAAAAAACAAACATAACTAAGAAAAATTTTATTTTATAAAATACCAATGTCATAATTGCATATATAACAATATAACAAATTATACTATATACAATATATGGCATGGTGTTGATTATACAAACTTCACATTTTCAAAGTTATAACAAATGACATACCATCACAGATACTTGAAACTGTCTTATTTCATCATATAATATGATAACGGTTATATTATTACTTCTTCCTCTATAAAATGTTAATAGATTTTGATTATTGTAACATTAACCCATAAGAATGCAAATTTGCTATATTTCTAAATAGGAAGAAAACATGTAATCTAATTAATGATTGATTATTTGCATTAATGTTATAGTGTGCTGCCACAACATTGTCATTCGCTTGTATCATCCTCCTCAACATATCTGCATTCGTGATTCCGAAAGGTAGAAATAACAACACTGGGAGATAACATTGTTTTTAATCCCATAAACTCAGCCTTTGTGTTCAGAAAAAACTTGAGTAGGATATAATTCCCAGTCTGTCATCATAGATGTAAGCAATATTACATCAGTCAGAGAGATAACTTTAATCAGCGTGGAACTGTAATGTTTTTAGAAAACATCAATAATCGAACCTGATGTGGAAACAAACCCTGGTTGGAAAACAAGCATTTTAACAAATAGACTATAAAAGTGAACCCCTTTTCATTGTGAAAGTTTGTTTAGTTACAAATACTGGATGTTCTTTAATTTTTTTAGCAGAAACGTTTATAATTGATAAGTGTCCTTGATAATGAGAACAACCTTAAAACAAGTCTTTTTATGAAGAATAAGACCAAACTATGGAAATAATTAAAGACTTAAATGGACGATACTTTAATAGAATGCAAAAGCATCAAAACAGACGAATATTCACAATGAATTAAACTTTATTATATATGTATATTTTACTATATGGCTGAATCTTGACATGTTAATATCACTCAAGACAGAAGACTTCTCAATTTCGATTGGGTTTACTTCCCTTAGAAATGCACGTTACAAACCTGAATTATTTATTTAACCCTGAGAGATCGGCGCACTGCTATAGCAGTGGAAGAAATTTATTCTACCCTTGTATTCTAAATGAATATCGTTCATTTAGAATACAAGGGTACATATTCTAAAATATATTTATGTTGTAAAAATGTATTTTTTTTGTTTTTTTGTTGTTTAAAATAAATATTTATCACGAACGTCCGAATCGTAAATATATCTCAGCACTAGATAGACAATTATATTTTTTTCTCGTAGCGCTCTCAGGGTTAACTAATCGTTTGAATTATGCGTACAATATTTTGTGCAACCCCAATAGTTGACACAGTGCACATATGACAGAATTATTTCTAGCTACAAAATATATTGAAATTAATATTTGTGAATCAATGCTAAATATATTTTTGCTGACAATAATCAAATGAAGATTCCTTCGTAAGAAAAAAAAATAAACAAAAATAAATACACATTGCATTTACAAGACAATTTTTTTCAACCTAAACGAAGTAACTTAATATGAATACATGATATTAAATTTAAAATGAAAATAACTAAGATTTCTTGTCTTCTTGAGTCTTCCCATCTCCCTCCTCCTGGCTTCCTGAGCCATCGGATTCTTCATCTTCTTCAGAATAATCAGAGCCATCCTCATCATCATCATCATCCTCCTCTGAACTTGTGTCTCCTGATGGTCCAGCATAGCCATAACACTCGATTGCTGTAGAAATATAATTAGTTATATGAGACCATTTGGGAAACGTATTTTAAACTGTGATAGGGGTCAAATCTCATTATAACAACGAAGTAATGAAATTTTCAGAATAACGAATATTGACAAACAAAGGTAGATAAAAAAATATGTTCAACGAATCCCGTTTTAACAAAATAAAAATTTCAATACAATTTATCAACCCGAAAATTCGGTCAAGGGATCCAAACCACATGCAAAATTAAAGGAATGGATAATGAATTGGGATGCTCAAACGAAAAAATAAAGAAATTTATTTTTTTATTTTTTAATAGGCAATCCACCCCCAATATGATAATTTGTGCCACCAAATTAAAGTCACTATGCAATTAAATTATATGAATCAACATAATAAAATTTATTTAAAAAAATTACAATTTTAAACAATTTAAAGTTACAACTAATTAAACTTCAAAAATTTAACAAACTATAAGTGAAAAGTTCCTCGAAGAAAGAAGAAACGCAACATACATCGGACGCGGCAAAGATAAAGCGTTTAGTAAATCAAATCTGTCCCGCAAAGCACAACAGAAAATACACGGTCTATCCGAGATCCTCCACAATACACATTCTGTAAAAGTGACTAGCCACCACGCAGTAGCACGCAGTACTTGTTCGCAAACGGCACATGACTGACATTTCCGTCTTGTTCATTCACATTACATTAAACCATGGTTTCAAAGAGATAGATTGTTGGATTATTTTTAATCTAGAGCCCTTATTTACACCAGTTATTATCCCAATCCAACGTACACCAGTTGTATATCTATCCAACGCCCATCGGTGCCAAGTATCATGTTTAATTTTATTTAAAAAACGGTCACTGGCTGTGAAAAATCAGATAGGGGACAATAGATTGAACATGGTTCCCTTGCCAAGGAATCAACATATTTATTACCAGTGATACCAATTTGAATTGATAATTACTCCCCACATCATTTAACATTTGAGTTAGAACATATACCTGTTGAATTTTTATCTTAAAATTTTATACCATTTTTACAGCATTTGTATCTATGGAATATGGAGAAAAAAATGTTTTGTTTTCGGAACCTGTGAATAGATTGTAAAAGTTTTAAGCTTATTTTTCCTATAGCACTGTCCCGGAAAATATTTTTCAACAATTATGGTCAACTCCGGTTATAGTGAACTCGGTTTTAGTGAACTTTCAACTATAGGGAACCAAAATTTTCTGTCCCAACTCCATATATCAAATGTCTATGGTAAAAACCTATGTTATAGTGAACTAAAACTAGTAGATTTTGGTTCCTTTTAACCCAAGGGTCACTAAAACCGAGTTCACTATAACCAGAGTTAACCGTATAGTGAATATGTCATGAATGCTTCTAAGAAAAATTCGATAGTCAAACTGACGATAATTCTTTAAAAATTATATAATTCTGTACATTTGTATAACTTTTTATTCTGAAATAAAATAGTTTATTCTCTCCTATATTCAGCATATCTCTGTGAAATATACTCAAACTATATCTAACGAGTTAAAAAAGGATTGAATAGATGAGGCAGTGGAAAATAATACTTACGTCCAGCTGCATAGTCATTGGACGTCCCCGAGTAGTATCCATATCCTCCATACCCTTCGCCTTCATCATCATCGTCACCCGTGTGTCCTTGTCGACCAAACTTGTGGTTCCGAGCTAAAATAAACAAATTTCACATTACTTTAAATTCAACACGTACTTCTTTCAAAATTATATTGGATAAGATAAGGGAATATTGCATGAATGTAGAAGCAAAATAATTATTCTCATGATCTATCCTCTCTATCTACTCAAATACGTAAACAGTGTGATGTTCAATGCTAAGTATGTGTATAACTTAAATTTTGGTTCATAAATTATGATTTCCGTAAAATTTGTCAAACAAATACTGATAAAAATCATTAAGTCATAAAATAATTTCATTCAAGATTTTATTTTACTACTATATCTCTGTTGTCATTAGAGAATAAAATAAAATAACAAGGACAATATAATGTCCTTTTTATTTTTTTCTTTATCAGTGTCAGTGGTTAGCTGGCTTACTGTTTTATTATGGAAACCTAAATTCAACTCTTGCCGAGTCCAGGACTAGTTTTTAATTTATAATTGTTTAAGTAAGTTTAAGGAGGACTTTTCAATTTCTTTGCTAACTAAAAAGCGCTATTATCTATTCCTTAAAAAATTGTTAAGTATTAGCTAATGCACCCAGGTTCGATTCCCAGTTGACTTTCAGGCTTTTTTCAGCAAAATTAATTGTAGTGCTGGTGATGACTTGCTGCCTTTGAGATTTTGGAGTGAAATGTACAAAAAAAATTTAGAACACTGCTTGTATCGTCTATGTAAAAGACTATTGCAATTAATTTGTTACTGATACTGGTATTATATATAAAAACTAGTATTTTCCGAAACAAGAGGTAATAAAAAAATATTGAATAATTAATGTAGAATACTTACTAGACATGCTGAGATCCTTAGTTTGTGATGTCTCATAATTGCACTTAGGGCATGGAATGGCCTTATTTTTCTCATACTTGAAGCCCTTCCTCTTTACGTGATCATCGCAGTAGCAAGTCTTGCAACGTAGGCATGAATATTGACCCAAGCGGTTGCAAGATTGACCTGTAAATAGGAAATATTTTAATTTCCCACAAATATACTAATCATGGAATGATCCATGGAATAAACTTTTAGGAAGAAAAAGATAAATTAGGAAATTATGGATGGACAGTGTAGAACATAGATTCTTAACCTATGGGTTGTGACTCATAATTGGAGAAACTATTTTCGGTATAGTATATTAAGAAAC
Source organism: Odontocerum albicorne (assembly GCA_949825065.1). Lineage (NCBI taxonomy): Eukaryota > Metazoa > Arthropoda > Insecta > Trichoptera > Odontoceridae > Odontocerum > Odontocerum albicorne. The sequence goes on from OX463857.1 coordinate 23,919,209, forward strand.
TGTATTATTATTATTCACCCTTCTTTTAAAGCTCCATAAGGGAGCATACGGAGGCCACCAGTCTTCTCCATTCAGAACGGTTTTGGGCGGTGTTGGTAATCTCCCTCCACGACATTCCTAACGCTCTGACTTCCTTGTCATAGGAACGGTACACCGTGAGAGAGGGTCTTCCAGGCTGTCGGGGCCAACTATCATCGGGCATTCTCAGAACATGTCCCAGCCAGGACCATCGCCTCTCCCGAATTACAGAAACGACAGACCCCTGCCGGGTGCGCCGGCGTACAGCGTCGTTTGTTATGTGGTCATACCACCTGACTCCCAATATCCTCCTGAGACACCTGTTTTCAAAACTAAGGATCTTGCGCTCCTGAGCCTTGGTGAGATGCCAAGATTCACAGCCGTACAGGAGGATCGAGATGACACCAAATGGAGAAAGGAAAAAAATCATAATATGAAAAAACATGTTCATAAAGTTTGACAGTCAACAGTGTAGAAAAACATACTCACATTTAAAGTTTTCAGACTCTAATATTTGACATGAAGCCTGGTGTTCAAACTGATCATCTTCACAGAGAAAGCCATTGCAAAATGAGCAGCGAAATACACGTCCACCATGGTCCCAGACTCCTGAAATTAAAAAATGGTGTGATGCAGCACATATTCAATAAAACAAAAAACTCAGTTATCACATTAACTGATCTGATCTGACATATTTAAGTCTGTACTAAAATTTATTTGAGCCTTCTCACATTAGCAGCTTTGTATTGAATTTGTTATATTCAAAGACCTATACTATATCAATAAAATAAATTCTACCCTTCACTTACGTGCACTGTTAATTTGAATATCTTCAAGAAAAGTTTCAAGTTAGAGCTGGGCAATGTTTTTTTATCAATATATTGTCTTTTTATTTTACTTAAATATTTTATTTAATGCATATTACAGATTTGAAGAATAACTAACCTCGTTCACACTCAATGCAGACTGCGTCGGATAATGGACAAGTGCAGGCATGTGATGTCAGACATTTCCTGCCGTGACAGACCCAAGCCTCACAAAAATCGCAGATTGCACCCTAGAAAATAAGTCACCCATGAAACATCTCACAATATTTCTTGAATCGATATTTTTTCTTGGTATAATAACATTTATAGTAATAAAACTTTAAAAAAAATGTTTTGTTTGTGGATCAAATACATCTGAAATATGTCAGCTTTCATTAGATTGAAGTTTGTCATGTATTGCAAATAAATACATAATAAAATTTTGCAATTTTACCAGATCAACAAAAACCTAAATTGTAATATATGAAAAACTTGAGGCATATTATTTAATTGACAAATTAACACTTTTCCATATGTCACTTATTTTAACCCTTCCCTTACGGTGATAAAATTGAAATGCGCGCTCCGGTGTTGGGTAGTGAGTACGCGATCAAAAATTAGCGATTTTAAATCGGAAAAATAAGAACATTCATAGATAATCCCCTTAATTAATTATAATTGAAGTTAAAAATTATAATAATTTAGATTTATTTGCTGAAAACATTAAAAAACCATCTGGCAACGCTCACGGAACGGGCGTAGATCTAGTCTCGTTGCCAGCCCAACAGCTACTGCGGCGCGGCAGGGTTGGTGGCTAACCCGGGCGTGGCTTACACTTGCGAGGTTGAGACAATTGAGCTACTCGCTATTCAGTGGAGTATGCAAAAGTGAGATGCGAATATAGTGTCGCGCTTCCCGCATACTCTTCACCTATCATCAAGACACAAGGTCGAGGCACTCACAGCGTTTAAATGCGAATTTGTTTCCGATCTTCACAAAATACCCACGATGTAGTCGATAAATTCTGATTATTATTAATATTATTTTTTAAATCAATGCGTGAATATATTATGGAGGAATACCTAAAATCTTAACCTTGTATTTATTATATTTATAGAGATATTGATGGTTATTAGAAGCAACGTGTAGAAGATACCCAACACAGGGAAGGAAAGGTTAATACAAATGTCTAATGTGGTCCTAGTTTAAATTTACTGGAGACAAAAAATAATTAATGAAGAAAAATATCAATCATTATCAGAGTAATTCTTATTGAATTGATTGTTTGTACGACAAACATCAGATTTATATTTGTTTCAACATATAAATTTCATTATGTGTTCAAAATGTTAAAATTAATCATGTTTGCTAGAACACACATTGATTTTCATTAGTTACTAAGCAATAAAATAGTATATCAGCAAATCTGCGACTTTATGACACTTCATAGTATGAAATATGTATAAACCTCTATACCTATATGCTTTTAATATATCAATACTTACTAACTGAAATTTTGCATTTTAAAATTTGAGTGGGTCAGAACCAGACATGACTATCCCACATTTATTTTGTTTTGAGATAATTGACTTCAAAGTTGCAGATCTATTCAAAAATGGTTTGTTTTTTGTTTCCAAAATTGAACGGTAGATGTCTGCACTTATGTTGAACTATAAACTCATAATCATGTTTGGTTATGATAGAAATGGATATAAAGATGTAGCGTATGTGCCTAACTCAAGTTTTATATTTTTGTGGGATAGTCAAGTCTGGCTGACCCACTCATTTTATTTTGTGTATAGTGTTTCTTATTTATCTCTCTCAATAATGTTGGCAATAATGAAGAAGAAATAACTTGTTTTGTCATATTTTACAGGCTCTTCTAATTAATATAATTCAACATATAGCTGCTGCATAGGTTTTGTTAGAAAATATGGAATTGAAAATTTATCATTTGATTGTATTTTTATAAAAACTTTTATTTTAAACTTCAAATTCCTATATTAGTAAATTGTGTTTAATGGATATTATTTACAATTCCAAATAGCGATATGTATTTAATACTTGTCTAATTTAAATACTTACCACCATACCAAGTCCTGTGCTGAAGATTCCAGGATGCTTGACCACACAGTCACCAGTCTTAAGCATGCACTTCACCTTGCCGCACTGGGCACAAATTGGAAGACGCTGGAGGGACTGGCAGAAATAGCAGAACGCTCTACTCTTTTGCTTCCTAAAATGATAATTTGTTTTACAATCCAAGTGTTGATAGCTGAATTAATATGTGTTGTTTAATTAAACCTGATTTCTTAAATTTGATGAATGTATGAATGTTTGATGGATTATTATGAATGTAGATTGTGGGAGAATTATTATTGTTTTCAAATTGATGCAGTATGCCATATGGTTCATACTCGTAACCAGGTCTCAATATTTATCTAGTTTATGACAAAGAAATTGAATAATAATCAACAATTGGCAAAAAGTATTAATCTATTTTTTTTATTTTCATACATCCTCAGTAAGATACAGGTAAAAGCCTGATTTACTGAGATTACAACAGATAGGCAACCAATTCAGGTTCATATAATTTGAGGATTGACAAATTTATGGCAATAACGTAAGGCTTGTCATGGATTAGAAGAGATTTTTTTATGGTTTGCTTTAGTTTAAGGAATAAAGTTAATAATCTAGGCCTTTGTAATATTACGCTGGGGAAACATGTTTGTAATGTCAATAATAATAGACATAGAAAGAAGTGTATTTGAAGGAATTAAAAAAGTTTTTTGAGGATTAAAGATGCGATTTTTTGAAAAATTGTATAAGATTGAATCAGTATCATAAATGGTAGTGATTTAATCTATATTTGAATTAAACTGCTAATATAGATGTGGCATAGCGGAGGGGACAGCATCCCTGAGGACAGGGCTAAGAGGAGTGCAGTGACCAAAATTAATATATTTTTCAAAGCTTTTGTTTGAGTTTCACGCCCTATTGGCATCAGACTGTTTCTATACGAAATTCCAAATAATGCCTACTGTTTTTGCTTTTGAAACTATTTAAAATTTGAAACAATGAAACTAGTACTGATACTGAATTTTTTCAAATATTTTAACTTTTGAACTTAATAATTATTCTTTTTAATATATTTCATAATTGGGTGCATTCATTTCGTTATATGTATCAGGTCTGGAAATATAAAACCGGATTTTTTTATAGAAAATACACATTTGATGTATTCATTGTCTTTTTTCAAACATTGACATTGCACATTTTTTCTTAGTGCACGCAGTATTCATCTTACTCTATTCGTCTTCTGCCAAGTTAAAGTTTAATAAAATATATTATGCACAAAAAGTGATAAGAGAACAGGATTCGCAGAAAATTAAAAGCTAAATTATTTTAAAAGGGTGTGAAAGCATTTTACGCGGAATCGCAATTCGCGACTTTCCCTTTGCAACAAAAGATTTAAATTGATGTACTAGCATTTTGAAATTTAATTGAATAAGGTATCAAAAAATTAAAAACTTACTTCTGGCATTTTTCACATTCCATCGAAACATTACAGGGATGTTGAGCCAACTCGACATTCTCTTTAGCATTCCGAATTTCTTTTTGACGTAACTTCTGTTTTTCGGCCTTTTTACGCTGTCCAGTCTTCTTCTTTGGCATTTTAATTTATAAAATATTTTTCCAATCAAACTAAAGATTAAAAATTATAATTATCACGGTACCCGCAAACAAATCGAAGAGGTTATATTTCGCAGTAATGGCAGATGGAAAATGACAATTTGACAATTGAGTGTGTGGCAACAGCGAAAAACGGTAAATCGACGTAATATCACAAGATAATATCTACGACTAAATTTTTATGAAATTTTGTGGTGCATATTTATTTAATAAAAATATTTATAAATTGAACTGTTTCAGAAAAAAACACTCATATTTTATTTCTTGTTCCAAAACAAAATTTGAAAACACATTTATTAAAATATTTTTTAAAGTTCTAGAATATTCGTTCATTTGTAAATCATCATATACATATAAAAGTTACATTTTCTTCAATCTTAAATAAAGCCTTCAGATTTTGAAACACAGTAGTGGATACTAATTACTATAAGACTGGGAACCATTTTTTAAGTATCAATCAAATCCGAAATCCATCCGTGAAAGATAGCCGTTTTAACCAATCCACTAACACTAGAAAAAATATAAATTATTAATCTACAGGTTCACGTATAACCATTACTATATTTTAAAAATCATTTTGACTCGCACGATCACGTATTACACACTGTGCATATTATTTTGGTTTATGTCAAATTCTTTTTTTCGATAGTCAAAAAGTATAGCATCCAAAAAAAACAATCTTCAAAATGACAAAAAAAAACAACCAATTTTGGCTAAAAAAGCGCTACAATGACCTTTCATAATAATGTACATTCTGCACGTTTCGAATGAAGTAAGTAACGAAATACTGCCCTAAAAACATGTAGCCCAAAAATATGAAACGAACAATATTTTTAATATTGTTATTATAATTTATGATATTTTTCATATTGAACGAGGAAAGAATTAGCCATTGTGTTTTAAGGAAATATTACAAAAAATTTACTACTGGTATTATTGAAAGTGACACTTTTGCCATGGCAACAGTATAGAATCCCATGCTTAAAATTCGAGGTTATGTTTTTAGTATTATTTTGAGTCGTCTGTCAAACGCGGCAGATTGTGTGTGTGTTATATTCGTTCTAAGTTTTTTGATATAACTCAGTTTTACGTTATTTCATTTTCACAATAACGTAATAAATACCTTTCAAAATGGTTAAAAAGAAAATTGATAACCGGATTCGCGTAATGATTGAGAATGGTATTAAACTCGGCCACCGAACAATGTTTTTAGTAGTTGGAGACAAGGCTCGAGATCAAGTAAGTATCATTAAATACTTTAAATTTTGACATTTGCCAACCCATCTTGAAGTTTAAAAATCGGTAGTGTGTCAAAATGGATATTTATTCTAAAAAAAAGTAAGGAAAAAAAAAATAATTTGCAGGTTGTTTTTATTCTTAATTGGGATGCTACTCAAGTAGCTTAGTAAAAAGTAGTGATTGCTTGCAGCGGTAGAGGAAAACCAAGGAAATTATGGTTGGATCAAGTTAATGATATTTTGGAAGAAGGAAATGTAAAAAGTCCGAGTTGTATGTGAAGGAGGCAAAAATCTAGCGCTCTGACTACTGTGCCAGTTAAACGGTGTGATGTCATGTATGTATGTTTGGCTCGCACCACTAATTCTGCGATTGTAATATGCTATATATAATACATTTTGGAATGATATATCCAGAATTGAACAGTAAAATATGATTTTTCATAACTTTCATTCAGTGTTTTATCATTCAAAAGACATACTTTGTCAGTAAGTATTTATCAGTAACTTTAATTTAATTTTCTTTTAGGTTCCCATCTTGTATGATATGCTTGCCAAATCAACGGTGAAGGCTCGTCCTACAGTTTTATGGTGTTATAAAAACAAAGATGAGTCAATCAGCAAGTAAGTAGTTTTGGAGAATAAATAAAATGCACACTTCTTCTTCTTCTCCCTCGCTCCATCCCAACTCACTGTCTGCGAAGACTGTTGGGGTCAGCTCTCCTCGTCCTCAGGTTGTATGCTCTTCTGTCCCAGACTACGTCCCCCAGGCCGTGCCTCTGCATCAGGTTATCTTTTTGCACCACCCATGAATTATTTGGTCTTCCTCTGGTTGTTATTCAAGGAAGATTCATGGAGATTGCCTGGTTCACAATGTGATCGGGTGCTCTGCGTCCAACATGCCCATACCATCTCAATCGCCTCTCCTCCATCTTACTGTTGATGTCTGTAACATCTAGGCTTCCACGAATGCGTGAGCTTTTTATTTTGTCTCTTAGGGACACACCAGCTGACCATCTTAGCACGCGCATTTCAGCAGTTTCTAGTTGCCTAGAGTAAGAGTTATACATCGTCCAGCATTCGGACCCATGGAGGAGTGCGGGTCTGACAATCGTTTGGTATACTTTCCTTTTAACTTTACTGGCATTTTCGGATCACATTGAATTCCCGTCATTGATCTAAACTTCGTCCATCCCACACTAATTCTATGTGTTACATCTGCTGCACATCCTCCATCGCTATGGATGAGTGACCCGAGATACTTAAAGGAGTCACAATTTGGTAATGTTTCTCCATCCATTTGCATTACGGGAGTGACAGCATTTGTGTTCTCGAATGGTAGGTACAAATACTCTGTTTTCTTTCTGCTCAGTCTCAATCCATTGTCCTCCAAGATTCTTCTCCACTTTTCCAGACTATTTTGCAGGTCTTCATGTTTTTCACTTATTAATATACCTGCACACATTGAATTAAAATGTTCCTTATGCATGGCCGCAAGTAATCACTATTGATGATCGGACACCCCGTACGCGTGGACATTGTTTTGCTAACCGAGTTGTGGAATCTAGGAATAAACTGCTTAATAGTGTAGTGAGTGTTGTGACCAGTTTAAAAACTGTCTGGACAAATTTCTATACACAAAACAAGTAGTGTTGTTCTATTAGTGTTTTGTATCTTTTGATTATTCTTTTAATTATTTCTCTTTGCTTATCTGTTGCTGTTTTTTAACATATGACAGTCATATTTTTTATAGATATTAACAGTATATATGCTCCGTATATCCATAGTGATAATAATATTTTTTCATTTATAGTTAAATTGTGCATACAAGTATATGTAGTTGTAGAAAGAAATCTCTATGGCTTAATTTGTAAGACTTGCAACCCGGAGATTGCTGATTTGGTTCCCATTGTTATCCATTATTTTTTCAAATATGGTTCCAGTCTGTAAGACCTCTTTAATAACTTGTTGATTGCTTGGAAGAGACTACCATATGGCAATAAGCCTGCCAGACTGTATTGTTTATAGCAAAATAGTAATACAATATAACCCAAATGGTGACAAAACATTAATTTCTGTAAAATGTACCATTCACTGTGTTGAAAGAATAATGACAATATTTGATTAATTTATTATTGTTTTCTATGTAAGTAAAATGTAGTTATTGATATAATTGTTTTATTTAAGTCATGGTAGAAAAAGAGCTAAAAAGATAGCGGCTGGGAAATTGGACATATCTGAAGAATCTCTATTTGACTCATTCCGTGTAGCTACGACTATTCATGGGAGGTACTATTCTGAGAGCCACGCTATTCTCGGGCACACATATGGAGTTTGTGTTTTACAGGTATGTTCAAATTTGAATAAAAGAAAAGAAAAACATATGAGGAATTTAATAACAAGTGTCACTCCAAGAGATATCTAAAAGTTTAACATACAACAATCTATTCAGATAAAAAAAGGTTGCCAAAGTTAAATATTATAATACGAAACCAATTTTCATAGTACTGTTTGTGAGAATGACATTGCCTTAAGAGCACTTAAAACAAATCCAGGAATTGATTACTATAGTCTGATTTCACCGAGATTTCTGTATTATGTCTATAAAAAAATATCAACTGTAAGTTTATCTTAGTAAACCTTACAAGAGGTAAATATATTATGAAACTTTTGCGGTTCTTCATATCAGTTGTATAAGGTCTTTTGGAGTGTTTACTGCATGGTTTTACGAGGGATCATAAGCTAAACCATGCGGTACAGCACTTCGAAAGACCTTATACAACCCGTATAAGAGATATTTTTTCATCAAATTCTAAGCACTTTTAATGAATGAGCAAACTTTTAATGAATTTTGTTCAGGTACTTAATAACCTGAAGTGAACAAATTCTCAACTGATTATGATTTCAGGACTTTGAAGCTCTTACACCAAATTTAATGGCACGCACAATAGAAACTGTGGAGGGTGGAGGACTCATAATATTTTTATTAAAGACAATGTCTTCTCTAAGACAGTTGCATTCCATCACGATGGATGTACATTCAAGGTAAGGTCATATTTATTTTCTTCAGTTTTAATTAAATTCAAATGAATTCTAGACTTTTTAGTAATACATACATACCATCACACCATTTTTGTTAGGCAAAGAGGACAGGTCTCCATTCTTTTCTATCCAGGCACGCAGTTCTCTTCTCGTCCACATCCATACATACATGCTCTTCTTACCTTTCCTTCAGTTAAAATTTTTCCTATTATCTCTTGCCATTCTTTATCAATCTACCTCTTCCTTACTCCCCATTCATTTCAGGCATATATATTTGTTTCGTAAGTCTTTTGCAATTCATTCTCTCAATGTGGCCAAACCATTTCAAAATTTCTTTGTAAATTCTACTTTTAATTTCTTTAATAAACAGATAATACTTTTTATGATCATTCCTTACTCTTTTAAAATTTGTAATACTATATTTTTTATCATTAAAATTTAAAATAAGTTTAATGTTTGTGGTTTTTATGTTCTTTCTTTTGACACTGTACTATGCTTAGTACTATCAAAATGAGTTAGTATGTATAATTTATCGAATCCATCGAGTGTTGAACTGATTTTTGAGTGGGGAACTCATCACCAAAGAAAATATGTCTGATCTAGAAAACAAGTAGCATACAGTGGTAAGTAATACACACCGGGCTTAAGAAAGAGACTGTCAGCCATAATCGGCTTTGTAAAGCCTCGTTTCTATTCATACACGTGTTCCATCGCGATTTGTCAATCATTGTCAAGCGTTTTAGGATATGTTCGTGCGACAGAGACGACGCTCTGCAAAGCCGAAGTTAGCCAACAGTCTCTTTCTTAAGCTCGATGTGTATTACTTATCGCCGGGTACTGTACATGTTATTAGGCGTCCTTTTAAGTCCTTATGGAAAAATGTCTTTAAATCACCATTATCATCATCTTTGGCTCTACAACCCAGATAAAGTCTTTGTTTTTTTAAAGACAGTTGAGGTCTTCTTTACCCCATGATGAACCTTGCATTATCTTTGGAGGCTCGTCATCACGCACTTTGTGAATATGGTCAGCCCACCTCAATCTGCCAACCTTTACACTCTTTTATCTTTTAAAATCATATAGAATTCATATTAATCTTACTTGCATTCACATTAATCTTACACTCATATTCAAAGCACAGAAAATGTATGATTATTCTACATTTCTTAGCAACTATTGTACAACCTTTCCAGATTCCGTACAGAAGCATATGACACAGTATCCAATAGGTTTAATGAAAGATTTTTACTGTCACTGGCTGACAACAAGAGATGTTTGGTCCTGGACGACTGCTTAAATGTTCTACCTATATCATCGTTAACTGCACAAGTTACTCCAGTAGAACATGTTCCTGAGGTAAGTTTAAAGTTTTATTCCTAGTAATAACTAAAATCCGAAGTTAACATGATAGAAAAATGTGAAAGGAAAAGTAAAAACAATATATTGGTGAGTTATAAATTAGTAGAGCAAGTCGAAGAATTCAGCTATTTAGGTAGTATTTTCTCAGATGATGACAAGAGATACCGAACGACGTGTAGCGATAGGAAACAAAGTCAATGGGGTACTAAAACATATATATACTTGAACCAGACGGAATCAAATCTGTCAAACTGATAGTTCACAACATTATTCTAGTCTTGATGTATAGGAGTGAAACATGTACTTTCTTGTTCACATTAACTTTTTTTTCATTGTTCACATTGACTTTTCTTTCATTGTTCATATTGACTTTTCTTTCATTGATCACATTGACTTTTCTTTCATTGTTCACATTGACATATCCTATCATGATGACTTTGGACTTTGCAACATTAAGTTTCAGATCTTTCTCTTCACATCTTGCATACAATTTATTATCGAACACTGTAAGTCAGCTTCAGATAGAGTAAGATAAATAAAAATCCAAGGAATCCTGAACGTGCTATTCCTTCTAATTAAAATAGAGAAACCTCAGGTGTAGTGGCTGGGTCATATTTTAATTCCCAGAAACAAGTTAAACAGGTAGAGCAGTTGTGCGAGGAGAAGCTGAGACTGGAGTAAGAAGAGGCGTAAGTTGACCAAAGATAAGTAAAGTTCTGTGTTGGTGAAGATACAACCCTGACCTAAAAGGCAAACGGAAAGACAATCAGATGAAGGTAACAAATGATTTGTCTATAAATTATTTGATCATAAATTTATGAGTACGGATTGTTTTGTAGAAAGTGAACCCCCAACTGACAGAGCTGATCTCCTCGCTGTCAGACTCGCCCCCCGCCGGACCTCTGGTGGGGCTTTGCAAAACCTACGAGCAGGCCACTGCTCTTGCCACCCTCATCAACACACTCGCTGACAGGGAACCTAGGTAAGAAAAATGATGTAAACTTATACAACTCTTTTTAATAAGACTGCCACTGTGTCTAAAGACGAACCATCAGATTCAATTGATCATACTGCCTTGAGCCCATTATCCTCCTGAAACATCTGTTCTCCATCCATACATGTTTTTAAATTCATTACTGAAAAATATCAAAATACTATTAATTTATTTTTGAACCAATTAAAATACTGTCCCGCCACCCTCTCTTATCTCATCGAGACTATTCAGCGTCTTTCCGATCATGTACTTGAGCTATGCTCAAACAGAAATTGTTACTTGGCTTTTCCAGTTCATCGCTCTTATTTTTTTGTCATCCTTTACTGTCTGTCTATGCAGTGACACTCGGGAACCAGTTACAAATTATTGTTAAACTCGCTGATTTTTCTTTCCTCTCCAACATTCTTTCCTTTTATTTTGATTGATGATATCTTTCTTTTAGTTTCACTGTGTATTTTATTCATGAATTTTGTAAAGGTGAATAATTATTTGATTTTTTTTGCGACTATATAACTTTATCTGGTTGGTTTGGAGGGATTGCCACTTGGCAATAAACCCGTCGGATTGTTTTACAATGAAGGATTTAATAAATAAATAATACTCTTAATGTACCTTGACCTAGTGATACAACATTTGACGTGGAGGATTCAAATTCAATTCCTGATCAGAGCCAAACAAAAATATCCCACTCTGGTTAAAAATTAAATGTGAACTAAGCTAGAATTAGGTGAATTATATTTTCGACAAAATATTTTCTAATCCCAGTTTTTTTTTTATTTGGACATATCTTTGCAGGCCTCCGCATTGTCTAACAGCGTCTCGAGGAAGAGGAAAATCTGCATGCCTCGGCTTAGCTGTCTCAGCCGCTATTGCGCTAGGCTACGTCAATATCTATGTCACTTCTCCGCATCCTGACAATCTCGTAACGCTGTTTGAATTTGTGCTGAAGGGCCTGGACGTGTTGCATTTCCAAGAACACACAGACTACAACATTGTGCGGTCCACAAATCCTGAATTCAAGAAATCTATCGTCAGGATCAATGTATCGAGAAATTCTAGACAGACATTACAGGTTAGTTTGGTCTTAAGTGATTTTCTTATTTTATTAATCATACATTGAATGGTACTCAAATTCTGGTGCCAAATGCTTGAAGTACAAAATTAATTTGTTTTCAAACTTTCTCCCTTCTGTTTCCATAAAAGAAGTGAAAAAATTGGTAGAACACTTAGAAATATGGAAATAAGTCCCTCAAATGGCGTTGTATTTAATACAATACTTGTGTAGTATTATAGTTTAATTTGAACAAAACTCAACAATGTTATTATAGTTATAAAACTCAATTTATATTATAAGTTATTGTAGTTATAAAACTATTTGTATAAAACTCTACATATGCCTTACAATCTAATTTAAAAAGCATTTAGATATACTTCAGTTTATCTAAATGCTTTTTAAATTAGATATTTTATTGTATACACTACAACCTGGCAGACTTATTGTCATGTAGCACCATCACCAATCACTTACATTCGACTAGAAAAGTATTGAAGAGACTAGACAAACAAAGACATGAGTCTTGTTTGTGCTCCCCAGTGAGAATATCAAGACTGTAGTTTATTGTATATAATTTGTTTTTTTATGTTTTTAGTACATAGCACCAGATGACCATTCGCTCCTAGGAGCTGCAGATCTAGCTCTAGTAGACGAGGCGGGAGCTATCCCTCTTCCTCTGGTAAAGGAGGTGCTGCGCAGAGCACCCCTGGCGCTGCTGTCCTCTACAGTGGCTGGGTACGAGGGCACTGGACGCTCCCTGTCGCTCAAACTCTTTAGCCAGATACAGCAGAAGGGAAATGCTCCACCAGCTGTAAGTTGTGTTCTTCAGTGAGCTTTTCGAGATATAGATTATCTATGTACAACACAAAAATATCATTCCTTTAATTTATGTTTTTCTACCATATAATTTTTTTTTCTATGATCCCAATACATTTGAAAATTGGTATTTATTTTCGAATTTGTGTAAAAAAAATGGAGCTATTTTTATATGTACCTAAAAATTTGTTAATTTTAGCTTACTCAATTGTTTTCTGTACTCAACAGGTATCCCTCCCTTTATGCGATTAATGGGCTCTATGAAGAATTGTGTAACTAGAAAAATGTGTCAAGTGAATTGATTTTAATCTTGGTTAGATTAGTTCGAAACGGAAAAAAAAGTAACCTAAAAATGGAAAAAAAAATATTATTTTTGTTTTCATTTAGAAGACTTACTTACATATCATTTCAATCTAATAAATTCAGATCATCGATTTATAATTTTTTTTCTTGATTTTATTTAAATTGCATTATTGTGAAATAATGAAATACTTTGCAAACCCGAAGTTTTGATGACAAGGAAATCATACTTCCAAATCTACTTTGTAGCCTTTTGTTAGGCAGAGTTTTGTATAGCGCTGTTTTTGTGTTGCTTAATGATAACTTGAAAAATTTATGAAAAGCAGTATATTAGCTACTATGAGAATAAATCATCATCAATAATTTCACCAAATTTAACAAAATGCACTCTATTCCCCAGTTAACATTAGAAGAGCCCATCCGGTATCGTCCTGGAGATGATGTGGAATCCTGGCTCTCGGGACTACTCTGCCTGGAGGCCACCTTGCCCCCACCTGTGGGCGCCGGCTGCCCTCCACCCGCTGCCTGTGAGCTTTTCTACGTGGACAGGAATGCACTCTTCTGCTATCACAAGGCTGCTGAGGCTTTTCTGCACAGGCTGGTCGCTATATATGTGTCTAGTCACTATAAGGTAAGATTTAATGATCCAAGCTATCAGCTCATAGAGTATAACAAGTAGACTATTGTAAGGTTTTGATAAAAGAGTGAGGAAAAAGACGAATTTGCGATACACAGGGCTCTTTTTTGATGGATAAATTTGTAGTTCAAATATTATCATCGCATGTTAAAAAGTGTTTTTTTTTTATATATTGTATTGTATTATATTTTCATTGTATAGTAGACTCTCAATTATCCAGGGTTTTTTATTTATTTATTTATTTTCTCAAAACAGGCTTAGCCCAATTACTTTGAAAAATACAAGACATATTAAAAATAAAGAAAAGTTGCATAAAATTAAAAAAATTAAAAATTATATAAAATAATGTATATGTATACATATATACACACAAACATATGATACACATATGTTCACAGTCACTTAAATATGTTGATGAGTGCTTCCATACGTGCTCAATCTTAGAAGAAAATTTCCTTTTGCTTTTGGTAATGTGATATGAAATATGTCAATATCCGAAGCAAAATCCCGTTCAATATCCATATCCCGTTCAAAAGCCATATCCATATCCCACATTCAATATCCATATCCCACCAATATCCATATCCCGTTCAAATCAATATCCCGTTCAAAAGAGTTAAGGCCCTTCCAACAGGCATAGCGGCTGGAAGACCCGTTCTTGCGTATGTTAATGTGAACAGTTCTTGCCGGCGCAGTCTAGTGTAATTGTTAGGAGCAGGGTTGCATTAACTGGGTTACGTATCAACTGGGCAGAAAATATTCTTTATACCATTTCGAAATATAATTTAAAATGTTGAAAAAAATGGGATTTTTTTCTGCCCCGATCAATTCGCAATCCGATTAATGCGATGCTGGATAATCCAGAGTCTACTGTATACGGTACAACCAGGCGAGCTCATTGCCGTGTGACAGTCTCTTCTTACCAGCCAGAAAGACAACATGTGAATGAATTTGCTTGATGTTTCCAGAACAGTCCCAATGACATCCAGATGCTGGCAGATGCGTCCTCTCATGAACTTTTCTGTCTCCTGGCGCCCACCACTCCCAAGGCGACCTGCCTGCCAGAAGTGCTCTGTGTTGTACAAATTTGCATGGAGGGTCGACTCTCTAACAGGTAATTATTTTAATAAATTGTGCGAATGGGATTAACCTGAATTTTTTTTATACTTTAATATAATTTGTAATTATAGAATCAGTTTAATAAGAAATTGAAACAATATTTTACATCCAAATGAAGTGGAAATATGTTTGGTTTTCACCGACAATGAATATAGTGTTATTACCCTCAAGACAAGAATAGAGTCCAAACCTCGCACAAAAGATGAAGTCAGAATTCTGGAGGTGCGTGTTGGTAGATGATGGCATGGCCGAAAAGAAATGGAGGCTACTCCCAGTTTTCTCTTAACTTTCCTCCACTCCCAGCCTCCTAAGATCTGACTGCACATTATCTAAAAGCTTCTGTCTTGGTATACCAAGTGACCTTCTTCCGTGTTGTTGGGCTTGCATAATGATTTTTGCTGACCATGTCAACCAAGATCTACTTACAATATGTGGTCTATTCATGCTTAACATCGCAACCTTATATAATTGGTAATAAATGGTTGTCTCCTTAATTTTTGAGTTTCTTCATTAGATCTAAGTTTCCACTCTCCTGTAGCCTGTTTTGAGTCAAATATCTTTCATAGTAAACGGTTTTCGAATCTCGGTAAGTTTTGTTGTGTCATGACCCATGTTTTGGACCTATATGTTTCTACGGATAAGATGATCGGGTTGTAACCTCTGCATAGCAGCTATCATTAAGGTTACATGGTATTTAGACCATTATAGTTATTGTCAATCATATGAAGTCATCTGTGCACTTATCATCTGTACACCCTGTGTGTGGTATCTAACCATAGCGAGATTCCATGTAGTAGATTTTCTACAGCCGAAGAAAGTGAAAATGTTTATTAATTTTTTATTATTTACATTGTGAAGGATTAAATACTAGATTGTTTAATTGTAAAAAAATCTACACAGCCAATCAATTAATTTAATAACAATTTGTTGCAGACAATTTTTCATCCATATAACCATAGCACTCGTATAATTCTAGGTACATAAGTTTCTAAATTACCAATATCTTCTTATGAATTTTTTTTATTTTAATTATGTTTTCACAGATCTGTAACAGAAGGAATGGGTCGAGGAAAGAAAGCCGCGGGAGACTTGATTCCTTGGAACGTATGCGAGCAATTTGGGGACAAAGACTTTCCTCAACTTTGTGGCGCTCGAATTGTGAGGATAGCCACTCATCCTAATTATCAAAAGGTGGTTGTCTTATTCTATTTGTAATTTTCTGTATCATATGTCAACCTCCGTGGTATGGTTGGTATGATGCTTCTCTTTCATCTGGTGGTTTCGGTTTCGATTCTCGTGATCCTTAAATCAGTTGAAAAAGATTGTATTGTATTCAACAAAAGTGTAACACAATACAATAAATCTACGGATGTATTAAAAATGCCATTTTGGAGCTGGTCAATGGTTGTACTGTTTTTTACCCAGTAAGGACTGGACTAATTAGACACCTACTTTACACCGACGACCGGTGTTATAATTGATATACCACATCCTCCATACCTGACTTGTTTTTCTAGTGTTAAACCAGATTTTTAAGTGGACTGGACTTGTGGCATCCCTAGGATCCTGATGGAACAAAGATGTTCGATGAGATATCTTTCATTGTTAAATCAAAGCTTAAAGGAAACCAAAGTTTCTGGATTAAATTTAAACTAGTGCATTACAAAATATAGAATTATCTAAAGGTGGCACTGGACTCTGTCCTACGATCGATACTGTCTCAATACTAAATGTAGTCACTGTCAGAAAAAAAAACATTGTTAGGTCATAGGGTCGAAGTTGTATTGTATTATCTGTATGACAACCTCTGTGGCCTAGTTGGTGAGACACTTGACTTCTATCCAGGGGTTTCACGTTCGATTGCCGGTGGTACCAGTAAAAAAAAAAGAATGGGTTCCATGTTTGTTTGTCTACCAACTACACTCGCTAGATGTGTTGTTGCCTTTTTAAGTGTCGGAAGTTGCGAATACGTGCGGTGATAAACTGCGAGTTCCGTGTGTACTCTGGTGACTCTAAACCAAAATGTTCGATCAACAGGACCAAAGACAATTTTTCTATTTTTCCCACAAATGCATAATTTTATTTAAAAAAAAATTAACGGTGAATGGAAAATTTTAAAATCTTAACTAATGAGTAGTGACTTTATTTGAATAGCAAATTTTGAATATACTAAAAATACACGTCTCAATTTCAGATGGGCTATGGAAAAAGGGCCCTTCAACAACTAGCACAATACTACTCCGGGGAGATCCCATGTCTCAACGAAGATGAAATCAATGGAGATGATAGCGACGACCAAGAGTTCGATCAGCCAGGGCTGTTGGTTGAGTCCATCGCCCCCAGGAAAAAGCCACCTACCTTGCTTAAGAGACTCTCCGAGAGGCCCGCCGAGTCTCTCCACTATATTGGCACATCGTTTGGTCTTACGGACCAGCTGTTGAAGTTTTGGAAGTCGCAGAAATATGTTCCAGTTTATGTCAGGTATGATTCTCTTCAGTTTATTACGTACCATAAAAGTTTCCAGCTAGAACAAGTTAGAGTGGGTATGGGCAGATACCATGCTGGCTACACACAGCACATAGCCAGATGATATTACAGCTAAAATTTGATATCTCTACCCTTAATAGTATGTCAACTAGAGGTGATAGAAGACTTGTTATATTCTGAAATATTAAAATTGAATATTAGTTGATAATCAAGTTTTTTTTGAGAAGAAGGAAAAGTCTGGCTGAAATTTAACGATGTTTAGATTGTGTCTACAGAAAAGATTCTCCAAAGTGGAGCAGTTCCAGTTCAAGCAAAGTGGTTTCAAATTTCTTCTAAATTTCACAAAATGTATATTTAAAAATTTCAGAAATATTCATAATTATTTATTTTCTAGCCAAAAATGTAACGACTTAACTGGAGAACATTCCTGCATCATGCTCAGGAGCCTGGGGGGCAACACCAACGACTGGCTGCCCGAGTACTTCACAGACTTCAGGAGAAGGTTCAGTAAGCTTCTGCCCAAGGCCTTTAAGAAGTTCACCGCGTCACTCGGGTTGTCCACAATAACTAACTCGCATATAGATGTCAAAAAGACAGGTAAATTGATTTTTCTTTTTTCGAGTTCCATGTATGATTTTTTAACATAGTTCTTTTGATTTATGAATGTAAATTATTGCTCTTTCTTTACGTTGTCCTTTATTATCCATGCCGTCAGTTTCAGGAACCAGTTATCAGCTGTCATAAGACTCTAACCCTGGTTGGCTTTTAAATTTTCTTTCACTATGCACATATTTCACCTATATATATATATGTGAAGTGGACAGTAATGTGTTACAAAAAATTTTATGTGCCGAGTTCAGATAATTTGTAATTCAGAGAGAATAGACGTTGAAAAAAATACTAAACTGATTAATTTTATTTTTGTTTATTTGATACTTCATTGCACCAAAGGTACGATTGATCGGGTGTATTGCCCTATTGCAATATCTTCCAACCAACCAGACAGGAGTTGCATATGTTGTGCCAATTGCTCATTGAGAAGTTACAAAGTTTTTAGGTTCAACAGGAAAAATAGCAAATCAAAAATTACTAATTAAAAGTAGAGAATAAAGAAATGAAAAGAAAATATACAAAACATTATTTGTTTATATGACCAATCACTTGTAGAGGGGAAGAAAATTAGGATACGTCATTGAAGAGAGATATCATGATGTTTATGTCGCTTTTTGAAGAAAGCCAATAAGGGTGCAAGTCTTACAGCAGCTGGTAACAGGTACCAAAGTTTAATAAAATGGACAGTAAAAGATGACGTGAAGAAGGAAGAACAATGAATTGGAACTAATATGCCCGGACAAAATTGCATTGCATTTGTGGTAGAGTAAGTCTGATTTGTACCTGATTTTGGGTCTGAAAATGACAAGTTTAAAAAGCATAGATAATATAAGTTTGTTGATGAAGTAGATGAAGCAACAGAAATGTATTTGAATAAAATAATATGGAGATTCTTTCACTTCATCATAATGATGTATGAATGATTATAAAATAATTGGTTTAATATTTGTATTTCTTTCTAGTTCTGAAGACAAATTTAATAGAGCAGTACTTCACTGGGCACGACTTGAAAAGAGTAGAGCTGTACACCAGGCAGATGGCAGACTATCATCTCATTAGCGACCTGACCAGTGACCTGGCTACCGTCTTCTTCCACACCAACATCACCACTAAATTAGATCCATTACAACAGGTAACTCAACAGACAGTTTATTACGATTTGTTATTGTATTAGTTATACCGTACAGACAAAAAGCTTTTGAGGCTTTTGCGGTAATAATTGTAATCAACTTCGCCATAAGAGGATGTACGCCAGATACCGTTTGACCTATAGTGGAGTCTCGACTAGGTCTGTTCCACCACAGGATAGATATTAGTGAATATTAACAGAGATGACAGATTTAACATCAAATCACCATAGTATGTACTTCATAATCAAATCTAAGTGAAGATTGAAGTTTTTGTTCAATGTCTGATTATTAAATTGTTTTGATTAAAAGAAAATTATTTGTGGAGTTCTGAGCAATTATTATGATCGTATAGTATTCAATTAAGTCGCCACGATTTTATATTTATTTTCGAGTAGGCAACTTTAACTAATGCAGTCTATCTACGTTAGCCAAATTAGTCAAGCATCATGGAAGTTTTGTTTCTCGTCTTTGAATCTTTTCAGTTCAATGTCCTTTTTAAAATAAGGGTTCCATATTTGTTTACATGTGATTGAAAATTGATTGAAAGCTTCAAATTAACTATATTGTATGCTGCATAACCTAGAATTAATTGGAGGAGTATATGTTCGCATTTGGTTTTTTCCTCTCTATTAGTCTTGATTAGTGCACGTCGGGTTACTTATGGGCCTGAACCTCCAAATGGTACATGTTTACAGGTGTCATAAACAACTTGGCCTCCAAAGGTTAGTGACTTATTAAGTTAGTCAATAATATCCTAGTAGAATTCCATTTAAGGTAAATCAACCATTTATTTTGATTCCAGGCAATCCTACTTGGATATGGGTTGCAGCACAGAGACATGGACTCTCTTTCCACAGAAATAGGATTACCAACATCACAATTATTAGCCAAATTTTACGATTCATGTAAAAAATTATATGTTTCACTCAATACTGTATTAGAAGATAATGTGGCTAAAAAGATTGGCTTCAGCAATATGACAGCAGATAATATCAACAGTGACAATCCCTTCAAACAGACTTTGGATGAGGAATTGACCAAAGCAGCTAAGGTATGTTCATTTTGGTTTCTCTTGACAAAATATTCACAACAGACCTTGCTGGTTCTATGGCATCGAATGGTCTGTCTCCAAGGTCTCGGCCACACAGGTAGGAGCCTCGCTTGATGCTTAGAGCTACGCTGCGAGTTAGGCGACATATCCTAGCGAACCAACGCACCGCATACTATCGCAATGGCCACATTGCACGCTTCGCGCCACACTACATGACGATTAGTCACCAAGTGAATCTCCTAGCGAACAGACGTGTTGGTTAATTTTATTGTGTCACCGTGACTGTACAAGATGGCGGAAGTTTTAATAACAGCTGTGTATAAAAGGGAGCCTTTGTGGAACCCATCGAGAAAATTATACAAAAATGTACCTGTAATAAAATCACTTTGGAATGAAGTTGCACAGGAAGTAAATAAAGATGGTAAGTTGTAATGGAATTGGTTAGTTTTGAGAGTGGCATCGTTTGTTGACTCAACTGCTCCCAAATGGCAAATGAATTTGTGCGAAGCACTTTGGTGTGGCCAAGCATGAAGTCACCTAGTACATGAGTCACGTAAAACCTTGCTTAACACCTAACGAAGCACTTTGGTGTGACCTCGGCCTAAGGGTTAGAGAAATGTGTGGCGTACGCAGCTTTAGAAAGTACTTGAAGACAACCATTTTCTAGAGGTATTATCAAAATCTATAATCATATATGAACAATACACATACACTACACTCTACCTAAAGCCAAATGTATTACAATCATATATTGGAAGATCTACAAAAGTTTCTTTGTGATTTGTCTTCCCATGATAAGTTTTCTGCGGTTTTCTTACCAAATATGTGTTTCTAAATGTACACAGATGCGGGAAAGTACCTAATCTAATGATCGTAGCCACCACCTCCTTATCCTTACACTCATTTTTTTAATCTGTCAGTAATAGTGGGTTCAATTTTCGAGTTGAGCACCCTTGAGGAGAGTCTGATCTTTAAACGGCACTATATAAACTGTCCTTTTATTTTTATTATACTCGTAAAACTTCAATATTCTTTAATGCAACTAACTGTGAAGCTAATTCGATTTAGGAAAGGTTTTTAATGACTAGTTAGACATATGGAGAATTTTCAAATTGTTACATTAGACAATTCATATAGTGCCATTTAGAGAGCAGACTCTCCTCAAAACAGCTCTAACTTGGGATTCGAACCCACTGTTATTGACAGATTAAAGCTACAGCAGCGCCTGAAGAATGATGGAATGTTAAGAATCTATCAATGGAGTTAATTAGCTGGAACCGATATGAGGCCCACTTTGTCAGCAATCGTTGAATAGGACTCGGCAATATTAAAA
Source organism: Odontocerum albicorne (assembly GCA_949825065.1). Lineage (NCBI taxonomy): Eukaryota > Metazoa > Arthropoda > Insecta > Trichoptera > Odontoceridae > Odontocerum > Odontocerum albicorne. The sequence continues at coordinate 23,940,895 of OX463857.1, forward strand.
ACAGATTTATAAATTATTGATCAAATGACAATTAAATGGTGCTTTATAAATCATCCTTTTATTATATGTTATAATTAGACCATTGTGAGTAGTCTTACAGTTCAATACTGCTCCTAGTTCCTGGAAGAGACTTTGTGTGTTGTGATAACTGATTGTGTATAATGTTGGAGCCAGGAGCTGCAGAGGAAACAGAAGCAAGAGGTGGCACGGCTGGCGGGGGAGGAGCTGAGGCAGTACAAGATCAAGGGCAGCGAGATGGACTGGGTGCAGGCGCTGGGCACCAAGGGGAAGGCTTCTAGCCTTATCTCTGTCAAGAGGTAGGGAAACATACATAGATATTCTTTGTCTCTGGTATGTGTATTTACCAGGTACACATCAAGAATATAAAGCAAGCCCCTAACTCGTGTTGCCACTATTTCAAACTATTCTTTGTCATAGTCTTCGTAGGTCGTGTCCTTTCACATTCTTCTGGTTTCTACTATTCCCCTCTATCTCTCCCGGCATACCGCAGCCCGTAGCACCTTTTTGACAAATTAATGTTCACAGTTGTGAAATTATTAAAGGTAAAATTAAAAAAAAATACATAATTTATATGAAAAGAACACTCAAGACGTAATGTGCAATATATGTTGAGATTTATAAACAACTTGTAAACAAAGTAATCAATTCTTGGAGATGGAAATGAGTTATAGATAGCATTTTATGGCATACAGAATGAAATTCAAACTGATCAAAAAGCACCATTTTTATTTATTCCTTTAACATTCTTGTAAACTACTGAAAATACATTAGTAATTTTGATGACAATGTATCGACTCAGTGAATGTGAAATGACATTACCTATCGTCACCAGGCTATAGCTTCGGTTCTATGTATACTTCCAATTGAGGCTGGAGTAGTTAAATCTTAAAATTGAATTCGCTACAAAGTTGACATAGATTTTAACAGTGCGGTCAAGTCATTAAAAATTCCCATTATGAAAGATGTATTAATCCACATTTGACTCTTTTTTCTAATACTTCTTCATATTTATTTTGCAGTGGTGTCAAAAGACTTGGCGAAGAAAATAAGGACATCTTGGACGCAATACCAACAAAGAAAAATAAGAAATCCAAGCACAACAAACCTCACAAGAACAAGGGCAAAATGTGAACTAAAAAGAATTGAAAGAGAACTGAAATATTTTATTTTTATTTCTTATTTTAAGATACATTGTATATAAGTGTGTACAATAAAATTATATAAATCTAATATGCATTTTCTATTACAAAATTTCCTTTTAGTTTCAAGTGACATTTTTGGGCATATGTTCATCATCACAAGGCATCATGCAGCAAGACTGTAAAATTTCAAAAATAAAATCTGTGATGTTTTGGTCTACAGATATAACAACCTCCATGTTCTAGTCATTAAAACATTTGTCTTCCATCTGGAGGTTTGTGTTTGATTCCCGACAGTATAAAAAAAAATGGTCCTTACTTTTTTTCCCACTCTTTTTATAGGTATGCATTGAAAGACCAGACATTTTTGTGTAAAAAAAGTATGTTTAAAAAACAATGTGTTACACTAATGAAAAAAAACAGATAACAAATACACAATGATGGTTGTTTTTCAGAGCTTAACACACTTATACAATCTTTATACTACATGAAATAAAAAAAGGTACATACAAACTGGATTTGAAGTAGAATTTAAACTTGAAAAAAATTGTCAACAATGAATAAAAGTACATTTCAAGGGCATAGTTAACTGACGGAAGAATTTATTGAAAAAAAAAAAATTTATACTCTTTATGGTAATATGATTTACGCCATTAAGATAAAGCTCGGGAAGCACGACTACACTGGCGTATGGGCACGTGTAACGGCGGGATGAAGGGTCTACACTAAAGACAGCTATGAATTGGGAACTCTTAAACAGACGCAGAGGGAGACCTAAGAAGAGCATATATAAGAAAGTGGAGGACGTGACGAGATTTGGTTTATTCCCGAGTGATTGGCAAGATCGAGAGAAATGGAGGAAAAAGGTCCAAGCAGCTTACCCCAAATGCATGGGAAAAGAAGAATAAGGTGGTAATAGTCTGTCCAACGGGAAAAGTGACTGATTTTATTTTCACATAATCACCAGCGCCATCTGTGGGTGAATAAATGAGTTAACTAGCGACACATATCGACTATCTTCTGTAAAAGTTTCAAAGCGCTGGCATCGCTGGTTCATTCGTAATTACGTAACAATTGACAGTACCTTCCGAGTCTCGATCGGAAAAGGAACAATGGAGCAATGTGCCAATATTAAATTTTGTTTTAAATTGGGTGCCACAGAAACTTTTGAAATCATTCAAACTGGTTATAGTAGTGAAGCAATGAGTTGTAAGAACATTTTTAAGTGGTACGCAAGATTTCGTAATGGTAGAGAGAACATTAGAGATGATCCACGGCCTGGACCATCACTGACAGTTTGAATTGAAGAAATTGTTTAAAAAGTGGCTGAAATTCTTCGAAATGATCATTGTGCGTCTACTACTAGGTTAGTCAAAAAGTTTTGAAAGCGGAAATGAAAATACATTTTTTTTGGGGGGAAATCACTTTTATTGCTCAGTATAGTCTCCCATAAGATCAATACACTTGTTCCAACGATCTTCCAACTTTGTTGTCCCATACGGAAGTGACTTTCTGGAAGGCCTGCAAAATACTCCTCTACGACGGCTATAACCTCTTCGTTTGATGAAAAATGCTTTCCACGAAGGAATTTTTTGAGGTGTGAGAACAGCCAGAAGTCAGAGGGAGCTAAATCTGGAATAGGGTGGATGCTGCAACAATTCGTACCCCAATTCACTGATTTTCGCTATGGTTTTTTGAGCTGTGTGAGCAGGTGCATTGTCTTGATGAAAAATGATTTTTTTCTTCTGCAAACCGGGTCTTTTTTCATAAATTTTTTCATCCAACTGGTCCAAAAGGTCACAATAATAATCAGAGTTGATTGTCTTACCAGTTTGGAGATAATCTATCAATAAAATTCCTTTTGCATCCCAAAAAACTGACGCTAACAACTTCTTGGCCGATTTCTGGACACGAACTCGCTTCGGAGCCAAAGTGCCTGGTTCACATCACTCCTTAGCCTCTTGTTTTGATTCAGGATTATGGTGGTAGACCCAAGTCTCATCCATAGTGATGAATCGACGCAGAAAATCCTTTTTATCCTTTCGAAATTGCTCCAAATGTTGCTCAGAAAGTCGCATTCGAACGTGTTTTTGTTGCATTGTTAGCAAATGAGGCACCCATTGTGCACACAGTTTTTTGAAACCCAAAACTTCAGCCAAAATATGCCATGTTGTTCCATGTGAGATGCCTATGGTGTCAGCTATCAGATCCACAGTCGATCGATGATCTTCCAAAACCATATCCTGTATTTTCGCTATGATTTCTGGTGTTGATGCACTTTTTGGACGTCCTGAGCGTGGATCGTCTTCAACGCTTGTACGGCCACGCTTAAACTCCAAAACCCATCGGTGAACGGTTGGAAATGAAGGAGAAGACTCCTTTAATACTTTCACCATCTTTGCATGGATCTCAGTAGCCGATAAACCTTCCAAAACAAAGAATTTAATCACTGCACGATATTCGGATTTTTCCATTGTTAAAAAATACACTGACACGTCAACTTCAAATGGCTTGTAAACAAAGAATTAATTGACAGATCGAAATGAAATTTTGAGTACGTTCTTATGAAAGATGAAATATTAAAATGGCGTAGAAATTTTGGTTTTCTACTGCTCCATAGATGTCGCTTTCAAAACTTATTGACTAACCTATTAAGCCCACAGAGGAGCTCACTGGAATTCTTAAATCCACTGTATCTCATTTTAATGGAAAATTTGGGCAAATGGAAGGTCTGTTCTCGCTTTGTACCGCACACACTGACTGACTATCAAAAAGTTTGCAGAGTGGAGCACTGCATAAACATGAAAAGAGCAACTGATATGGATCCAGACTTCATGCCAAGCAATGTAACAGGTGATAAAACATGGTGCTTTCAGTACGAGACACAAAGTGCCAGAGCTCGGAATGGATGGGTCCACGATCTCAGAAACTGAAAAAAGTGTGCATGCAGAAGAGCCGAATCAAGACTCTGGTCACCGTTTTCATTGATTCCAAAGGAATTATCCATAAGGAATTCACACCAGAAGGTCAAATGGTGAACACCGATATGTACTTGGGTGTTTTGAATCGTTTATGGGCCAGGATTCTTCTAATTCGACCTGAATACCGGGAACAAGGGGCACGGTCATTGTTGCACGAAAATGCACCGGCGCGCAAAAGCAAGATTGTACAAGATTTCTTGGCCAAAAAAGATATCGATCATCCCCCCCTCGTATTTACCTGATTTGCATTGGACAGATAGTGTATATCTGTTATATTCATTCATTCGTCCCACATACCCAAGCTATCTCAACGTGCTCTTCTTCATCTTACTCAACACATCGGTCTTAATTTCATATTAAATTACAAAAGTTTGGGGATAAAAAAGGGACCATAAATAAAAGAAAATTTTGCAGAAAAAAATATTTTATTCACATAAACGTACATTTCTACAAAATATTTCTTTTCATGTCTAGAATATAAAAATTCACAATAGTTTGTGCCTTTCCTTCGCCTCAAACTCACCATCTTTCTTTTTTATCTCAAAATTTGTAAGTTTCAACTTTTTGTAATAATTAATTCTTTACACACAACAAACTTATTTACAATACTTCTAACACAATCCACAAATTATTGGATCAATTATTTATTAATGATAAAGGTAAATTCAAAATTCATGTAGATCTTACAAATCACAGTTTTAAACCAATTTGGTTAGTCCAAAATAATATTAGAATATTTGATAACATTTAATTTTAACAATACATTGCTGGAACAAGTACAGCAAAACCACTAAATTACATTTTTCAAAAGACTAATAAAAATACAGAAATGGAGGGAAAATGCAATCAAAATCCCCAATTTTACTCCTTACAGAATCTTTTTACGTCAATGTAAAATTAACGACTTTTTTTGAAGAAAATTTGGAGGTTAATAGTAAACAAAAAGGAGACAAAATATAACTTTTATAGAATTTATAAAATTAGTGACAGTATTAATGATGCCTCATCCAGTTTATATATATTTTCATGAATGATAATGTACATAAAATGGTTTTCGTTAGTAAAATCTTATAATATCAAAAAGAAAAAAATCATTCTAAACCTTTAAGGAGTCAATTAAAAAAATGTGTAGTTGTCATACACAAAGTGGAAAATATGATCCCCATAATTAACCTCATTGACTCCAGCCATCGTAAAAAAATAAAGATGTTCTAGGATAATTTGTTAAATTTCCTAAGTGTGCAAGTGATACATGAAAAATTATTAAAATGCATTAAAACAAATTGATCATAGAAAGTTGGACGATTAAAATTATTGATTTGTTTATAACCAAAATCATTAGGTTCCACTGTTCGGAACAAAAGGCCAATGAATCGAGCCTCAAAGGAAGCCTCTGTTGACAGTGCAAATATATATAAAAATTACCATTTAATCATATTAGTTATTGTATGTCATGAATTCCTCGAGATTTTATAAAACAAAATATACGCGCTTCAAACATAAGGATATAAAGAGCGCCGATTATCCGTGGTAATTGGGGGACACTCGAACCCGGATAATTGAAAACAAGAAAATTTAAAATAGGTTTTTATCGAGTTAAACATTTTAAGAGATGAAATGTTAGACAACTTTTGCTAACTAAGCTTTCTAAATGTTTGACAGATACAACCGCTAAAGTCGGTATCATACCGTGGCAATTACATTGGGAAGTCCCAGATCCACATATTTTCGTGTCAGTGTGGACGCAGGGAAACACCGCCAACTTATTAACGTTAGTCAATTGGTATAATATAAACCATAGATTTGACAACAGGTCCTTTTCACGTTAAAAATTTGGGAAAAAATATTTTTCAGGATTACTAATAAAAAAATGTACTACAGGGGACCACCGTTAATGCAACTCACGGATAATTGAACCCCAGATAATCAGCACTCTACTGCATAGTATTACAATTTCGTTGTATACAGTACAATGATAATGAACTATGTCTACATTATAGATTATTGTTTTTGAGATTTCTATACATAATTTTTATAACATCACCCATATTACTGCATGATGACAAGTTGATAAAGTACCAAATTCTTGAAGGTCGATGTTGGGTTTTTTTAAGATAAGAATAGTGATTTTCATCTCATTATTCTGTTGATATCTTGTATTACACTTGTTGTTTACAATACAACCTGGCGGGTTTATTGCCTTGTGGCAATCTTTTTCAAATAACCAGAAAAAAGTTAAGAGGCTTTAAGTGAAAACTTGACTGAAACTCTTTAAAAATAATGGGTACCAACCAGCAGGAATTAAACCCACAACCCCGGGTCGGAATAAAGGTGTTTTACCAACTAGGCCACGGGTATAGTTACAATTATTAAAATTGCATTTGTATAGGATTATTACAGAACATTCTCAGATGCAATGGCAAAAACTATGCAGCAAAATATGTTTCATCCAGAGGGATATTTTTTTAAGCTGTATACAAGTATAGTGTTTTTTTTTTAAAGAATATAATGCATAAATTTTTAATAAATCTGCTTATTGTTTGATAAAAATATTTGATTTCTTACATATTATTGCTTTTACCTTCAAGGGTTTAATCTTGTACGGAAAAAAATGTTCCGATTATACTTGCACATACCAGTTCATGCTCTTTATTAGACCATGAAAGTTTTCTAATACAATTTTCAAGATTTGGCAGATAATCAGATACAATGTTGAGTATAAATGTCAAATCTGCCAACTTTTTATTGAAATCTTTCGGTTTGAGTCTCTTAACAAGTACTTAAACCCTACCTCAGATAAGTATCATGATGCGATGGATCTACAGCTAACGGAGTAGCCAACACTCAGAAATGGATGGTCAAGGATAAAATAAATAAATACGATAATACTGAGGTACGAGTTCATATGCAGTTCATGTCGTAGAGGACCTGTGCCACTGTTCTGGAGGCCTCCACACTGCTTAACGCTATTCCAGCCAGGTGAGGCTCATATCCTCGGAGAAGCCTGAAAAATAAACTTCTGTATAATATGCCTTAACAGTTTATAACGAATGTAAGTCTGAGAAGGTTCATCTGATAGTAGATTCACATTGGTAATGTTGATAAGCATGGTCAGGAGATAACACATTTTAAGACAATTAATCGAGCCTTCAGATTTAGAACCACAGGAGTAGGCACAACACTTACAGTTCATCATTGTACGTATTGGCAAGACTAATGTACACAGAAAGACTAAACCCCAGATAAAAGACAAATATCTTATCAACTAGACCACAGAAGTAATCAATTCTTGAAAGATAAAATTCTTTGTGCTGTTTCTTAATTATTAACCTTAAATATCTTTAAGAATAAAAAAGGATCAATTGTGTTTTTTTCCGACTTTCTTTTCACTTGCCAAGTGGAATAAACATTCTATAGATTTGTGTTTCCTTGGAAAGGGTTGATAGTATAAAGTACCTTGGAGTTTATGTTGACCAGTTCCTTCGTTGGGAGGTCCATATTAACACTTTGAGCGCAAAAATCAGAAAACTAGGATACATATTCCGTATGATTCGAAATGTGCTCAGTGAAAATATTCTTAAAAGTATATACTTCGCCTTATGTCAGTCAGCACTTTCTTACGGTATATCAGTTAGGGGGGGATGCACCTTAACCCAAAAACACATATTACAGGTTTCCCAAAAATTGATTGTGAAAATAATCAATAAACTTCCTGCTCGGTATCCCACGGCGGAGCTTTTCAGAGAGTATCAGGTCCTGAACATAGCCAATTTACATCTCAAATCCATTCTCTGGCACTACCATCGAGAGGAGGGGAAGATGCAAACTCAGCAGACACACATGACACGCATGGCAACTAATGAAATGTTCACCATCCCTAGAGTTAAAACCTCTTTTGCCCAAAGGCAATATGCTTATTTGGCTCCCATTACATACAATGACGTGCCGACTTCAATAAAAGTAAAGGTAGGAAAACCATTTAGATAGTCGATCGGAGCGTGGTTGTTATTGCGACAGGATTTTGAGTACTTGGGCTTTCAGGATGAATGACGAGTAGAAAGGATTTATGTGAGCTCGTGAGTGTGGGTCTCTTCTTGTTGTTTTAATTTTGGATGTTTTTGTATTTGTGTTTCTGTGTGTTTTTCTTCTTTTTTTTTTTTTGTTTTGAATTTGTTTTGATTTTTATTCTTATGATTGTGTGCGGTATATTGTGGGATGAATATTTTTGGTCTTTCTGGAGTGATAATGTGTGAGGAGTTGAGTTTCGCAAGATGTTTCCAGTTGTAGTTGAGTGTCACTGTTTGTCAGGTTGATGAGAGCGTGCAACGGGGTTTTTTTGTGTTATCAAAAATCGGAAAGAAGTATCGATTTATTTTTTCATGCTAAATATCCTCAGTGAGATACAGGCAAAAGCCTAGTTTACTGGGGATATGACAAATGAAAGGCAACAAACCCAGATCCATTAAAATTATATGTCCAAATCAAATTACCTGTTGTTTTTTCTCAAATTGTGTATATTTCTTGTCATGTGTAATAATAAATAAATAAAAATAAATAAATAGAGGTAAGTATAATTCTTTCCACTTCCATCTATATTCCTGAAGTCAAATCCTCAAAATAGAAGTGTGATAGATCAATCGCTCTAATTCATTACTTTAAATAGATGGAAGAACACTGTCAAATTGTAATTCTTTAATAATAGTAAAAAGATACATAGCCAATCAGAGATCTATCCTCTCCCGCATAGAGTATTGTAACATTTTGTATTTGAGCTTACCTATGACCCAACTGAATAAGCTGCAATTATAAATGCTACTGCATATCTCATTTTGAGTGGTACAAGGAAGTGTCACATAACTCCACTACTTAAAATACTTGAGTGGAAGACAGAGGAGAGAGTTCAACATAAGGTTGAAGTTTTGGTATTCAAGGCGATCAACAATCAGGTTCCTCGATATTTCCAGGATTGTTGTCGACGAGAGATCTCCGAATCTCATCTCAGGTTAAGATCAAGCGCTGTGAATACTTTAGATTCCCAGTAAAGTTGGGAAGCCCAAATATTTCGACAGCTGGGAATAAGAAGCTGATGTGTAGCGAATTATGCCTCGATACGGACACCCTCCTCTGCTATATACAAGTCATCTGTTGATTGTTTTTTGACTTACTTGTCCCAATCAATGCAGACCCATTGTGTTAAGTGAGGAAACTGGGCTTCGAGCAGAACCGATTGCATGTGATTATGCGTATCCACTTATACAAATTGACATATACGAAATGAAAGTGATAATATTGCACGTAACTACTTACCTTCTCCCAATATGGGAGTAAATTACAATATTCCTTAAAATAAGCGCCGCCGTTAATCGAATGCTCTTTGTCACAGGTCCCTCGTTGTCATCCTGAAATTGTGTCTCCCATTAATAAAATATTTATTTCGCTTTGATAAAGTATACTTTAAATTTGATTATGGTAAAAGATTTTATAGAAAAAGTCATAATTTCATTCGAGATTATTAAATTTTCTCTAAGATGGAGAACTGAATATCGCTCCATTCTAGAATAACTGAGTGCTGCTGATAAATTGTCAATGATATGCTTACAGTGAATCCCTTTATTATTTTAATATTGCCCATGATGAAGGAAACAATTTGAAAAGGCATAAAAGGACAGTCTGCAAGAAGATGGATTGGATTGACTAAGTAAGAAACACATAACAGAACTGCTCTTAACCACTGCTCTTCGAACTATGAAGAATAGAGATGAATGTAGAGGTGTCATCAAATACTATCGCTTGAGTCAGAATCAGTAATGAGCAATAAGAATGGGAAGGATTTTAAACAAGTTTACCACAAGTTAAATAATGATGCTTCTAGAACAGATCAATTTAGACATGCAACAAAAATCTGAGTGAGGTGTAACAAAAAAACAAAAAACTGGACAGCTAGTATTAGAAACATTCCTAAATATTTGTCTCAATCTGAATAATTTATGAGAGAAAGGCAATTGTGAAAAAATGCGTTTGGATTGTCACTTTTCAAATACAATCTGGTAATTAGATATTTTGGATTAATGTGAAAAAATGTATTCGGAGTATTAAGTGTCACTTTTCATGTGTATTAAGTGTCACTTTTCAAATACAATCTAGTAACTAGATATTTTGGATTAATGTGAAAGAATGCATTCGAATTAAATGTCACTTTTCAAATACAATCTGGAAACTAGATATTTTGGATTAATGTGAAAGAATGCATTTGAATTAAGTGTTGCTTTAAAAATGGCTCATAAACAAATTGGTAACTGGACCTTTTTGATTAATGTGACTATTTTGGATCAGTTAACTTTGATGACTGATTCGATGTGTGATGGAATCTTGTATACTATAAAGAATTTTGGTGATTAGGAATTAATCAACTAAATTGACATTTTGAAATATTTTAGGTAGCACTTCGAATTGACATAATATATTGTCACAGTATATAAAACTACAGAGAAATCGTTTTTTAACACACAAACATTTAAAAAAGATGTTCAAAAATGTAAATCAAACATTTCTAAAAGCACATTTATAAAGTAAGACTCAACTATGTAAACATATCTATATTTTGAAAAAAAAAAAAATCAAATATGTAAATACTCACACAGTAAATACAAAAATGAACACACTGACAAACATGAAAAATACTATATTATTGATGCATTGGGGAATTGAATATTTTGTACAATAGTGTATTTGCAGCTACGGGTTAAGAATTTTTATTACATGGCAAATATGAACTTGTCTCGAATATCAAGTATTTTAAAAATATATTTTTTCAATCAATTTTAACTTTGCCAAAATGCATTGTGATTTATTCATGATGTTGTGAAGTCATATTATACTTATCAATTCTTCCTCTCTCGTTGGCAATACAGTGTTCGATGTAAGGATATTTTTTTATAACAGTTCCAATGAATTTATTATAAATTATCAATAAAATTATATATCAATCACATTTAACATTGAACCCGCAAGTTTAACTCTTATGAATTTTGAAGGACTTGTAAAACACACCTTTCGTAATTTAAAAAAATTATAAAGGACAAAAAATGTTAAAACCAATACTGATAAAGTGAAAATAGTATACGATTATAAGAATAAATATGGCTGTCCAATTTCACAAATAGTCGTTACGCTATAAATTAAAGTGCACGCCATTGAGTGTTTTGACAGTTATATGAAATTTTATTGTTTATATTGATTTTACGTTTAGTGATTAGGGAAGAATGTGAACTAATGTGTTAAGGCTGATGTGTTAAGCAAGATGAAGAGTACGTTGAGATGGTTTGAGCATGAGGAACAAATGAATGAAGAAAGACTAACAAAACAGATACGTCGATGAGTGTGTAGAATGGTGTAGTACGCGGTTGGAAGTGCTCAGTAGGGCTGGTGCCTCTGGTTCACGCGTCCATATATTGCAAATGTGAGAGGAAGACTAAGAAAAGTATGGTTGGATCAAGTGAATGATATTCTGAAAGAAGGAAACGTAGAAAGTCATGGAAATCCTAGAAGTTGTATAGAAGAGGCTAAGGATAGGTGTCGAGATATGAAATTATGGCGCCCAGTTCTCTCTGCTTACCCTGAGAGGGAAATGGCGTGATATGTATATTGATTTCCAAAATTATTACTACTAAAAAATAAATAAAAAAATTACAATAATGTCTAATTTTTGTTTTATTTTTTTTTTGAGGAAAATCAGAAAAACCATACCAATTGTGGAGATTGAAATGTTCGTATTAAATTTTTTTATAAAGTTTAAATTCAAATAATACAGTCAAAAATTTTTTTTCTTAGATGGTAAAAATATATTATACATTGAATTTGAATATGACTAAATCTTTGAAGTTCTCTGACAAAAAAAATCTCGTACCGTTATTATTACCCAATGCACCAATCTAATTTATGATTCTTTAGGAATCGTTATTTTTTCCAAAAATTAATTGTTATAAAAAAAAACCATAAAATACATAAAGCACGCAAAAAAATAATACAGAACAAAAATAAAAATATTTTACACATGAAGATAACACAAGTCTCACAAATATTTTTTTTAAATATAAATCATAAAAAAATAATATACAAGAACTTTTGATTCTAAAATGATTTTCTAAATTGATTAATAATTTTCTTTTATCTTAAAATAATACATATTATAAAATCCATTTTAATGAAAATGAGAAGAGACAATTTTGTAAAATGTAAAAAACAGTAAAATACAAATATTAGAAAACAGACAAAACATAACGACACAAACAAAAAAAAAACAAAAAAAAACAGCATGCAAGCATTTACGGCACAACGAAGATAATTATTATATTTTCTTTTCTTTCTCACCGGTGTCTCTACCGTGTTCCGATTTGCCTCTGCTCTGTTCTATAAATCCAACACCAGAATGTATTAGTTTTGGATATTATTAATACAGATTTTTTTACACCAGTTTACATTTGATATATGCATTACAGTATCAGGCAATTTCATTTTACGCTAAATATAGAGTACACACTACCGAGTATAAATCAATAAGATTCAAATTTATAGAAATAAAAGGTATCATTAGTAGTCGAGTAAGTTCCTTTCCTACAAGGGTTGCTACTTAAGTTTTGAGATATGGCAACACCAGTGTAGATACGTCAAATCTGACATCAGCATCATAAAGTTTGACGTTTTTAATGGTATATGTGCTCAGAAAGTTTTGTCAAACGAGTGCTATTTGTGTTGTTTACAGTGACTTGAAAAATTAATCTCGGCCAAAAATTGAATTAAACCGTGAACATTTTCGTACGATGATTTTTTATGATTTTCGATGTGGACTAACTCAACAACAGTGTGCCGATCAACTCGCTTCGACTTTTGGTGATGAAGCACCATCCCGGGCCACTGTGTTTCGCTGGTTTTCCGAATTCAATCGTGGTCGTAGTTTGCTTCAGGACGAATTTCGTGAAGGTCATCCAAAATCGGCTGTTGTGCCAGAAAACATTGATGCTGTGCGTGAACTGATATTGCAAGATCGTCATGTGACTTATCGTGAGATTGAGGCATGTTTGGGCATTAGTGCCACTCGTATACATTCAATATTGCATGAAAATTTGGCCGTCAAAAAGATTTGAGTGCGTTGGATACCGCATAATTTGACAATCGCTCAAAAAAAGGCTCGTGTCGATTGGTCCAAAGAAATGTTGAAAAAATTCGATTGCGGTGCTTCAAAAGACGTCTATAAGATTGTGATAGGCGACGAATCATGCATCTATCCATATAAGCCAGAAACTAAACAGCAGTCGACTGTATGGGTCTTTCAAGACGAGCCAAATCCAACAAAAGTTGTTCGCGCACAAAGCACTTCGAAGCAAATGGTGGCTTTATTCTTCGGTATAAATGGTCATGTCGCAACAGTGCCTTTAGTGAAACATCGTACTGTCAATTCTAAATGGTACACCATAATTTGTTTGCCAAAAGTGTTCGGAGAAAGAGAGGAAATTGAGAGGAGTTGAGGAAAACCAACCGCCGAAGACGGATCATTCTCCACCTACAATGCGAGCTCTCACACATCGGCTCAAACAAGTGACTTTTTGAGCACTCAAAACATCGAATTGATGGGTCATCCGCCGTCACAGCCCTGATTTGGCACCCAATGACTTATTTTTTTTCCCGAACATCAAAAATAAATTGCGAGGTCAATGTTTTTCGCCGTCTGAAGAAGCGGCTGATGCGTTCAAAATGCACGTTTTGAAGTTACCTCATTCGGAGTGGAAAAAGTGCTTCAAAAATTGGTTCAAACGCATGCAAAAGTGTATGGAGAGTATTTTAAAAAAACAATAAAACCATTTTCGATGATAAATATTTGTTTTTACTTATCTGTCTCAAAACTTAAGTAGCAACCCACGCATTCTAAAACCAATTACAGTTATCCCATAATTACAGTAATTCAACATTACAGTAATTCGACAATTACAGTAATCCCACAATTTACATAAGTAATTGGTTCCGGGAAACAGAGAGTAGATGAAAACCACATAAATGGAGCCATTGAATGCTATGTAAAATAGGTGATTTTTTTACATATTTCTATATTTTTATTTAGTTAAAAAAGTTTTAGTTATTTTTTCAAAGGTTTATATAAGTTACTGATAACTAAAATAGACATTTTGATGAGAGCTATACGATTTATTTATACAACAAAACTTTACAGAACTTATCATTTGTTGTACTTATTCAAAATTAGTCTCGCCGGATGACTTTTCCATTGATACAGTTATCACATTTAAAGGTGTACATAAATTCTTTTATTAAGAAGTCAAACTGTACCTCAATAGATGTCACTATAATGGATTTTTAAAACAAAATTAACCGTATTAAAGTGAATTTGCGTAAATAGAGAGATAACTGCATGTGTACATGCATAACTTTTTTAATCAATTTCCATTTAGATTACTCAATTTTCACTCTAGTTGTCTAATTACACGTAGGTCCTAGATGACTAGACAAGAAAGTGAAGTACCTGACTCAATTAGATGGATTCTCAAGTCAATAATGGACGGATAGAAACAGATGAAAAAGAATAATTCAATCGGCCAATCCCAAATAGATGGATTAATTAATTAATTATTAACACTAATGAAATGACAAGCAACATGAATGGTATTAACATCTATATTAAGTTTGACTGTCATATGTTCATGAAGAAAGATCAAGGGAGAAGCAAAAAGAAGTCAAATAAAACAACACTTCTGGGTTTGTGTGGAGGAACTTATCCAGACAGTTTTTAAACTTGTTCGATGTCACAGCAATCACTTTACTATTGGGCAGTTTGTTCAAAGACTCTACAACTCGTTTAGCAAAGCGATGTTGCATTGGATTATTGTGGAATTTAGTTTTGCCCTCTCAAACGTGCATTTTACGAGGGTCATCCAGAAAGTAAGGTTACAACATTTATGTAGGATCGAAAAATGCTTGTATTTAATTGAAATTCACAGGATACTTCACAAATATATTAAACTATTTTTCAACGTAATCGCCGTCGAGATCGAGACATTTATGTAGTCGGGGCACCAGCTTTTGTATGCCAGTGTCATAGACCTCTGCCGCCAGCTCTTTCAGCCACTTCTTCACAGCTTCCTCGACCTCCCGATCGTTGAAAAATTGTTGGGGTGAAGTGACACACCCACATCTCATCCCCCGTCACGATCGAGTTCGGAAAAGCTTCTCCCTCCTGTGCAAAACGATTCAAAAATTCACGAGCGGCGGTCACACGATTTTGACGGTGCTCCGGTGTGAGCATTCTGGGCACCCATCTCACACACAACTTCTTGTAACCAAGTTTTTCCGACACAATATCATCAAGGAGACTTTGAGAAATGTCAGGAAATTCTTCGTAAAGGTCGTCAAGCGTTAGACGGCGGTCATTTCGCACTTGTTCTTCAATATTTTTGCACTAGTTTGTCAGAAATCACTGCCTTGCCTCGTCGTATCAGTACGGCCATCTCAGAACAACCTAACCCACTTCGTGACATGTTGTCGACTCATCACATCACTACCATAAACTTCCACGAGCTTTCGATGGATATTGGCGGCGGTATTGTTCTACAAAGTCAAAAAACGGATGACCGCGCGAATCTCGCACGGACGGGAGGTGGCGGGAGCGCACGACGACCTCTCCATCGGAAGAATTTACTGTGACTGAACAAAATAGCCGAAAAACACGCAGGACCAAACAAACTGACCGTTAGGATCCCCCCTATACGCCAGGTGCGCCAACTTCGAGACAAAAACTTTCCCCGGCCTCAGGAGCCCTTGTAACCTTACTTTCTAGATGACCCTCGTAGTTAAAAAGAAAATTGTTGGCGGAGTTCTGAAGAATCATAATGACTGCTAAAGATCTTATAACACTCAATCAAGTTTCCACAATTTCGTCTTTGCAAAGCTTGAACATATTTTAAGTCAATACGGAGTTAGCTGAAAATATTAAGACATTCTTGAAAATTTTAGAATTTTATTTTTTTAATATATGTTTTCATTTTATCTGCTGGATACCTCATTATTAAATAAGTCATTAAAATAATAATCGAGATCATACCATAAGTTCCCTGGGATTGAGAAAGTCTACAGCGTGCCTTTTGATAGCATGCAGCGCAGCGTTGGTTGCATATCCAGAGTGTCCGCTCTCGTCCGAGGAGTCTGCTCCTTTGTCTAGATTAGTGGGGGGTGCTGGCTGAGGGGCAGGCACTGCAGGAGGAGTAATGCCTTTGCGCCTCTGGGCGTGAGCTGCTCTTAATGCCTAGAAGATGGATGAAAATAATTTAACTATTAGGCTAATATATTTACAAAAGGGCCAGCGATGTGGATGCCATGGGGTCAGTCAGTAATTGACAGGATTTTCAAAAGAGAGGCCTATACTTAGAAAACGTTGGATTCAGGTTGTGGTATGGTATATATAAAGAATATTCACGTAACAAAACACTTTTTGGGTTATTTAATCTGGAGATAAATGAAAAATCTGTAAAATGATGTCAACGTCATTGACCATCCAGAGATCTTCTGGTTGTAACTCAATATAACAAGTGTTGATGAAATACAAAGTGTGTTTAATGCAATCAAATTTATAATGAGGTTTGACCTGAATATACAATTTTTTAACACACATCTTTACTTTTTGAGAAAAAAAAATTCTTAGTGCTAGTACAGCAAAAAATTTTGAAGAAAAAAGACCTCATACATGTTGATCTCTGGGTCACTGTACCAACTATAAAGTTATGATAACTGAATTTTGCTTAGTATTTAATTTATGAGCCATTCAGTTCTCAATTGACCCACCTCCGAGGAGCAATGGCGATCCTGCAAGTGCGTCATAAGGGAAAACTTCTTCCTGGGCAGCTGGTCGCAGTGCACCCATAGGCAGGGCAGCTCCGCGCGGTTGCAGTGCACAGCACACGCGTGAGAGTAGACCGCAGCCGCGCTGTCAAATACTCTGCAAATTTTCAAATAACATACCATTAAGCCGTTTCCTTGTCAGGATAAACAAAGTGGCCAGTCTTTCTTTGCCTATATCCATACATTTGTACATACTCTTTCTTCACCCGCATGATATATTTCACTGTATTTAGCGCATCGGTCATTTTTGTTTCTATATATAATTGGTATAGTGCTGTTCCCGACCATCAAGATCCTTTCAATAGCACTTCTTAACTAGCTCAACCTATTAACTTACAGAAGATGTACTGAAGACAAGCGGCTTTTTAAGCCTAACAAAACCTTCACCAATTTGGAGATGGAATACTGTTCCATAGAAGAGATCACACTACTTGAAATGTTCTGTCAAAATATTTCATTTGCCTATTCAACTAGGAAATTGAATTGATTTATAATGGCATTTGTCTACTGTTATTGATTAGTATTCGTTCACACTTACACAAGTAACGACTTTGTTAGCAAAGTGAGAAAGTCTTTACTGATCTTTACTAAGGTTTTAATTCTGCAAAGCAACTTGCATCTCGTTCTACTAATGAGGCCATGTGTTTTCTATATCTCAATATCTATCCATAAAATTCCCACAAAATTCTCAAAGATTATTAAATAATTTTAAAACAATGACTGTAATATATTATTACTACTGCTTTTTGTATCTTCATGTTAGTTTAAGAAAAAGTTGTATTATTTGTCAATAATTTTAAGTACTTTATAACCTGTCACATGTTCATTTGTATATAAAGACACTGTTGTGTCGTTAATTAAATAAATAAATAAATATTAATAAAAAAAAATGCTTACATGTCACAACCTCTCCACTGACAGACCCATGGTTCATCAGGTATTTTCTTGGGAGGAGCCTTCTGAAACAGGGGACAAACGGTAATTTCATCTGCTATAACCACAATATTTGGACATTTTAAAATAGAATTTGCACATTGTGTTACCTCAATTTCCTGCAACATATATTTAAAAGACTGAAGTCATATTTTTGCATGCAGGACACGAATTACAATCAAGAGTGAGCTACTCACAAAAAGCGGGAGACTATAATCTCAATTTAGCGACAACTGTACAATAAAAGTGGAAATCGGAGATTAGTCACGTTTTTTTGTACTGCGATGGTTTGAATTTTATACTGTCAGTTTCAGTTCAGTTCAGTTTAATCCTACCCTATCCACGTTGTTATGGGGGACAAAATAAGTTCCCATTCAGCGCTATCTACACTAGACGATCGAAATCTTCTTTTGACAAAGAGGGAACTTATCAAAAAGACCAGTGGCAACAAACCTGAGTGTAAAAAAATAAAAGCAACGACTTCAGATCCGACATCAAGGGAGAATGACTCGCAGTGCAGTAAATATATTTATAAAAAGCAGTGTAAGGCCTGGAGTTGGAACAGCCTAGCAAGTTGCCATTCTTTCACAGGAAACTTCGAATGCAGCAAAACTATCCTTTGACGTTACTAGATCGGAGTAGCCAATAATTTTACACTGTCATCTGTTTTCCTTAAAAATCATATTTAAAACTAAGGTCTGGCAAACGTTAAATCAAATGATATATTACAAAATGGATATAATAAAAATGACGAGACTTACCACAACCTGCGGTGTTTCATTTATTTGCTGATGTTGGTTCATAACTATTTTATTGCCCTGTACATTTCTCGCATCGCTCACCAGCTGTGGACTCTGCACGATGATCTTCTGTCCTTGTATGATCTGCTGATTGTTCATAATGATTTTCTTCTCTTGCTTAACAGCTTGCTGATTCGAGATGACAATATTCTGTCTGTTGCCCTGTTCCACTATAAATGGATTCCCTGTGCTTATTATCCTCGAAGTATTCGTGATTGTATTTGCATTCTGGAACGGTTGCGAAACAGAAACAATTTGCGGATTGTACTGTTGTCCTTGGCTTATAATTTGGTGTGTGCCAGCGACGTTTCCAGTTACTATCTGCTGGTTACCGACAACAATTTGTTGGTTTCCCACTACAATTTGCTGGTTTCCCATGACAATCTGTTGATTCCCTCCTATCAATTGTTGGTTTGATGTGATTAACTGGCCTATTTGTTGGTTGGAATTGCCAGTCTGCATTATGACTTGATGGTTACCGGTTATAACCTGTGGAATAAAAATATATTTTAATAAGTGTTTAAAACTCCTCAATTTTGAGTG
The DNA here is from genome assembly GCA_949825065.1 of Odontocerum albicorne. Lineage (NCBI taxonomy): Eukaryota > Metazoa > Arthropoda > Insecta > Trichoptera > Odontoceridae > Odontocerum > Odontocerum albicorne. Next base: position 23,960,212 of record OX463857.1, read on the forward strand.
GAAAGTTTGTATCTTGGAAGAATGTAGCCATCATCCTATAACTTGGGATTCAGGACAGGTTGACTGCAATTAATCTGCGACAGATATGCCAATTTAGAAAGACTAGTCCTAACAGGCAGTGTGGAGGGACAAGGCATAGGTAGACTACTAATCCAATGGACACAGTCCTCTGTGACAGCAGCACTCTGAGATGCCTAAGGTAGGGAAAGGTGGGAATCGATGTGAGCGGAGTTGAGCAGATATACCAGAGATATCATGACCCTCGAAGTTATTGTTGTATATACATATGTACCTGCTGGTTGCCAGTGATGATTTGGTGGTTCTGTTGCTGCGGTGAGATGATCTGATTGGAAGATATGATCTGCGGTTGCGGCTGGTGGGTTATGATGGGCTGTTGGCTCTGCACGAGCTGCGCTTGTCCCTGGACTATCTGTTGCTTGATCACTCCTGGCTGATGCATCATCCCGTGAGATCCTTGTATAATCCCCTGAGATGACTGAATGATGTTCTGAGGAGACTGTATCATCCCTTGTGACGATTGTATAATGTTTTGAGAAGACTGCATCATGGCCTGCGATGATTGTATGATGTTTTGTGGTGATTGCATCATGGCCTGTGACGAATGTATGATGTTCTGAGGTGATTGCATCATGGCCTGGGTTGATTGAATTATGCCTGTTGATGTTTGAATGAGTTGGCCAGTGCTCTGAAAAGGTAAAAAGCATGTAAATTTATCAAATGTTAGGAATATACAAAATATCGAAAATATGAACCCTAGAGGACAATGAAACATGTGAAAACATGATCAAGTGTAAATAAAGTAGCTACAGCAATCCCTTTCCAACCACGGGAGATATGTTCTTAAAAAATGCCGTAGATTGCAAGACTAAGTAGGGGTTATAAAATATTTAAAAAAAATAGGTTGTAAAATAGTTAACGAATTTTGTTTAAAAATTAGATTTACTCTATATAAGGATCAATTTCTTGTTTATGGTCTACTAGTTGAAATGTCGTATTTAGACCTTCTGTAATATAGCTGAAGATCAAAACAGTTTTTTTTTCTTTTCTCCCTGTACTTTCGCATTTTCAGTTTCAACTTCGCAACACTGTAATTAAATTAGTTTTGCAGGTCCTCTTCAGTCGATTCTGCAGCCTGAGGATATTTCTTTTAAAAGATGATTCATTGGAAAGTCTCTGCTAATGTCTCAGTGAGACGAACATTATATTTTGATAAGCATAGAAAATTCAGTTTAACATTTTCTCTGGAGAAGGCTTTTCAGTTAGTGTTATTATGAGTGTTGTTAGTGGTTAGATATCTAATGTCCTAAACAGTCAATTTGTCATGCAATGTCTTGTCCAGAGACAATTTATTGCTTTATCTGTGTGTGTTTGTACACAATTCAGTAATAATGGCGGTCTATTGATAATGGTAAAACCTTGTGTAGACCGTAAAGCTATAGGCAGCCCAGAAAATGAAACCAAATCATATTTGACTGTCAGAATGTCAGAGTGCCAAGGTACCCTTATTCAAGGTATTATTAAATTGTTAAATTCAGTGGTTCTCAAAATGTGCGCCATGATGCCTTAAAGGCACTGCGGAATATTCCGATATTTTCACTGAAATTAGACTTATGTGGTTTTGAAATCGGACCATCAATGTGCTGATGGGATGATATGAAGCGACATCTAATGGACACTGTACAAACCACTAACTATGGTTGAAGAACAATGAAGGAACTAAACTTTCTCGGTAATAAATATGTACTTATTACAATTTTTTTTTGTGAATTTTAAATATGTGTTTCATTTATTTTTTAACCTAACCGCACTAACATAAGTGAAAAATCCTGATACACTATGGACTGGTTCAATTCCTTCATTGATTTTACTTATCACACAAAACTATAAAATGAGGTCAACAAATTGATCATTGAGGATTGCGACTTAAAACTGCAACAGGGCTCAGCTGGGTGGTGAAACTATTACTGTATCGTGGCATTTTCGGTCTGATTTATTAGGCGAGTAGCGCAAGCTAGACGCTAACTGTCGCTACGATAATACCCTAACAGCTAAACTACCTGGATGACGGAACCTCCAGGCTGGTGGGATTGGTGCTGTTGCTGGTGCTGCTGCTGTGTGATGGCTTCGCTGGCCTGCGAGATCAGGCTGTTGAGCGTGTTCTCATCCAAGCCGCCGGGGTTGTTCACCTTCAAACAGAATACCAAAACCACTTTGATATTCCACTCTTCATCATGTGCGTTAGAAGCATAAAATGGCAGAAGAAGGTAAAAAACATAATAGCTGCGGAGATACGTGCAAAAAATTTTTTTTAGGAGGATTAAAGGTGTAAGAAATAGTTGTGTGTTAAAGGAAAGGATTTGGATATATTTAAGATATTGGGTGAAAAACTGATAAAAGAATAATTTACAAATTATAAGAGGAAAGTGTATGTGAGAGAAATGAGACTAAAATAAAAATGGTAGGATAAAGAACAGATTTCTATAATCAGAAGAGTATGTAAATCTACTCCAACTGTCTAATTGAAAGTGATAAGCATACATACATACCATCACATCGTTTCTCTGTTGGCATAGGCAGAATGGAGAGTGTCAGACTTGCCTATCACGGCACACATCTTTTGCCTTTTCTACATCCATAAATCTTCTTATACTAATACAATTTCTCTGACTTTTTACATTTACTTCTTTCAAAATATCATTCACTTGATCCAACTATACTTCCTTGGTCTTCCTCTACCTTTTACTAAACTGCTTGAGTAGCATTCCAATTTAGATTGAAAAGAACTACAAATTGAATTTTTTCCTTACTCTGCTTGCGTCTTAAGTTCACAATCATCCCTAATCACTTCATTCATACTCAGTAATACATTTTCACCCTATGTATTTTTAGTGCACTAATTTTTATTGCATTTATTCGGCTTCTTTCAGTGTTTTTCTATGTCCACATTTCACTTCCATACACCAGTTATTTTTGGTCAATTTCAAATATATTTGTTGGCATCATTGGTCTTATCATCTTAAGTATTCTGGCATCCCTGGTTCATTTCTGACGATTTCAAAATGGTTTTGTCATTCAGATCTTTTTTCATCTGAATTTATTATTCCATTGGCACTTAGTGATACATGTATTATAACAACAGCATTGTATAAGATACAGGGATAAAAGAAAATGGTGTCAAATGAGGGAATCAACCAATTTATACAAGCACTGTCGAATATTTTTTTCTAAATTAATTTGCAATGTTTATTTTTTAATTTAATTTTGTTAACTTAATATGTATGTGTAACTAAAAATCAGTGTTATACTTGCAATCCTTTTCCAATTTACAATTTTTTTTTTTTAATATTTGTAAATACTTAAAATGCAGAATTTTCTCAAAGTATCAAACAAAAAACGTCAATTTTTTTATAAAATTTGATGTTACAAAGGTTTCGAAATGTTAAATTATCTCATAAATGTTTACATTTTTCACCAAAAATACCTTGATGCCTTTTGAAGGTTATATGACAGACGTGGGCAAATCCGGCTCCAAGAGTCGCATGCGGCTCTTCGTTGGGTTAAGTGCGACTCCCAATGTCTCTTATAAAAATATAGATACTTTCTTTCCCCATTATACCTACTTGTATTTTCGCGATTTTCCTTTCTAAATGTTGTAAGTGACAAGATGCGCATGTATGAATGCAACTGTCAAAGACAAAGGCAAGTATTGGTATATACGTGTGTGCTGTGATTTCAATGTGTAGGGTGCACGCGCATCTCCTGCCTCTTTATGTGCGCAAACCACGCTAACCATATTTTGCGCTATTTTTATATTTTCTTATATGTGTATTTTGATACTTTATATAGCAATTAAGATTTGTGTAGAATATGTAATAAATTTGAATTAGTGTATTTAATACTACGTGAGAACGTGACTTTATATATATGAAAATCCAGAATGTGGCTCTCGTTGACCTCATGTATGCTCATCCCTGTTATATGACATCTGATTTGTTTCAACATTTGCAAAAGGTTCACTTTTAACAATGTTCAAGATTCAAAAGTAAAATACAAGTTTCAAATTTAAATATAAAATTAAAGAAAATTTTATATGGGAACTAATTTGGTCCAAAAACTTAAAACGTAAATCATGGAAAAATGTGAAATGATTTTTTTTCTGTGAGGCTACGAAACATTGATAATACGTGGTGTTGGAGGCGGATGCTTCATATCCAATGGCCGCAAGGTATATCAACATCTCAATCATCCAACAATTAGAGAGTACCAAAAAACTTTCGACTTTGAGTATGTTGCCAGAAAAATAATGAATGTCTGTAGAAGCTGGTGATGACCAGAGACAGTTGAGGGAAAATGAGCAGGAAGGTGTCCAATTCGATGAATGGACCAAATAAATGAGTTAACAGGATTGAAAGATGGAAACAGGTAGAGCACCTAGTTTCAGACATAGCAGAAGACCACGACCTGCATTGAGCACGTGATGAAAAATAATAATTTCCGAGTATATGGATTACTTGAAGCATACACTTACTTCATCTATAGAGTGAGATACGGATTGAGAAGGTAATGAAGGATGAAATGAAGAGCAATAATAGGAATTGAGAAGAAAATAAATGTATCACAAACCGTCAATGTGATAGGAGCATTAGGGCCACCTCCGCTCTGCAGGATTATTATTGTCTTGTGAGGCATCACTCCGCCCTGCATGAATCCAATGCCTAAAATATAAAATACAAATCAATATACAGAGTATTAACAAACCTGATACATTCATTATTTAAAATCTATCAATTAAAAGTGACCATTGACAAAATAAATTTAAGAAACTGCATGCAACTATTCAAAGTGCGAAACAAAATAAAATAATTGTTTTATACATGTGTACAACATAAGATATCCTCCAACATAGGCTACCTCCATGGTCTGGTTCATAAAATACCTGTCTTCCAACCTGGGATTACGGGTTCGATTTATATTGTTGATGGATTTTTTTTAAATTACTCCAGTCCTGTTTTCAATCAAAGCCTCTTTAATATCTTTCTGGTTCTTCTTCTTAAACTTTCTGTAGACTCTCAAGAGTCTGTTACTGCAGGATTGTCCTGTGATGCTGAGCTCCAGCTATCTCTCCATCGTTTCGGGGGTATCCCTGGCGGACGCCATCCATCCGGCACCCCATGCAGAGCTATGTATGGAATTCTTGTGGAATTCATTCTCTGTACATGTTGGTACCAGTATCGTCGACGCTGTTGTCCCCATCCGACCACATCTTGGACCTCACAGACCTCTCGTATTGTGGTGTTCCTTACACGATCACGCAAAGTCTTCCCAGCAATAGCGCGCAGAGTTCTCATTTCCGTTGTCTGGTTTGTTGTGGTTCTTTCTGGTTGGTTGGAAGAAATTCACAAGGCAAAAAGCCCGCAAGATTGTATTGTATATAATAAAAGTGTAATACAATACAAATACAACTTTTGTTACTGCGGTGTAATGTAGAAATGTTAATTTGATAATGACCATAAGAAATAACTGCTAAGATCACCCCACCCGCATGCCTTCTTAGCTAATGATCAAAATTTTCCTTAAGTGCTAAAAATTGCATAAAAATTTTCATTATACTCTTCAATTCTATTAACACGTTCAATGCGTATAAAATGTCATACAGAGATGCTGAAAATTCGCAAATTTTTGAAAACCCATAACTTTGTTAAAAATCAAATTCTACTTTCTATTGAAACATCATATACAAGTGTATTCCTTCGTGTCTTCAAAACACATGAAACCGGCGACGAATCCTTATCGGGAGACGTTTATGAGTGCACTCAACATTCAAGGCTATTTTATATGGACACGGGAGCCGTGTTCGACGCAGTGAACGTGTTAATATTGCGGAAAAAATGCACTTTAGAGCAACAATACAGAAAACAATTGATAGGTATCATGCAAAAATGTTCTTAATGCTAAATTAGGTAAAATCGAGTAGAGTTTTTTTCCCATACAAAATCTGTAGCAAGTTTTACAAAAAAATACTCAAAACTATAGTTAGTTTTTTAAACAAATATAATTTGAGAATGTCCAATTTAAATGACTTGTATTTGTTTATCTTGTTCTTGATATTATAGATACTTGATGCGTAAATGAATATTTTTGCTAAATGTTTTAGAGTAGTGAACTCCGGTTGGGAGGCAGGCGTCTTACCAACTAGGCCACAGAGGTATAGAAAAATTGTATTAATTTACATTTTATTTTCTTCAAGCTCTTTAAATTAAATCAAAATATCAAACATGACAATAAATTCATAATCATTCAAAATATGTTAATGAACCAGGTTTTTCATAAAAATATGCTTAAAAAAACGGGAACATTAAAATTAGTCTTCTATTGTATTGTATTACACTTCATGGTATATAATTCAATCTGGCGGGTTTATTGCCATGTAGTAATCTCTTCCTACCAACCAGATAGATGTCTTAAGTGAAAACTCCAAGAAATTGGGAACCAACAGGAATCAAACCCACAACCCCTAGACCATGGAGGTCGTCTATTACTCTTCAATTTCAAATGCACAAAAGTTATTGAGACATTGTCTTGCTAAAATGTCTTACATATTTTGAATTAAATAAAAATACCATAGAGCCTCAATTATCCGTGAGTTGGATTAACCGTGGTCCTCCGTAGTACCATGTTTTTTAACAATCCTGAAAAATATTTCAATCCAAATTTTTTACGAACGTTACGTTTTGAAAATTACAAAGCAAGAACCTAAACTGTTATAAAATCTATGGTTTACATCAGCGGTCGGCAACCAGTGGCCCGCAAGATTCTCGCCGCAATGCACGCAACGGACGATACCATACACACTTAAAATGGCTTTTAAGGAAAAAACTAACTTGGAGGATTTCTATGGGAGTTTGCCTTCTGAAAACTACAAGAAGTTAAAAAGGTTTGCTCAGCAAATAATGACTATGTTTGGTAAGACATATATTTGTGAGCAAACTTCTTCAATTCTGATTTACCGAAAAAACAAACACTGTTCTCGGTTATCAGATTTACATTTAGACACAATACTACGCGTCTCTACTTAAAAAATGCAAGCTAATATAAAAATACTTGCAAGTCGAATGCAGCCACAAAAATCTCATTGATTTTATTAACTACAATAAATGTCGTAAAAATATATAATTAGCGTTATATTTTTAAAACTAAAATATTTGTACACAAATATTGTAGGTATACTGTAATGACATATGACCCAAGTGCGGCCTGCACTAATCCCCACGTAAAATATTTGGCCCTCTTAGAACAAAACATTGCCGGCCCATGGATTACATTATGCCAATTGACTAATGCTAGTAAGTTAGTGGTGTTTCTCGGCATCCACACTGACATGAAAATATGTGGGTACGGGGGTTCCCAATGTAATTTCCGCATTATGATATCGGCGTTTAGCGGTTAAATCTATCAAACGTTGAGAAAACTTGTTCGTGTAAAACTTATCTTGTGTAGCAAAATGTATCTAGCATTTGAACTCTTAAAATGTTGAACTCAGTAAAACTTAATTTGGATTGACCACGTTTTCCAATTATCCAGGCATGAGTGTTCTCCAATTATCACGGATAATCGACACTACTGTAGGAAGAGAGAGAATAATGCACAACTATAATCATTTCTATGAAAAAGTTTCATTTTACATTTATAGAATATATGGAAAAAGGGGAAATTCCCAAATTCAATAAGTTACCTTTACAAAAATGACAATATCTGTATGAAAAAAAAGCAGCAAGTTTTTCGAAATTGATTTTTTGTGACATTCCTCCTTTTTTCCATATAGTCTTGATTTTCAATAAGCGCTAAAAAGCTCTAAGAGACAAATAGCTTAGCAGTGTAACACAGAGAAATAAAGGCAATTAACATACTGGGCCTTTGAACTTGGTTAGGTGGTTTGGGGGTAACCATACGCTGGTCTCTCCTTACTGGCACACGCAGCATGGTGAACAGAGCATCAATACATTGTAAAATGTTAGTTCAGGTTAAGTTATGATAAATGGCACGGTTAAGTGATGCAGATGTACAAACCTTGGGAGTTGGGTGTCGCAATTAGTTGTAAAGGAGCTGGATGCGAGACGTACTGAGTTGTAGTAACATTTGGCTTATTTGACCCTCCTGAAAAACATGTTTTATTTGTTAGAATCTAATAAATGTATGCGATAAGCGTGTATTTATTTTTGGTACATATATACCCGAGGGGCTTTTGAAAACTATTAACATTTATATATAAAAAACAGATACAAAAATTTTAAATAGAGATAAATTATTGTTCAATTTAGGAGACAATGTTATAAATAAAAATATAAAGCAAGAAAACAATATGATAAATAATTTCATTCAAAACAAGTATCAACATGGTTATAAAAGCGGTTTCAGTAATAAATTAAAAAAAGAAAATTAATAATAAATAAACTTAAGGAAAAAAGCAACAGCACAAAATACGATTATGTACAACAGTTACATTAAAAAGAAGTCACAAATATTAGTTTACATAATGTCTAAAACTGACCGTTGCTTTGTTGATAAACACTGTAATCAAGATGATAAACTAAAAAAATCTTTAAAGGTACAGGGAGAAAACAAAATCAGATTGTATTATAAGTATATGTTTAGTGGTAAATTAAACAATTCTTTAAAGGTATAGGGAGAAAACAAAATCAGGTTGTATTATAAGTATATGTTTAGTGGTAAATTAAACAATTCTTTAAATGTATTAAGGAGAAAACAAAATCAGATTGTATTATAAGTATATGTTTAGTGGTAAATTAAACAATTCTTTAAAGGTATAGGGAGAAAACAAAATCAGGTTGTATTATAAATATATGTTTAGTGGTAAATTAAACAATTCTTTAAATGTATTAAGGAGAAAACAAAATCAGATTGTATTATAAGTATATGTTTAGTGGTAAATTAAACAATTCTTTAAAGGTATAGGGAGAAAACAAAATCAGGTTGTATTATAAGTATATGTTTAGTGGTAAATTAAACAATTCTTTAAAGGTATAGGGAGAAAACAAAATCAGGTTGTATTATAATTATATGTTTAGTGGTATATTAAACAATTCTTCAAAGGTATAGGGGAGAAAACAAAATCAGGTTGTATTATAAGTATATAATATGTCAATCACGCCAAGTTTGAAATATGCTATGGAAATGTAAAAAATATCCATAGTGTCTGTTTATTGGTTTCCCAATCTGTGCATACGCACTAATGGAAAGTTTCTTTGGTGGTTCCTTTTAGATTTGACACAGTGAAATAATTGTTGCAATCTATTTGATCGAATGGGGACGAGAAAGCATATAAACTGTAAGTTGGCAGCTGTCAAAGATTTAATGCAAAATTTTGAAAACCACATATTTTCTTTCCTTCTTCCACATGTTTCATCTTTAAAATACTCAATAAAGAATCATAGTGAATATGGTCTATGGGAATCTGCAATTTAAAATTTACGTAATACAGAAATTTGTGCTGTACACTTTCATGTATCTTGTATTAAATTTATTAGAACATACACACATACATCACGTCATTTCCTTGTTGGGAAAGGCAGAGACCACAGAAAGCCAGACTTCTCATACAATTCCTCCAATTTGTTACATTTCCTTCGTTAAAAATATCATTCACTTGATCCAACTAGAGTTTCTTTGGTCTTCTTCTACCGCCTGATTCACTCACATTTGCACTGTATATTTATTATGTTAGTCTTCCTTCATTCATTCGTTTCATGCGCCCAAATCATCTTTATTTTACTCAACACATCAGCCTCGACTCAATACACCAAGTTCACATTCATTTGTATTCTCTTATACAACACATCAAGTTCACATTCATTCGTTCTACACCCAAACCATATCAGAGTGCTTTTCTTCATCTTACTCAACACATCAGTCTTAATTTCACATTCATCCTTAATCAATTCATTGAGTATTCTGTCATACATTGTCACTCCAAGTATTCTTCTCAGTGCTCGCATTTGTATAGTATTTATTTGGCTCCTTTCAGTCTTTTTCCACGTCCACATTTCACTCCCATACGTCAAAGTTGGAAATAAAATACTATTGTGGACTATTGTCTTAGAAGATTTTGATACTGCCAGGTTCGAGTATATATATTTTAGTGCCTCATTAACTTTGTTTCCTATCGCTATATGCCGTTGAATATTCCTCTTAACTCTTCCATTACCTGAGTAAATACTACCCAAATAACACAATTCCTCAACTTATCCAATCTTTCATTGTTCACCTATATATCACAATGGCTTTCATTGTTCACCTATATATCACAATGGCTTTCCTTCCACACTTTTCTATCGCCATGACTTTGGATTACACAACATTCATTCTCAGATCTTTCTCTTTGCATCTCTAATACAATTTACTCAACAAACTTTGTATTTCATCTTCATTCTTCGCTAACACAGCAAATCATATACATTCCCATTTGATATTTGTATGCCACATCTATGTAAATATCAAACAACCAGAGTGACAACACATCCTTGCCTTACTCGTTTGAAATATTAAACCACTCAGTCAAGGCACCATTCATTCTAATACATGCTCCACTTTTGGCATATAATGACACACTACCATGAATTAATTTACATGAAGAAATAAACATACCATGAAGTATAATCTGTCCCCCCTGGTTAGATATGGTGGGCACAATGATTTGCCCCTCCCCTTGTTGTTGTTGCATGACCTGCCCACCAGTCTGTACGATGGGCGATCCTTGCTGCACTACTTGTCCTCCTTGCTGGACCATTTGTCCAGACGCTTGGACAATTTGTCCTGTTGTTTGTACAACCGTTCCAGGAGCTTGGACAACCTGTCCAGCTGTTTGCACAATCTGTCCACTTGGCTGGACACTCTGAACTGCCGTAGTAGCAGGTGGGTCGGAAACGTTAGAGTCATTTGGCACTAATAACTGGAATTTTTTTTAATTTGATATAATTAGTTTAATGGAAAAAATATAAATATCAATTATTGTAATCGTTGAAAACTTTGATGATTGATGACCCAATTTTTGGATGAGGTTTTTGTGTGGGAAATCCCATTGTATTTTCTTTGGCCTGATAAATTATCATAATTACTAACACTTATTTTTCCAGCACCATTTAGTGACCTGACCTTTAGGAAAAATCTCTTAACTTTAGTATAATAATTTAATTTCTTATATTATTTAACATGCTATATTTTGTCATAATATTTTAGTGTAACATACATTTTTAGTATTGTTTTAATCAAATAAGTCTTAAGTTTTTAATTGTTTATACATGTTTTTTTGTGCTTGTTATGTTTGGTCCTTGTATGAATTAGGAAAACCTGTAATGTGCAAAGAACCTGAAAAAATTTATTAATAAATGGAATCTAAAAAAGATCTCTCCATGGGCATCTACGTTTCAATGTATAATTTCTCAAATAGACTTAAAAAAAACTTGAATTTCTCTATGCCAGAAGTAGCTTAAACTTTAGAGGAAGTCTATTACATACAATAGGCAATTCACTCCAAATAACTGATCAAGGTACTCCAGTCAGTTCATCTGATCCACCAAAACGAGACGGTTAACTAGACTGTGTTGCCAGTAAGAAAAAATAGCAAGTAGTGTTTCTATGGAATGTAAATTATGTTCATGTTTTCAATAACATTTTGATGATTGTCACATCAATTTTAAGATAACTCGAGGTGTATAATATAGCATTTTACTAATATTTTAGTTCATTAAAGAAACTTCAACCAGTGAAACTCCTTCAATAGAGGGTCAGAGGAGAATTATGCAGTCAATAACTCAGTTGAGAATTCAATAAATTGCTCAAGACATCATGTTACCAGCAACTTGGCACAAAATTGCTCAAGACATCATGTTACCAGCAACTTGGCACAAAATTGCTCAAGACATCATGTTACCAGCAACTTGGCACAAAATTGCTCAAGACATCATGTTACCAGCAACTTGGCACAAAATTGCTCAAGACATCATGTTACCAGCAACTTGGCACAAAATTGCTCAAGACATCATGTTACCAGCAACTTGGCACAAAATTGCTCAAGACATCATGTTACCAGCAACTTGGCACAAAATTGCTCAAGACATCATGTTACCAGCAACTTGGCACAAAATTGCTCAAGACATCATGTTACCAGCAACTTGGCACAAAATTGCTCAAGACATCATGTTACCAGCAACTTGGCACAAAATTGCTCAAGACATCATGTTACCAGCAACTTGGCACAAAATTGCTCAAGACATCATGTTACCAGCAACTTGGCACAAAATTGCTCAAGACATCATGTTACCAGCAACTTGGCACAAAATTGCTCAAGACATCATGTTACCAGCAACTTGGCACAAAATTGCTCAAGACATCATGTTACCAGCAACTTGGCACAAAATTGCTCAAGACATCATGTTACCAGCAACTTGGCACAAAATTGGTCTTGTCTTTAGATAACTTGATCGTTATGTTTGTTGCTTGGCTCGGTTGGGTTATTACTCATATTTCAAAAGACACACCAGACAGACAATATTGGTGGATAATTTTCTGTAATCGACAATTTGCTATCCTCAAGACTTTTAAATATCAGTTGAATATATATACAAAAATATAAACAATAAAAATAGTATATACAATAAAAATAGTATACAGAATAGTATATACAAAAATATAAACAATAAAGATGTCAAAAATTACCAAAATTGTCAAAAATTTGACAATTTTCCCTTTCCTTCAAAAAGAACACATTTCAAAATGACATTAAGTACTATATCTCGAATATTGGTCTAAATTGAATACATACATATTATCAAGAAGTGTCCTATTTACTATCATAAAAAATAAAAGAGCAAAATAAAACAAGTATAAATGCAAAGGTTCGAGTGTTATTCTATTGATGAGTATGGCTTATGTAGATACGCCTGGATGAAAAAAAAGTATGACTGGATAAAGCTCTCGGAAAAGATGGAACCTGGAGAGCACTGTTTTGGCTTGCTTGGAGATCACTGAATATACTCCGAATACGGTGACTAGATGCAAGGTGAACATGCAAACATTGGGTTTCTTGAATGAAAGTAGCACTGAATGTGAATGTGGGGATATTCAGGACTCACAACACATGCTAGTTTGTTCGAACATCAGGACTACATGCTCTGAGCAGGACCTGCAAATGATAGGGTGATCTCTGTTGCCCCCTACTGGAAACACGTGGAATAATCAATGGTCCGGACACAGAAATGAACGAGACACAAATCACACAAGCCGTACTTACATATTCACTCTTCTAATGTGACTCAGGGTTATAAAACATGATTTTGTTTTAAACGTAGTTAGCACATAAACAACACAAAAGATTTGTAAATTAAAATTAATTATAGCCTGCGGACCACATTTAAATACAAGGTGGGCCTGCTCTAAAGTATCTTCCAAACATATTTGCTCCTATCCATAATGAATGTCTTTATATTGATTTGGTATTTGAAAGTTCCTTACCAAGTCTTCTTCGTCTTCTAAAGCATCTGCAGCAAGAGCAGCATAGAGGTTAGCGGCTTTGGAAGAGACGGCTTCCTGTTGAAAATAAATAAATTCATTATTGATGTACATACAGGTTAGTGCAAATGTCATCTGATTTTGTATGCCTATAATTAAGGATGCGTTATGTTACTCTGGTTGTTCATTATTTATATCCATTCATGTGTGAAGGAACCAGATAGGTCAATTAGTGGCATACAAATGTCGAATGGGAACATATGTGAATTACTGTACGCAGATGACATGGTAGTGTTGGCGGAGAATTAAGATGAATTGCAGAGTTTGATAAGTAAATAATATGAGAGATGCGAAGAGAACGATCTATGAATAAATGTTGTAAAATCCAAAGTAATGTTGATTGAAAAGCGTGAAAGGAAAAGTAAATTCGGCATATGGGTAAAAAATTAAACAGTGGAGAAAAATTACTTACATTGCGAGGTTTCTTGATGCTGGGCTCGTCAGGATCCTCCTCGCGGCTGCCTCTCCTGTCCTCCTCTCGTACCTGTGTTGCAACTACTACACTCGCAGACCCTGGCGTAGGCGGAGAGCGCTTCTCCAGCAGATCTGCCAGCATTTTGTTCTGAAATTTATTCATTAATATGTTTGAAATATTAAAGCTCACCTTTTTTATTTTTACAATTGAAAGGCTTGGAAAATGAAAACTGCTATACGAATATTTTATGGAGAAAATTGACTTTAATCAAACAAACTAACCTAGATCCATATAAATTGTGTGTGCATTTTAAAATACTTGTTATTTTTTGCAAAAAGTTTGTAGTAATAAAATTTCTTATCATATATAAATAATTTATAAAAAGAGGAACGCACTTCAGATGTTCCCATATGTGCCCGGCTTTGAAACAACTTTTTGCATTAGGAATATTTGTGTATATATTCCTAAGGCAATGGACAAACCAGTTCCTAGTCGAAATTCAAAAACTTTCATGACTAATATCCGTGTATTACATTTTACTTGTCCAGTACATGCATGGCCTATGTAAATAAAGCATTTATTACTCAAAAGAAACATTGAAAGGCTTATTTTGCTAAACGGACGCTGATGAGGGCAGAGGTGTCGTCACTAGAGGTTTGTATTTTCGATACAATTGTTTCAGGTTGAAGAACAGTATCAATGTAAAATTTTTTGAGCTGTGAGTTGAAACATCGTAACTTGATGATCACTTGTACAACTATTGATTAAATGTCTAATTTAAACTAAGAATTATTTAAAAAAAAAAATCTTTATATGAAATATGAAAATCACTTATTATTTTACACTCTACAGGGAGGTCTCCACAAAAAAATTAGGTTTTAAAACTAAATATTAAACGAGATAAAAAATTAAATATAAACTACTGTTTGATTACCAATAAATGCTTGGGATTTTTCGCACATTGTATGCAAAATATGCTGGGATTAAAAGAGTTAAAGGTTAAATAAAATCATTTATTATGCTGTACTTACATTGTTTACTGGATTATCATCGATAACTATAGATTCCTGTACTGAAGCTTCGATGATGACACCCTCTAAAAATAAATAATTATTTATTATTATTATCATTATAGACAGGCAGTATGAATTATATTAATATCTAAATCAAATTGTCACTGTCATATGTTCATAAAGAAAAAGTAAAGGAAAATAATTTAAAACAAGAAGAGTTTTCCCATATCCTCTTTGCATGAAGAATGCGTCGAGTACAGAATGTCCCGCATGTCTGAGATAAGTTCTTCTAATATAGAGGCATTTGTTCACTGTTCTGTCCATGAAACACCCAGCAACTGTCTTTAATAACACATCTTGAAAGACTCTATCTTTAATCTTTATCTGGCCTTTATTGTCCAAGTTTCTGAGATTTATAGTATTGAAAAAATCAAGGATTCGAAAGATCTATTTTCACCCTTCGAGATGTGTCTGTTTCTCCAGATCAGTCCTAGCCTCGATAAAACACTCTTCACCATATCAATTCTTCTCCTGATTTCAGTTTCACATATACTGTTATTAGCAATTGTAGACCCAAGATACACAAAATCATATACGATCTTCAAATCTTGTTACAAATGAGTTAACGGTATTAAATTGGTTAAGAATGATTACCTGCTAATTCCTCTTGTTTAAGAGTGATAGGTCTAGAAATAGGTGCTAAGGGTGGCACTGATGAACTCTGAAAACAAAAAAAAAATTAATTACTTATAATTATTCCTCTTTGTAGGAAAATAAAGTCAGATTCCCTTTTAATCACGATCTCACCGTGAGTTTACTTGTGAGAATTTCACACCATCACACCATGACCCTATTGGGATTGGCAAATAGAACAAATCTCTACTTCATTCTATCTTGGCACACATTTTTTGCTAATGCCCCATTCATAAACCTCGTCACGCAAGTTCTTTTGTTATAAAATATTTTCAATCTTCCCTCTTTTATTGACTCTGTCACGTTTTCTAGGACTTCTCATCCTTCTATAATATTTGTATATTATTTTTGTGAATTGTTCATCATTCTCGTGGCTGAACCACCTTAACGCTCCTTTCTTTATTTTAAGCATTGCATATTCTTTCAATTCTCATTCTTTATTCTGTCATACATTGTTTTTACACAATGAATTTTACAATAATCAAACAATGCTAAAAAAATCCGCAAATTTTTTAAGCTTGTAAATGCGATAATTCTTTGATTTGCTGCAATAAATAAAAACTATAGGTTTTTGTTTTATTTAAATTTACTTTCCCCAACCCCAGTTAATAAAGGTTAACAAACACTAGAGGCTATACAATCAATAGTGAATATGGGTTTATTATTTTCAAATGAAACATTTCTTCTACATTCACTGAGCACTTTAGTGAAGATATGAATTCACTACCAATACGTTTACATTCACTGTACAATCCTCTTCCACTGTGACATATACAAACCCTGATATACCACAGGCATGATATGGTCAGCTCAGTCGAGCCAAATGTAGTTCAATAACAGTGTTTTTAAATTGCAAAGTATTTACCTTGATATTCGATAATGGTACTGGTGCTGTACTAGTCACTCCAGTAGAAGTAATTGTGCTGCATGAAATTAGGGCCTCAGCATCTAGCTCCATCTGAAATATATGTTTAAACATAAAATAACCAATGGCTGACAGTAAGAGTCAAAGAGTAACGGAGAGTTTAACCCAACACTTAAGTGACTAGGTGTCCCAGTTTTAAATCACTTGTCCCAACATTCTGATAGATACCCTTTGTTGTCCTGGTCTTGAATTTTCAGAAAAAAAAATTGTACCGAAAGCCCAGATAATTACAAAAAAGACATTTGCAAACAAACACATAATAGTACGATTGGAACACATTACATTATAATATCAGGTTTACAATTAACCCGCCGCCGTTTGACAAAAGTTGGCGCCACCAGTAAGTTATGGTTATAATTGTCAGATGTAAAACGTCATTGTCGTAAGGTTGGACATCTGTCAACAACATAACCTTGGAATATTAGTGAATTTTTATCAGTATAATATATTCTTTTGTGTGTGAAAATGTCAAGTTTTGAGCCAAATAAGCGTCATTTGCGGGAACTTTTGATTTACTTCTTCAATTTTAAGAAATCTGCAGCTGAGGCGCATCGATTGCTTGTAGAAGCATATGGTGAGGTTGCCTTAAGTGAGAGAAGTTGTCGTGAGTGGTTTCAAAAGTTTAAGAACGGTGAAATTGACATCGAAGACAAAGAACGTAGCGGAAGGCCGAATGCGTACGAAGCCGCGGAATTGGAAGTATTATTGGATCAAGATTCGTGCCAAACGCAAGAAGAATTTGCACTTACATTAGGAGTGACTCAACAAGCAATTTCACATCGGTTGAAATAATTGGGAATGATTCCAAAACAAGGAAATTGGGTTCCATATGAACTGACACTGAGAAATGTTGAACGCCGATTTTCCACATGTGAAATGCTGCTTGCCAGGCATAAACGAAAGGGTTTTCTGCACCGTATAGTCACTGGTGATGAAAAATGGATCCACTATGATAATCCAAAAAGGAAGAAATCATAGGGACCCGCTGGCCAGGCTTCAATATCTATGGCTAAGCCAAATATTCATGGAAAAAAACACTTGTGTATTTGGTGGGATCAGCTTGGTGTCGTGTATTATGAGTTGCTCAAACCGAACTAAACCATTGCTGGGGCTGTCTACCGAACACAATTGATGAGATTGAGTCGAGCACTCAAGGAAAATCGCGCCCACTACTACTCCAGACACGACAAAATTATTCTCCTACATAATGCTCGTCCACATGTTGCGGCGCCGGTCAAAACCTATTTGGATACACTCAATTGGGAAGTTTTACCCCACCCGCCGTATTCACCAGACATTGTTCCTTCTGATTTCCACTTGTTTCGATCGATGATGCATGGCCTGTCTGAGCAGCACTTCACATCATATGAAGATATCAAAAATTGGGTCGATTCGTGGATAACCTCAAAAGATGAAGCATTCTTCCGACGCGGTATCCGTATGCTGCCAGAAAGATGGCCAAAAGTAGTGGCAAGCGATGGGCAATACTTCGAATAAAACACGAGGTTCCGTTCTTTCATAATAAATGCCCAATTTTTTATTAAATACAGCGGAAACTTATTTGTACACCTAATACATAACATCATGCAGTTTCCCTGCTACAGTAGGCAGAGAGGACAGATCACCAGACTTTTCTATCTTGACACATATTTCACCTCATTCACATCCATACATCTTCTCATACAGCTTCCATGATTTTTCTTACTCATTTTTTTTTTTCAAAATATTATCCAATTGATCCAACCATACTTTCCTTGGTCTTCCTCGACCAGCCTTCCAGCTCACATTTGCTCTATATTTTTGTTTTGTCAAGTTTTCCTTCATTCATTCATTCCACGTACCCAAACTATCTCAAGTGCTCCTCATCTTACTCAACACATCTTACATCACTTCATTCTGTATTATCATACATTGTCACCCCATGTATTCATCTAAGTAGAATAAATGCTGTAGAAATGTATACACGTCATAATACTTTAATAAGTACGGTTTTGTAAAGTACAGTATATTTTCGACACACATTAACCTTACTATGCGAGGTATTGAGGTAATTAATTAAGTTGCCATAGAGTTTAGATATAAAAGGTAACTTACAGGAATTCCAGTTTGTGCTTGAGTGGGATTCCCCTGCTGCGAACTGGAAGCTTGCCCCATCAATCTCTGCTGATTTTGACGTTGAGTTACCTACAAAAAAAAAAATCTCAAATTTCTGTATTACTACTATAATAAAATAGAATCATAATTATTTAACATTACCAAAAATCGAGTTTAAAATTATCAAAAATACTAGGTGTATTTCGAGATAAGTGGAAAATTGTCCCGACGAGACTGCAACCCCGATCCGATAGTAACAGCAGAATACAATGATGACTAAATCTATAATTTTTTTCATGAATTTGACTAACAACTTAATTAAAATCACTTTTTACTGTATTAAATCTAGACAAAAATGATTAATTTTAAAGAATAATATTAATAAAGAGAGCAATATATTTTAAAAGATATTAAAGTTACATTAACACAGGGAGCTTTATACCTCTCTATGCTTCAGTCTTCTTAGATTGAAGTTATATTAATACGGGAAGCTATATCTATTAATCCTTCAATCTTCTTAGATTGAAATTATTTTAATACGGGGAGCCATATCTATTAATCCTTCAATCTTCTTAGATTGAAGTTACATTTAATCGGGAAGCTAAATCTCTTAATAAATTCAATCTTTTAAGATTGAAGTTACATTAATATGGGAAGCTATGCCACTTAATCCTTCAATCTTCTTAGATTAGTTACATTTAATCGGGAAGCTAAATCTCTTAATAAATTCAATCTTCTTAGATTGAAGTTACATTAATATGGGAAGCTATGCCACTTAATCCTTCAATCTTCTTAGATTAGTTACATTTAATCGGGAAGCTAAATCTCTTAATAAATTCAATCTTCTTATATTGAAGTTACATTAATATGGGAAGCCATGCCACTTAATCCTTCAATCTTCTTAGATTGAAGTTACATTTAATCGGGAAGCTAAATCTCTTAATAAATTCAATCTTCTTATATTGAAGTTACATTAATATGGGAAGCTATGCCACTTAATCCTTCAATCTTCGACTGAAATTATATTAATACTTGAGCTTTATCTCTGAATCCTTCAACCTTTTTAGATTGAAGTTATTATTAAGGGGATCTGCATCACCTGTACTCGTAGAATGATATTTGAACAAGTAAATTTAAACAGTAGAAATGTGTAAATAAATTCCTTATATTCAAATTATGTAAATTAATCATATAAGCAAAAGCGTCTAAACATAATGGATAAAATCATATCATAAAAGAAAATTCTTCGATGATAGGTTATTTCTAGCTTTCTTTTACACTTTTTGTTAGTTATTTTCACAGGCATAATAAAAAATACATTATTAGTTCTATGGAAAACAAATTATTTTAATTCAAAACAATTATTCATTATTTATGTGCTAGAATTTTAAAAATGTTTTTATTTTCATCATGCTTTTAGAAAATCAATATATCTAGGCATTAATAAAATATTTAATAAATCTAATCAAGGAAGGGGCGCAGTCAAAAATATTTAATAAATCTAATCTTGGAAGGGGCGCAGTCAAAATATATTTTATCAAAAGTTTTAGCTTGAATTTGTGTATTAGAACATATAATTATAAATTACTTTGTTTTATATCTATATCAGGTCTGTAAATATGAAACCGGTTTTTTTTTTTAGAAAATACACATTTATTGTATGAAAATGGTAATTGCCCATCACTAGCTACACATTTTTCCCATCTCTCTGGCAATTTGTGGATGCCACACCACAAAACTGTTGCTCTGTGTTTGGTGGGATCAGAAGGGTGTTATCTATTATGGGCTGCTAAAACCTGGTGAAACCGTTAATACTGAACGCTACCGACAACAAATGATGAATTTGAAACAAGCATTACGTGAAAAACAACCAGAATATCAAAAGAGGCAACACAAAGTGATTTTGCTTCATGATAATGCACCATCGCACACAGCAAATCCGGTCAAGGAAACGATTGAGACGTTTAGTTGGCAAATACTTTCGAATGCGGCTTACTCACCAGACTTGGCTCCAACCAATTATTACTTATTTGCATCGATGGGACAAGCACTTGGTGTGCAGCACTTCACTTCTTACGAAAATGACTCGATGATTGGTTCGCCTCAAAAGAGCAACAGTTTTTTTGGCATGCCATCCACAAATTGTCAGAGATGGGGAAAATGTGTAGCTAGCGATGGGCAATACTTTGAATAAAATATTTTTTACTATTTTCATACAATAAATGTTTATTTTCAATAAAAAAATTCCGGTTTCATATTTACAGACCTGATATACTAAATATTAAAAAAATATTTGAAGCTTACAAAATCAGATGCAACTACAACTTGTAAAATAAATTTATTATAATTTTGTAATACCACAAAACCATTCATTGTAGACAAAATAAATTTCACACATTATTTACAAATATCTTTCACATTTTTTTTTTAAATAGGCATTCCACCCAAACTACGATGATTTGTATCACCAAATTAGTCATTATGCAATTTATATAAGTCAATATAATAAATTTTCTTTTTTAAATTACCATTCTAGATAATTCAAAGTTTCAACTGATTAAACTTCAAAAATGTAACAATCGATGTATAAATGAAAAAGTTCCTCGAAGAAAGAACAAACACAACATTCATTGGACGTGGTAAAGATATCTTTCACATTATTCTATAGTAATATCATTAGTGGACAATGTTGAAATGTATTCAATGTAAAAATATATAACATGAATAATGTCAGACGTTTAGTATTGAATTTTTTCATGAAAAACACTTAGAACATTGCGTTTTATACAGAACCACATTTGCTAACAGGCAAACCGACGCATTTGATTCATGAATAAGTTTTTAAAATAATCAGTGAATATGGATTTCAATAACACCTTGCGGAGACACATTTGCGGAGAAGAAAGTGAGATGTAATGGATTGTTATGTGCCGTGAATTACATCATCATCCGAAACGGAAAGGATAAACATTATTGGGGAGGGTGCAAGTTGCAAACTGCTTAGGGGCGTTGATCCTATGTCATACAGTTTTATTAAATGTGCTGTAAAGAATATTTGTTAATTACTTGGAAAAATCTTTAATGATGAAATTTTTACAACAAATTTCAAGCTTGGAAAATTTTTGGATGTCTTATTTTATTTAATCAATATTAATTTTTAAAGTTAACAAATAGTTTACACAGAAATATGATAAATGTCACACCATGCATATTTGTTAGATATCTACTGAAAATAATTATGTATTATTTTTGTTTATATTAAATTTAGACATTACTATTTTTCTAAGAAGAAAACCATTTTGTCTTCAGTTCTTGAAAACCTGGAATTAATAACTAAAATGTCAAATATTAAATAAAAAGTAGTCCGTGGTGCTTTGCCGAGCTCACCTCCACATAAGACTGCATAAATAAAACTGAAATAGAGTCCTGCTCGACACAGGACCTATAAGGGTTAACCCTTTCAACTCCGGATTTTTTTTCGTATGACATATCTATAACTCGGCTGTACTTTTTTGCAATTGCAAGCAAAAATTGTATCATTAGACAAAATTTATTTAAAAATAAAATAAAAAAGGTATCATGCAAATGGACATTCAAATTATTAGATATATGTATAAATTAATTTATTTAGGCAAAATAACAACAATATATAAATATTTTTAAATTTTTTATAATTGTTCATAGTATGATATCTGAAAAAACAATCTCCCAAATGCATCCTAGGTTTTACAGGACAAGTGTCACAGTACTCGTATGTTTCGTGTCTGCCCTTTTTCGTTCCTCTGTGAGCACACCACACAGTCCCTCTTCGATCTTTCCGCAAAACGTGCAGTTTACCATCCAGTCGTACTTCAGACGAAGAAGTAGATGGCCTACTTCGAGGCTCACGAAAGTCTCCAACTAGCTGGTATACCAGGAGTTTTATAAATTTCAAGTGACTCAAAGGTTTTTAATTATTTTTTGATTTTATAGTTTTGTATATGATGTACCTAAGCATTAATTGAACACAATTCCATCCCTCAGAAAAAAAGTTTTCTCCACCACTTCAAAGATTTTCTAAGGAAGCAGTATGTGGATGCATATCGGTCTGCACGGTCCACTCCGCCCATAGATTTCGTGTAATTCAGTACCACGACTGGTTTCTCTGTTACCAATTACCCACTAGAACTCTGATTTTCACTTGTTTCTAACATAGTTTCATTTGTTTTGTCACCATACATACTGAAAATAAACTCATCTTCACTCTCACTTAGTTCGAAATTTTCTTACATTGCTAAGGATGAAAAAAAAACTTAAATATTTTTACACTTACTAAATTTAACAATGTAAATGCCAGAATGGTAGCAATGACCTTGCAAAACTGATAGTGTTTATACCTGCTCTAATAGGTACCTAGACCTTTTTTAAGGGTAAACAATACAAATGTAAATTACGGCGACCTATAGTCGTCAAGGGAGTTACAAAAGAATTTACCATGTCGACATATTGTCGCCAACGGAGTAGAAAGGGTTAAGTTAAAATTTTCATTTTGATAAATAGTTTATATCATATAAATATAAATTAACATACAACAATGTTAAATTAAATTACGCTTTTGAGAAAATTTGTTGGTGGTTTCATAAAATAATGTTCTATTGTATGTTTCATACTTTACATTAATTATGGATAGGATGAAAAACTGTTCTATTGTGTACCCTTTTTTAATTTCACAGTTTTCATAGGTTATGAGGACTGCAAACTTTAAAAAAGGAGTAAATGTGTTATAGTTGGCATCCATCCTACATTAATTATGGAAAAACTAAGTACGTACATATATACCATCACATAATTTCCCTACTGGGGTAGGCAGAGGAGACAGAATGGGAAACTTTCCTATCGTAATATAATTCCTTCACGTCCTCCACGTCTACACTATTCATTGTGACGCATTTTCTCTCCTTTCTCCGTGGCAAAGTTAGGTAAGTCACTTGTCTTCGAGCTCAGATGTTGCTAATTGGATTCCTGTTATAACCTATATTTTTAAAAAGGATTCCAGTCTAGTCTTCAATTCAGGTATTTAACATCTTAATGGTCGGTTAGAAGATATTGCCACATGGTAATAAGCCCACCAGGTTGTACTTTATACAACAAAAGTGTAATACAATACAAGTGTAAAAAGTCATATAAATTGTATGAAAAACGTGAATTGAGAAGAATACATGGAGTGACAATGTAAGACAGAATATGGAAACAAGTGATTAGGGATGAATGTGAACTTAAGGTTGATGTATTGAGTAAGATGAAGAAAAGCACTCAATTCAATTTTTTTTCTAAAAGTAATGCATTAGACGGCCATCAACAATACCCAACGACAATTGGTCATTATACATAGTAAATTGGATGAATGTGAACTTAAAGTTGATATATTGAGTAAGATAAAAAAAACAACAAGAGATGGTTTAGTAATGTGGAGCGAATAAATGAAGAAAAACTTACAAAACAGATATATAGTGCAAATGTGAGTGAAAGGTGTGTGAGAGAAAAACCAAGGAAAGTATAGTTGGAACAAGTGAATGATATTCTGAAAGAAGGAAACGTCGAAAGACAGAAAAATCGTAGAAGTTGTATGGATGTGGAAGAGGCCAAGGATGTGTGTTGAGATTGAGTCTGTCACTCTATTCTCTTTGCCTACTATGATAGGGTAATGGTGTGATGGTATGTATGTACGCGGAACAGGCGAAAGATGTATGTCACAATAGGAAAGTCTGGCATTCTCTCCTTTCTGTTTTACCTGACATGGAGACAGGGTGATGACGTATGTACAGTATTGTATAATTAAAATAATTATCATATACTACTAAAATAATATAAATCAAGTTAGTATTGTTAGACAAAATTACCTGTTTTTGCATGCGTTCAGGTGCGTTGCCATGCGCACCACTAACCTTATGCGCTAACAGGTGTTTAATAAGCGATGTATTTGTCGCCCCACCCTGTTGTTGGACCAACTGTGGCATCTGCTGATTCTGCTGAATACTTTGTTGTCCGACAATCTGGACGTTCTGTTGCTGTTGTTGGACATTTTGCTGGACGTTCGGTTGTCCTGTCATTTGAATAGTCTGCTGCGATCCTATTTGGATATTCTGTTGCGGTGCGACCTGGATGTTGCCTGATGCCATCTGGATATTTGGTTGAGCTACTTTCGGTTGACTTGTTTGGACCACTTGAAGTAAAGGCGGGGGAGAGCTGGTGGTAAGAGATGTTGAGGAATCGTTCAAAGCGTGGCTCAAGTGTGGATGTGTCGCCATCTAAATGAAAAAATAATGAGTTTAAATTAAACTCTATTAAAGTAAAGTTGTTAACTATCAAAACTACCCTTTTTGTATACTCTTCCAACCAACCAGAAAGGTGTTAAACAAGTCTCAAGTCAAAACCAGACTAAAAACTCTTTTTAAAAATCTGGGTACCCACAGAAATCAAACCCATGACCCAGTCTTACCTATTAGGCCACGGAGTTTGTTCACTATGAAATGTCCAAAAAAAAAAGCCTCAATTTTTGAAAAAATTGTGGTATTTTAATTTTTTACTGGAACAGTTCTACGTCTTTTTCCCACACTCTCACATTTACTAAGAACTTATTAGGTGTACATACAGCGTAATTTAAGGGGAAAAAAAAACAGGTACAAAGACGACCAGTCTCAAACTGTACGGTATACATACCTAGAATTGGGTAGCAATGGCATGGGAGTGCAACCAGTGGAGACGCACTGTGGCTAAGAGGGTGGCACTTTTTAAATTTGAGAGATGTGACCATGAAGCGCATAAAACTATGAGAGTCTAACACTAAATTGTCTGAAAGAGTGTGTCTACACAGTGTGAGGGTGTGCGAATCCAGGACCGGACTGTTGAGCCACCTCAGAGTACACGAAAGGAAGTGACAATTATACTAGTTTGCGACGGATTGCCTAAGTTAATAATTGAAGGTGAAGGTTCTGTTATTTTGTTGAACTGTTCAAGTGTGCCAATGATGTTGGGATTTAAAAAAGGACACTTATGGGTTAATTGAACACCAACATGTTTAAGAGACCAAGATATATTTCTAACCATAGTAAATTTAACTCAAATGAATAAGTGATGTGAATTTTCCTCAAATGAATAAATGTTGCAAAATTACCTGTAATTTATTTTGTTCAGCTTTACTAAGTTGGGCCTTCAAAATTGGAGATGCAGGGCCTGTAAAATTACAAATAAATTAGAAATCCAAATCAAATTTTTATTTTATTTCTGGTCCATTTCGATCATTAACAATTCTTAATACAATAGATATAAAATATCAAAACACTAACATTTTTTTGTGCAATTTGCAGTCAAAGGTTACTACACACAACAGGCCAGGGCTCAGAAGGCCCAGGGCTGTAAGCCATGCAAGAAACAACATAATACACTTCATGAAAACTCTTATATACCTCAACTAATACTCTTTCTCATTCTTTACAGATTAAAAATAGCTTTAAGATAAATAAAACCATCTTTACAATAATATGGATTAAAACCTTGATTGAGAAAAATATCAACTTGATAAAATGAAAAGATAAAACTCTATACACACATTAATAAACAGTTACATGTTGATATTTCAATTAATAAATACACTGAAACTCTTTTAAGATGTTTCTAAAGGGACTGGCCAAATATTGTTGGATTCCCACTTGATAATAGTTATACTAAAAGTGGGTAAAACCTGGTCATTCAGAAGATATGTATCAGTGGATCTGAATCATCAAAATGATTGGGTTTATCAAAATCGATATTCACGTGACGCAATGGTTTGACTTGATATAATAGAACTTATTACGTGTCAAAATAATTCATGGAAAGAAATCCCATTTAATTATTTGTAGAATTATGAATATATAAAAATTTAATATTAGGTCCCCACATACGAAACCGGCGTTTTGCCGTACTGTCAACTTTGATCTCAAATATCTTCTCTTTGGTTAAGAATTTCAAATTCAAATTTATACAGCTATTTACTCAAGTATTTGTGTTTCGAAAATTATAATTCATTTGTTTTTTCCTCAATTGTTTTTTTTCTTTGCGTCACTCAGTTTACAAAATGGAAAACTTGAAATATCGCGTTATTTACGAGTACGAGTTCCACCGTGGCACCAGTGCTGCAGAAACGACTCGAAGGATTAATGATGTGTATGGCGACGGTGCCGCAAAAGAAAACACAGTGCGTTTTTGGTTCCAACGTTTTCGTTCTGGAAATTTCGATCTGCAGAACAAGCCCCGTGGAGAAAGTTGATAATGAAGAATTGAAGGCTATTGTGGAAGCGGATCCATCGCAAACCACGTCCGAGTTAGCTGCAGGCTACGGTGTTAGTGATAAAACTGTTTTAATCCACTTGAAGCAAATTGGGAAGGTGAAAAAGCTTGAAAGGTGGGTACCTCACGAATTGAGTGAAGCAAATCAACAAACGCGCGTTGACTGCTGCGTTGCATTACTCAACCGGCACAATAATGAAGGGATTTTGAATCGAATCATTACCTGTGATGAAAAGTGGATCCTGTATGATAATCGGAAGCGCTCATCGCAATGGCTGAACCCTGCCGAACCAGCCAAACCATGCCCCAAGCGAAAATTGACTCCAAAAAAGTTACTTGTGAGCGTTTGGTGGACTAGTGCTGGTGTCGTTCACTACAGCTTTCTTAAATCTGGCCAGACAATTACGGCAGATGTCTATTGTCAGCAACTGCAAACCATGATGGAAAAACTAGCTGCTAAACAGCCGAGGCTGGTTAATCGCTCTAGGCCACTGCTGCTTCATGATAACGCTAGACCACACATTGCACAACAGACGGCTACCAAATTAGAAGAGCTTCAATTGGAATGTCTAAGACATCCACCGTACTCTCCGGACCTTGCCCCAACAGATTACTATTTTTTTCGAAATTTGGATAACTTCTTGCAAGGGAAAAAATTCA
Source organism: Odontocerum albicorne (assembly GCA_949825065.1). Lineage (NCBI taxonomy): Eukaryota > Metazoa > Arthropoda > Insecta > Trichoptera > Odontoceridae > Odontocerum > Odontocerum albicorne. The sequence continues at coordinate 23,987,924 of OX463857.1, forward strand.
ACTCCGATGGGGCAGTCCAAACCGACTTCAAAGATTTTATTGATTCCCGTCCGAATGGTTTTTTTAGTAAAGGGATCGATGAACTACCTATGAGATGGCAAAAGTGCATAGATAGCAATGGTACATACTTTGATTAAATAAATATATTATATTAAAAAAAAATCAACTTTATGTTCCTTCCAAACAAAACGCCAATTTCACATGTAAGGACCCAATATTATTCAAAAAATTAGAAAAGAAAATTTTATACACCAAGTACACATAAAAAAATCGAGCGTCAATGCCTATTAAAAAATACTGATCAAAGAAATATCGTAAGACTGTCATTCTTCATGAAGTAGGTACATATCGATCACTAAAAAATATAATATCTACTATAATAGTCAAATAATTTATAATTTTATTACCCTCTCAAACATCATAATGTAACGAGCTGACAGCCCGTGATGAATATACAAAGACCCTATTGTATTACGTACCATTTTACCACAAATAATAATACTACACACATACTCGTATATACATATGTGTCCTTGTAACTGACACAGCGCCTTCGTTTTATATCCCTCTAGTTCAATCGGTCTTAAGTTTGTTAGATTCTTTAGTTTGTTTTTGCTTTAAATTTTCTATATCTCGGAATTGTGTCTCTAGTTTAGTGTATCTGATCTTATCTTTAAAACCTAGTCGTTCACAAACTATTCGTCTCTAGTCATACTACACAAACTTTTTGCACTTACTTTATAACAATAAACTAATGGCAAAAAAAATTACAAGCAAGTAACGTAACAATAGAATTTGACTGTTTAAATTTTGTAGGCATGCCCACTCGTACCACGAGCAAGCTTAGGTAATCTCATGGTCAACCTGAAGACATCTCACGGTCAGAAATGGTGCGTCTTTAAGTTCATTGTATGAGGCATATCCAGAAAGTAAGTGTACTGAATTTTTGTAGGTTACAATTTTTTTTATTTAAACAAAAACATTACGTGGTTACCGTAGTACATATGTAAGCTATTTTTCGACGAAGTCGCCATTCCTCTCAATGCAGGTGGTGAAGCGGGGTATCAACTTTTTGATGCCTTCCTCGAAGTAGTTTCCCGCCAACCCCCTCCGTCCACTTCTCCACCTCCTCCTTTACCTCCTCGTCGGTTGAAAACCTTTTTCCACCCATGTGCAGCTTCAGGGAGGTAAAGAGATAGTAATCTGATGGTGCTAGATCAGGGGAATGCGCGGGATGGTTCAGGACATCCCATTTAAACGAGGCGAGCAGTTCCTTCGTGGTGTTGGCTGTGTGTGGTCTGGCATTGTCGTGCAGCAGGCAGACTCCCTTTGTCAGCATGCCTCTCCTCTTGTTCTGAATCGCCCTCCGCAATTTTTTTAGGGTCTCACAGTATCTTGCAGAGTTGATGGTCTCCCCTTGAGGCATATATTCAATTAAAATTATGCCTTGACAGTCCCAAAACACGGATGCCATGATTTTCTTGGCTGAAATTGTGGTTTTGAACTTTTTGGCGGAGGGTGAAGAGGTGTGATGCCACTGTTGAGACTGCCTTTTGGTTTCAGGCGTGTAGTGTGCAACCCAAGTTTCATCTCCAGTAACGATGGAGCGGAGAAATTCATCTCCATGGAGTTTGCAGCGCCTCAAAAACTCTTGCCCGGCATTATTTATTTCGCACTTGGCGGGAGATTGGATTGACATTTTTCACGAAACGTGTTGTCGCGTTGACACTTCTCAACGTACTGACCTCGAACCGGTCTCGTTGCGGAAGGGAAGGGTCAGGCTACATGGAAGTGTAGCCCACATGTCGAAAATAAAATCCATTCGGTCGTGAGAGCCTCAGTACACTTACTTTCTGGATACGCCTAGTAGTATTGAATGACAGTGCAGTAAATAAAAAAATAATTCTACGATAAGAACAAAACACAAACTCTTTTTTTGTGTGTGTTGTTGTTTAAGTCTTTATAATCTAAGCTCTTTAAAAAACAATTCTACCTTCAATGCATTTGGAATACAATGCTTTACTAAAATCAAATGTTGATTGAGTGACGTAAGTAGCTAAGCTAGAATAATAAAATAAGCTTATAAATAAAAATCAAGCAAATGAGACTTTTTAAATCTACTTTATTTAATTAAAAATTTATAAACATGACACCACAAAGTGAAACAAACGTATTTTCTAAGATTCAAGAAACAATAAAAATTAATCTATAATTTCATAAGAGAGAATCGATTCGAGGTGTACATACACACATATCCTGCACCTCTTCTACATACCTTCTAATACAACATCTACGATTTCTCTGACTTTCTATGTTTCTTTCTTTCAAAATATCATTCACTTGATCCAACTATTCTTTCCTTGGTCTTCCTCTACTACGCCTTCTACTCACATTTGTGCTATATATTTGTTTTGTTAGTCCTTCTTCATTCATTCATTTCGCATGCTCAAACCACTCAGAGTGCTCTTCTTGATCAGCCTTAGTTCACATTCATCCCTAATTAATTCATTCCGTATTCTGTCATACATTGTCACCCAATCTCAGGACACGCATTTCTACATTTTGAGGTGAATATTTCAATAAAGTGATTTTATGACAGTAAAGTATTTTTAGGCAGGTTTCTTTGTATTCCTTTCATTTTCAAAATCAAGTATGAAACCAAATTTATAATCTTTTTGAAATAATATTTTATTTTATTTTAATGTAAAAAAATAAGAGAATATCTCACCGGTTTTGACGTTAGTCACTTGCTTATTATTTATGGCTGCCTGACTTTGCCTTATTCCCATGTAGCACTGCTGGGTCTCACCATTGGGAGCTTTCACAGGATTGGGTCCGACCATGCCTCCAAATACAGACCTGGTAAATTCACAACATAATGCAGACCATGTGATACAATATCTAATTAAAAAATAAATATTTTACGCGACAATTAGTATTGAGAAGGAGCATCTTAATCTCATGGAGCATATCACCTGTGCAAACCCAATGTGGCGGACGAGCCAAAAAGTTTTGAAATACTGTCTTCTTCTTCTTAAACTTTCTATAGACTCAAGAGTCTGTTACTGCAGGATTGTCCTCCTGTGATTCTGAGCTCCAGCTATCTCTCCATCGTTTCAGGGGTCTCCCTGGTGGACGCCGTCCATCCGGCACCCCATGCAGAGCTATGTATGGAATTCTTGTGGAATTCATTCTCTGTACATGTTGGTACCAATATCGTCGACGCTGTCGTCCCCATCTGACCACATCTTAGACCTCACAGACCTCTCGGATTGTGGTGTTCTTTATACAACCACGCAAAGTCTTCCCAGCAATAGCGCGCAGAGTTCTCATTTCCGTTGTCCTTAGCATACTTTTTGTCCTGACAGTGTTCGCCCTCGCTTCGATGCCATATGTGAGGATAGGTCACACACAGGTCTTATAAATGCGTACCTTGCTATTCGTTCTCATATCTTTATTCCTCCACAACTGCAGCTTTATCTACCTGAGGCCTTACTTTTCTGGGGAGGTCATGAGAGCTGAGCAGTTCACTGCCAAGATATCTGAACTGGGTTGCTTGTTCACTTAGCTCGTCACGTACTGAAATTCTGCACTCTAGTGGGTCTTTGGAGAATGTCATACACTTGGTTTTTGCTACGGAGATAAATATGAAATACTGTCAATTCCTAATTATACGACTCGAAGGGGATTGAAATTTAATTTCATCAAAATTTGAAAACAGGGCATCATGATCTGGTTGAACTTACATGGAATGTCTCTTAAATCAACCAAAGATTGCAACACAAAGTAAAAACAGAATCCTAATTAACAATTGTGAAAAATAATGCAATCTAACCTCACAAGCCTGGGGAAGTGCAGCGGAGAGATAACTCCCTTGCGGCCAACTTTCTGACAGCAAGCCATGTACTGCTTGTACAGTTCCGCTGAATCCAACCGGATCCCTGGTGAGCAGGGTTCCCATGTCCTGCGCAGCCAACCCAGCGCAAACTGTTCATTTTCCTGGTAAGCAATAAGATATAAATAATGGAATTTAGTACGTATTCAAACAAATAAATTGGTGTAACGAACACTAAACTTTCTTCCGTGACATTTTTTTTTTTGGGGATATCCTTGACAGTTTTAATTATTCACTAAAAGGTAATATCCTGGTTTATCACCAGTTTTAGATTCCATTACTCAATGTTTAATCGTCGTTATTTATCAGTGATGCCAAAGATGCTTACAACTTGCATTGCAAGTTCACCCCTTTACAACAGTGGTTTTTGAAATATTTCATTTTACCTAAAACATTTCACAGAGATTTAATTACAACATGATTAAGGAGAGGAAAATCATCGCTAATGGAAACAGGATTCACTGAGTTTAGCACTCAGCAAAGAATATTCATTCTTAACTGATATCCAAAACTCAACCAGTTTCACATCGACAATATTCATTTTAATGTATTAAGATTGCCATGGTAACCAAGAACCTCGAAACACACACTTTGAAAACCTTTCATCAACTTCTTCAATAAATTTAATCAAAGAAATATTTTGATATTGAGAATGGCAATTGAGATAATTAAAGGTAATGGTATAGTTATGTGAATAATTGTCAACATGAAATTGAAAAAAACCTTGTATTTCATTGTATAAACTGGCAGGATTATTGTGTTGTGACAATTTTTTCCAATCAACAGCTTTGGAAATTATCTAGGGCATTGTTTTTCAACATTTTTAGCCTTGCGATCCCCAAAAGGCACATGGCTGAACATATTATGTACTTACACAAAGACGATAAGCCTTATCATATAAGGATATCTACTGTTTTATGTCACTAAAAATAAATGTTATAAGTGCAGTACTCTTTTACATATGCTATAAAATTAAAACATTCTAAATACATATGTATACAAATTGGCAATGCCGATATATTGTGGCTGGGAGATAATCTCGTGAATGGAGCATTCGGGTTTAGTCATTAGAGTAGGTACAGAACTCACAGTTTGTGCATGTATTGGCAATACTACCACACGTGAAAATGTACAAAAATTTGCACACCTCTAGTGTCCGTGAATATTCTTACCAGATGAACTCGACCAGACTGGGTCCTTTTTTTTGGATAACATTAAAGTTCATTTTAGGGAATCGAACTCGAAACCCACAAGTGGAAGCCTAGTGTCTTACCAACTAGACCATAAAAGTTGACAATAAGAAGTGTAAAAAATTGTAAAATACTTATTTTTAGAATATATAACAATAAATTACTTTCTTATTGAACTAATTACATTAATCCTCGCTACATGTGTTTCTACCTCCTATCACGATGCTCTCACCATTCTATCTGAGGAGGTAGAAATACATGTTGCGGGGATTAATGTAATTTATGGAATAACAAAGTGATTTAATGTTAAATATTCTAATATGGAGTTCTACAAAGTAAAAGCCTACCCCTTTGATAAATGAATTATCTTTATTTAAAAATTCTACAAAGAAAAAGATAAAGACAAAGAATACAAAATGATTTATACAGAAAGGGTACATTACATTTACCTGAATGGCCTGCTGGTGTGCATGCTGTTGCTGCACTGTGAGGTGCAGCGGATTGGAGGGCGGAGTGGCTGGCCCTGGTGGGCGGCCTGCCCCGGTAGCGGGGCCACTTTGTGGTTGGGGGCTGGGTTGCCTCACCGCGGCCGGCCCTTGCACAGGTTGGACTTGTACTGGCTGTGGCGGCGGTGGCGGCAAGGGATGTTGAGTCTGCTGCGTTAACGTCTGTAATGGTTGAACATTCGTCGATTGTGGAGGTAGCTGCTGTTGTATTTGTGGCCTAGAATATGTTGAAAACATCTCCATTAATTTGTGTTTTTTTTTCAAGAGCACTCACTTGATCTATGGTATTCATTTTTGAAAAAAATTGCCCTTTTAAACATTTTTTTCATAATGTTTCTGAACAGTATATAAAATAAAACAGTGTTTGTATATAAAATATTTACGGGGTTAACTACTTGCTATTCTTATAAACACATTTTATATCAATTTCCCAAATAAAATACATTAAACACAACAATATAGCCCCGGCAATGAAACTGACAGTTGGGTGTCAAAACCATAAAATCTTCCCTCGGGGCTATTATTTATTCAACACATCAGTATATAGATAAAAATAAATTATTTTAATTTAAGTGTCAAGAATGGATTGATATCAAACTTTGTCTCTTTGGATTGAAGTCCCCTTAACAGGTTCGCTACCGGCCCTGATTGTAAATTTTAATCCAGGTACCGAATGAATATTGATTCATTTAACTTGTATGGACATGCTTCGTCATAAGGCGGAGGCGACACTACAGGATAACTTTCAACTCCGCTCATAGGCGGAGCTGATAGCAAACCTGTTAATAGGATGTCTCTATTGTATCTGTGTGTTAGGGATTTTACTTTGGAGAACTTTGAGATCGATTTCTTTTTCATCTAATAAATTGGTTGTTTTGAATCAATCCAATAGGACGGGGTATTATGATCGAGTTTTTGCCATTGCTGGTCCTGCGATGTGGAATGGTCTGCCTCCTAGTGTCAGAGGTATGGGTGGCGATGCAGCTTTAGGGAGCACTTAAAGACAATCCTTTTTGGGAGGTCTTATGAAAATTTATGAGTGTGTTCAAATCCTTATCAGAGGATTTGGGTTACATTACAGGCTAACATTAGATATTTTATTGGACTCAAATGATTACATCTTGTTACGGTCCCAATACCAATATTCCAAGGTATTTAAGGTAAAAGTATGATTGAAGAATTAAAACAACAAAATTCATAACTAATACTGAACAAGCAACTTACGGAGGCTGATGCTGAATGTGGACTGCAACTGGAGGTGGGCTTGGAGGATTAGGGGGGTTCTGCATAGGGACATTTCCTGGGACAGTCTCCACCACTCGCATGAGGATACACGCTTTGGGGCCATAGCTCTGAGCCTGGAAATATATGTTATCTATAATATATCAAAAAAACTAAATCAAATTTAATTAATTAAAAATTCTTCTTTCAGAACATGGACAGCTCCTCCGATATGGTGATGGGAAATTCTTCATATCCAATACTTATCTACATTTGATAAGATTTCTAAGGTTTTCTTACCAAATATATTTTTTCTTAACATATGCAAACGTGAAGTTTCTAATCTTATGGTCACAACCCCCACTTTCCTATCCTTATACTCGTTTAGTTTTTTTTAATCATTCAATAATAGTGGGTTCGAATTCCAAGTTAGAGCACCTTTGAGGAGAGTCTGCTCTCTAAACAGCGCTATATAAATTGTCCTTTAATTATTATTATTTGAAAACGGTCTGGAGAAGTTCCTACGAACAAACCCAGAAGTACTGTTTTAGTGATGTTTTGTTTCTTTGGTTACATTTTCTTTATGAATACATATGACAGTTAAACGTAATGTAGATATTAACAACATTCATGATTCTTGTTTATAATGATAACTATTATAATACTGTTAGATGGTGAAAGATAAGCGTCGGATTTATTGAGCTCTTAGTGGGTTAAAAACAGTGCAGATCTTGACAAGCAACCAAACAAATGATGCTTATATATCAAGTGGTAAATTATATAAATTTCATACCTCAACTGTGATGAGTGAAACCAGTGTATCCACCAGCCCATGCACCTTGACAATGCAGTCGCAAGCCTTCTCTCCAAGCGTGGTGAGGGCGTACACGCACTCTAGTGTCACCACCAGCAGCATTATGTCATGTAGGGTCAGGTACGAGCAGACCTGTTCGTAAACCTAAAAAAAAGATATTATTTAGACATAAAAATTATCAATGCAAAATTTGGCAGTGAAATATTGCATAAAAAATCATTATGAACAGACTTAGGCAGATGGATCAGAGAGATCACAATTCTTAGAGGTCTGTTTTATTTTCTTATTAAAACAGACCTCCAGTAATCCACTCCATCGAAATCCCTAGTATTGTCATTAAGCAAACAAATAAAATATGACATTGTATTTACCTTTGGCTCCAAACACCTGAGCAGCACGTCCTCATTGGCCTCATTTTGCGCCAGTTTATTGAGCACTTCAAGCGCAGCAAGCACTCGCGCCCGGTCCTCTGAGTGCAGAAGTGCAGCCAGAGTTGCGAGCAGATGACGCGACACAAGACACGTAGCTGGGTCCCGCACCGTCAGCTCAGTGGCCACATTACCCAGTGCATCCAGACCCATCTGGCGCGTGTGGCTCTGTGCGCAGTTCACGCACATCAAGATGAATCTGTATGATAATTATGTATTAGTTATTCATCATCCAACACAACATATGAATGAAAAAAAGCAATTGAACAGCCTGTTCAGAAAATTAATAAACTCATCTTGGGGTACAAAACCCTCTGTTCTTCAAATCTCAAGACTGGCCTTGTGCTACTCGGCAGGTGAAAGCATACCTGTCTGGAATAAATCGAATCACACTTGTCAGATGGATGTGGCCTTGAATGAGACATTATGTCTGATCATGGGTCGCCTTAAACCAGCTGCACTAAATAAGGTGCACATCTTCGCCGAAATTGCTTCCCCGAAAATCAGGAGAGTGCTGAGAGATCCAACCAATTAAATGACCCCAGATGTATTTTGCATAACCACCAGTCCCCAGACCCTAGATTGAAATCCAGCAACAGCGTCATTAAAGCCACTAAGCCTCTGTAACAACTACCTATTATTGCTAGGATGAACGAGTGAAGAGGAACATCAGACACCAGCAGGAGGATTTTGGCTGTAGAAGAATTGCAATCTGGCTCTGATCTGCCCTGCATCTTCTCACACAGTTACATCTGTTGCTATTATTCTTTACTTTCCTTCTTTCCAAATTTCATTCATATATTTATTTATTTACGGTCAATTTCAATCATTCGCAATTTTAAAATAACATAACCAAAATTCATGGGGGTGAGTAAATACAAAATACTGCAATAAAATATATATGTAAACTTAGTTTAAATTATCTTGTGTATATTTATTTATACAAAAAAGGTATAATAAGAGTTGGTTGAAATAAAAGTAATAACAAAAGGCTATACCTGATAAAGGTCTGATGTTTGGCGAGCAGCGTTAGGTTATCCTCATGGAAAGACAGGTTCCTCATTATGGTACCCACTTGGGAGATGCGCCGGGATACTAGATCTCGGGCGCCGCCGGTACACTTGTTGGCCAGAACTCCCTCCTCGTCGCCTAGCATGGCTGAGGACACATCTTCCAATGCTGGGATTTCCTGTTATTAAAAATATTGTAATTGAGCAACCTAAACAGCGCTACAGAATTAAAATTGATGCTATTACCTGGCAACTATGTTTTGACTAATTTGTGGAAAATAAAAACAAACATTTTAGAAAAAGAGCTTACGTTCGTTTTTAATTATACATATCATCACGCTATTTACCTATTACGGTATGGCAGAGAAGACAGATTAGCCCTGATTGCAAAAGAAATTATAGCAGGGCTGTGGAGTCGCTTAAAAAAAAACACGACTCCGACTCCGATTGCTACATTTATCAACAATACGACTCCACAACTCCGACTCCACGACTCCGACTCCACAACTCCGACTCTACAACTCCGACTCAAAAAAGCTCAATTTTAGCAGGTTGTTTCCTACCTTTGCATATAGCCATTTTTTTCATGTTATAGGGATAAAAATAAAACATGATCAAACTTTAATAATTATTTATTAGAATTTATTCTTAAAAACAACATTGCTTCTATTAAATCTGTATTCGTAGAGGTTCTCAAATCAGAATTGAGAATTTTAAGAACGGAAAATAACCGCTCTACGGATACTTGGGTTGGCGGTAATGCTGTAACGATCAATGCTGAATCTTTTACGATTTCTAGATACCGCTGTATTGCCATTTCAACATTTAACTTATAAGTTCGGTCAATTTTTTCCATTATTTTCAATGCATCATAAAATTCAATTTTAAATTTTGAAAGAGTCTCCTTCATCTATATTGGGACTGTGATTCAAACGAGGACGTTTTAGTTTATCTTGTTCATTGAGATATTTTTCAAAATCGTCTTCAGATTCAGCGGTGTCGGATGAAGATGATGATACTTCGTGTACGCTGCCTGCTGTCGTCTCTTTTTCTAGTCGAAGGCCTTTCATACGAACGGTTAATTCAAACAGAGCGTTTTTAGCTCTATTTATTTGTTCTTCCGTCAATATGGATCGAACCATGGGGTTAACATAGATCCCAGCCAACAGAATTTTCTTTCGACGTGAGAAAGAAGGAAACAAACACATTTTCGTAGACTTGATGCATTAAATGGATCTCGGTGATTCACCATATCGGCGCGACTTGCGCCTGCAAGTTTAATATTCGTGCACAATACACATTTATTATAATAATTTAAAAAAAAATGTATTTTAAATTTTAACGAAAAATTAGTCGGAGTCGCTCGTTTTTTACGACTCCTACTCCGACTCCGACTCCAACTCCGACTCCACAGCCCTGAATTATAGATATCAGCTGAAATATTTACACCATAATGACTTGGTCAATGTAAACTCAAGTTGAATGGTATAGATAGCAAATTGCCAAACTGAATTCTAGAAAGATTTTATATCCAAGATCTCATATCCAAGACTAAAATTTTAAGTGATAATTCTTAACACTACATACTCTCAACTATTTATTAATAAATAAATAAATATAGGTTTATTGATAACAACATCGTATGTGCATACTGAAATTGCACATATATTTCAAGATAATGTCGAAGAAAATACATTTGAGAGAAGCTATCAAAAGGTCTCTGCTCATCTCATAACATCCCCCTACTCAAGATACACCCCCATCAATAGAGGGTGAGCCTGGCCGTGAGGAAAACAGATGTTTTTCAGCCCACACCCTTCCCACATCTTCATTTCACTATTGAGGGAGGTAGCCAAAGAGGACAGCCAAAGAGTGCCAAACATTCCTATTACAACATATTTCTTTCGACTCCTCTACATCCATACGTCTTCACATAAAGTTTCTTTGGTTTCTTGTACACTTAACTTTTGCCACTTTCAAAATATTATTCCCTTAACCCAATGTTTCTCAATCTTTCTCATTTTAAGCCTTGTGACCTCCCAAAAATAAAAAATAAAATTATGACTTTGTCACCCCCTGTAAAAACTTAACATCTTGTTGATGCATGTGCACGTGGCTGCACAAATATTGTTATTTCACAAAGATGGTGAGCTTTATCATTTTTTTTAGAAAATGGGTTTGTTTTCTTTTGTGCTTGTAAGTTATTTATATTTACTCCCTTGGAGTCATGACCCACAAGTTAAGAAAAAATAACTTAGCCCAACCATACATTTTCCACCAATCAATGACCGTAATGAAATTACCTTTTCGTCCTCCTCCTCAGGTAATTCCCCGGTGACGAGGCAGGTGTTGAGACTAAGCTGCGAGACTAAGGCGCGCATTGCCAGTCCGTGCAGAGGAAAGCGACGCTCATCCAGCAGCTCCAATGCTCCGGTCGGCCGCGCATGCTCCGCCCAGAACCACTCCATACTCACTTTGCGGGCATCTTTGTACGACTTGCCAATCACGTCACGGAGACTCACTGAAAAGAGATTAAAAAACCTACAATGACCTACATCTTCACTAACCTACAATAATTAAAGCTGCCTATTCTGTAACAAAGATGAAATAGAAGAAACTTGAATAAGTGTTATAAGATCTTGCAGCCATTATGATTGCTAAAAAAAACTCATTAACAATTTTATTTTAACCAAAACAAATTTGAGTAGACATCTGTTGAAACTCTATAAATTTGATCCAACCATACTTTCCTTGGTCTTCCTCTCACACGCCTTCCACTCACAGTTGCACAGTTAGTCTATCTTGCATTCATTAGTTCTACATGCCCAAATCATCTCAGAGTGCTATTCTTCATCATACTTAACACATCATTAGCCTTAAGTTTAAATTCATCCCGTTTCACTTCATTCCATATTCTGTCATACATTATTACTCCATATATTTTGCTCAATGCACGCATTTCTACAACATTTATTCGGCTCTTTTCAGTCTTTTTCAGCGTCTACGTTTCCCTCCTATACATGAAATATTCTTATATAGCAGTTAAAACTTGATATAGATATTGACAGCATTCATGTTACCTGTCTATATTGATAATATTTAATAAAATGCTACAATATTTAAAGAAAATGTTTTCAAGATTATTAAAATAATCACTCTTTCAAAAGGAAATCCTTCTCCTTGATGTAGATATTGACAGCATTCGTGTTACCTGTCTATATTGATAATATTTAATAAAATGCTACAATGGCTATTTAAAGAAATTTTTTTCAAGATTATTAAAATAATCACTCTTTCAAAAGGAAATCCTTCTCCAAAAATAAACGCTAGTATTTTTCTAAACAATTCAATGTGCAATGCGAATATGTATGAAAAATATGTACCATGATTATAAACAGCAGCATGCCCCAGTAGGAAGTCGATAATATGAGGAGTCGAGTGAATTGGAAGCTTGTTGTTCATATCTGCTGCGAGGATGGTGCACACATTGAGGGCAAAGTCCTGCTCATTGGGAAGAGGACTGAGCAGTGATAAAGCTAGTCGCTCCATACTTCCACCAAATTTCTGAAGCGGAAACATGCCTAAGCTCTCTCTCAGGTGATCTGAAAAGAAATTCAAAATCTAGTAACACCATTGAATTACAACCACCTTGATTGATCCTTCTAGTCTCTGGCATTTTTAATAGATTTAAGAAAAAATACTCTTTTTAAAATAGTATTTTTGCCCTATAAACAGCCCTATTTGAGTTTTTTATTTTATAATTACAGCTTCGAACCCAGTATTTCGAAATTCAATGTAATTTGAATTCTCAAGTAAAAAAATGTCCATAAAATTATATTTTCACACTAAAACACAAATTCATAAAACTTACCAATTCATCATTCGAAATTTATTTTGTTCCATGAAAAACAAATAATGTTTTGTACCACACTCGACGTGTTTGCAACATCACCTGCATGGCGGTATTAATTATATAATTGGTGGTTTTAGAAAAGTTGAAAATGATTATATATTATATTTAAATTCACCAATTACTTTAAAAAATTAGTTTCCAAGTACATTTTCTCCATTTAATATTTTTCAGCATAGCAAATAATAAATGCTGCAAAGAAATCCTTATAGAATAAGGGTGTCCTTCAAGTGAAATAAAATTTGCCACCATCTATCTACCTTCAATTAAGTCGTCTAACAACAAAGACCGATCGCCGATGGGTAGTAGAAAAACAAATACATTTTCTCCGAAAATGCGCTGAATACGAGTCCGCCAATAAGGTTGAAATTTCTATTCACGTACATTTTGTATTGACATTGAATGAAAAAAGGGGTTTACAAAATAATGGTTCCGATTGAATGTTCGGGGCGGTAAGCATTGAGTATGTATCTGCAAACAAATTACGTTCATATCACATAAAGGGAAAAATTGTTTCCGTGATCCTAATAAAGCCACCATTTCCAAAAAGGCTTTTTATAAATGTGTACAGTTGGTACAGAGAAATTGTAGGAGCTGTATTGATGTCGAAGAGACGAAATATGTGTTGAAATAGAAAAGTCTAGTGCTGTCTTCCCTGCTTACCTCAACAGGGAAACAGCATTATGGTACATATGAACAGTTGATTTTAAATATCTCATTTTAAAATATTTTTTAATTGTGTAATTTTCGTAATCATGGCAAAAAAAATTATAAAATTAAATTATGGAAAAAAATGTGGTACAAATTTCGATACTTTTTTAATAAATTTTACAGAGGCAATTTTTTATAGTAATTTTGATCTCTGACCATATGATGCGATTATCTAGGAACCAGATACTAATTTGATTTCTAGGGATTTTCATTAATAAGAAATAAATTTTTCGGTCTTCTAGATTTCAAATTAACGATGTTATACAATAGTATATAAGGATATAAATTTATTTCATCAACACACCTGGCACATTATGTTGGTTATGATTATATGTCAGAGCGACAGTGTTCCTCGGTTTGGGTGTGCCCCAAGCAGCTCTTCTCGGTCTGTCATCATCCCCTTCATCCAGCCCCCCATCTATATCTCCCCCACCACCTCCTCCACCCCCTCCTCCGCTGCCCCTGGCTCGCTCCCACCTCTCCAGGTGCCTTAAATACAGTTGCCTGATGGCCACTCCCCCATTGACACATGACGCTGGTAGACCCAGCTGTTTGAGCATGCTGTCCCAAAGACCTTGGCTGTTGACCTAAAACAATTATTATTTTAGTCAGACAACACAAATGTAGATCATATATTCACAAAATATAAACAAAACACAATTTCAACACTTGACAATTTGTTTAAAACTCCACAATTTGATTAGCAAAACAATTTTTTTTGGATTTTTGGTTCAGAGATGTCCTCTCAAATATCTATTTAGATTTTTAAGAAAAAAGGTTGACAGAGTTTAGGGGAGTCGTAAACATTCATCAAGATCTAGCAACATTCAGTCAAGTGACCTTCCTTTGATCTTTGTTACAGATAAAGTTACTTCAAGAAACTCTTCACTTATAAATTCAAAATTATTTAATCAGAATGAAATGCATTCAGTTATTGCAAAGCATTGAGGTATCTACTTTTAACAAAAATATACCTTCATCCATCCTCCGTGATGTGTGACTATCATATACAAGAGATACAAGTCAATCTCTTTTCCATTGATGACGGGCAGGTGGCGAATTGTAGATCTGTAATACAAAAGACATTGTTTAACCAAACGGTTCCAGCCGCAGTAGGTGGTGCCATGTTGGTGGAAATGATGACACCAACGTATTTTGTTCTCAATTCCAAGGTGGTTTGGTCCGGCTTCAGCCGTGACCTTTCCACAGGCCAGTCATAAAATAAAAAGAAAATACCCCATTTTGAGCCACCAAAAATGGCCATAATGATGTATTATTCATAAAGTAGAGATGTACTACTATCAGGTGGTTTTTTTTAAGTAAACTAAGGCATATGTGGCGAGTTTTGCCGATATTGATAATTTAGCATCGTAGAATGAAAGAAAAAGCTATACTTCAGAAAATGTAGGATGGGTTTTGTGACGTTTTAAATATCATGTCTCAAAGGGGTGGGATAAAATCGTGTTTTTTTTACAAATCGAATAGTTTTTTTTATAAATTGAAAAATTGTTTTTCTCTAAACTGACGTTTTAATTCCTAATTTTCATTAAACTGACTTTCTAATATATTGTATGATTTGTATCTATCTTTAAATAGGCCAAAATCCGCTATGAATTAATACTAATTACGAACATTTAATTTTAGGTATAAAAAAATCGAAAATACAATTATCGTATACGCCATTCCTAGCCAATGCAGACTAACATAGTGACTTTTGACAAACGTCACCAAATATTATTTGAATTTAACAAACTGCCACATTTTTACTAATTTATAACAAGATGTATTAATTTGTCATTATTGTTAGTTTTATGTAATGTATTTACCTAAATAACTTGCTATTTAGTAGAATCGAGGCTTATATTAAAGTTGATAAAATAATTAAAATTACTGAATGTCGTTACAAGGTTGTATTGGGGCAAATTTGTGAACTATCATAGGACCCGTGCTACAATTTCTGAAGTATAGTTTAATGTACACAACTCGGTTATTCACTAGTAAATGTACATATACGAAATAGTGAATTGCACAAAAATTGTATGTTTGAAAAACATGGACTCCCTATATTAACACATTGTTGTCGGGCGGTTTTTTCATCAATCTATGCCGTTAAGCGGGCAATTAATTTAGATTCGCGCGCGAAATTATGTTTCACGTAAAATTACTATAACTTGAGAACTATTGATCATATTTATATAAAATTTTCCAGCATTTTATCATTAATGAAATCGTTTTTAATGATCTATTTATAAACTTACATATATTTGGGTAAACAATTATGATATTTAAGGTTAAATTACATTTTTACCTTACTGTTCATTTAGTCATTCTGTACATGTTCAACATAATATATAGTATATCTTGTAAAATACGAAAAAATAAACACCAATATTGTTTTAAAGTATGATATCGTTGAAATTGTTCGTCGGAAAAATGTCAGAGGACGCGCGGTAACTTCATTATTACTAGTTTCAAATTTGCCATCTGTATTTTTCTCAACACAAGAATAATCTGACAAATTATCAGCACACAATTCCCCATCGCTCTCATTACTATCGTAATCCATTTTTATTGGGTATTTTTTATGAAAAAAATACTCATTTATTATTGTATAAAAATATGGAACAAATAACTTTTCAAACAACAGCGATCGATATTCACTATACTATATGATACAATGATAGGTATTTTGTAATATTTTTTTAATAAAAATAATTGGCAATAGCGGAATGTAGTCAGAAACGAAAATGGAGAACATCTTGAACTAAACAATATCGCCTCAATACTGAAGAATTATAAAGATAAAAACGAAATGTTTATCTTACAACTATAGTAATTCGAGTGCATGTATATGACGACAGTCTGCCACCTGACCCTAATTATTTATACTAAGCAGGCTGCCACCCAACCCTCATTATACTAATCGCTTCACTTCACAAGTAACCGCAAACCCAATTCCGATCTGTACAACGTTTTTTGGCGTCTCCCGCGCTCTACCAACAGTAAACAAATACAACGCTTTTAAGCGTCTCCCGCTCTCTACCAACAGTATGTAAAAGACGCTTTTAAGCGTTTCCCGCAAACAATGTGTTAATTAATGTGCGCATATAATTTTTTCTTATTATGCAAACCGTGTTACAATAAAATAAAAGTACACCCATACTTCACTTCGTGGATCATCTTTTAACAGAACTTAGCTCTAACGGAATTGTAAAAAACAATCAATAAATTCATTTAAATGAATTGGGATTCAAATGAAGATTTGCGCAAAACAAACCAAAATCCACCTTTTAGCTACAGAAAAAACAGATTTCTTGAGATTTACACTTACGAAATTAGTCGAGGCTTCTCAACACTTTGAGAAAAGAATTCAAATTCTAATTGAAGATGATACAGATGAAGAAGAAGAAGCTCGGTCAGTCTCGAAAAATTAATTAGATAGTATACAAAAGCTCCATAACAATATTGTGCAACCGAAAATATAACAGAAGCATATTCTTCATAAAGATAAAAGAACTGTGCAATATCTAACCAAGCTTGGTCTTCATCATTTTAGACATACTGAATTTGTTTAAATAGTTTATTGCAGTAAATATAGATATCAAACGATTGAATTGACAATTTAACAAGAGTTTTATTGATAAATTAACCGAATATTACAATTTTCAAAACAAAATAACATTAACAAAGATATGGTATGCATTTGTCTCACATTGAGATATTTGGTTGTTTCATTGTTTACTCACCCTCTTACTTCGTGAAAGTGTTTCAATTCTTTGATAAACACTTCTTTATCACGTAGATATGCTGATGAATTAGTTTTAACATGAAATTTAGTCATTTTTAATTATTTATTTTCAGGATCCCGGCCTAACTAGCGGCGTCTGACAACGGTTGACAACTTTTCTTGACAGACGCTAAAATACATAGACAAGGACCATAAAGCATAAATTATTTCAAAGAACCTACTTATGAAAGCAAGAAAAATGGGGCATATATATATTTTATATCTTTTATATTATGCCAATTTAAAAAATGAATAATTACTTGATTTTGCCTCGTCATTGATTTTTCAATGTCAAATAAGACTAAAACATAAATAAATCATTTGAATTTTTGAGGTAAACCATTTATCAGTTTCATATTTGAATATCAATTCCCTATTAAAGTATCATAATTGAAAAATATTGCAGTATAAAACAAATCAATAAATTGTTGTATTAGGTATATGCCCTTTCTAGTAATAACTTATTGACCTCCTAAGCCTAGTCGTTGAAACGCTCGACTTCCACCCAGGGGGCAGAAGTTCGATTCGAGAACACAGTCTAATAAAGATTACGTCTGTTAATAATGTTTATACGGGCGATGTATATGAAAGTGCTGTTATCTCTTCACTTGGATCCCCGTGGGTACACCAAAACTATTAGACTACCCAATTTCTCTCTGGGTGGGGAAGCTTTGATGGCAAAATGTTTACCTTTAATCTTGTCCCTTCGCCCTGTTGCGTTTATTTGCAGCAATCTAAATCAATTCGCAGAGCACATTTCATGGTACTGCGATGAAAATTGAGTCAGTAGTTTCCGAAGGGAACTCTACTTAGCCTTACATCGGTTCATCTTCAGACCGATTGGCTACTCTGTAGGAAGTAAAAAGGTAAATATGATTATGGTACTTATCATACATCGGAAGATCAACAAGAACACTACACGTAAATATGATTTTATCACATATCGGAAGATCAACAAGAATACTACACGTAAAGATGATTATGGCACTTATCACATATCGGAAGATCAACAAGAACACTACACGTAAAGATGATTATGGCACTTATCACATATCGGAAGATCAACAAAGGTTTCTTTATCATTCGTCTTCCCTTGATAAGTTTTATACGCTTTTTTTTTTCATTTTTCTGAACATACACATATGCATACGAGGAACTACGCTTAGTTGGCAATACACTTAACTTATATATTAAGTATAACTTTTTTATTTTTATCAGTAAAATCAAATATGTATATATCTGTTCTCTCTACCGACCCCAATACGAGTAAAATGATGAGGATGATGACAGTCAATATAATATTTTTTGGACGTTAACCAGAGGTATAGGGATTCGAAGGGTCATCCATCCATCCTGTATATCATTGTTACGACGGGGTGATTCGAAGTCTTGGTTGAACGTAGGGAGACGTGGAGTGTCGGACTGTGGGCAGATCTGAATGAAGGTGTTTCGTGGCATGTTCCTGATGGAACATATATAGTAATGATAATCCAAATAACTTGCACTCACGAAATTCACATATCTCATAAATACACATAAGGAGAGTTTGCCCATGAGGCGAGTTGGCTCTCGGCGCTATATAAATTGTCGTTTTATAATTATTATTCGCTATATAAAATGTCCTATTATATTGTTATTTTATTATTATTAATAGTTTAACAGATCCGAGCTGCAGCCGTTCGTATGATTTGACAACTCTCAGCAAAAAAAATCTTTGAGTTTATTTTTCTGTTTTGTCAAAATTTGGACTCTTATTTTTTTTCTCTTTACGTTGGCAGTGAATCTGAGGTTGTGTGTATGGATGGAGTATGTGCATCAATATTTTCAACAATTTCCGCACATATTTATTAAATTTTTAACTGTATTGAAATATTATTTAATATCATTTTTTTGTATTATAATTTATACGTAAAAGGACATGGGTAGAAAAACAACTGACTCGTCCTCTTATTGGTGGGATTGTATTTCGATTGGGAAAATGAATCCAGATCCTTTGATAGATTCTCTTTTGAATGTATTTTATATTCCGTTACCTTGACACTCTTATATGTGTAATTTCAAGATATACGCACATACAATGTTAGTATCAATAAACCTATATTTTTTAATGCAGTTCTTAACCTATCCATTGGATTCATCATTAAACATTCTTTATAATAATATATATCTATGTAAATACTAGAAACAAGATTACTGCTAGCAATAGTTTCGTGAATAGTTAATTATTCATTGTTGTTATCTTGGTTATAAACAATCCTTCTAACATCATTCAACCTGGATTTATTTAGTGGGTCGTGTGCGATATTTGATGGTGACACTGTTATGAGATCTTTTTATAATTCGCTGATTCGCAGTAGATAAGAGTGCGGCTCAATTATGTGGAACTCTGGAGCCCAAGAGAAATCCAGAATTCTCTAACAGTCAAGGGAGTTTAAAATAGATTTCTGCGTTACTTTTATTGCAAAGAGTGTGAATTTTACCCATGATTGTATCCCACTTGTTTTTAATAAGTAGGTACGCTTGGATATTATTGCTTAAGCGTTAAAAGAGATCTACGCATCTGTCTAACATATATTATTGTAGTATTATACACAAACAATGCTAACAAGAAAAACAGCAAACTTTTATTTAATATACCAAACAATTATGATATTTACGCGATCATAATCAATTAAAATTGTTTTCATTGGAGTATTCACGAACTGCACACGGAATGAATGACCTTGTTAAATGATTTTTTCGATATCGATATGTTCGATATCTCGGTGGACAAATTGAGGATTAAACTTCTTAATAAACTTTTCGTGTAGTATGTATAACCACTTCACAGGGAAGTATGAGAAATTATTTATATTGCCCATTATTTTGATTTCTTTCTTGTTATTTGAAGTAACTGTGTTAAACATGTATCAAATAAAAATAAATAAAAACATCTTGAATAAATAAAAAATAAAGCACCCATAGATGTGGTGTTTTATTAAGAAACACAACCTGATAGTTACTTTGTATTGATTAATAAGTGCAAAAATTTCAAACACCTTTTTCTCATAACAAGGTTGTTTCCTTATTGACCTCGTATTACGGACTATATAGATCAGTGGTTCCAAACGTTTTTGACATTGCGATCCCTTTTGATAAAAAAAAAAACAAAAAAAATTGTCGCGGTCACAAATTCCAATCATAAGATTGATCTATTTGCATACCTAATAAACTACAGATGTCATATTTTAAGGAACACACTTTGGAAAATGCATTATCGTATTATTTCAAAACCAGACAGCCTTGATGAATATTTTTTCTAAGTTATTAATCGAACCCCCTCGCACTGCAAGATACACCAGTCAGATCCCGTTTGCAGCCTTCTATTTATGCGAATACAGTTTTTCTACAATGACTGTCATAAAAAAAAAAAAAAATTACTCGAAAATTGTTTACTATTAAGTGTATCATCGATCAAGCCTCGTTTTGATTTACAGTACCCGGCGATAAGTAATACACATCGTTTGTAGAGCGTCGTCTCTGTCGCAACAAACGATGTGCATTACTTACCGCCGTGGACTATACCAATCAAGAACAAATGAACTCATTATTCATTAAAATAGAATTTATGGTATATGCGTGTGTAGTAACGCACTGTACTTATGTACAGAAGGTCGCCGGTTCGAACCACGTACTGTGCTACTCCTCTCGAAATCATATTTACGAAACATGATGGCATCAAATGCTTATGGTGTCCAGTAAATCTTGAAATTAAAGAAAATCATTCCACAAGAATCTGAGTTGTGACAAAACATTGAACCATAGACGGAACTATGGGATGAAGTGATTACGGATGAATGTGAAATTAAGGCTTATTCGTATTCTTTAAAAAAATAAGAAGGAGAAATAATAGGAAAAAGGATGTAAACTCAAAAGCATTCCTGTTTGTCATCGGATCCAGTATAAAGATGTGGCATGCAACGGCTAAATCACTTAAAATAAACTCCACGACACAGCTTTGCTTTCCAATTGAATTGACGTTGAAATGGCGCGGCGATCCTTGAATGAGGTCCAACAGCGACGAAAATATATTCGTTTAAATTACTAACTTTATCAAAAATATTTTTATGATTTTATTTACAAAATAACATAAATGATTTTTATTCGAATGTAAATTAACATAAGTGACCTAGTTGATAAGAAGCTTGTGTTTCGACCCGGGGACTGCAAGTTCGATCCCTGTTGGAACCCAGATTAAAAAAATACTGCTTTTCACTTAAGACTCCTTCAAAATCAGGTTGGTTGGAAGAGATTGCCATATGCCTACCATGTTGTACTGTACACAAAGGAGATGTAATACAATACAATGCAAAGCGTACAATTCAATGCAATACAATGCAATGGAAAGAAATATAAGAAAATGCAATACGACACAATTCAATTCAATGCAATGCAATACAACATAATTCGATACAATGTAATACAATACAATGCAGTCTAATACAATACTATGCGTTGCAATAAAATACATTTCAATGCGATGCAATAAAATAAAATACAATGTTATTTAATGCAATACAATTACAATACAAAACTAATTGATTTTTTTTTTCGTGACTATCAAAACCTTGTTCGTTGCGACCAACCATCTAACTTCTGGCGACACGACCCACCGTTTGGGAATCAATGGTATAGACAATGATACAAGTTCACCCCTAAAACCACATATAGGTCTTCCTGCTCACATCTACATAACCGCAGGCTTTACACTCTGTCACGTTTAATCACGTTTTACCACACACGACAGAAGGATTAGATACCTCGCGAACTCTTCACATTATTTGTAGAATATACGCAAGAAGAATTATACAAATTGAGTTTGTGATTTTACGTGTATACTTGATTTGTATAAACGAGTAAAATAACTTTTGGTAGACGACACGTTTTTTTTTTTCAATATGTATTTTTTTTTCGAATTCCACCCCGATAACTGCAATCAGAAGCTGGATGCTGGGTTCTCTAATAAAATATATATCAGTGATAAATCAATTACATATTGTGTGAAACAACAACATTTTAGCTATATGCACTAAAACCAGGCGGATTTATTGCCATGTTGCAATCCCTTCCAACCAACTTCAAAGATTGGGTTCTAATGATAATCGAACCCGTAGCCCCGAGTTTTAAAACAAGCGTGTTAGCAACAAAGCCACGCATGTCGTCATATCGAGCTGTTTCAGGTAAACATAGTTATGGGACTAATGTACTCTTATTTATTTCAACTTGTGTATTTTCACAATTTTGAACAATTTTCTGTCACTAATGAGCAAAAATCTATTGATTTAGATTGATTGAATTTTTACCATTTACCAGTTTCGCTCTTTTCACGCGAGCTTCCTCAGAATGGCAAATAAACAAATTTAACTATGATATATTTACAAAAAGGAACCAAACCACAAAAAACATTATTTTGGTTTATTTGAAATATCGAATACGCATACCTCAATTCCTCTGTTTGCAAATATAGTTTATTTCTGTTGAACGGATATGTAGACTCTCGCAAAAAAATGTATCCACAACTGTGTCGCTAAAAATGTATCCACACTTTAATAGTTGGTAACTTGTTGATTTTTTTTAATATTTAACCGTTGAGAAATAATGACTGAAACCATACTAAGTTTTGAACTAAGACAGTTTATTTTGAAGTGCTACTGAAAGTAAAAAAACGCTGTAGAAGACTTTTTCTTTTGGGGATTTCTCAAGAATAAAGTTTATGCTAAAAAACTGAAACTATTGATGAATTATGAGTAGCCATTGAAAGAGAATGTGCCCAAATACCAAATGAAATTATTCTCGATGTTTGTGATTCCGTTGCTTCGCGTTGCCATCAATGTCAAGACCATAATGGTCATCAGTTAGAAAACAGGCGCTAAGTATAAAAAAATAAATGTATGAAGTTTATTGTGAATGTTGAAAGGGAACTGTATGCTAATAAAAACAGACTCTATAATCATAAAAATTGTGGATACATTTTTTTATCGACACTCTGTATTTTATGTTCAAACCCATTTATAAAAGGATGTATACAAAAAGTATGTTGGTGTTGGGTAAGATAAAGAAAAGCACTCTGAGATGGTTTGGAAACGTGAAACGAATGAATGAAGAAAGACTAACAACATAGATATAGTGCAAATTTGAGTGGAATGCGTGTCAGAGGAAGATCAAGGAAAGTATGATTGGATTAAATATTTTCAAAAAAGGAAATGTAAAATGTTAGAAAAATTTTAGGAACTGTATATCGAAGGTGTATGGATACAGAAGAAGCAAAAGAAGTGAGTCGCGATAGGAAAGTGTGTCGCTCAATCATCTCTACCTACCTCGACAGTGAGAGGGCGTGATGGTATGCACACATATGTATGAATAAGCATACCTTAGCTTTGTGTATGTAAAAATCTTACGCCAGTAAAAAAAGTATTTCAAAGTTGTATCCCGTGGTAAAAAAATCACAGCAGTAAAATATGTATTTAAAAAATATCGAACCAGTAAACTGTGCATTTAATGGTTTAATTCAATAAGGAAAAAAAAACACATCACAAAGCGAAGTTACGTTTTCTTAAATATCTCAAAATAGGATAAAATCTAAGTTGGTAATGTGGTGCAAAAATGAATAGTAGAAAAGTGAAAAGGACCCAACACACAAAATATATTTTTCGGTTTTATTAGAAATTACGAAAAACTCGCTTATACGAGTACAAGTATGGATGAAAATATCAAACCAGTAAAATATGCATTTTACAGTCAAATTCCGTTTTAAAAAAATATAACATATAGTATATGATACATATAAAACGATTTCAATTATTTTCTGATTATTACGAGTAGTTTAGCATGGTAAGGAAATATATTAAAATAATGTAAGTAATAATTTACTGATATACTTTTCAATAATCAGATTAAAATGTATTCCCCTTTCTTTGTCATATTTAATTTTTATGTTTGGATGCCGTAGACCTGCTGGCCGACTTACTAGGAATTTCTGTTTTATGTTTGGATGCCGTAGACCTGCTGGTCGACTTACTAGGAATTCCTGATTTATGTTTGGATGCCGTAGACCTGCTGGCCGACTTACTAGGAATTTCTGTTTTATGTTTGGATGCCGTAGACCTGCTGGCCGACTTACTAGGAATTTCTGTTTTATGTTTGGATGCCGTAGACCTGCTGGCCGACTTACTAGGAATTCCTCTTTTAAATCAACTATCTTATCACATACTCCAATGTTAATTATGTACTCTCGTCACAAACTAAAAATAACCACTAACCATTCTCCGGAAAGTTATTACACTTTCGTTGTATACAGTAAAACCTGCTGGGCTTATTGCCATGTGGCAATCTCTTTCAACCAAACAGAAATATGTTAAAGAGGGTTTAAATAAAAACCAAACTAAAATCTTTTTTTTTTTAGTCTGAGTTCCAGTGAGCTTTGAACTAGTAACCTCCGGGTTGGGAGACAGGCGTCTTACCAACTAGGCCACTGAGGTCATGATAGACGTCGCTAGAACAAAAAAATCTTTCTAACTTCAGTCTAAACGTGGTGAATATATATTATTACGAAAGATGCGTAAAGGAATATATAGTACTATATATTATTACGAAAGATGCGGAAAGGCGTAGCGCATTTTTTCGGCAATTGTTCATTTCGTTTCAGCCACGTCTAAATTACTTGAGTGGTTTTTGCCATTACTTTGAAGACGGAACAAAATAAGTTTTTTTTCAATGCAGTGTTTTAAAAAAGAGCGACAGAAATTAAAAAAAAAAAAGAAATGTACAGTGTATGGCGGCGATGCAGTAAGTGATCGTTTGCGTCATGTGTGGTTTAAAAAAATCCGTAATGGTGATACGACCCTCGAAGTTGATGTCCGCTCTGGATAGCCAATTACCACTGATGACGACCAAATCAAGGTTAAGATCGAGAGTTACCATCGTTATATGACACGAGAGATTGCTAAGATGCGTTTTACCTCCGTGGCCTGGTGGTAAGACGCTTGTCTGGCGATCCGGAGGTTACGGGTTCGATCCCCGCTGGAATCCAGATTTTTTTAAAAATGGTATTGCAGTCTGGTTTTCACTTAGGGCCCATTAAAACATCTTTCTGGTTGGCTGGAAGAGATTGTCACATGGCAATAAACTCACAGGTGAAATAAACAAAAAAAATAAGATATAGGAAATATCTAAAAACACCTTTCACCAACATTTCCACCGACAGCCAAATTATAATATCATCAACATTAATCCCCGAAGCGTCACCCGTTGCCTCCCGAAACATCGTATGTTGCCTGACTAGTCCACCTACAGTTTTAGCAGGAAGGACTAAGGTCTGAGTGAATGTAATGGAATGCAAGTAGCTTGAACAACTGGACATATTCTTACTAAATAATTAATTGTAAGAATTGTTATCTAGTTATAAGTAGTATGTAGGTGTTAACTATTTCTAAGAAATTATATATTAAGATTACTAAAAATAAAATGACATAGGAAATTAAAATTAAGTTATCCATAATTATAATATATAAATTAGATTATTTATTAAAATATAAACTTGTATATAGGTATAGCCTTTGGCAAATGTTTGTACCATATATTACTTTGAATAAAATAAAAAACTTCAACATTAAAATTTAAGCATTTCAACTCTTCTATTTATGGATAATAAAATCTCCATATCTTGTTTTCTAGATTATCTTAAAATAGGTATATTTGAGTTGGGTCGTTTTGGATGTAAAGTCCTTATAAACTTAAAAACGAGATCATCAAACGATAAAATATAGTCTGCAATAGAAACCAGTCAATTTATTTGATATCTGCGAAAAGGTTCCTGATACAAGTAACATATGCTATCGCCTAAAATGAACTTTTCACGTGATTAAAAGTCACGTGAAGACTAGAACGTGGACCGACTCAAATAAAATTAATTAATGTCCATCATGAAACCAGGTCTGTCAAATATACTCGTATAATGATCGATTCGGGTTTAGTTAGTGAAAAAGTAGCATTTTAATATATTTATTATCCACAATACAACAGGTGGATCACAAAAATGCCATTTTAATATATTTACTATCCACAATACAACTGGTGGATCATATATTGGCATTTTTATATGTATATTACTAATTCACGTTACAACTGATGGATAAAAAGTGACATTTACATATTTACTATCCACAAAATATTCACAATGTTATATTGTGGATAAAAAAGTGGCATTTTAATTTATTTTCTATTCGCAATACAACTGATAAAGTAATTTATGTTTTTTAAGATCTTTTATCATATATATTTGGTGTTTATTATATTTGTGATAGGCGTGAAAAAATAGTCTTTTTATATATTTACTATCCATAATACAATTTTTTTTTTGTACGTTTACTATCTACAATACAGCTGAATAAACGCTGTAAAAGTGCGTGCACTGAAAATAATACATGGGGTGACGATGCATGATAGAATAAGTAATGAAGTGATAAGAGATGAATGTGAACTTAAGGCTAATGCATTAAGTAAGATGAAGAAGAGCACTCTGAAATGGTTTGGGCACGTAGAACGAAAACTGATTTTTTCTTTCCTCTACACCATCTCTTCCTTTTCCGTTCGGGTGATTGTCCGTCATTGTGGGGTTTGTGGGCGTACATGTTCATGGATTTCATGGGGATGGATAGCCATTTGAATGTTTTTTTTTTGCGACCAAGTAACTTGCTTCATTCCCTTTTGTCTAGTTGGTTGGAAGAGATTGCCGCCTGGCAATAAGCGTGCCAAATTGTATTTGCAATAAAAGTGTTAAATAAATAAACGAATGAATGGAAAAATGCTGACAAACCAAATATGTGTGTGTTAAACGCGTTGTAGAGGAATACCAAAAAAGTATGGTTGGATCAAGTGAATGGTATTTTGAAAGTCAGATAAGTCGTAGGAATTGTATGATAAGGTGTATGGGAGTAGAAAAAGCGAAGGATGTATTATATATCGAGGTAGAAAAATCTGGTGCTTTGCCCTCTATGCACATCTCGACAGGGAGATGGAGTGCATAATACAACATTTACGTATTAATTGATTTGGTATTTAAATTGTAGAACTCCATTTTGCAGAATGATTTGACACTTAAATGTGAACATTGTTTTACACAATAACTTAAATTAAAGTGACAGATTTGTTTCGTTTTACAGACCTTTCACTTTAATTTAAGTTATTGTGTAAATTTTTTTCACATTTAAGTGTCAAATTATTATTTAATACAACATTTACGACTTACTGTATGTGTCTGGATTATTATCATCTTTTTCATATGCCGTGTCTGTCCCCTCTGACGTTGGCGACAATTCTTCAGAAAATATATGTATTTGGTGGCATAAAACAGTTCCTCAACTGTCTAGATTCTTACCTGTCATTCACAAATGTTAATAAACAAGCGTAATCTACCGATTCCGCGTCCACCCTCAATTTCGTGCCAACCTTCAATATTAATTTTTAGAATGTAGAATTTTTCTCTTCATAATATACCATATAACCCTATGATAGACAATCTTTCGACATTTGTTCGTATTTAAGAGCTTTTGTTACACCTGCTCAACACAGCACCACAGTTTGACAAACGATGAAACCAAGACAGTCTGAGCGTTCTCCGATGAATCCGTATTTCGAATGCTTCAAGTTAATTTAGCATTTTGTTCTCCATGGTCCATGTTTCAACATCATAAAGTAAAATATGTCATACACAGGACATAATCATGGGTAATCGAAGTTTAAGATTTAAACTATCATTTCAGAAAATTGATCATATCTGGAAAAATCCTACACGTGCCATTTCAATTCGACATCGAACTTTTCTATTTGTGTCAGATAATTAGTAATTAGGCTTTCTAGATATTTTAAACTGTCGACTTGCTCTATAGGTTACCCGATCAGCTGCGGAGATACAGCACTATGAGACTATTGACTCAAGAGTATAAACTTTATTTGTTTTTAAAATATCAATATTCAGTACTTGGTTGATATCTGCTGCGTTTATTATATTCAATAAAAACTTAAGGCCGTCTAGGTTATCTGTAAGGATCACTGTATCATTGACACATTTTACTACATTGACATTTTTGTCCGAATAGAGGTTAAACAGGAGTGGTCAAAGGATGCATCCCTGAGACATACCTCTTTAAATATCCACAACATATGTTTTTGTTTGACCAAATTTCACTTCAACTTTTTGTTACCAGTAAAGGTTTTTTTGTATAATTTATCTGGAAGCGAGAAGACGATTTTTATCGACTCCTACCTGTCCTGAGTCACGAAGAAACATTATTTAACGAGAAACTAGTCATGTGTTTGATTTGGTCTACTCACCTTACTGGAGACCATCCTCTTGCTTTACATCCTAAAAAAATTCAGTAATTACCAGCTTCTTAAAATTGTCTTCTCTTCTCAAGCGATATGTCTGAATTTTAAAAGTATTATTTTCCTGAATGTTATTAACAGCCTTTCTTTGGTCTATAAATCTTATTCTCTTACCCTTTACAATTTATAGTTTTTTATTCACTACTTGTTTAAATCGTTTCAATTATGCTTTTATTGTTCTTTTAAAAGAATTCTCTGTCTCATAATCGTAACGTTACATCAATTGTGCATTTTCTTAAATGTTCTTTAATTCATATGTGCTCTATGTTTTTCTGATTAAGAAAAAAGTTATGTTAAAATAATGATAAATGTTTAGAATAAAAACTAACGACTGGATATGTTATTGAAAGAATAATCAAAAAGGATATTAAGAAAAAAAACTATTATGTTTTACATAAATACTATTGTATATATTGATTGGTCTTTTCTCACGTATGGTAGGTAATATTTCCTTTATATCCGCACTGATGCTGTGGATATGTGAGCATGTTGGTACTCTAAATTCGATACTTCAAGAATCGTCGTTAAAGGTCAATAAGAAAGATTCTTGATACGTCGAATTTAGAATTCCAACGTAAACAAATTCCAATAAAGATTCATTGTGTTCTCTCAGAAGTAAGAAAACCATAAATTAAGATTATAAAAGATCCAAAACTGAAACCAAACAGAAAGTGGAATCTTCCGTGATACAATTTTTTAAACATTTGCCAGCATTGTGACCGTTAAAATACTAACGCCAACATTTTCAGTTTGTTATATAAGGTCTTTCAGAGTGTTATACTGCGTGGTTTGGCTCATGATACAGATGTTTCGAAAACGTTGCAGTTTTCATCTTTATGGCTTATTTGTTATCAACTTCGCCATAAGTGGATGTGATTACAAAGAAGTCTTGAAGATAAAAACTGTAAAGTTTTCGAAACGTCAACATCATAAGACAAACCACGTCGTACAACATTTAGAAATACCTTTTACTCGTAAAACTGATATACAGAAACATGTAAGCCTCAAAACATACTTTAAATTAGATTTTTTTTAATAAATTAATGTTGTCTTATTAACATAAAATATATATTTTAACAACCGATTCGGTGATCCATATAAAAGTTGATTGCCAAATTGTCGAATCAACCATAAACTTACATTAACAATAGGTACAGTGAGCGGTGACAATTTTAGTTAATAATAAATATTAACCGAATCTTAATTGACAAACTATGTGGGAAATCAGTGTAATGAGATAAGAAACTATTTGAGAAGATATCGTTTTAAGATTTCACAATATAAAAATGTAAATTCTACAGTTACTTTATATAAATTAATGCGAGAGTTAGGATATTTAAATTACACAAAATCTTCATAGATAATTTTCTGTTTATAGTTAACAGCGTATTCAATCAAAGCATCAATTTTGATAAACAACTTCATGAAACTTCAGACACTTTTGTAAAATTCAAACAAAATATAAATTTGTTATATTTTGAACACTGAAATATATATTTGAACAGCCCTGAATTGAAAAAAAACAAAACATATCGCCATCCTTGTTTTAATTGGTTGTTTCGATTTTAACAAAAGCAAATCCCGATAGAATATTTTTAACAGTAAATCCTTTACAGAATAAAACAAACGGAATAATACACTTATCGGGCTTCTCTCGACACGTTTCAATCTATCACCTAAGTTGTATGGGTTGTACACTTGTTATTTTTTTTCTTGATCACCTGCTTCAAACAGCTGTTAAGGATTTGCCATCTTTAATTCTATTCAACGCGAATGCGCAGTCAGCTTCTATATCCACATCGGCAACACATTCTAACTTCAGTCGAGTTTTGACCGTTGCAAGTGTGGTATTGTCGCGGTCGTTTCTGAACGCGTTGGTATCCTGTCAAATTACGGCAATTTTTCAGTAGACCCTTTATTAAAAAAATATTGTTTATAATATAATATGTGAATATATTTGTGGGTGACTGCATTAGTGTAAAGTTAGTTTTCTTTATCAACGTGTTTATTTTTACTGAGATACATAATAATATCGGCTACGTGACACTCTTTACACAGTGGTCGGCCGTTGTTCGGCTTTGAAAGCTCTTCGTGTGTGTGTTTGGAGTGAAAGATAATTATTAAATTGTTTTATCAAGAGCTGTTGTGTTTATTTTTATATGAAAATAAACAGTTGTGATTCGTTTTCTTTTTAAACTGATGTGTTTCACCTTTAATCTTGACGTTTATTCAAGGTAAGGGAGTTCGTCATATTCATTGTCTGTTTTGTGATGAGTTATATTCTTTGTTTGCAAACCATGCGGCCTTTTTCAGATTTTGAATTAATATTTAATCATACATTGTAGTTATAAAATTATAAATATTAATCGATTTTTTTTAATTGTAAAAACAGAAAACTTATCGACCCAGAGTGGTCTAATCAAATGTCACATTTGAAATGTCAAACGAACAAAGTGATTAGAGATGGGGCTCAATCGTTAAATATATGTATTTTTAAAAGAACTTTTCTTCGAAAATAAAATAGTAAACTAGACGCATAATTCTATTTCAAAGAAGTTATATTTTTATTACCATAAAGTTTATTTGATAAAACGTTTTCTACTGACTTAATTAAAGTAGTTTTCAATAAAACAAGCAATTCAACAAAAGAGGAAATTCAGCAATATTTTGTCAAGCTGTAAACGATCTTACGTCAAAATTGCAAGACATTAATTTGAGAAACACAGTATAAAGAATTCTCATATTATGTTTTGTTTAATAAAGAATATTGTCTTATTACTCGTATCTGATTTTTTTAGTAAGATTAATTGACGTACACGTGTTTATTACGAATCGACATTTATTTATATACTACAGTGATATTATTCAACCTCTGACGCGTTTGCTTATATCTTAACAAACATCATTGAATTACGAATTAATAGAGGTGTGAATAGAAAGTACTATAGTAGTATATACCTATTGTTTTAGGATTCATAGTAACTACAACAGATTTGAATTGCAATAGCAATGAAACGACTACGCCTATTTTAATTGGCAATGACTTCACATTCCGAAGAATCTCAGCTAGTGTTATACACATTAATGTAGCAAAATCTTGAATTTCTTTCTATACTTTTATCTTACTGATTCCTCGTTGGAAAATAAATTATTTTACGTCCAAAGCATTTCTTAGTAAGACGACCAACTAAAACTAGACTGAATCAATTTAAAATATCAAGTTTCTCATGTAAACAAAATGGACTTGTGAGAATTCGAACTGTCAAATTTAAACAGACGCCTCGATCTACCTACCTTTTTTTCAATATTACTTCGTGTTCATACGCATCACTAGTATTATGTTGGCGTTAATACTACTTATTATGGTATTTGTTGGTAGCTCAAGATAACATTAAAGCCATAAGAAAGGGGCTTGGATATAATTTATCATCTTAATTTTCAGCCTTTTAATTAGTTCACTGTTGAATATGTGCATTTTTTCGAAATGGCAACAATTAATACCTGCTACCTGCTACCTTCCATCATTGTTTTTATTTTCGATAAAATGGACTTGTATCAGCATAAATACCTTCATAAGTTTTATTTTTGGGGGCCACTGTAGCGATATGTAGCAGTATACGCTCCATTTATAGGCTATTCAATTAGTTTTGTACGTATGTTTTGCTTGATATAAATATTCTTCATTTTCCTTTATTCTATGTGTTGAAACTTTGTATGAAAAAACATTTAAACTGTTCTTGTGACACGGATATAAATAGCATATACTCGTCTGAACGCGCACTAAGATTGGCTTTAATTATGCAGGGCTTCATCATTTTGCACTTGACGGTCTACCTTAAGGCTATCTTATGACAGGCAGATAAAAGTATGAATATATTAATTCCATATAAATAACATCTTATACAATTATACACGTAAAATCTATAAAAAAACATTACTAACAATTTATGAAACTGATTTAAATCAATGAACACAAACATCTTGATATCTTCACATCAAGTTTTTTTATGAGACAACCTCCACGTTCAAGAATATTCATTCTTAATACATCTTGTCATGCATACTTATTATGTATATTCATAACTTTATCTTCTTTAAGTCTTTGGACAACTTGGTCTAACCACGTATTATTTGACCTATCTCTGCCATATACACGATGTATTTCGAACATGTATATTCGTTTAGTCATTATTTCTTTATTCATCCTCTCCGCACGCCCAAACTATCTCGATATTTCTTTCTTAACCATACTCGCGACATCCCCTTTTGCCACGCATTAATTTCTGATCCAGTAATTTCTTCTTTCATACATTTACACACAACAATTTTTTTAATCTCCACAGTATTTGTCACCTTCCTCGTCTTTCTTCTGTCAAACCCATGTTCATTTCGATGTTTTAAGGGCACCAATACACTGTTTTAGTGATCACTTTAGTTGCCTTATGTTTAGCTTACGTTGTTTACTACCGCTACCCTCTGAATACTACGAAATTGTTTTCTTTGAAAATAAGGTTTTCAATAAGATTCTAAATTATGCTGAAATTGTCGAAAAAATACAAATATAATATTCAATACATTTTCTAACCTAAATAATTTCCAATTATAATTTATCATGTAGTGTTCAATTAAGGCGAAATGCTATCTTGGAAAAAAATTGTTTCGCAGAATTGAAAGATAAATTTATTATAAAATTCAACATTTTAAACTAAATACGTAAGTAAATTCACCTAAGTGTTTTTTTTTTAAATTTTCTCTTTCAACAAGAATTAAATAAATGTTCTTTAAGCTTTATAATTTCTCAATTTCTGAGTAACCAATTAAAGTGTAATTTTATCTTTTTTCGCCTAACCTAGTTAAATAATCGTACGACTCTTGTTGAAAGCAATCTAGAGATGTTTTTTTGTACTGAATAAAGTACTTTACTCTTATTATGAAACATCATGAATCGCTCAATATCAAGGTTAAAATAAATAATTGCGCAAAGATTCGACGAAAAAACAAACATTAAATCAAGAAAAACATGTATTCAGAATCTTAATTTAGTTTAGTGACGGCAGAGTTTTAATTTTGAAATTCGTATCTTCAATAACTCAGAACGATTTTCCAGCATAAAATCTTGTTTTTATTCCCTTGAACTAAATAATAATTTATTATGGTTAACTCCACTGATAATCAGTTATAAGGTAGTTAGGGCTCATCTTAGGTTGTAGCGTTGAAAATTGTTTTGATGAATGGAAAAGTCTTTCATCTATGATTTACTCATGCAGTTTGAGATGTGATAGTCATTATAAATATGTACATTTGCTTTATTGTATTTTGATTGCAAAAATCATTAACCCTTATCTTGGCAAATTTCGATTTATCCAAATATTAACGTTTTTCTTTGGTGATTCCTTGTTATATGGTAAGTTATGAAGAAAAATTGAGGGGGAAAAAATCACTACTTTCCCTTATAGTTTTTTTTATATGTAACACCCACGTTACATTGCCAAAATATCAATTTTTATAAAACTCGAAAAGGGCTATAAAATGATTCTGTAATCTGAAACATGAATAACATTTACATAGCTGAATTATCAACAAATAAAATGGTTTGAATACAATTTTCTCTACAAGTAGTGATTAATAAGATATTTAGATTACTTACCCCAATTTTCAAAACGCACCCACACTGTCCAGATAATGTCGTTTGAAAGGTTGTAACGTTGTCAATATTCATCACCAGATGATATCACTGCACACAATAGTGCATGTATAGTATTTGAATGTGTTGCCATTTTTTAAATAACGTTACAGTTTCCGTTTTTTTTTATTCCTAAATTAGTGTAACACCTGTGTTACAATGCCATGATAATGGTTACAATACTAGATTTGGACGTAGTTCAGTGCCTCTGAATCATTGAAGTAAATAATACTACTGAAGTATTCTGGATATATTGATAAGGCGAATCGAAGATTAATGACACTTGTAGACCTTGATAAAAATATTACAATCAATGCCGGAAGAAATTGTTGTAATTGTACTGATATTGTCTCTTGAACCATCTATCCTGGACTTCTATGTATTATTATAAATGATTTCTTTATTCGACAATCATGAGAAACTGTAAATATAAGAGGACGTGGAGACTTTCATTAGAGTATTAAACGCTTTTCTTTTTTCGAGAAGTCTTCAAGACGCTCTTTTGGGTGATTCATTTTTACTAAAAGGTGAGCCATAATCAACTTTTTCATTATAATTTTAAGAAAAGTTTTAATATATTGGAAAGTATATGTTCTCTCTACTGAAAACAACATGAAAAAACAAACAAAATCTAGATATATAATATATGAGATTTACACTTTTTTAGTTTAAGGAGCAAAAAAAAATAATAGCAACATATCCCAAACAAAAAATAAACATAGGCCGCCTGAAGAGAGCCTTGGGATAAGAGGCAGAAACACATATAGCGGAGATCAGTGGATTAACAAAGTAATTTATTGTTTAATATTCTAATATGAAGTTCCACAAAGTTAAAAATCCGAAACTTTCGGTAAAATAGGTTTATGATGCATAAACATTAAGAATTATGTATTTCAAAGCAACAACTTATGGATAATACCATACATAATATCGCCACCACTTTTTCTTGATGGGCAAAAACAGCTTCTCAATTCAGCAATGTCTTACTAATCTCTAAGTTGTTCTTTTACTGCATTATATCTCAGTCCCTCCAGTCTCAAGTCGTCTATATGTTATGTATTATATATCCTTCGAGTTGGTATTCGTTGTGTGGGTCTTCGTTCCTTAACCCGCAGCTCTATTTAAAACTTCTCCATGGTGTTGTATTTTGCTTGCAATTTGACCCAAAAAGTTTATTTTTATAACTATTAGGACACATATAATATATACATTGTTATATATACACAAAAAGGATCCAGGTCATATTTAACATCTTTTGATATAAATATTCTTGGGTAAATAAATAAATATAGGTTTATTGATAGCAACATATTATGTACATATATAAATACATTGTAAACTGCATATATATTTAATGATACTCCAAAATAAAATTCATTTAAGAGAGAAGCTATCAAAAGGTCTGATCTCACCTCATAACATCCTACCGGTCAAGATACACCCCACCAATATCAGGCTGCGAGGACATCATTTTTTTTCAGTCCACACCCTTGTACATGTAGATTAAGAAAAAAAACAAACAGTTAATAAATGACAAAAAATAAAAAAAAAGTAAACTCACGAATACCACCACAGATTCACTGTCAGCGAAAAAAGAGGAAAGCTGAAAGGAGTCCAAATGTTATCAAAATAAAGCCACAAATAGAAAATGATGTTCATACATACAAACCATAATATAATACGAAAAATGAATAAGCAGTTATATAAAAAAATAATGAAAAGGGAACGCACATTCAGGTATACACAACCCTCGATCACCGCCAGCGATAAGAGAGAAAGCAAATAAGAGTCCATATCACAAAAAACCGACTATTTAAAAGGTAACGTTTTAGAGCATTTCTATTCAGAGGATGATAAATACTATGCGTATCCAGAAAGTAAGTGTACTGAGGCTCTCACGACCGTATGGATTTTATTTTCGACATGTTGGCTACACTTCCGTGAAGCCTGACCCTTCCCCTCCGCAACGAGACCGGTTCGAGGTCAGTACGTTGAGAAGTGTCGACGCGACAACACGTTTCGTGAAAAATATCAATCCAATCTCCCGCCAAGTGCGAAATACGCGGCGTCATCCGTTATCTCGTTTGGAAGGGAAAACATCCGGTTGAGGTTTATAATGAGGTGAAAACTGCATATGGTGATAAAGCTATGAATCGTACGAGTGTGTACAAGAGGTGTCGCGAGTTTAAAAACGGTCAAGTCACACCTCTTCACCCTCCGCCAAAAAGTTCAAAACCACAATTTCAGCCAAGAAAATCATGGCATCCGTGTTTTGGGACTGTCAAGGCATAATTTTAATTGAATATATGCCTCAAGGGGAGACCATCAACTCTGCAAGATACTGTGAGACCCTAAAAAAATTGCGGTGGGCGATTCAGAACAAGAGGAGAGGCATGCTGACAAAGGGAGTCTGCCTGCTGCATGACAATGCCAGACCACACACGGCCAACGCCACGAAGGAACTGCTCGCCTCGTTTAAATGGGATATCCTGAACCATCCCGCGCATTCCCCTGACCTAGCACCTTCAGATTACTATCTCTTTACCTCCCTGAAGCTGCACATGGGTGGAAAAAGGTTTTCAACCGACGAGGAGGTAAAGGAGGAGGTGGAGAAGTGGACGGAGGGGTTGGCGGGAAACTATTTCGAGGAAGGCATCAAAAAGTTGATACCCCGCTTCACCACCTGCATTGAGAGAAATGGCGACTATGTCGAAAAATAGCTTACATGTGTACTACGGTAACCACGTATTTTTTTTGTTTAAATAAAAAAAATTGTAACCTACAAAAATTCAGTACACTTACTTTCTGGATATGCCTCGTATATTGAACGTGTTTCCGATCATGGTCATGCGCCACGCTCAAGCAGTGATTGTTTATTGACTT
This sequence comes from Odontocerum albicorne, assembly GCA_949825065.1. Taxonomy (NCBI): domain Eukaryota; kingdom Metazoa; phylum Arthropoda; class Insecta; order Trichoptera; family Odontoceridae; genus Odontocerum; species Odontocerum albicorne. The sequence continues at coordinate 24,025,383 of OX463857.1, forward strand.
TCCCAGTTCTTTATTGTTCATGCAGTGAGACTCTGGGATCAGTCGCCAACTAATGCTAAACTCTCTCCGTCATTGATATTTTTCAAAAAGCGTTTAAATTTTCTTAAGTTAGTGATGTGTTTGAACTCTTAAATGTGGTGTGTTTTTTGGATGATTGTATGCAGGATATTGTGAGATGGATTTCTGATTTATCTGAAATTATGAATACACTTGAGTGGTACACACATATAATTAAGTTTAACAACTTATCAAGTTTTTGAGAGTTTGTGACAGACATATTAAATAATCAACAATCGGTAAAAAGCATCAATTTATTTTTCAATGTTTATATGTCCTCAGTAAGATACAAGCTAGCTTATTGAGCAAACGACAAATGAAAGGCAACAAACTCAGATCCATATAAATTGAGTGCTCAATTTTAAATTACACGTTTTTACTTTATAGTTTATCTTGTTTTTCATAAATGATGTATTAATAATTTGTTATGGAAATAAATAAAATTTTACGTATTTTATTCCCGATTTTCATCCCTATGATTAAATAATATTTCACTTTTATTCTTGTTATTTATGATATATGTTATTGTTCACAAATTTTGTACAAATTAATAATATTTTTTGCGACCATTTCAACTTCCTAGATTTAATTTTATCAGCTTGGCTGGAAGATGTGGCCATCTGGCATTAAGTCCACCAGATTGATGTCCTCGCGGCCGGGTTCGCCCTCTATTGGTGGGGGTGTATATCGACTGAGGATATGTTATGAGATGAGCCCATGTGTTTTAATAGTTATTCTCTTAAATGTATTTTCTTTTCCATTATATATTTGTACATACTATGTTGCTATCAATAAAACTTTATTTATTTATAGTTTTTCCTTGTAACGTAAGAAAAAATAAACAAATTCGGACATATCGAAGACCGTAGCTGGAAGACAACATTGTCTTCAACCTCAGTAATAAAAAAATTGGGTTGGGAACCAACGGAGTAGGCACGTAACTCGTTGTTCAGAATCGTACGTGTTAGCAATATTACCGCACACGAAGAAGCTATAACACTCAAACACCAGACGAACTAATTATTTTATCAGACTGGGGTCCAATTTAATTTAAGTCTTATAGTTATCCTTCTAGTTATCCGACTTTGTGATTTAAAAATATTAAAAGGTGTGGTCGCCCCATTAGCCGATCCTTTGGATTCGGAATGTTCCTTTATTTATTAAACACTTTTATAGCAAACACAATATGGCGGGTGGGCGCGCCAGGCGGCAATCTCTTCCAACCAACAAGACAAAAGTAAATGCAGCAAGCTACATTTTGGCAAAAAAACATTCAAATGACTATCCAGCCCCACGAAATCCATGAACACATACGTGATCAAATGCCCACAAACTCCATAAAGACGGATAATTACTTGAACATTCCTTTTAATATAAAGTGAGATATCATCAATCAAATTAAAAGAAAGGGATGGTGGAGAGGAAAGGAAAATCAATCAAGAATAAAACACGTTATATTACTGACTAGAAATTAAGAGTTTTTTCAGTCGTTTCTTAAAGCATGCCAATTCTACAGAAGGCATGTAACTCGTTTTAATAATACCATCGTAAGTGAAGAGGCTACAACGCTCGCGCACGTGTAGCATATGTAAGTATAGTTACCAGACTAGTACCCTTTTTTATTATTTTTTTTTACAATCGGAAATCAATCTCGAAACCCTGGGTGTAAGTCAAGCGTCTTACCAACTAGATCAGGGAGGTCTTAGGGCAGGGGTGGCAAACCGTTTTCTTGTCAGTGTCAAAAAAGTCAAATTCTTAAAAAAAATCTTCGTGGGTCAAGTAAATAATACAAAAAATAAAATAAAAAAATCACAATATGTTTTTACACAATTAGGTTAACTGTAAATATACTGAAAATATTAGATACCATATGTTTTTTTGAATTTATTTATTGTAAATACAATCTGGCGGGTTTATTGCCAGGCGGGAATCTCTTCCAACCAACCAGACAAAAACCAATAAAGCAAGTTACATGGTCTCAAAAAATATTCAAAATTGTGTTCATATTTATGGACATAAACATATTAAAGTAAAATTGAGATATCGCAAATAAAAGGAAAAAGAAAAAAATGGTGGAGAGGAAAGAAAAATCAGGAATGAAACATGTTATATCACTGACTAGAAATTAAGAGTTTTTTTCATTCGCTTCTTAACCTTTTTACGGCGAAAGCTCGAGTATCTTTGGTGTGTCACACAGGCGGCGGTGTTTTACGTCTATAAATTTATATTGCATCTACATACAAATATGACTCACCGCCTGGCAGCCATTATCCCGAAGCTGAGTGCTGTGGAACTGTGCGCCGTCTTATGTATGGGCCATTTAAGTGGTCCCCCGCCGTGAAAGAAAGTTAAAGCATCCCAAGGACGGAGCGTGTCTAACATTGGTTTGTAACTGGTTCCAGAGTCTCACTGCACGGACAGTAAAGGACGATATAAAAAGAGAAGAACGGTGAACCAGGAAGACCAATAAACAATCTCTGTCTGAGCACAGCGCAAGTTTATGATCGGAAAAACGCTGAAAATTTTCGGCGAGATTAGAAAATTTACAACTCGGTGAGATTTTTTGTTGTTGATTGTCTGATGCCAATTTACTGGCTCGCTGTTTATAGTTGAAAGACTTTTAATCCTGCACATGCTGCAATCGAATTCATCGACGAAAATAATTGTTCGTAAACATACATTAATCCAAACATTATCAAAATAGCGGCTCCTAATTATTTAATTGACTTAAATGTATCGGGAACCGAGTTCCATTAACTTAAAAATGACATTCTCCAATGATGTCAAGTCACCGAACTCTTCAATATTTCGAAAAATGGTCTTCTATATTTAAATTAATTTGCACAAATTTATTTTTGATACGAAACTATTTTGAAATTCTACTAAATCCATTCCAAGTCTTTTAACATTTACCAAAATGTTCCTCTTTGTCGCTTCCTCACATATAAGTGACGGGCGTGCACGAGACATAAAGGTCTCGCACCACTTAAGTGTATTTTTCCAGAGATGGGAAAGAGTAGTTCACTAAGATGAACGAATTTTTTTTTCGGTCGTTCAGTAAAATGAACCAGTTCACTAGTTCGTTTAGTTGAATAACTTATTGTTTGTTCAGTGAATAGAGCAAAAAAAACTTATAAACAAAATTCGAAGTTTGCTCGCGTGTCATTAAAACTGTCCGCGTATTACTTCGTGACACGCGTGTCATAAGTTTGCTATCCCTGTCCTAGGGCAATTTACCAGTCACCTTTAACGTTCTACTGTCTCCACCGATTTTGCAATTTGTCCGTTATCTGTCGCGTCACATTTATAATTGCTCACTTAGATTGAGTAATAATAGTTCTCGAAATATTTTAAATTATGCAAATTATTAAATATTCATTTACGCCCTGGAGAGCACATCTCCAGAGAGATTTTCGACGTCAAGAGTTACCATTTTGATTATTTGTTTACTTGTTAGTTGGTTATTCTTTTTTTTAAAGGGATTTTCAGTTATTACGATATTGAGTTGGATTAAACAATGACTGACGTTTCGAAGGCATTATAGCCTTCATCCTCAGGGCGATGTCAAAAAACATGTTCCTTCGGGCAGGAGTAAAAGCTTCAGACCGATTTCGTCTTCATCGAATAAATTGATTGTTGTGAATCGATCCAATAGTGCGGGGTATTATGACAGGGCTTTTGCCGTTGCTGGTCCTGCGACGTGGATGGTCTGCCTCTAAGTATAAGATATATGATTGGCGTATGCAGCTTAAGGAAGCACTTGCAGACAATGTTTTTAGGAGGTCTTATCAAAATATATGATTATATTATATATGAACACTACATACATTCACTACACCTAAAGCTGAATGTGTTATTATCACATATGGGAAGATCTATTATATTATAAGAAGGTTTTTGTAGTTCGTTTTCTTGATAAGTTTTCTGCGGTTTTCTTACCAAATATTTTTTTATAAATAAAGATGCGGGAATGAATCTAAGCGAACAGGCACTGACAGCACCTTACTATCCTTATACTCAACGTATATGTATTTATTTTGTAATATTTTTAATCTGTCCATAATAGTGGGTTCGAATCCCGAGCTAGAGCGACCTTCAAGGGAGTGCTTTCTTAAAGGCGCTATATAAATTTCCCTTTTGTTATTACGAGATATTGGATATTTCCTTTGGGTATAATATATATTAACTCTAGGTATGGTGGATATTTGGTCAGTTGCCATGTGAGTTGGGAGTCTGTTGAATTTATATTTTATGTATTTTGATAATGTTGCTAGATAATAGATTTGAGATGCAAGCTGGTTATGTTAAGTTCAAATATCTTACATAGATGAAATTTAGGACGTCTAATTAACCGCCTAATTCTACTAACTCGGTTTTCCGGTTATTTAGAAACCGGCTAACCGTTTTTTTTTTAAGGAAAACCATTAACTTTCTTATGATATGTACGCACTCAGTGTGATTCTTGTCCCTTGACAAATTCTATGATGTGAGCTTGAGTGGTTGTGCGCCGAAACGGGATGGTATCGCTCTTATCGTTTGCCTTTTTTAATTCACGACATCAAATATCCATAAACATACAATTAATGTTGTAAACATTATGTGTGTGTGATAACGTTAATTATTTTTTGGTATTGATTTATTATTAGTGTGTTCTATTAGCGCAAACATTTACGAGTCATTGATTAATTATAAATTTTGTATATCAACATCGTCATCATGGTTTATACCACACAATATCAACATCGTCATCATGGTTTATACCACACTATATCAACATCGTCATCATGGTTTATACCAAACAATATCAACATCGTCATCATGGTTTATACCACACTATATCAACATCGTCATCATGGTTTATACCAGTGCTTCTCAAAGTAGGCCTGTGAACGCTGGAGGGATTTGGGGGACGTTACTGGGCCAGTGGCAGTAGGGGAGCATTGAAAAGCAACTAGACAGTAAGAAAGCGCTTAAAAAAATATTACCATGATACCCTCCCCACCCCTCTCAGTAATAAAAAAATGTCTACGGTACTACTACCGTGACTAGGAGCGTATTCAATGGGCTCAGGGCGACAATGACAACACAATAAAATAATTAACAAACGACAATGACAACACACATCAGCCGTAAGTTCACATTCATCCCTTATCACTTAATTTCGTATTATTTTATACATTGTCATTCCGTCATTTAAAACGTCCACGTTTCATTCCCATACATTATTAAAGTTGCCACCAAAATGCTATTATGAACTATCACCATCCTAGCAGAATTTAGTTGTCTGTTTATATTTAACAACGATACTAAAAACCAAAATAGTTAATATGTGATCGTATCTTGTAGTGAAACTAGGAACTAGAAAAACGGGTGCAACTCTGTTGCTAGTAACGCAATGCATCACGTAGGCACTGCATGTTTGTAACCAGTACTACGAGTACTCGTAGTTTAAAGCAAGTCAAAGAACTGGTTCATATTCGCTTCCACTGCAGCCTCGGCTAGAGGAAGTGATTGGGTGTATAGCGTTACACGTATTTCCAGTCGATATACAACTATCGACGAATAAATAGCTTTAAATAATTCAATGGTTTATTGATAGCAACGTAATATGCAAATATATAATACATATAATAATAAAATAACCACTTTGAAAAGCGCCGTTTACAGAACAGCCTCTCTTCAACAGCGCTTTAATTCGGGATTCGAACCCACTAAAATTGACAAATTAAAAACATTACAAAATAAATATATCTACTCGTAAGTTGTGTAAATATAGGAAAGTAATGACTACGGCCATTATATTAGGGACTTCCCCGCATTTCCTTTTGTTTTGAAAAATATATTTGGTAAGAAACCTTATCTAGGGAAGACGCACTACAAAGAAACCTTTGCAGATCTTCCGATATGTGATAGTAACACATTCGGCTTTGGCTGTAGTGTAGTGCACCTGTCAGCAACTTATGGCACGCGTGCCACTAAGTGGCACGCGGAAGGTTTTTTGATGGCATGGCATAAAGAATAATAAATAAGGAAATTATTCAGTACATTAATAAAAATTCTAATGGATACGGCTCGTTTTTTTCCACGAAATTATTCGTTTTTGGGGAACATTAAAAAAAAATTCATTGCGCGTCTCATTTTCGTAAACGGAATTATCAGTTTTTGAGGGGAAAATAACAAAAATTTGCTACGCAAAATCTCACTTTAATTTTGAACACGACCTTCAATTGAAATTGCGCATGAGGCCACGTAAATAATTTGAATTATAATGAAGTAATTTAACAGTAGTTAAATAAATAATCAATTTCTTAAAAATAGATTTTTTTAATAACCTCCCCCATGAAAAAATCGTGAATCCGTCAGTAGCACGCGGAGTGTCCAATACTTAAAAAAAAAGTGGCACTTCAGTGCATATAGGTTGCCGACATAAATTTTAATAACACGTTAAAAAAGCGTTGTCTTCAAGTGCTTTCTAAAGCTGCTCACGTCTGGAATGATTCACCCCTTATATTTAAAGGCAGAGCATTCCAGAACAGCAACGGCAAAATCTCTATCATAATACTTCGCCCTATTGGATCGGTTTGGAATCATCAATTTATTAGATGAAGAAGAAAGATCGACGTCAAAGTTTTACTCCTCTTCAAAGGAGCATCTCTCAGAGGCAGATTCGAAAGATAGTCGTACAATGGAGACATTCTATTAATGGACTTGAAAACAAAGTTTGAAGTCGATGTGTTCGCGACACATGATCCAATGTTAACTTTTTAGAAGTGCATTAATGAAATCAGTGGAATAATACAGTAATTTATTATCTTGAGTAAATTAAATAATAAAACACTTATTTTTTATTCACCACTGTTTTATTTGAGTTCACTACCGGTTTCAAAGACCCCCCCCCCGTCTTCCTCGTCAGGTGAAGTTGAACTAAATTATGTCAAAAATATTTTTTTCTAATTGTAATATGTACAGGAGAGGGAAAAATCGCCAAAAAGAGGAGGGGACTAGGTAGGCGTCAAAAGAGTGACTTTTGAATGGGAAACATATGTAGCAGAGGACTATAGTCCTAGACATAGTCCTTTGCTAAATATGTTTCCCGTTCAAAAGCCATCCTTTTGACGCCTACCTACTCCCCTCCCCTCCTCTTATTAGCCACTTCTCCCCTTTCATGTATCTATTACAATTAAAAAAAATATTTTTAGACATAATTTAGTTCTACATCACCTGACGAGAAAGACGGGGGTCTTAGAAACCGGTAGTGAAGTCAAATAAAATAAATAGTGGTGTATACAAATTAAATAAAAAATAAGTGTTTTATTTATTTTACTTAAAAAAATATAAACATGACACTACGAAGTGAAACAAACGTGTTTTCTAAGATTAAAGAAATAATTTATTATCATTTGAGTTAAAGCCGAAACCATTGATAAATTAGTTCCGAACTGCTGAAGTATAATCATACAATATTATATTATGTTGTATGGATTATTTTGATTGTGAGCTTGAGTGACCATATTAATTTAATATCTGGTAATTATCGTTGGGCATCCCTGCTGACCGTTATTATTGCAGCGTAACTTAGATTAAAGCGATATTGATACGTTGCCCAAAATCTTTACGTTAACAGAATTATCGTCAACGGAGGTAAAAATAGAAAATAACATATAGTATAAAGATACATACGTACAATCACGCCGTCTCCCTATCGGGGTAGGCAGGAAGGAGAGAGCGTCAGACTTTCCTATTGCGACACACACACACGTCTTTCGCCTCTTCTACATTCATACACTTTCTCATACAGCTCCTACGATTCCTCTGACTTTTTACATTTCCTTCTCTCAAAATATCGTACACTTGATCCAACCATACTTTCCTTGGTATTCTTCTACTACGCCTCCATATACACTGTATATTTGTTTATTCCAGTCTGGTTTTCACTTAAGGCTTCTGCCAGGTTTTATTGTATACAATACAATAAAAGTTTAATTCAATACAATACAAGAAGAGCACGCTGTGATGGTTTGGGCATGTGGAACGAACGAATGAAGAAATACTAACAAAACAAATATTTAGTGAAAATGTAAATGAAAGGCGTGTGAGAGGACCAATGAAAGGATGGTTGGATAAATGTAATTACATTCTAAAATAATAAAACGTAGAAAGTCAGATAAATCATAGAAGTCGTGTGAAAATGTGTATGGATGTGGAAAACGCTAAGGATGTGTAATGAAATAGGAAAGTCTGGTGCTTTGTCCTCTTTTCATTCCTTGACAGGAAGACATATGGCAGGCATATACCATATGTACGTACGTTAAGCGAGGTATCACTGTATTTGATTCTCGGTAATCTCCCAGTTGCGGTTTTACGGCGCACGTTGCCACCGGCGATTTCGCCTAATCTGTCGAATAATATATTTTGATATTTATTAATGTTTTAAACTAGTATTGTAAAATTAATGATGTGACGTTTTGTATTGGCCGACGTGTTGGATATCACGCTGTCGGTTGATTTGCATGATGCGCAAAAGTATTATTCCAGGTATATTACAGTGTTGTGGAGTTGACACAAACATTTCCAACTTCGACTCGAGAAATTATAAACGTTTTACCAACTTCAATTATAATACATACATATACAGTCAAACCTCGGGTCACGAACGCCTATAGTCACGAAGAAATCGGCTTACGAACACAATTTCCGAACAAATTTTGACTCGACCTGCGTACAATGCCTCGGCTCACGAATTAGTTGTAACGGCGCATTACGCAATTACGCATTAGGTGTTCTCAGGTGCGCGCGTTGTGAACATTGTTTGTCGTTGTTCTTGATACAATTATTTTTGCTTTTTACATACAATATATAATATACAGTATATATATAAAATATATTTTGTATTAAATTAACCCTCATTATGGCTCCCAAGAAAATGAATTTCAGTTTGCGAACATTTCGGCTCGCGAACGGAATCAAAGAACGAATTAAGTTCGTAACCCGAGGTACCACTCTATTGCTAACCATATGTTATACTCGTACTTACTTACGTGATGTAACTACTTAAATATAGTTTTTTTTTGAAATAGTGGCTACGGGGATTATCCTGTTATCTAGCCGTGTAGCTCATGACAGAGCATCGTGACTCCCATGATGGCTTCCGACGGCTCCTCTCCATCCATCCCTGCACTCCGCGGCTTGAAGGGCGGCTGTTAAGGGTAGTCCAGTTGCATCTCTCACTTGGTCAGTTCTACGCATTCGGATTCTTCCTCTTGTGCGACATCCTTTCACACCTACAGTAACCACTAATCCCTAGAACGTTTGACAACGACTGACAAATCGCGAAGGAACATGTTTATGAATGATAGAGACAACGCTTCACAAAGCCGAAGTTAGCCGATTATGGCCGACAGTCTCTTTCTTAAGCCCGATGTGTATTACTTACTGCCGGGTACTGTACACACTATGTTGCTAACAAAGAATCTATATTTATTTATTTGAGTTAATCTGAGGTGGTATTTGTGGGTTTACTTTTTTTTTTTCAGCCGTTTATTTTCTGTTTTTTCTTTCTTAATCTACACTTACAAGGGTGTGGGCTGAACAAAATATGGTGTACTCGCGGCTGGACTCGCCCTCTATTGATGAAGTGAATCTCGGCCGGGGGGGAGATGTTATGAGATGACACCAGATATTTTGATAGCCTCTCTTTTAAATGTATTTTCTGCAATTTATCTTGATATACGAGTATATGTGATTTTGGAATGTACGAGTATTTAAATGTGTACATTCTATGTTGCTATCAATAAACCTCTATTTATTTATTTATTTAAAGAATTTTAGATTTATAATGTCGTCCGGAAATATATTTTATCTGGAAAGAAGTTTCATATTTGTCGGAGAGATGTCTTTAGGAAAAATAATCATTGCTTACTTCATTCCAAACGTGCTGAATGTATATTATCATGATAGTTAATGGCATTTTTAGCCATTGTATCATAAACCCGAATGGCGTGAACGGGTTTCTTGATCATTTTGAAAATGGAACATAGTAAATATTTTTTTTGTTCCAAGGTGTTTTTTTGTAACAGCAAAGGAAAAAATGTGATTAATAATAAAAAATATATATGTAGTGTATGGCAACGATGCAGTTAGCGATCGTGTGTGTCAAATGTAAATTTAAAAAATACGTAATGGTCATACAACAGTCGAAGATAGTGTCCGCTCTGGAAGGCCGGTTGTCATTAATGACGACCAAATCAAGGCATTGAACGAGAATAACCAGCGTTCTACAAGAGAGATTAGTTAGATACTAAGCCCGATGTGTATTACTTACCTCCGGGTACTGTACATATATAAATATATTTCGAAATCAATCGATCGATTTTCGACCTGAATTCTGCATATGCACGATACACACCCACCCTAACAATTACGTACGAGTATATAATCTTCGTGCCCCTCATTAACTCAGCATAATAACATAAGATCCATCAATCGATTGATCAATTATTACTCATTGTTTTGGATGATGCGATAAAATACACTGATTATTACACGTATTATTCATTATTCAAAACTTTACTTATTGTATAAATTATTCATTGCCATATGTCCAGTTACTGAAATTCTTGCATTACCTTCAAATACTGTATTCGTTTTCATCAATATGGTGATGTATACAGAAAAAAATCTCCTCGTGGCTTAAATAATAAGACACTTGGCTGCTATATTTTAGAGCATAGTTTCCCAAACTTTTCCATCGCGTAGACCACTTGCCGATTTTTTTTTGTGTTCTGTAGACCCCCTGCCTACCTAATATTGAATTTTCCTAAACTTATTAACTTCAAATGTGTTTTTGACAGCCGACACAGTGCTGTTCACCTTGATAAGATTTTTTTTTAGAGTGGACCGTTGTAAAAACATTTACAATTTTTATTCATATCTTTATTGAAAATACACAAAATGCAAGTAAATATTTGGGTTTGGAACGAAACAAATCAAAACCTAGTAAAATTCTTACATAAAATAAAATAATATATGGAACGTAAAAGCAAACACAATATCTTGTAGAGCAGAAAATTTCCTTACAAATGATGTAACCTTTACCACTTTGTTTTACTTTTGGTGCTCATTTTTAAATTTGAAAAAAACGAACACAACTTATGTTAACACCTTATACATGTGTTCACCTTATAATGGTGGATTGTATATCGACCGGGAGGATGTTATAAGATGAGCTCAGACCTTTTGATAGCTTCTTTCTTAAATTTATGTTCTTCTATTTATCTTGAGATATATGTGCTATTTCGGCATGTATTTATATATCTTCATACTATGTTGCTATCAATAAATGTATATTTATTAATTTCTCCGGGTAACGCTTACTTTGTAATAATGTCTAAAATTAAGTCGGTTATATTAACCCTTCCTGTCCTGTGATGCGTAACTAGTACACATTGCTTCTAAAAACTTTAATATCTCTATAAATATAATAAATACTGGGCTCAGATTTTAGGTATTCCTCCGTAATACATTTACGCATTGAATGAAAAAAAAATAATATTAATAATAATTAGCACTTATCGGCCACATCAGAGATATTTTGTGAAAATCGGGAATAAACTCACCAATACAATCAAACGTGTGCCAGTGTGTGACGTAGGTATATTCATTCTAAAACAACCGTTATGGGTGAGGAAGCGACGCTATTCACGTCTCACTCTCAATCTACTTCGGTATATGGGAACGCAAGAAATATAATCTCAGTTCGCTCGTTTCTGTCGCTCAGTAGGTCGGCGGCTTTCGGTAGAGGTGGTCGCTTTGCCCGTTTTGTGAACGTTGGCCGATGTTTTTTTTCATGTTATTAGCAATAAAATTTCAATTATTATCACTTGACTTCAAATTTAACTAATTTAAGCGATTGGGTAGGAATATTCTTATTTTTTCGATTTTAAATCGCTCATTTTTACATTTGTGTTGAATACACAACACCGGAACGGGCGGATTTTTTAGCACAGGAAGGGAAAGGTTAATGAAAATAAAACCCATTTCATATAATCGCTCCAAATCTCGTGCACGGCGTGAAAGTATAACGCGCAGCGTCCAACTAATATGAAATATATTCTTTACTTTAGGTAAACACCCTTGTTCCCCAGAGGAGTTGAATAAATGCTATAGAAATGTATGCATTAAGAAGAATACACGAGGTGACAATGTTTGATAGAATACGGAAAGAAGTGATTAGAGATGAGTGTGATCTTAAGGCTGATGTGATTAGTAAGATGAAGAAGATCACTCTAGATGGTTTGGGCATGTAGAACGAATGAATAAAGACTAACAAAATCATGTATAGTGAATGAAATACATGATTGAGGAAGACATAGGAAAGTATAGTTGGGTCATGTGAATTGTATTTTGAAAGAAGGAAACATAGATGTAAAGCAGGCGAAGGATGTGTATCGAGATAGGAAAGTCCGACGGTTGACATAATAAACGACACTTCTGAATTGCTAATGTTTAAATTATTGAATAAACCGTCACGTACGACTAAGACAGGAAATCCATCCGGAACGCTCAAATATCAATGATAAACTGATCAAATAGATTGATACCTTCGTATTGTTTGTTGGATATGTTTTATCCTATGATATAGTTGGATCTGTCATAATTGTGCTTGCTGAAGTGAAATACCATGCACAAAATAAAGTCAACTAGGACGTCTTATCCTTACTTTGGGGATTATAGACTTCAGCTCAGTTCAGTTTAATCCCACTACCACCCACGGTGTTATGGGGAAAAAAAAAAAAAATCCCATCTAGCGTGATCTACACTAGAAGATGGAAATCTTCTTTTTTTATGCACGTGATGTCATGTAGTGACGAAGAAGGAACTGCCCAAAGGGACTCGTTCTCCGGTGGCGACACACCTGAGTGAAAACAGTAGTGACGACGGACTTAAAGTCCATCACAGGAGAAGGAAAATGACTCATAGCGCCGATTTTTCTTTCTTAAAAAGTTCTTTTTTTTTCACATAAAATTTCAAATGCAACAAAACTATCCTTTGTCACCCCTAGATCGGAGTAGCCAATCGGTCCGAAGATAAACCGATGTAAGGCTAAGTGGAGTTTCGTTCGGAAATTACTGACTCGGTTTTTATCACAGTACCACAGAATGTGCTCTGCGGATTGATCCAGGTGGCTGCAAAATTGCAACTGGGTGAAAGGACAAGATTGAAACTTAAGAGTTTGTCAATAAAGCCCCCATAGCCAGAGAGAAATTGGGTAGTTTAATAGTTTGATTGTAACCAAGGAGAGGCGAGGCGCGCTGATGCAAGGAAATAATTTAGATGTCTGTCTTCCCACGGAGGAAGACGACCAACGATGTTGCTAATATAAGTCGGCAACTGGGCATCTAGGCAAGCTTTAAAAATCGCGTGAGGAGTCATCCTTGACAAGGGGCGAAGGCGGATGTCACATATACTCGCGTACTGACCCTTACCGAGAAGATTAAACCTAACGATATTTAACAGCGCCCACCGTTGACTGTTAATCAGCATCCTCCTGTCATTTGAGAGCCTGCTTCTGCGTTCCCAGCACCTAGCTTCATAGCACACAATTCCCAAAAATACTGCACTATAGTCGAGTCTGGTATATATGTATTAGTTTAATTTAAGAGTTGTTAATGATAAATATGAATTGTTAACAGTGACAAAGACGTTTCGCCTATTTTGCCACAAGTTTGATTACTGATTATAATTTTGCGGTTTTATTTGTCAGTTCCAGTTAAGATTATGAAATTATGTGTAACTTTTCACGGCTCTTGCTTCTAGAATTTCATTTCTTATGTGGGTTTTGTGGTTAGAAAACTAGCACTAAACGGTTCACGTGTTTTTATGAGTAAACTAAAAGTACATTCAATGTCCCGTTTGTTAGATTTTGTCATATAGAATGGAGAATAATAATAAAATGACAATCAATGTAGCGCCGTTTAGAGAGCAAACTCTCCTCAAGGGCGCTCTTAACTCAGGGTTCGAACACCCTCATAAATTTTGATAAGACGTCCTAAAAAGGATTGTCTCTAAGTGCTTTCTTAGCTGCACACGCCACCCTACAAACCTCTGACACTACAAATATACTACATATTATGTGAGCTATTAAGTGCGTAACCAGTCGCACTCGGAATGCCCTTGTTGAATGAAATTTCCGATATCGATATCTTCCATATCTTGATAGATAAACTGAGGATTGAACTTTTTAAAGAACTTTATATACATAGCTAAGCCTCTTCACAGGAAAACATAAGTATCATTGTTCCCGTTGTCATTATGATGTATTAAAATTATATTGTTTTCTTATTTAATGTTATTGGGTGCATACAAGTGAGATGTATGGCTGCGCGGCAATGCACTAAATATCGTTCGGAAGGTTGCCAGTTCGCACCCCGTGCTGTGTGACTCCCCTGTATTAAAACATGCATTTTCCGTCGATATTCGGGGGTAAAAGAATGCCGATGACTTCAGTCATATCTATTCTTAAAAAAACATGCCAGTGTGCTCCGAACGTCTCACTTCGATGTGCCATCGGTTCCAGTATATCGGTATGCGTAATTTGTTGGTGTGCAGCGGCTCACTCACTTAAAAAAAAGACTCCACGGCACAGCCTCGCTTTCCAACTAGACGTTGAGAATGGTGGGGGGATCCTCGAGTACGAAGCCCAGCAACGAATGAGTGAAACCTCTATCAAAATAAAATCAATAAATAGTGAACAACTTCACGTGAGGCAAGGCCTGTAACACTTTTTTTTTGAGATTTATTTTATTTATTATTACAATTTTTTCTATTATTGATTCAACGACTATAATTTTATCGCTGTTGACAATTGTATTTTTTCTTCATGATGCATTTCAATTGTTACTGGTGACGTCAGCTTTGACTGTTGGAGCCGATTCATTCAGAATAGAGGACAATGGTAATAATTAATGTAACTAATGTTGTATTATATTTTAGATTTCTCTTTAGGTTGTTTGACTTGGTGTCTGTCGTAGTGGAAGGAATGACCAGTATATGTTACGTCGTGTAACTTTTTCCAGAGACGCCAGGAATTTTCTTGGTCATTATTGTTTTCTTCTCATGTCTTTCTTCAATACGAATTTCTATTAATTTGATAACATCTTAATTGGAGGCTTCTTCCTTGTTCCCAGTTGTCGATTATGCTTTTCCAGTATGGATCATGTCAATTCGTGCAAATCAGATATATATTGCATTAAATGCCTGTATATCTCATACCAACCCCAAATGGAAAAGGTTTAACATAAAACATACTTACTGGGATATCTATTTCAGATACCCGCCGTACTATTGCACGCAGGAGTGAGAAACACAAGTAACTCTGTGATCTCCAAACACCGTATGCAATCGAGGCTTCGAGGAGTTTGTGGGTAGTCATAAAACTCCTACGAGACCTCAGTATTGACTGTGTTGGTATAAATGGTCATACATAAGATATTCGAGTTTTGTTATCTGGACAATATGTTTTATGTATGATAGACGAGTTGAAAGAGATATTATAGACAGAAGGATGCGATAAAGAACAAGGTAAACGGAGCACTTAATGTAATATACTCGTACATCAATAGTTAGCAAAAATACATACATATCGTAGGAGAGGGAACATATCTCCAAACTTTTCTATCCAAACGTACAATTTTCGCCTCCTCCACATTCATACATGTCGTCGAGAACAATTTTCTATTATTCATTCCCTCCACATTTTCAAACCATCTTAAAGCTCCTTTCTTCATCTTACTTAAAACATCCATTTTATCAATACATTTGTTATGGCCTTTTGCAACGAAAACACTTTTAGAATTTCAACTGTGTAGTTTTATTTGTATGAAGGTTGAATTACATTGATGTATAATATTAACAGTATTATAATAACGATGATGTTTATATCTTAGTAGCTTTTAGAATAATGATGTCGCCTCAGATACGACGTCCTATTTAAAGCAAAAATAACTATACCACGACCCTTTAATAGATTAAGAAGGAATTTGTCGAGCATGTTATGTTTGCCCTTTGAGGTCAAATCGATATCGGTGATTTATCTCGTTCGCAGCTTACCCATTTAGTGATATCTAATCTTTATTGAATTTGGGAAGACGAGATGATAAACTTAAACATAATACATTGAGTAGGTTGACACTAATGTAATAACGCTAATATTTATAGGATCTAGTACATGGTTAGCATCGATAAGTTTGACAAGGGTTTACATAACTTATAATATTTATTTGAATGTGGATAAGAACATCGATAAGATAACATCGGTTTTGGTGATTATATCGTGTTACAGATAATGCTAATATTTATAGGTCCTTAGATAAGCGGATGCATTGGGGGTGAATGAGAGTATAGATAAGATTAGCATGCGCTGGAAGTAGACACATGACACATTAATTTCTGATGTCTTCATTCCGCCTTCATTCATACATCGGCACTCTACATTTATTTTCGTAGTGTACGCATTTCCACAGCATTATTGTTACTTTTATCCTTCTACCAACACTATATTATGCACCGTCATTTTCACTACTAGGAAAACGTGGTAGGACCCAATGGACCATATTTTGCAAAAAAAAGGTATTGGGAGAAGTAAGGATAATAGAATATTATGACGAGATGTATGAATTTGGAGAAAACGAAAGTTATGTGCTTGGATTGAAAAGTTTGGAGACCCATTATCTCAGTCTACCCCGCATGGGTCACGATGTGATGATATTAACACTTGCCTTACTGTGCTAAAAAAATCCGCCAACCACGGTGCTGGACGCTAAGCGTCCAGTAAAAAATGTATATTTTAAATTAAAATTATGCAAAATCTGATAGGTTATTTTTTGTAATTAGCGATAAAAATCCTTTTATTGTGTATTAAAACGTCGAATAATCAAATAAAATATAAGTCCTGGTCACTCGCTATCCATCACAGGGAGGCAAGTGTTAATGTATTTTTTGTAATGTTGATATTGCTCGGTTGATATACTCGTATAAAACATTAATAAGTGCTCCGGTTGTTCTCTGCCGCTATCCTTCTTTCAATATCACTTTCAACTCGCCCGTCACACATTAACATACTGCCCAGATAACATAATAAACATCTTAAGTATGTCCAAATACCTACACAGCCAATGCTAAGGTCTCGTAAGAGTTTTACGACTACTCACGACCCCCTCGAAGCCTCTCCGGATAGTGTGCGTGTGGATTCTTCTAGTGGACCAAGTGAATGCTATTTCGAAAGAAAGAAAAGTTGGATCTGTATGAGAATTTGGGTTCTAATAGAAATCGAACCTTCGAGTTGAAAGACGTCTTACCAAATATATTACAAAGTTCGAATTGTAACATAGATTATATTTTAGAATCAAAATGAGTAAAATACTGTACTTTTTTTTTTACACGTGTTATAGATCAGGCATGGCCAACCCGCGGCCCGCCAAGGTGTTTTTTTGCGGCCCGGGAGCTGTTTTTACAAATCATGAAGGAAATAACAATGAAACGTAATTGTGTAATAATAGCAACACACTAGATTTTCGACACGAAAAATAAGATTTATATCAAAACATAACAATCTTGTTTAAATGTGACCCAAAATCTTAGTAATATGTATAAAATAATACAGAGACAAAAAAAAATCAATATAAGTACATATTTATTTTTTAAGTGTCATAGCTATCCAAAATATTAAAACATTTTATTATTTAGGTATTAAAATTTACAGTATATGTCAAACTCATATACTGTAAATTTTATTTATATTAAAGAAATAAATCAATTTAAAAATTTGTCTACCCTCATTGATCAGTGGTTGTTGTTTGGCTCACAAACTAAGGTCCCGGGTTAAATTTCCTGTGTCAATTTTTTCCACCGTAATTCCGGGCTGGTAAGATACATAAAATATCCTTTCTTGGAGCTTTGTAGCAGCCTATTAGCAAGCCGAGGGTATACTTGACAGAGATAGGGTCACGGAAAAAAAATACAAAACAGCTCTATATAAATCCGAAAAAAATGGAGCAAGTTACCTCGATTTCATCCATTAATTTACCTATTAAGAAAATACACGTGCCTTTTGCCAATACCTGTTTTGACTGTGGCTCTAAAAGGTTGGCTACCCCTGTTTTGGATCGTGTTTTCGAAAAAAAAATATCTATTTTAGATTTTGTTCTCAAATTAAAATATCAAAATAATTTGTTATCGGAAATATTTTTACCCTGGGCTGTTGCAAGGTAAAAATAAATTTGTTGCATTATGGAAAAGGCTTGTTGTCTATGGGAAATAGAGTAGAAAGTTTCCCAACAGTTGAAGCCGTTATTTTTCGTTTATCTATCGACAGTGAAAGAGAATTGCACGCTTCTTATCATGATAGTAAAAACAATAGAATGGATATTATAACATTCACTTGTTCTTTGTATCAGCTTTGTATTTTTTAACGAGGCCAGACAGTTGTCCTCACGTACTATCAACTGTCTGGACTCACTGTATTCGACTATAGTGTTTGTGATCATAAAAAGAACAATCGACAACGTCACGTTATACGAAATAAGAAATACTTGCTGATGTCACACTGGAATGTGAAGAGGTAACGGAGATGTTACTGTTTTCTTTTCTTAAGTTGGCCATCTTGACCGTGTCGACAGTCGCTCTTAAAAGGGATTTATTTGGTTCCCTGCACGTGTCGTTCATTCCATGTGAAATCATCACAATTTAAACATAGATTCTTAATTTTGAATTTATAATACAATTTGTACCTCTGGAATACACTAAAATGCTTTTTTTTTTTAGATTTTTATGTTTATGGCAATTAGTTAATTATTTATACATACATTTCATCACGCCATTTCCCTGTTTCGGCAGGCAGAGAAAACATAACCCAAGACTTTCTTATCTTGACACATATTTCAGCTCTCCACACCCATACGCCTTCTCTTACGATTTATCTTATTCTCTTACATTTTAAGAGCTCCTTCCTATTTTGAGAGATTCTACTTTCTCCATATATACATATTATTATTATTTAACACTTTTTTTGCAAATAAAATCTGGCGGGTTTATTACCAGGTGGCAATCTTTTCCAACCAACCAGACAAAATCAAATAAAGCAAGTTACATGGTCGCATAAATCATTCAAATGACTATCCATCCCCACGAAATCCATAAACACATACGTGAGCATATGCCCATAAACCTCACAAAGACGGACAATCACCCGAACATTATTTTTCATATAAAGTGATCATTAATCAAAAGGAAAGGAAGGGATGGTGGAGAGGAAAGGAAAAGAAAAATCAGGAAAAAAACAGTGTACTATACGAGTACGTGTATACTTTTTTTAAATAGGCAATCCACCTAAACTAGGATGATTTGTGCGACCAAATTAAAGACATTATGAAATTATATGAGTCAATATAATTATTAAAACTAATTAAAAAGAATACAATTCTAGATAATTCAAAGTTTCAACTGATTAATCTTCAAATATTTAACAATCGATCTAATTAGTGTTACTTAGAATGATTATAAATTCAGTATTTATTAAGGTATATCTAAGTTTAAAACTCTAAATTAAAGAACACAGACGTAGATTTTTTTCAGTTATCGCAAATGCTCAAATCGATGGCCGTTCTGGTCGATGCACTGCTATTAGCGTGGAATTGCAAATATTATGAATAATTTGTTTTGGTATTTGTGCGCATTCTTTTCCAATGGATGTTCTCAAATTATTAACACTTGCCGGTTTTGTGCACTAAACTTTATCTTTAATGGGTCGCTATAAAAAATGTGAATTGGCGTGAGGTCCGGGGGGGCGCGTGGTTAATTGTTTTTCAATAAATGATTTGTAAAACACTTAGTACCTTCTAATGTAACTAGGTTTTTATTTTATTTTCTTTACAGTTCAAAAATGTGTTTTTCTTTCTTTATTTTTTTTGTAAAGATAAATTGTACTTTTCATATATATTTTTTTACAAATCTGTAAGTCACAAATGATCGTTTTAATAAATTAAATGTAGTTTTTTTATAAAAGAATGGATATGACCGAAGTCATGGGTATACTTATATCCTCAAACATTAGGCGGGAAAAGTGCCTGTGTCGTTCGAGGAGAGTAGCACTGCGCGGAGTTCGAGCCGACGACCTTTCGCACGGAAATTCAATGCGTTATCGTGCGGCCATGCACCTCAATAACAATATTAAAATGATGGCCTTTCTTTGGATACCAAAATAATCGTGATTTCTTATAAACAAAAACTCCTTGAATATCATCATTCAAGTCGCCATTGCCGGGTTAACAGTCGCTTAATATACGATATATAAATGTGCGAAACACGAGAGCTTGTCCAACAATTAACACTATAGGGTATCCCAAAAAAATGTACACACTATTTTACACGGTGCTGTTTACTTGAACTTGCTGCAGAAATTTGTTATACCGCGCATTCGTGAGGAGTTTGGGAAAGAGGACTTTTATTTCCAACAAAATAATATAACTCCCCACTACCATCGTGATATGATATCTTGATGAAAATTTGTCAAATAGATGGATTTTGATGTAGATGTAGCATTGAATACTCCGCGTTCCCCAGACCTCATGCCAATGAAACTTTTTCACGGGGACTCATCAGAGATAAAGTTTATTTCACAAAATCGGCAACAATTAATGAATTGAGAGCAGTAATTGAAAGAGAAGTGCCCAAATACCAAAACAAATTATGTATGATGATTGCGATTCCACGTTATCAGCAGTGCATGTACAGTACCCGGCGGTAAGTAATACACATCAGGCTTAAGAAAGAGACTGTCGGCCATAATCGGCTAACTTCGCCATTGTAGAACGTCGTCTTTGTCGTCTATATACTTTGAAGTGGACGCGACCACACCCTAGAATGCTTGACAACGACTGACAAATCGCGACGGAACACGTGTTTGAATGACAGAGACGACGCTCTACAAAGCCGAAGTTAGCCAATTATTCTTAAGCCCGATATGTTTTAGAATACTTACCGCCGGGTACTTGTAACATCCATCAAATTGAGTATTTGCGATAACTAAAAAAATCTACGCCTGTCTTCTTTCATTTCGAGTTTTAATCTTAGATATACCTTAATAAATACTGAATTTATAATAATTCAATGTGTGTATCCATTTTTTTGGGATATCTTATATTATGTTAAGTACGAGTAAGTAACATAACTTGGATACGGTTAGGAACTTGGCGCATATCTGATGCATTAAGACTGCTGATTTGAGAGATACCACCTCTGCAGCGCAGACTACAGATCATAGATTATTGAATGTCTGCCAAAAGTACATTTTCGATGCCACAGTTTCTGAAGATGAATAAGGTTTATCTTCCTTTCAACATTTCGTAACAAATTAAATAAATAAAGGTTTATTGATAGCCGATGCACCGCCAGCGAAATGAGGGAAAGCAAATTAAAGCTAGGTGATTTTTTATTTGTTTTATTTTAGTGTGTTGAAAAATACATTCTTTAATTGGAATTTAAATTTATGTTGCGATATTCGTCAGGTCTATGGTATATTTCTTCATAAACAAAGAAAAGGCTTGGCGTCAAATTCTTAGAAATGTCATTTTGCTTCATTGTGATAATTTTTTTTTCCGAGTTTGCATGTTTGTTTTGTTTTGGTACCCAACTTTATTAAAAATCTTGGTCACTTTAATGTCTTTCTGGTCGGTTGAAAGAGGTTTTCACATGACAATAAACCCACCGGGTTGTACTGTATAGAATTAAAGTATTTTAAAAATAAACTTCATCAAAACATCACAGTGTAACTGTACGTTATTTACCTAAAATGTCCAAAAACATACATGCATACCATCACGCCATTTCCCTGTCGAGGTACGCAGAAAGGACAAAGCGCCAGATTTAACACACACTCTTCACCTCTTCTACAGCCATGCACCTTCTCATACAAATCCTGCGAATTCTTTGACTATTCACGTTTCTTTCTTTCAAAACATACATTTGACCCTACCATACTTTCCTTAGTCTTCCTCTACTACGCCTTATATTCAATTTATTATCTTTATTATTTATTTTGCTAGTCTTTCTTCATGCAATCGTTCTAAATGCCCAAATCATATCAGATGACTATTCTTCATGTTCCTCAACACATCAGCATTAAGTTCATATTCATCCCTTATCACTGCATTCTGTATTATGTGATACTAAAAACGAAAGCTACCTTTAATCATAAATCAAAATATATGGTTGAAATAAAGAACGAATTTTCAGGTATGGCTATTTAATATATTTTTAACATGATTATTTTAACCCTATTATGTAAAAAATACTTGGAGATATTAAACTAAGCAGCCTTAAAGTACTTCGAAAAGATTTGCTTTATATCCCTTGCAAAACTATGTTTCCAATTCTTAATTGCACCATAAATGTTTACGGTTGATGGATTATGTAGCTGTTATATTTGGCCTTTAATCCGTCGACAATATATCATAAACGTACATGCTTACAATATAAAATAAACGTGAAGTATCAAGTTTCTGGATTAAAAAAATATATTTTCTTTCGTTTCGTCAAATTTTATTCTATTTTGCTGTCACACGTATATTCCGCGTACGCGAGATATCATTTCCGTAATTACTGCGAAACGAGGAAGAGTGTGGGAAAAATACCACAAAAAAACTCCAAAAATAACGATTATATATGAGTATTGTAAACAAGTTATTTGGGAATTTCTTTCGATAAACAGGTTTTCTATGTAATTTAATAATCTTATAAATAATGACCGAATAAATATGTGGCTTTTTATGATTTATATAAGTACGAGTAGGTAGGTACTTTTTCCAAAGGCATATTTTTCATTCGGAATCCATATTCGTTCTAAATTTAAATTGTTGATATTCAAAGAGTTTTTCTTCTTTATTGTTTTTTCCGCTCTCCCATCAATGGTGTTCTTCGGCATCATGTAGCCATAAATAAATATAACAAACACATTTAAAAATTTTGCGTTTATAAATAAATATCAAGTATATAATTTCACTTATTATATGAAATAATGAAAATTAGACATTAAACATATATTCAAAATATTTTCCATTAATTTTTATGTGGCAACAACGAAGATATTCGTTCTAAATTTGTTTTGGCGGGGTGTCTATCGGTGGGACGAGATGACATTTTGATTGAAGCTTTGAAGATACTTTTTTTTCTTGGGTGGTTGATTTTTGTTTTTACAGAGGCGTCGTCTGTGTCTCTTCACTGGAAGGTGTTATTGTCAAAACAGGAAGAAGCTATCTGGTATGATGGGTAAGGATTTTTGAAGTTGTCACGGGCAAATTGTTTTCCGTGCCGGATCGGACATGACTCGCCGCCATTTTACAGAAAGAAGTAAATTATCTCAGTGATGGGACAGAGTATGAACCCGGCAATAAGCATTTTATTTCCATACCATAAATTGTTATTAAAAAAATCGTTCTTAATTTGAAAATCAGATATTTTCAACTTTTGGGTCAGACTATGTGAACACCTATAGATAAAAAAATATATATTACATGATAATTATGTTTACTAAGTTCGCTACTATCTCATTTAGACATAAAGTTTAAAGTTCAAATGCAAAAACGCGTACAAATAACGCTGTGTGGTACAGATCTTTCATAATATAATTTCTATTAAAATTATAATTAAGAGAACGATGCAGACTTTTTCAAGATAATTATTTCATATGGCAACTATGCACACATTCCCAGTTCATATTATTCGTGTTATAAGAGTCGATTTAGAACGATGATTTAAATTATTATTAACACTTTAAGACCCGGTCAAAATCAAGACAAGCTGTCCCAGTGCCCGGTAGGTTTTTGAGATTTTTTTTTATTTTTGTAAAGAGTTTACTAAAATTGCTATATCTAACTAAGTAAATATTAGGAATATTGGAATGACATTTTGTATATTTATTTAAAATATTTTAATAATTTTGTTTAGTATGCTAATTATGCTAACATTATCCATTGTGGAGAGTTACATCACAGTTCTTACACACGTGCCGGGTCTCATTTCTCTTCTATACTTAGAACATACGAGTACCTTGCAAGTTCTGCGGGGTTTTTTTTTTGTCAGTTGATGCAATACTTATCAACACATGCTAAGTATGCTAAGATACGTACTTTAATAACATGTTTGGAGAATTCAGCAAATGTATTATTCTATTCGGACCTGGAGACTGTAGTTGGTCTCCAAATTTAAAAATTTTTCAAAAACTTCAAGATTTGATACCGATGACGTGACGTCAGAGTATCAATCTCAAATCAGTTCATGCATATTTCAAATTTCTCGAGCATTGTACTTGTTAGAAATCAGAAGTTAGGAGACTTCCGTTTAAATGTTGTATTGTTTACAATAATATTTTCTAGATGCCCGTAGTATGTCCTTTTTTGTAAGAGGTATCATCGATCACGTGAAAACACGGTGACAATAAAATTAACCAACACGACGTGTTGGTTAATTTTATTGTCACCGTGATTTTACAAAATGGCGGAAGTTTTAATAACAGCCGTGTATAAAAGGGAACCTTTGTGGAACCCATTGAGCAAATTATACAAAAATGTACCTGTAATAAAATCATTTGCAATGAAGTTGCACAGGAAGTAAATAAAGATAAGGTAAGTTGTAATGAAATTGGTTAGTTTTGAGTGTGGCATCGTTTGTTGACTCAACCGCTCCCAAATATCAAATGAATTTGTGCGAAGCACTGGTGTGGCCATGCATGAAATATGTTTGTCATTAGTCACGTATCACCTAGCGAAGCACTTTGGTGTGGCCACGGCCTTACGGTATAATTTAATAACTAAACCTGTTCCACAATTTGAGTCAAGTTGTTTTTATACCCTAAACTTAAATCTTAACCAATTCCAAATTAATACTTGAGACTTAATTACTTAAGTTTCAATAAACATATAACAAAATTGACATGTGACGTTATATGTGTATTCGGCTATTCAATTCCCAGCCGCAATTAAATTGGAAATGATTTTAATTGGAACATGGACACTTGTAACTAGAGTATTTATTGAATATTTTAATTTACTTCTAATAATTTATCTTTTGCAATAAGGGCATAAATCAGAAGTTGTTCTTTATAACCTTATATGTAACGTATCGAGGCTCGCTTACTCGTTTTTATTCAATCGTTATTGCAGTTGGAATGAATCAAATCCTAAGATTATGAAAGAATAAAATTTAAAATACTTAAGTATTTTAAATCGTTCAAGACTCGACAGTATATTCCACTTTACATTAAACTTATAAGGCGTATGGCCGTGCGGTAACGGACTAAGGATTTGCACGAGGAAGGCCGTCTGTTCTATCATATCTATTCTCTCAAAAAGAGAAAAAAAAACAATGCTGGTGTGCTACGATCGTCTTACTTCGATGTGCCATCGAATCCAGTACAGTGGTATGACCGGTGAGTTTTTCGGTGTGCAGCGGCTCACTCACTTAAAAAAAACTCCATGACACAGCTTCGCTTTCCAACTGAATTGACGTTGGAATGACGAGGGGATCCTCGGCTACGAGGTCAAGCAACGAATGAACGGTGTATAAATTAATATCTACGGAAAGTATAAATGCACACATAAACTGAGATG
This sequence comes from Odontocerum albicorne, assembly GCA_949825065.1. Classification (NCBI taxonomy): domain Eukaryota; kingdom Metazoa; phylum Arthropoda; class Insecta; order Trichoptera; family Odontoceridae; genus Odontocerum; species Odontocerum albicorne. Next base: position 24,051,098 of record OX463857.1, read on the forward strand.
GATTTATTGTACTTTGTTGCGGACGGCGCCATATATACAATAGTAAATTATCCTACTACTAAAAAGACTTTAGTTTCACTTTGTGGTGCCATGTTTTACGTAAAAGGAAAAATAAGTAAATAAAAAACTTATTTAATATTTTTGTGTTCACCACAGGTTTATTTTGGTTTACAACCGGTTTCGATGACCACCGTCTTCATCGTCAGGTGAAGATAAACTAAATTGTTAAAAATATATATTTCCTCTACAAGTGTAAATAATATAATATAAGAGGGATGAGGTAGGGGAAGAGAAGTGGGGAGAGATGTGATACAATGGTGAATGGGGCGGGGAAAAATGAAAGTGAATCTTTAAGGCAGATCAAGTCTGAATATCCAGAGGGAGGGATTTTAAATTGGAAACATATTAAGCAAAGGGATATTATGAAAATTAGCCCTAAATTAGCTAATTTTCATAATATCCCTTTGCTTAATATGTTTCCAATTTAAAATGCCCCCCTCTGGATATTCAGACTTGATCTGCCTTAAAGATTCACTTTCATTTTTCCCCGCCCCATTCATCATTGTATCACATCTCTCCCCACTTCTCTTCGCCTACCTCATCCCTCTTATATTATATTATTTACACTTGTAGAGGAAATATATTTTTTAACAATTTAGTTTATCTTCACCTGACGATGAAGACGGTGGTCTTCGAAACCGGTTGTAAACCAAAATAAACCTGTGGTGAACACAAAAATATGAAATAAGTTTTTTATTTACTTATTTGTCCTTTTATTATTATTTGTATGTGCACGCAACTTTCGTTTTCAAAATATCATTACGCCAAATATCCTAGCGGTGAGCCGTGACAGTTGACATTTGTTTATTTTCTTGTGTTTGATATACGAGTAAAGGTAGCGTTTTTACCTTTTTGGGGGTAGGATATTTCGATTTTTCCTACGAAATGTGTTGTGTTGAAACGGTCGATTGTGAATCACTTAACCGTTTCAATGGCAAGGACGGAATATACGCATAATAAATCCGTACCGCATAGTATTTTACCAATTCGACATATATATGCTATATTTTATAATTAGTATATATGCTGTCATCTCTGAAGAAGATTATAAATCTATTTTTGTCACTTGTTGAAATGATTTCTGATCGAGATATTATCATTTTTCTTAAGTGATCCGTTTGACAGCCGTCATGTGTCGCTCGAGTTGACGCTTTAGTAGTTTTTTTATTATAAGCCATTCAACAATTTTATTTCGATTCCCCATAATTTATTAAGTTATTTGTGTCGCAATATTTTAAGACATCATTTATCTCGTAAGCTCTTAAACTTTATTTAAAACTGACGCTAATTTAATATTTTATTGTTTAAAATCTTTGTTAATACAGCATAAACACGTATTCCTTTTACATTAATGGTAATTTTTCGGTTTATATGAAGAGTATATGAAGAAATAAATTATATTTGTGCATTGCATTATATAGTTTACATTTATTATTGTACTGACATTCTTTTACATTCATTATTTTAGTGACAATCCTGAATTTACGTACATACATACCATCACGCCATTTCCCTGTCGGGGTAGACAGAGAAGACATAGCGCCAGACTTTCCTATTTCGACACACATCCTTAGTCCCATCTTCCACATCCATACTCTTTCTAATACATTTAATTTAGGGATTATAAAAAAATCTGATATTTATCAAAAAGAGGCATACAACAAAACAGAACGTAAATAAACTTTGAGTAATCATATTTTTACGTATTATAAATGTTTGAAATTTTTTTTAAAACCAAATTGAAAATGTTAAAAACAGTCTGGCCTACAGGTACACACCACCTTTTCTATGCCTGTCAGGGAAGAAGTTAAGACCAAAAATAATGTTTTGTAGTTACACTAATAATGGCTAATACATGCTAATAAGATGATATATCAAGTAATTACTACGCAGCATTCATATTAAACAAAACATAAATAAAATCATAATGATTTTATCTGTCAAACAGGTATTCCGTGTACGCATGTTGCCGTTTCTTTATTATTAAATAATGAGGAAGAGCGGCAAACGAGGAAAAGCGATACGAAGACTTGCGATTTAAAAAAAAAACATCAGCGACATCGTGTGTATTTTGCATTGAATTCCTCGGTCGACCACTCGGGGACAAAGAAATATGATGTTTACACGGCGATTGCTGCTTTTAACGGCGCGTCACTGCCAAGTTTGCATACATTTCCTCAAATTAAAACATTCATTTCATCGATCCACTCGCGATGAGTGGAATAAGAACTACTTGTGGGTTATTGTTGGATGATGACGTTGTACAAATGTCATTCTATAGTGGCGCATGGAGTAGGGAAGTTATTAAATTCGATTCAATATCAAATCGGATGAATCTATGATACTAAAAAATGTGAGCAAATCACCATAACATATATGACATTCATGTACATTTTTTTATCGAACCGGTACACACCCGTACAAGACATCGTTGTCGTTGCTGGACCTCGTAGTCGAGAATCCCCTCGCTATTCCAACGTCAATTCCGTTTGAAAGCGTAGCTCTGCCGTGGAGTTTTTTCCTTTCTTTTTCAAGTAAGTGAGTCGTTGCACACCAGCAAACTCACCGGTCACACCGCTGTACTTGATCTAATGGCACACCGAAGTCAGACGATCGGAGGACACCGGCATGTTTCCCCCTCCCCTTTTTTTTAAAGAATAGATATAAAAAGTCATAGATATCTTTGTGGCCCCGAATACGAGGCGGAAAAAATAAAAATATTACAAAAGTTCAATTTTTAGAGTCGAAGACAATATTGTGTCCCGGCCACGTTCTTTATATATTCAAATCACTAATTTGAATATATTGAAGGGTACAATAATAATAATAAAACAAATATAATACGCGATCGAGGGCAAACTCTCCTTAAGGGAACTCTAACTAGGGATTCGAACCCACTTTATTGACATTAAAAATATTATAAAGTAAATATGTTGAGTAATATATTTTTTAATGAATGTTTATATGTTGAGTGAAAGTATGATAAGGTGGTGACTGCGGTCATTAATTGATTGTATTGACTGCTTATTTATTGTAATTTATTATTTTAGTTTTCAATTTAAATATACGAGGATGTGGTCTGAATATAATTTATTCAAAACTTTTATTACAAATAAATTATTGCTCACAAATGGTGAGTGTTGGCAACTCGACGTATTCGGGTAATAGTCGCATACACCATCTCTAAAGTGTATCCAGGCTCATTAGTTTAATCCGATAGTAGGCCATTAACGGCGGATGATAGCGGATGCAGCCCTAGTTAGGGTGTGGGCTGAAAAACATCTGGTGTCCCCGTGGCTGGGTTCGCCCTATATTGGTGGGGTGTATCTTGGCCGAGGGGATGCTATTAGATGAGCCCAGACCTTTTGATAGCTTCTGTATTTAATTTATTATCTGCAATTTATGTGTTTTAGAAGTGTTATTTAAATATAATATGTACATACTATGTTGCTATCAATAAACCTATTATTTATTTATTTATTATTTAGTTAGTTGGGTCACTCTGGTTCCACGGCTGACGACCATCGGTGGGTAAAACATGTACATTCAAACAAACCAAAGATTCATGGAAAAACGTACGCAAAGATGCACTACCCTGTCTGGCAGCGAGGGTGATTCTCCCCTCGACGACACAGAGACTGACATCATGTCAGGGCCAGCTTGCAGGATTCCAGGGGCAAGCAAAATGAAGCAGACGAAAGCCAGTCGTTCAAGGTTTGAAAAGATAAGAGCCATAGCTTGGAACCTGGGAACGGTTACAGCAAAAAGAAGAAGATTGCAAATACAATTTGGCGGGCTTATTACCAGGCGGCAATCTCTTCGAATCAACCAGACAAAAGTAAATTAAGCAAGTTATGTATAAGATGTCTCGCAGTCTCCATTGGTGGGAATGTATCTTGACATTATCTTAAAATATATATACATATATGCAATTTTACGATATAAGTATATTATTGTACTATCAATAAACCTTTATTTAAATTATTTGTAATTAACGCATTAACTCTGTAGAGGTTTAAAGACATTGTATATTGTATTGTATTGTATTACACTTTCGTTATATACAATACAACCTGGCGAGCTGATTGCCATGTGACAATCTATTCCAAACAACCAGAAAGATGTTAAAGAGGTCCTTAGTGAAAAATAGACAGGAATCCTTTTAAAAAAAATCTCGGTTCCAGCGGAATTTGAATCCGCAACCTCCGGGTTGGGAGACAGACATCTTATCAAATATACCTCGGAGGTCGTCATTGTAATTTGTTAAGTCAAACCCTGTTTATTCTACTTTATGTAACGGTACAACCCTAACAGTTTCAAGCTTTTTACCTCAACATCAGGGGAGCACAAATCTTGTTTGTGTTCTCCTGATGATAAGGTAAAAACCTTAACACCGGTAGGGTTGTACCGTTTTATAAAGTGGAATAAACAGTGTTTGATTAAAGACATTAGGAAACCTATTTTTTGTTTATACTAAAGGAACAAATTGTATGAAATTTGGTCGAGAATTTTTAATTTTATTTTACAAATAAACGTGGAAGTGTTTTAATTTATTTCGTATATTTTTCTTTCTTCTTGAAGAATACCTCAACCGAGTCAACATAATATGTTATGCCGTTTAGACCTTGCCCGTTAATGAACTGGCTTTTATTGATTTTGTTTTCGCCTTCAAATTAAATCTGGAAGTTCGCAACGGGTTCACGGTTGGATTTCAGAACCGGTTCAAAGCCCCGGTTATATTTAACATTATTCAATTTAAATATTTGCGGTTCGTTAATGTGAAGCGTTCGCTATTTTGAGAGAAACGTACGCAGTTAAGATTAGTGTATATGATACTTCTCTCATGTTCCATTGGATCGAATTCTATTTTTATTTATTTATTATACATGTAGCGATAGGAAACAGAGTCAATGGGGCACTAAAACATATACTCGAACCGTACAGTATCAATATCTGCTAAGATGATAGTCCACAAAAGTATTTTAGTGCTAACGACCTTCGTGGCCTAGTTGGTAAGACGCTTGTCTCCCAATCTGGTAATTACGGGTTCAAATCCCGCTGGAACCCAGACCATTTTTTAAAATGGATTATATTCTGGTTTTCACTAAAGGATTCATTAACATCATTCTGATTGATTGGAAGAGATTGCCACGGGGCAATTATCCCGCTAGTTTGTACTGTATTCAACGAAAGTATAATACTATACAATACAATGTATGACAGCGAAACGTGGACGTGGAAAAATACAGATGAGTCAAATAAATACTATAGAAATGCGTGCATTGAGAAAAATACATGGATTACCAATGTACGACATATTACGGCATAAGGTGCTAAGGGATAAATCTGAACTTTAATGGTGTTGTGTTAAGTAAGATAAAGACGAGCACGCTGAGATGGTTTAGGCATGTGGAACGAATTAATGAAGAAAGACTAACAAAACAGATATTTAGTGATAATGAGAGTGGAAGGCGTGTAAGAGGAAGACCAAGAAAAGTATGGTTGGATCAAGGGAATGATATTCTGAAAGAAGGAAACGTAGAAAGTCAGAGAAATCGCCGAAGTTCTATGATAAGGTGTATGAATGTGGAAGAGCCAAAGGATGTGAGTCGATACAGGAAAGTCTGGCGCTCTGTCCTCTCTGCCTATCCCGATAGGGAAATGTCATGACGATATGTATGTATGTAGCTTATCACGTGTGTCAATGAAATATTCTCATCACTGAAAATAACATTAAAAAAACAATATTTAGATATGCGTTTTTATAGTTCAAAGAACAAAATTGCTAAAAACAACAATAGCAAGCTATCACAAACAATAACCACACTCAAATTGGTATATTGTGTACAAATACTAAGAATTCTGCATTTCAACGCAACAACCCATGGGAAAAAAGTAGGTCAACATCGAAAGACTGCGTGGAAAAACGCCTGACATCCGCTGCTTGCCAGTTTCAGGTACAGTTCGCGATTTTTTTCTGACAGAAATATGCCAAAGGGCTATAAATCCTTCGTATACAAAGAAAAATAAGTTAAATAGTAGTTGAGGTGCGTGGCCTCGCGATAACGCACTGGACTTTCGTGCGGAAGGTCACCAGGTCGAACCCCGCGCTATGCTACTCCCCTCAAATTACACAGGCATTTTCCGTGTGGTATTCGGGGGTATATCGATACGTATGACTTCGGTCATATCTATTGTTATTAGAAAAATTTAAAAAAATGATTAACACATATTGTCGGTGGCCGTGGTCTAACTGTTAGGCCTCGGCCACACAGGAAGGAGCCTCGCTTGATGCTTAGAGCTATGTTGCGAGTTAGGCAACATATCCTAGCGAACCAACGTACCGCATACAATGGCAGTGGCCACATTGCATGCTTCGCGCCACGTTGCATGACGATTATTCATCGAGTGAATCTCCTAGCGAACATACGAGTACGTGTTGGTTAATTTACAAGATGGCGGAAGTTTTAATGACAGCTGTGTATAAAAGGGAGCCTTTGTGGAACCCATCGAGCAAATTATAGAAAAATGTACCTTTAATAAAATCACGTTGGAATGAAGTTGCATAGGAAGTAAATAAAAATGGTAAGTTATAATGAAATTGGTTAGTTTTGAGAGTGAGATCGTGTGTCGAATCAACCGCTCCCAACTGTCAAATGAATTTGTGCGCAGCACTTTGGTGTGGCCATGCATGAAGTCACCTATTATATGAGTCACGTAAAATCTAGCTTATCACCTAACGAAGCATTTTGGTGTGGCCTCGGCCTTAGTATTCATGCTTGCGGGCGCCCCAGGTTCGATTCACTTTCGGACTGATTTTACTCTTAGACCGTTTTACATCCGAATTTATGTTTTTCTGTAGCTTACATCAATCCGCAGATCATGTTTTATGGTACTGCGATGGCTTTTCCGGTCTAGTGGCAGCATCAAAGGAAAGTTTAGCTGCATTCGAAGTTTTATGTGAAAATACTGCTAACTTGGTAGGCTGCTTGAACTTAAGGCCTCTTTCTAATCGGCACTATATAAATTGTCCTTTTATTATTATTAAAAACTTTTTAGTGTTTCTCTAAATACAGGGTGTCGCAAAAAATGTATCCACACTTTAATAGCTGGTTACTTTCTGATTTTTTAGAAAAGAAATAATGATTGAAACCAGACTAAGTTTTGAACAAAGAAAGTTTATTTTGAAGTGCTACTGGAAGTACGAAAACGCGGTAATAGATTTTTTCTTTTGGGGATGTCTCAAGAATAAAGTTTATGCTAAAAAAAACTGAAACCATTGATGAATTACGAGTAGCCATTGAAAGAGAATGTGCCCAAATACCAAATTAAATTATTCACGATGTTTGTGATTCTATTGCTTCGCGTTGCCAGCAATGTCTAAAACCAGAATGTCGTCAGTTTGAAAACAGGCGCTAAGTTATAAAAAAAAATACATTTATGTAGTTTATTGTGAACGTTGAAAGGGGACTGTATGCTAATAAATACAGACTTTATAATCATTAAAGTTGTGGATACATAAAGAATATCCACAATTTAGTCCCTATCTCAAATTCCCTTGAGAATGGACCTTTGTGGAAACGTGGCGTTCCGACAAACCGAAATGTCAAGGTTCCATCACTTTATCTTTGTCGAGAGCCGCAGGGAGTCAGATTATGTTCCAGATATTATTATATTTACTTTGAATTATTATATTTCAATTCCTTTGATATTTGTTATTCGCCCCGAATCAACAGTCCGTATGATTTCACAAAAAATCGCGATAATGTTTTCTCGAATTATACAGTCGTTTATGTTATAAGTGATTTTATTCGTTGGTGTAATCCTACCATCTCTGATATATAGATGCGATTAGTCGTCGTTGCTGGACCTCGTAGTTGAGGATTCTCTCGCCTTCTCAACGTCAATCTCGAGCTGCTCCTCCACGTTGATAATGTGATCTCCTGTGAGAGAACAGCCCGATTCTAGATGCGCACTCTCTCTCGCAGACGTCACATACGTGCAGATCCTGTTAAATCGTCTGATAAAGTTGACGTATGTTCGCAGCACGCTGACTGTTTCTCACACGTTTAGCTGTTGAGACGCCATCAGCTCGATGACAAATAGCTCTCTCTGAGATAACTACTCCCAATTTTCTTGCACACCGCATGAAGTTCTGTGCCCACCAACCCTTCATTTGACCATTACTTCATCGTATAAGACGCGTTTAGGGTGCCTATGATAGCTTATTTATATCGCATTCCCGGTCCACCTTAATTTCACGTCTTCAGGTTTCGAGTTGGAAGCGTTACAGGACCAAGGCATGCGAATAGTGGGCTCCTTACAAACTACGCGTTAGAACGCTCCAAAAATGTCAGCAGAGGTACTTTAGACAAATAATGAAGATACTTTAGTAACATTTTGGGTGTTCATGAAGCTATGCACAATATTCCATTGTAAAGGGTCTTTCAAATTGAGAGGTTTTTTAAATTATTGAATAAAACACACAATTTGCTTTGATTTCAAAAAACTTTTTATTGGTCATTGAAGTATAATGTATGACATTTAAACACAAAAACCAATATCCGCCAAATGTCCACCTCTTGCAGCTCCACAGATGTCCGCTCTTTTGTCAAAATTTTCGGTGACATTTTGGCATAATTGCGGTTCTAACTCACCAATAACGCGAACATTTTTTTTCCTTCAGCTCAGGAATTGATCGGGGATCATTCTTATAGATCTGGCTTTTCACGTAACCCCAGAGAAAATAGTCCAACGGTGTCAGATCACATGATCTTGGTTGCCAATTAACATTACCGTTTCCGGAGATTGCAATACATAAAATAATGAAACAATTTGAACGCGTCGTTGTATTGTATACGACGCAATTTTTATAAATGTCATACATTACACTTCTCAAATGTCGCAAGACCCAGGCAAGTTCGCGACCCCATCTGTGTTTTATCCAAGAATTAATAAAACCGCTCAATTTGAAAGACCCTTTATTTATAGTCTGTTACTTGATTGATTTTAGTCGATAATATGTATTTTTTGGTCGTTTTAACGTTGTTTATTTTGTTATTGTGCAACAGTTTGTCAAAGGTCTGGGAGCTGTCTAGTAGCAATACAGGCGCTGCGTACAAGGATATTCAGGTTAAAATAACGACTTGGTCTTGGCTCTACTAATGAAACGTGTCTTGACGAATTGTGTCTGTCATATGTAGGATAAGATCTGATAAGAAGCCCTCTATGCACATATGAAATAGGTTAGGAGACCCTCGACCTTATTATCTCGGAATGTCCTCTGCCCATCGCATATAATCTTGACTTAATTGTAAATGTGTGTCCCGTATGTTCAGCATGTCCCACCAACTTGAACTCAATTATCCATTATTATAACATAGTCATACGTCTGAATTTATTTATTTATTTTTTCAAAACAGGCTTAGCCCAATTACTTTGGAAATACAAGACATTAAAAAAGAAGAAAACTTACATAGAGGGAAAAAATAAGTTAAAAAATTATATAAAATAAAAAATAATGCATATGCATACAAACGAGTATATACACACAAACATATTAAACACATATATTCACAGTCATTTAGGTATGTTGATGAGTGCTTTCTAACGCGCTCAATCTAAGAAGAAAATTTAATTTTGCTTTTGGTAATGTGATATGAAATATGTCAATATCCGAAGCAGTCCCGTTAAGAAGAGTTAAGGCCCTTCCAACAGGCATAGCGGCTGGAAGACCCGTTCTTGCGTATGTTATTGAGAACAGTTCTTGCCGGCGCAGTCTAGTGTAATTGTTAGGAACATTTAACGCTAATCTTTGTAGTAATGCTGGACAGCTCACAACTCCTCGAACGAGTTTGACAACGTATACCAGGAGACGCACATCTCTTCTTACGCTCAAGGAGTTATACCCGAGCATGCCTAGCAGGAACTAAGTAGGATAAAGCCATGGATAGACACCGAACTCTCTCATATAGAGATATCGTAGATATTTTTTTTGTACTTTCTCCACCATGAGCGAGTTCTGCGCCCCCACCGGGCTCCAAATGCAAGCATTGCTTTCTAGTTTACTACGGATCAATGAATTAAACAACGTTTTGAACACCAATTGGTTTTCAAACGACTTAGAGATTCTCATTACAAATCCTAGAGTTTTATTAGCTGAGTTGCACATAACTTCTATGTGAGGACCAAACGCGAGATTGCTGTGGAACAAGACACCCAGATCTTTAATATTATCTGTACGGGGTATAGGTGTAGATTCTAGTGTATAATTTATTGTCAAAAACTCCTTAAATATTTAGCGTTTCTTACATACTCTCACACTGGTGCCTTTCCTTCTAATTGTTATTGGCACAAATCATTCTCTTTATAGGATAGATGCATAATTAACTAATACTCATGATAATGTCCCCTTCACATCACAGTTACATTAAAATAAATGGCACTAATCGATTAATATTTTATTAGCAGAGGTTCATTCTGACATACTCGTAAAATAACAATTTACTTTATGAGATAAACCCGTTAGCACTTGGCATGACGACACGTGATGCAACATAACAATCCGTTGGGATCGAGCTAGATTGTATTTGTTTAAGTTGTTGAACTACAGCATGTTCCAAGATGATCGCCAAGTTTATTTATTGATTTAAAACACTTCATTTTCTAATACAATGTAAACTTTGACTGGTTTGTTGCCAAAGCGCAATATCTTTCAATCAACCAGAAAATTGTTCAACAATTTCGCTTTCGGTATTGGGTGAAAGAATTACATTAAAGTTTTTATTTATGCAGAGAGAATGATATGATAAAATACATAATATTAAGATTTAAAAAATATATGAATCATTAGACAAGTTTAATCTGCTGTAGACTCATAGGAAGATTTATATGAACAGAATTTTGTTGCAACATTGTGCTTTTGAGATTAAATATAAAAATAAATTGTTATTTGCACAAATTATTCCATTTATATGATGGAATGCCTCTAAGTAATAATAACTTTGTTATTGCAACAGTCATAGTATTATTGTTTTCTATTACACTTTCGTTGTATACGGTACAACCTGGCGAACGTATTGCCACGTGGTAATCTCTTCCAGCCAACCAAAAATATGTTAAAAAGGCCTTAAGTGAAAATCAGACTAGACTCCTTTATATTTTAAAATCTAGGTCCCAACGGGAATCAAACCCGCAACCTCTGGGTTGGGAGACAAGCGTCGTACCAACTAGGTCACAGAGTTCGTCAGAGGATTATTGCGTAATATTGAATTAATTTATGGTCTTTATTGGTGAACGTTCCGTTTTCTTAAATACTATTTTAACTGGATCGATCATTGTCTGCCTCAAACTCTCAAGAGATATGGGTGGCGTATCCAGCTTTAGGAAGGACTTGAAGACAACCCCTGTTGGGATATCTTCAAAATTTATGATTATATATCCACAATACACATATTACAAATCACCTAAAGCTGAATGTGTCACTATCATATATCGTAAGACATACAAATGTTTCTTTGTAGTTCGTCGTCCCTTAGCAAGTTTTCTGTGGTTTTCTTACCAAATATTTATTTCTTAACATATGCTGATGAAGGGAAGTACCTAATCTAATGGTGTCACCAACTTCCTATTCTTAAACTCAAATTGTTTTTTTTTTAATATTTTTTATCTCTCAATAATAATGCGATGTGTCCTGCTGTTGGCGAAACATTGAATATTAAAATTAAAAAAAAGGTGTAAAATTACGTGCGATTTAATTTGGTGCTGTCTAGTAGTACCGTGTGAAACGAAACTTTGGTTTGCATACGAAAACGCGTCAGGCGTGTTGTTAGCATTGAACTGTTAAGAAAATTCAATTTGAAAAATCAATAATTTTACAACGAAATATATGTGTATGTTGGCGATTCGGTAAAAGGATATATATGTTAAACTATGCACACTAAAACAAACGCGTTTGATAAACCAGTGGTTATAATAGGTTAGTCAAAAAGTTTTTAAAGCGACATCTATGGAGCAGTAGAAAACCAAAATTTCTACGCCATTTTAATATTTCACCTTTCATAAGAACGTACTCAAAATTTCATTTCGATCTGTCAATTCATTCTTTGTTTACAAGCCATTTGAAGTTGACGTGTCAGTGTATTTTTTAACAATGGAAAAATCCGAATATCGTGCAGTGATTAAATTCTTTGTTTTGGAAGGTTTATCGGCTACTGAGATCCATGCAAAGATGATGAAAGTATTAAAGGAGTCTTCTCCTTCATTTCCAACCGTTCACCGATAGGTTTTGGAGTTTAAGCGTGGCCGTACAAGCGTTGAAGACGATCCACGGTCAGGACGTCCAAAAAGTGCATCAACACCAGAAATCATAGCGAAAATACAGGATATGGTTTTGGAAGATCATCGATCGACTGTGGATGTGATAGCTGACACCATAGGCGTCTCACATGGAACAACATGGCATATTTTGGCTGAAGTTTTGGGTTTCAAAAAACTGTGTGCACAATGGGTGCCGCATTTGGTAACAATGCAACAAAAACACATTCGAATGCGACTTTCTGAGCAACATTTGGAGCAATTTCGAAAGGATAAAAAGGATTTTCTGCGTCGATTCATCACTATGGATGAGACTTGGGTCTACCACCATGATCCTGAATCAAAACAAGAGGCTAAGGAGTGGTGTGAATCAGGCACTTTGGCTCCGAAGCGAGTTCGTGTCCAGAAATCGGCCATGAAGGTGTTAGCGTCAGTTTTTTGGGATGCAAAAGTAATTTTATTGATAGATTATCTCCAAACTGGCAAGACAATCAACTCTGATTATTATTGTGACCTTTTGGACCAGTTGGATGAAAAAAATTGTGAAAAAAGACCCGGTTTGCAGAAGAAAAAAATCATTTTTCATCAAGACAATGCACCTGCTCACACAGCTCAAAAAACCATCGCGAAAATCAGTGAATTGGGGGACGAATTGTTGCAGCATCCACCCTATTCGCCAGATTTAGCTCCCTCTGACTTCTGGCTGTTCTCACACCTCAAAAAATTCCTTCGTGGAAAGCATTTTTCATCAAACGAAGAGGTTATAGCCGTCGTAGAGGAGTATTTTGCAGGCCTTCCAGAAAGTCACTTCCGTGATGGGACAACAAAGTTGGAAGATCGTTGGACCAAGTGTATTGATCTTATGGGAGACTATACTGAGCAATAAAAGTGATTTCCCCCCAAAAAAAATGTATTTTCATTTCCGCTTTCAAAACTTTTTGACTAACCTAGTATAACTTTTTATTTTCACGGTACCCTAAGTATAAAACGATTATTTCACGTTACCCTAAGACAACCTACTAATTATTGTAAAATTGTTGTTCACCGCAGAGTTTCTCAAATCTTGGAATCAAACGATACACAGTATCTCTCGTTTATTGTTAGTTCCACGTTAAGTTTTGTGCGATATTTGATTATATTATAGCTATCGCTAAAAACCCAGAATCGCAGAGGTGGCAAGTCGTCGCGAAAGGAACCAAGATTCACTGAACTTAAGCACCAGCAAATGGCATTCATCCATCAAAACACAACCAGTTCTATATCGATAAATCCTGTTTTTAATGATCAGACTATCTTCATTCCTTCCCCTCCGACATAGTCAGGTGGAGATTAGGCCCAAAGTCACTAAAACCTTGTTTTTTATTATATTTTTGAAAATCTTATAGTAATAAAAAGACGATTTCTATAGCGCCATTTACACAGAAAAATCTTCACAAGGACACTTCAACTCGGGACTCTAACCCACTATCACTGACAGATCAAAAATATTATAAAACGATCACATATTAGCTGAGTGTTACGATATGAAGGTAGTGGCTGCGACAATAAGATTAGGTACTTCCCCGCATCTGCGATTCAGAAAAATATATTTTTTAAGAAAACCGTAGAAAGCTTATCAAGTCAAGACGAACTACAAAGAAACCTTTGTAGATCTTACGATTTGTGATAGTAACACGTTCGGCTTTAGGTGTAGTGTATGTATGTAATGTTCATAAACAATTTGCATGTTTTGTAAATTGAATCATGATTGCTTGAGGTTTTTAACAAAAAATGAAAATTCCGCGGCGCCTTAGTCCACTGGGTGTACATTTTGAAAACCTCTGTGATAAACATTTTAATCTATTATTTGCAGAATTATTATTTATAAAATCGTGCAATATTTTGTTGCACGATTATGGAAAATAATTAGATTTGAATAATAAATAGATTAGAACAATAAATATAATAGATTGAATAATAAATATAATAGATTAGAATTCGTTGAAGAATTCTGTTTTTGAGTTGTTTGTTCGAGGCGACGGAAAAGGTGAAAAACATCAAAACATTCGATATTCACTACATCAAACGCAACCAAAAAAAAAGGGGGAGATATCTTGAAAGTGACATTCTTTTCAAAGGACGAGTGTTTATTGCATGTTTATTTTATCTACTGTGGCGTGTGGCGGACGACAGGTTAAATATTGATTTTTGGAGCGTATTAAGAAAAAAAATATATAGTTGAAATATAAAACAGTATATTTCAACTATATGGTGCGTTGATTTTAAGTTTAAATAGTCATTTGTTTACTTTTTAATTATGTTTCGTATAAGTGGAACGTGATATTAAACGGCGAGTTGCAAAAATAAACAAAGTCAATGGGACACTAAAGTATATATACTCAAACTAAGTAATATCAAGTTATGTCAAAATTATGGTTCACAATACTATAGCATATTATTGCGAACTTTAATGTATGGGAGTGAAACATGAACGTGGAAGATGAATGAAAGGAGTAGAGTAAAACTCCTCCGTAGACGACCTCCGTGGTCTAGTTGGTAAGACGCCTGTTTTCGACCCGGAGGTTGGAGGTACAATTCCCGTGGAGCCCAGTTATTTTTAAAAACGAAAAGGTCTTCAGTTTGGCTATCATTTGAGGTCTCAACAAACATCTTTATGGTTGGTTGGAAGAGATTGCCACATGACAATAGTTGTACTGTATACAAAGAAAGTGTTAACACGATTCACTCGGGCACTGCTGAATCTGCCAAACGTGATTTAATATAAGTGGGTTCGATTCACGAGTTAGAGCACTCTTGAGGGGAGTTTGCTCTCTAAACGGCGCTATATAAATCGTCCTTTTATTATTATCTTGGATCAAGTGAATGATATTTTGAAAGACGGAAACATAGAAAGTTAGAAATCGTAATAGTTGTTTAAGGTGTATCGATGTTAAAAAATAAGATTATGGGTGTGTTGAGATAGGAAAGTCTGACACTCTGTCGTCTATGTCTACCCCGACAGGAAAATGGCGTCATGGTATGTATGTTACAAGATGCATTTGCTTTTTATCTTTATTTGTCCGTTGTCTTTGGTTTTTAATTTGTCGACTGTGCTTAAAGTGGTTAGTAAGCAGCACAGTTTTTTGGTTACAAGATGGTTGTGGGATCTTAACCCATCTCCAGAATAAATTTATCTTTCTCCTGTTTTGTTACAAGATGGTTGTGGGATCTTAACCCATCTCCAGAATAAATTTATCTTTCTCCTATTTTGTTACAAGATGGTTGTGGGATCTTAACCCATCTCCAGAATAAATTTATCTTTCTCCTATTTTGTTACAAGGTGGTTGTGGGATCTTAACCCATCTCCAGAATAAATTTATCTTCTATTTTTCGGAGCAAATATTTTCAGTGTATTAACGGAACCTGTTTCGGTGCATTGACCTAAATGTAATCTCGGTAAATTTTTCCTTATATTTATATAAGACACCGCAGACATTTTTCGATGAATTTTTTTGCTCGTGATGCCGTAATTTTCCACGAAAAATAATAATTATTTTTCCTCAATCCTTCGTGTTGTGTTCTATATTGTGTTATCAAAGATGATTTTAGTACAAGGATATTATGATTTTTAAAATGACGTATACATATAGGTTAGGCGTGGGCAAATGCGACTCCGAGAGCCGCATGCGGCTCTTCGTTGGGTTAAGTGCGGCTCCCAATGTCTCTTATAAAAGTATAGATGCTTTCTTTCCCCATTATACTTGTATTTTCGCGATTTTCCTTTTCTAAATGTTGTAAGTGACAAGATACGCATGTATGAATGCAACCGTTAAAGATGCAAGTATTACGAAGCAAATCGACATTACGCAGCAAATTATTCCCACTTTTCAGCTCAATATTCACTCAATTCAAAATTCCGAACAGAAAAACTTAAGTCCTTGCAATCTGGACTTCATAAACAACAAGGACTCTTGTCTTCTTTTACACGCTAAGATGACACGATGAAGGAAGCTAGTTTTTTTTAATAGCGTGGAATATTGCTCGTGCCATGAAGAAACATCCATATGGAGATGGATAATTTCTTAAGAGAAACTTGGAAGAAGTGGTTGTATCCAATAATACAAAACTACATAAATTGGTGGAACAGATGCGAGATTTAGCTAAAAGTGATAAATACACTTTTTATTATATTTTATTTTTATTAAATAAATTTTGAACTAATTTTTTTTTGTTTTCTTTCTCATTTTTATATTTTCTTATACTCGTATGTGTATTTTTTATACTTTATATAGCAATTAAGATTTGTGTAGAATATGTAATAAATTTGAATTAGTGTATTTAATACTACGTGAGAACGTGACTATAGTGTGGCTCTTTATATATATGAAAATCTAGAATGTGACTCTCGTTGACCTCATGTATGCCCACTCCTAATACATACAAACAAACCATCACGCCGTCTTCCTATCGGGGTCTTCTTTGCTTGGCCCCGTAGTCAAAGAGCTCCTACAATTTCTCTTATTTTACATTTCCTTCTTTCAAAATATCATACACTTGATCCAACCATATCTTGTTAGTCTCACACCATTCATTCGTTCCACGTGCCCAAACCATCTCACAATGCTCTTATTCATCTTGCCCAACACACCAGTTTTAAGTTCACACATCCCTAATCACTTCTTTCGGTATTCTGTCATACATTGCCACCCCACGTATTCTTCTTAAGGGCTCGCATTTTTTCATGCTTTATTTGGCTCTTTTCGTTTTTTTTTTCAGTCTTGTTCGACGTCCACGTTTCACTTCTATACATCAAAGTTGTTACTAAAATACTGTTGTGTATGAAACGTATATTTTTTCGATTTTTATGCATCGAGTTGTCCGGAAAGTACTTTCGTATTTCTCGTATAGATGTTAGAACAACATATTAGTTGCTTACTTCATTGCAAAGGTCATAGTTTCTACCTTCTACCTTTATTGTGAAAGGTAATAGTTAAGCGCATTTTTTCGGCTATTATTTACCCAAATTGCTTTAGCGGATTTTTGTGTCATTTTGAAGACGAAAAAAAATATGTTGTGTTTTTCGGTACTTCTTACTTCGTGCTTCCCAGTGAAGTGAATACAAGTTATATCTATAAAGTTTATTAAATCCACAATTTATACACCGATATATGAAAGATATCGATATCGGAAAATTCATAACCATGTTAACCCCATGTGCGAGTGGTGGGTGATGCTCTTAACATCCAAGTTTGTGAATACGGCAACAGTCTTTGTTCATTCATGATGTATTAAATAATTATTCGGTACTACGCTATTATTAATATTGAAGCATACCCATTAACGTGTTCCTCGCGGGAAGCACAAACGCCTGTGATCTGATCTGTGGCATTCCTTTGTGTATTTTACGTAATGTTTAGTTTATCTCCTTTATTTAATGAGTCTCCTTAAGAGTAATGACTATTATTTATTATCAGGAAATTACTTGAATGTCATGTTTACTTGGTAGTGTAATCAAATATCAGTGGTTCTAAACAAAATACGCGTTTAAACTTAGAAATTAAAAAACGCCGAAATTGTGCAGCGCACAGGATTCGTGGAATTTGATTTTTAACGCGGTTTACAAGTCAAAAACTGTGTGATAGAACCATGGGTATAATCCATAATCTTTGCAATAAAGATGTCGCAGAAATCTCTTTTCGACTCGCTCAACCATCACGGAGTTTAGTTTTCTCTCGGGTTCCGCATGATTGAGCCGCTCTCTAATCTACTGCGAATCAGTGAATTATAAAGAGATATATCATAACAGAACCACCATAAAATTCCCACCAATAGTTTTATTAATTATTATTTTGAAGTGCATGGCCGCGCGGTAACGCACTGGACGTCTGTGGGGAAGGTCATCGGTTCAAATCCCGCGCTGTGTTATTCCCTTCGAATGACACAGGCATTTTTCCGTCTAGTATTCGGGGGAATAAGAATATAAAAAAAACATGGCGGTGTCCGATCGTCTCACTTCGATGGCTATTGTGGCCGGTGAGTTTGCTGGTGCGCAACGGTTCCCTCACTTAAAAAAAGCAATCTCCACGTCACAGCTTCGCTTTCCAATTGAATTGATGTTGGAATAGCGAAGGGATCTTCCAATACGAGGCCCAGCAACGATCGATCGAATGATAATTATTATTCCTCCAAATTTGACATGGCTTGTTTGTTGATTCTACGTGTATATACAAACACCTCGGAACACGCTAAAAACGAATGTATTGACATTAAGTCCGCATTATGAGCCTAAGTTGAAAAACTGGACAGTAAGTAAATTAGGAACAGGTCTTTGGTCTATTATATTTCTGGACAGCTTTTTCACAGTTAAACACAAACAACGTCCAATTGAAGTCGCTGACCACATAATTCCCGTTAAGTGTTGGCCGCGAAATCGCTACTAAATCTCATTCTCAGCTGGGATCGCTCTGAGAAAAAGTCGTTACATGACATGACACAGATTTCGACATCGAAATGAGGGTAAAGACGATTTACGTCCGACATTTTATAGAATACGGCGTTAAAATTGAGATCTGATACGCATCCGGTTTGAGTTGTCTATGATTGATTGTTTTTTTCTTCCGCAATATTTTTATTGCCTGTGAACTCTATGGTAAGTGACCTAATTTTTTTACTGTCGATTGTCTTCATATTTTTAACGCTTTTTGTGTTTCTTTTATTTTTATAAATAAAAAAAGTTCTTATAATGATGTATTATACGTGATGACCTGAGCTGACCATATATATTACTCGGTTTAGATTCTTGACTGTCTTTCATCAGTAAATCAACAACCGAATAAACTGCAGACTTTTGATATCCCAAAGTCTCATTGTGCCCAAAATTGATTATGCGGGTGTAAGTTATCTCGAAGTTAGTAAGGAGGATAGCCTGGAGAGACTCGAAAACTTTTGTGGTCATTTATTTTTAATCTAAAAAATATTATATTTTCGAAGATCGTTTAAGACTTAAAACAAAACATCGAAGAAATCTCTACGTTGGGTCGATTCTAATGTAATATATCCCTACCAATATTAATATGCTAATCTTATCAAATACTCTAATCCACTTCCATTAATTATTATAAGTTATCATGCAAACCAATGTTAAGCTTATCAATGTTAACCATATCTGTACTATGTTATCTACAGCCTATAAATATTAGTGTTATCACGTGTATGTCAAACTTAACTCAATGTATTATGTTTAAATTTATCATCTGTCTGAATTATCACGAGCTGTTTACTATCCAAATTCAATAAAGATTTCATATCACTAAATGGAAGTAAACGGCGAACGATACATTTCAGATAAATCTCCTGATATCGATTTGACCTTAAGGGCAACGATAACATACCCGACAAATTCCTTCTTAATCTATCTAAAGGTCGTGCGTATGGTTATCTTTGCTTTAAATAGGACGCCATATCAGAGGCAGCAATCATTATTCTTAAAGCCACTACGATGTTAACATCATCGTTATTATTACTTCTATAATACTGATAACATTATACTTCAATGTAATTCTGCGATCATACAAATAAAATTACACAGTTGAAATTCTAAAAGCGTTTTCGTTGCAAAAGGCCATAACACTAACATATTTGAAGTGTTGAACAATCCAAATTGTCCTCAGTATCTGCGTGAAAAAAAAATCAGCATTTACGCAGAATACTTTGTATATCAACGCATCCCACATAATTCAACACATCATATTTTGTTGTTCACTCGGCTCGACTTTGAAACGATCTTTCTGGCTCGCTCTGATGTGCTTCATCCTTCAAGGATTTTTATATTAAAATAATCTTGTTTCTTTAACTTTTGCAATTCCCACCCAAATCCATATCTTCCTTTAGGTCTATTTTTTATTTTTGTTACTTTTCTCAAATATTATTTTCATTTATTACGTTTAAGATACGATCATGGATACAGATAATTCTGAAACAATGGTTGATTTATTGAAAGTAATGGATTCAAATGAATAAATCCTCCAGATGTGTTTGACTGATAGTGTTAAATAAATAAATCGATCGATTTCTGTAACGCCATTAAGTGACTGAAACCGCACATGAATGTCACCGTTTC
This sequence comes from Odontocerum albicorne, assembly GCA_949825065.1. Classification (NCBI taxonomy): domain Eukaryota; kingdom Metazoa; phylum Arthropoda; class Insecta; order Trichoptera; family Odontoceridae; genus Odontocerum; species Odontocerum albicorne. Next base: position 24,071,571 of record OX463857.1, read on the forward strand.
TTTGTAGTATATGAGACGCTGAGCTTTGTTCCACATTAAACTTAAATAACATCTGCAGCACTCTCCAGACTGGATTTCATACTGAGACTTGGCAATGACTCTTCTAATCTACACTAATTTAATATTTTGTATAGTTATCTGAAAATAACAATTTTGGATTGAAATTAGGCAAAACTGTCACCCCACTAAAATGTCCATGTTGAGCAACTTTGACGCATACAGCGGATTTTATTACGTTTTATCAACTTTAAACTATAGATCCCAACAACTCAGTTGGACTGTGCTCCATTTTTGGCAGTGTTGAGTCTTACAACCTTGTCAGATGACAATACCATATAATAAAAATGTTTGACCTCACGAGTATTAAAGATTATCAGCTCATATTGTAATAGACCATAACTAACTCAGCTTACCATCTTATACTTCCTTGTAGACCCGCCCTGCGAAATTTTGAGTTCCATAGGTGGTGTTTTTTTTTAATAATTAGTTGTAAGAATTGTTATCTAGTTATAGGAATTAACCATTTCTAATAATTTAAATATTAAGATTATTAAAAATAAAATGACAAATAGGAAATTCAAAATTATTTCTTGAATCTTCGATAAGACTATAGTTTCACTTTGTGGTGCTATGTTTTATGTAAAAGGAATAATATTATAAGTAAATAAAAAACTTATTTTATATTTTTGTGTTCACCACAGGTTTATTTTTGGGTTTACTACCGGTTTTATCTTTTTTGGGTTTACTACCGGTTTTAGCTTTAACTTTATCTTCACTTGACGATGAAGACGGTGGTCTTCGAAACCGGTAGTAAACCCAAAAATAAACCTGTGGTGAATACAAAAATATAAAATAAGTTTTTTATTTACTTATTTTTCCTTTTACATAAATTAAAAATTAAGTTAGATCATATAGTTATAATATATAAATTAGCTTAGTTGTTAAGATATACATTTGTTTATAGGTATAGACTTTGGTAAATGTTTGTGCTAAAGATTACTTTATTAAATAAATAAAACTCTCGCATAGCAACACTGCACAGATTGGGCAATCAATATGGGCATTGTATTAAGCTTTATATGACTTTGACTACTTACAGTGAATAAGTTTTTCTCGCCTTGATGAATTGATTAAATTGTATTCGTTTACTTTTTTATTCTGTTGGGTTCGTCTTGCTCTAGTTTTTTTCTCTATTGTATAAAGTTGTAACATATGAAATGTCGTATTTTGTCAGTACATTTTTGTTCTTTGTAGAGAAAGGTTGTGTGGTTGGTGCACGTTAATTTCTATTTACTATTTTTAAGTGTTTCGTGTTTTAAAATTGACAATTACCCGAGGGGATATATCATCTATCAGATGTTATCCCTAGCCAATACAATGGTATTTTTATAATGGACAAACTACGCGGAAGGTATTACTAACACTAGAATAGTGCACTGTTGGTTTCGAGAATTTCGTTCAGTGAATATTGATCTGAAAAATGAACCCCGAGGAAGACCCGATAATAACCTTAACAAATAATAATTGTAGAAGCTTGTCCGAGATCTACTATTTGAAGTTATGTTAAGTAGCACATTTTGGCGTATCAGCTATGACAGTATAAAAATATTTGGCGACAAAAAACAAAGTTAATAAATTAAAAACACGAATTGACAAAATAACTTAGGCGTTTGGAGATTTGTCTACTCTCTTTAAAAATAAATTTAAAAACATCTTTTTAAAACCGAATTGTTGCTTGTGGCGAAAAATGTATTATTAACTATAACTGAAAAATATATGTTCAATGATTGGACGCCACCGAATCTCCAAAACACTCCGAAGCCAAAAATGATCCAAGATAAGGTAATAGTGACTGTTTAGTGAACTGCTAAAATAATTATGCATTAATTTTTAAAACCACATGAATTGATAACTGCGGATGAATTATGTCACAATATTGATGAAATACAAAAAAAAATTAAGAAAAAAACAGCTATCATTAATTGCAGACATGGACCCATCCTGCTTCATGTTAATGCCAGGCTGCATACTTTACAATTAATCATCAATAAAGCATTGGTTTCCTAACAAAATGGTGTCGTTATATAGCGCACATAACAAAACATTGTCTATGCAAACCATATGGCGTGGTTTCCTAGAGAGCGTAAGTTGTGTCGTTATACAGTGCACGTAACAAAACATTGTCTATACACACCAATGGCGTTGGTTTCCTAGAGTGCGTTGGTTGTGAGTGTAATGTCAAATAGCAATGTTGCCATTTGCATGATGGCCGTGATAGCGGAGCAAACAGTCGTGGAACGATTTTTCCCGTGTAGCGGACACCGTTTTACAATAAAAAATGAATGCAAACGTAATTTGAACTAGCGAAAATGACGAAATATTGATTGATTTTGTAAGAAATAATGAAGCTTTATATAATGTGAATAGCAAAGACTATAGAAAAGCCGAGTTGAAACAAAATATGAGGAATCAGATTTGGTTTTCACTGACAGTTGTGGGTTCTCATTTCTGCCGTCTGGCGGCGTGCCAGGCGGATGCGACGCAAACCTAATTTAATTTGGACCAGCGAAAATGACGAAATATTGATTGATTTTGTAAGAAATAGTGAAGTTTTATATAATGTGAAGAGCAAAGACTATAGAAAAGCCCAGTTGAAACAAAATATGTGGAATAAATTTTTCAACTGACAGTTGTGGGTTCTCACTTCTGCCGTCTGGCGGCGCGCCAGGCGGATGCAACGCAACCGTAATTTAATTTGGACCAGCGAAAATGACGAAATATTGATTGATTTTGTAAGAAATAGTGAAGCTTTATATAACGTGAAGAGCAAATATTATAGGAAAGCCCAGTTGAAACAAAATATGTGGAATAAAGTTTCCAACTGACAGTTGCATTTCTGCCGTCTGGCGGCGCGCCAGCATCACGTCATGTAACGTGCGCTATATAAGGAACCCGCTTTCTTAGGAAACCGTAGCTTAAGTAAACATAATTGGGATATGAAGTTATGACGCACTCACAATACAGTCCGGACTTATATCCAATAGATTATCTTTTTTACTATCTAGAACTATTTCTGTGCACCAAAGTACCCGTATATCAAAACCAAAGAGAAGTTTAAAAGCACTTTGAAGTGTTTATAGCCTCTAACAATGAAGGCTATTATAGAAGTGGGATAGGTGCGTCGATTGGACGTTGGAAATAAACAAAAAAAAGCAGGTGAAACTTATTTCGATTAAAAATATCAAAATTTTAAAAAGTAATGATATTTTATATTTTCATATATATTTCAATAGAAAAACGACATTTCAAATGTTACAACCTGCTTTTGTCACAATGTTAAATTTTATTTGTTGTTTTTTCAATATTTTGTACCAAAAACCTTTGAAATAAAATGAATATATTCACTGCTCTATCTCAAGTGTTTTGAATTTTTATCTTTCCGACAATCCAGTGGGAATTAATTCTATTCTAAAGAAGCAGCCTTTAAAAAGTCCTTCTGAGAACGAACTATCCTATGAATTCTAAAGTAGCCTATACAGTTCAGGATTCTTTCAACTTGTCCAAACCATCTCATAGTGTTCTTCTTCATCATACACAACACATCAGCCTAATATTCACATTCAACACTAATCACTTTATTATATATGGTCACCCCTTTTTCTAAGTGTACGAATTTTTACAGTACATATATAATATATTCAGCTTTTTTCAGTCTTGTTCCACTTCCGCGTTTCACTCCTATGCGTCAATTCAATTTTCAAAAATGTTGACATCAACATTTTTGAAAATGTTTTTATAGAAATTATTTTCAGCTTTCTTATTAATGAGAGCTAGTTGATTCGATTAAACTATTATTTATTTTTTACTCATTTTTATTTTCTTGATGCTACTATATATGATATAGAATATAGTTTTAAGCTTTGTATGTAATTTTTGTTTCTTGTTGCTGTATATAAACTATTTTTAAGCTTTGTGTGTAATTGGGTTTAACCTATGTATTTGAGCATTATATAATAAATAAATGTTTTCAGATTTTGACACTTACGGTTTGAGTATCAAAATCTTCATTTTAGTGTCACATCGACTTTACTTCTTATGACTACACGCCGTTTGATATCCCTCATAATTCTTCCACCATCTGAGCAAATATTAACTACATAGCAGAATTTCTCAACTTGCTCCAATCTTTCATTGTTCACCCATATACGAGTATTACATTTTTCGTTTCACATTTTTTTATCGCCATGACATTTTCAGATCTTTCTCTTTGCATCTCTCATACAATTCACTTATCAAACTCTGTTATTATTCATTCGAACGACTTCGATTGTTGACAAAAATTAATCAAACCATCCATTGTTATTTAAATTAAACCAGCTGCTTCACTATATGGGACCATATACAATTCGTCAAGTCTGAACCATTCTTAATATGGCTTGCATCCCTGACAAACCCATCCAGCATCGACCCATGTCACTCCCGTCTGTCCGCGTTATGATTCACCTCCGCGTGTGAGTAAACATCTGGGCGTACCCCCCGTGCGCGTCTATTTATACGTGATGCCAGTCAGCGACCGCAATAGGGGGAACGACCAATGCAGAGGTCGCTCGCCTTACTTTGCCCACCCGCTTGCAGCCAGCGAGTGGACCTCGGTTTTCAAGTGGACAGCGATTACAAAAAAAGGACCCAACCCACATTTTTTACCTGTTTTGAGATACATATTAGTAAGAAATAACGCCAAAACAAGATGAAAACTCAAATGTTAAACAAAATTATACATTGGAAAGTCAAGAAAGTAATTTCGTAGTATTAGCTATTGCATTTCTATACAGTACAACCTGGCGGGCTTATTGGCATGTGTGAATCTCTTTCAACCAACCAGAAAGATGTTAGGAGGAGTCCTTAAGTGAAAAGCAGACTGGAATCTTTTTTTTAAAGAAATATGGGTTTCAACGGGGATCAAACCCGCAACCCTCGAGTTGGGAGTCAAGCGTCTTTTCAACTAGTCCATGGATATCGTTTAGTCTAATTCAAACGCATTTTTTTTGCACAAACAGGATCGATCTACATTTTTTTTCGATATTGCAAAGGAACCAACAAAATGTGTTTAGTGGGTTGGATCCTTTTTGTGTATATACGTCTAAATCACCCACGATGTGACGTGGGACAAAATAAGTCCCCATCCCGCACAATCTACACTAGAAGTTCGAAATCTGTTTTATTTTTTTAAGAGCGCGATGTCACTCAGTAACGAAGAACAAACTGCCTAATGGGACTCTTTCTCCGATGGCTACACCTGAATGTGAAAATAATAGTAGTGATGACGGACTGAAGGTCCAACGTCACGGGAGAAAGAAAATAATGCAGATGAATTGTAGTCACATGACTGTATACCGCCATCGTCTTTGAAACGCAAAAACCATCGACGAGCCGTCCTTTCATTCATAGCGTCTTCACCGTACACTTCGCAAATATCGCGAGCAGCTTTGGCAGCTTTATTCCCTGGATTGAATTCGAACAGAAGGAGGTGTCGAAAATTTTCACTTTCGTCTACTTGACATTCCATTTTGAAGGATTGTAATCAAATAAAATAATATATGTAACGTAAAAACAAACATGTGCACATTGCGAATGAGAGGCAAATTCTTCAACTACTCAATAATTAATGTACATGCTCCTACAGAGGAGAGTACAGACGATGATAAAGATGTGTGGTATGATAAATTGACAAGTGCCTATAACGGATGCCCCCGCGGAGACATCAAGATCATCATTGGTGATCTAAATGCTAAAGTGGGAAATGATGACATATTCAAGCCAACTATTGGTGCCCATAGCCTACACCATGATAACAATGATAATGGCAACAGAGTTGTGGACTTTGCTGCCTCCCACAACATGGTCATTGGAGGTACAATTTTCCCACATAGGTCAATGCATAAAGCTACCTGGAAGTCACCAGATGGGACCACCTGTAACCAGATAGACCATATATTAATGGATGGCAGACACATATCAAACCTCCTAGACTCTAGGACATACCGTGGGGCAAATGTTGATTCTGACCACTATCTCGTAATTAACAAAATTAGAGCCAGAATATCAATGGCTAAACTGCACAAATCAACAAGATCCACTAAATTTAATACAGAAGCATTGAAAGACCGTGAGAAGCTTACCCAATATGTGGAAAAACTTAATGGAGAACTCGCTGAAGTGGATGGAACCCAATAGTGTATGGGAGAAGTGCCGGACTATCGTCAAGAGAACTGCTGCTGAAATACTTGGATGTGTTGAATCTGGAAGGCCGGTTAACTGGTTCGATAACGAGTGCTCAGAGGTAACACAGAAGAAGAATGAGGCATATCTCAGATTACAACAGCGGAATACCAGAGGCAATGCTGAGGAATACAAACGGAGAAGAAGGGATGAAAAGAAAATCCACAAGATGAAAAAGAAAGAGTGGGAACAGTCCCAGATCAGTGAGCTGGAAAACCTCAACTCACGGGGATTATGTAGACAGTTCTACCGGAGGATTAATCAGCAGCGCAAAGAGTATAAACCAAGGGTAACTGCCTGTAAAAACAGACATGGCGAAATTCTTAACGATACAGTGGATATCTTGAAACGTTGGGCCGAACACTTTGAGGAACTTCTTAATAACAACCATTCCGATGACATTGATACAGAGAATCCCTATGCTGAGGACGAAGAAAACATACCACCACCATGTCTAATGGAAGTAAAAACAGCCATAAAAAACCTCAAAAATAATAATTCTCCAGGACATGACGATATCCCTGGTGAGTTACTTAAGTACGGAGGAACTGAACTAACCGCTATTATCCATACCATCGTGGAGAAAACATGGGACTCAGAAACTGTACCAGACGATTGGAGGACTGGAATCATATGCCCACTCCACAAAAAGGGTGATACAATGCAATGTGCCAACTATCGAGGAATTACCCTACTGAATGCATCATATAAGGTCTTTGCCGGTGTCCTGTTCTCCAGATTGCTGCCGTACGCTGAAAACCTGGTAGGCCAATATCAAAGCGGATTTCGTCCGGGGAGATCCACTATAGATCAGATGTTCACTCTCCGTCAAATATTGGAAAAAACCCTAGAGTATAATGTCGATACACACCACCTCTTTATCGATTTCAAAGCTGCATATGACAGCATTAACCGCTCTCAACTCTATGCGGCCATGAAGGACTTGGGTATTCCTAACAAGCTCATAAGGATGGTTAGATTCACTATGAACCAATCACAATGTAGAGTCCGGATTCAGAATGATATCTCAGAACCATTTTACACAATGAATGGACTGCGTCAAGGAGACGCACTAGCTTGTCTACTTTTTAATATGGCTCTAGAGAAGTGTGTAAGAGAATCCGGAGTACAGACAAATGGGTCACTTTTCTACAAATCAAGCCAAATACTGGGCTACGCGGATGATATTGACATTATTGGTAGATCCCCACAAGCAATGATGGAGACATTTGTTCAGTTGGAGAGGGCCGCAAACAGAATGGGACTTCGCATCAACTCCGATAAGACCAAATATATGATAGCCACTAAAGCACCCCGTAATAACCAGACACCTACCACGATTAATATAAGTTCTCATACAATAGAACGTGTAAACACCTTCACCTACCTGGGATCCATAGTGACAAGTGTTAATGATGCATCTATCGAGATTAAACGTCGAATATTCATGGCAAATAGATGCTTCTTTGGTCTGAGAAAACACCTTATATCTCGGTTGTTGTCCAGAAGGACAAAACTTACCATTTATAAGACACTGCTACGACCTGTCCTCACATATGGGTCTGAATGCTGGGTATTGAGTAAGAAGAACGAATCTTCCCTTCTAATATTTGAAAGAAAAATACTCAGAAAAATATTCGGACCCATACAGGAAAATGGATCTTGGAGAGTGAGATATAATGAGGAGTTATACAGCATATACAAAGAGCCCAACATTATAAAATACATCGAAATTGGGAGGCTACGTTGGGCGGGGCATGTAGCAAGAATGGGAGAAGAGGAAATGCCTAACAAAGTACTCTTTTCCAAGCCCCAAGGAAGACGTAGCGTGGGCAGACCAAAGCTTAGGTGGATGGATGGGGTGCAGAATGATGCAAACGTGATTGGCATCAGGGGCTGGAGGAGTGCATCCCAGGATAGGGGGGAATGGCAACGACTGCTGGAGGAGGCCGGGGCCCACAATGGGCTGTAGTGCCATTGATGATGATGATGATGAAAAACAAACATATCATCTTGTAGAGCGGAAAATTTTCTTTCGAATGACGTATAACTTTTACCATTTTGGTTTACTTTTGGTGCTCATTTTTAAATTTGAAAAAAAAACGGACACAACTTATGTTAACACCTAATAGATAGTGATAATGTGTAGTAGTGTAAGAAATATGAACACATTTATTTAAAGTATTTTCAGGAGAATTGCGTTCTTAATTTTATTTTTATTTTTTGGGGCGTCTCAAGTCTATAAAGGTTGAGAAACAATGGGCTATAGGGATTTTTATAAGCAAATAAGATGACTGCCTATATTAAAGATAAAGTTGTCTAGGTAGAATCTTAAATAAATCACCAAATTATTAACAAAATGAAAAATATTCGGAACATTGTCATGAGTCATTTGGTGACTTTGAACTTAGACAAACCGAATCGATTACTAGTCCAGTTAAAATACTTGATTATTGGATCGTTAAATATGAGAAAAAAACATAGTTATGAATAACGTATTAATATAGTCCAAAGTTCTTATCGCAGTAAAAGGCCACGAGGTTACATGCGCGGTGCATGCAAATCAGATAATGGCCTTACTCATCAACAATGAGAACATGTTAACAAATGACATGATTTATGAATGTTTATATACATTTGTTGAAACCTTTGAACACAGATCTTGGGGTGCAAGTTTCTTGTTCCAAATGTGGATAGCTTTGCGCTCTTATTTTCTTTTACATTTTTACTTCTTCTACAATACAACATTTACAATATTCATATTTTCAATAAAAAGGCGAATCAAATACAGTGCAGTGCATAAACTCGTCATTTTGTAGATATTAAGAACGACTTTCCTAGACATGGGCAATAGCGTAGTGGTCTTAATCACAAATTTCACAGATCTTGAGGTGTAAGTTTCTGGTTACAAATCAATATTTGCGCTCTTATTTTCTTTTACATTTTTACTTCTTCTACAATACAACATTTACAATATTCATATTTTCAATGAAAAGGCGAATCAAATACAGTGCAGTGCATAAACTCTTCATTTTGTGGATGTTGAGAACGACTTTCCTAGATATGGGCAATAGCAGTAGTCTTGATCACAAATTTCATATATTCGTTCTTTATAGGGCGGGGTTTTATGATAGAGCTTTAGCCGTTGCTCGTCCTCTGTCATACAATGGCGTGTACAGCTTTAGTAAACATTTGAAGTCCTTTTTTGTGAGGTGTTATCAAAATTTATGATGGTATTTTGGTACGTATGTACATTGTTTTTATGTTAATAAACGTATTTTCTTTCTTTTCAGGTGGGTCAATTTTTTTATCCGTGTTTTCTTCATTTATCCAATGGGGTAAGTTTGTTTTTTTATAATTACTTTAATTAACTTGAGTATTCCAACAGTCATTTGCTAATTACTGGAATTTCCGTGTGTGTTGATTATTTTAAGTTATTGCGTGATAGTGTTTTTTTTGTCCCATTTATATGTAAATTGAATTAGGTAACACCATCCTACATTGCTGTATTGTATTAAACTTTCATTGTACACAATATTACAATTTCAGTGTATAAAGTACAACCCGGTAGGCTTATTGCTCTTACAATATCTCTCAAATCAACCAGAAAGATCTTAAAGAGATCTTAAGTGAAAACCTAATGCCGAGGTCACAACAAAGTGCTTCGTTAGGTGCTAAGCTAGGTTTTACGTGACTTCATGCCTGGCCACACCAAAGTGCTACACACAAATTCATTTGACAGTTGGGAGCGATTGAGTCAACCCACGATGTCACTCTCAAAACTAACCAATTTCATTACAACTTACCATCTTTATGTACTTTCTGTGCAACTTTATTCCAAAGTGATTTTATTACATGTACACTTTTCTATCATTTGCTCGATGGGTTCCACAAAGGCTCCCTTTTATACACAGCTGTTATTAAAACTTCCGCCATTTTGTAAATTAGCCAACACGTCTGTTCGCTAGGAGATTCGTTCGATGACTAATCGTTATGCAACGTGGCGCGAAGCGTGCAGTGTGGCCACTGCGATAGTATGCGGTACGTTGGTTCGCTAGGATATGTCGCCTAACTCGCAGCATAGCTCTAAGCATCAAGCGAGGCTCCTACCTGTGTGGCCGAGGCCTAACTAAAGTAATTGGCATGTTTTAAAAAATGACTGAAAAAAAACTTAATTTTAAAGTTAGTAATGACGTATTTCATTCCTGAGTTTTCTTTCCTCTCCACCATCTTTTCCTTTTTCCTTGATTGGTAATATCTCACTTTTATTATATTGTTCGTAAATTTTGTAAAGTTACATAGTCGCAAAAAATAAAGAATATTTTTTTGCGACTATGTAACTTCCTTCAGTAACTTTTGTCTGGTTACTAAAGGAAGTTACATAGTCGCCCGTCAGCCTGCCAGATTTTTTTTCTCTACCATGCCTTTCACTTACATTTGCACTGTATATTTGTTTTGTTAGCCTTTCTTCATTCACTCTATAGTCTTACCCAAACCATCTCAGAGTGCTCTTCTTCATCTTACTCAACACATCAACCTTAAGTTCACATTCATCTCTAATCATTTCATTCCATATTCTGTCATATACTATCACCCTATGTATAACTTCTCTGTGTTCGCATTTCCTAAGTATTTATTCGGCTCCTTTCAACCTTTTTATGTCCACGTGTCACTTTTATACATCAAAATTGATACTAAGTTGTGGACTAATATCTTAGTAAATATTGATTCTGCCCTTTTTTGAGTATAAATATTTCAATGGTCCATTGGCATTGTTTTCTATCGCTGCATGCCTTTCGATATCTCTTGAACTCTTCCATCATTTGAAAAAAAGCTGAATTCCTCAGCTTGCTCCAATCTTTCAATACTCATCAATTTATTTTCTACGCATTTAATATGCCATATGTTTTTAGTAGGAGCCAACTGAGTTCGCCTTATCATCTGCATTAATAGGGTATTGACCTGAATCTGCAGTTATAATGCTGCAAATATTATGTATTTATAATTTAATTATTTTAATGTTTACATACACATAATTACATACAAGCTAAAGACCTATATAAGCCATCTCTCATCGGGCCAAGGTTCATTGCCTATGCTTAAATAACTGACTTAAACCCACGAAATTAACGCATAAATAATTCAACAGATCCGATCTACAGTCTCACGCGTGATTTGACAACTTTTTGCAAAAAAAAAACTGAATTTGTTGTTTTTTTTCACTGTACGTATATTTTAATTTTATATTATTGAGTTGGTGCGTAATTAACGCTCGGTGCTCTACGAATCTGTCAAATTGTCATTTTGTTTCAGTTTTTTTTTCTGATGTATTCCTTACTATTTAGGTTGTAAAAATGCGTGTCGATAACTACCATATTTGTCATATCATGCTTTATCATTTGGAAAACGGATGGACTGCAGCACAGTAATTTTGCGATCTCAACGAATTTATGGTATGTTTCATATATTATATTAGTCATCCCATCAATTGATGTGGGACTCTCGACGGGAGGAGAACATACATTTTGGTAGATTCTCTCTCAATTCTAAATTGTTGTACAATTCATTTTCAAGTTTTTGCATACGAATTATAGGGTACTTAATTTTATAATTAGCGTAGCAATTTTCGATATAAAAGGGGTTGTGCTGTTTTGTGGATCTAGTGGGAATACGAAATGAAATGCTTGCGAGTAAGTGAGGTACATCGATAACTGAGTGAGTGATTTTGTATTGCATTACTATGTTATATTGGATATTTTTGTCACTAAGTTTCAAGAGTTTCATTGCATTTAACAGTTAGGGATAATTTATCTGTGCGTGCGATGTTTCTAGTTTGAAATTAATGAATCATAGAAATTTGTTTTGTACTCGTTCTGAGGTGTTTGCATGGGAGGCGTAATGAGGAGATCACATTCATGATTGCAAGCCATGAGCCTGCATTGTGTGAAAACGACTTTTTTCTTCTCTGAAACTGGTTCGCTGACGCGCAGCAAATCCGGCGTATAAAAGGCAATTAGTTCAAACAATAATAACGATTATAGTTAGTATTGTTGCGGTCTCGGCGTGATGGATATAAAATAGAACTAAAAGGCACAAATCTGGGCCAATGTCATGCAAAACCAACAGCGTTGACTTTGAGACATAAAGAAAAACGCGTTCATCGTACACATCTCTATAGTTGACAGATCAGTACTTACGAGTAGCTCTCATTGAAAAGAGAACAAAATACAATGTTATTCCTCAGCATTTAGTTAATATTAAACCCATAAACAAGTACGTATTAGGAGATTATAATCTGAATAAGCAAATTTGGAAATAATGCAAATCGGAAGAGGAGTACCTTGAGTGCTTAATATGATGAAAAGAGCATTGAAATGGTTCGTCCACATAGAAAGAATGTAAGATTTAAGAAAATTATCTATACTTGTAATACAAGGAGTGCAACAGTTTTGAAAAACACTATATTAAAATTTTTTGGACCAAATGAATAAAATTCTGAATAAGTGAAAGCCTTTATAATAGAAGAAAATGCGTGAGAACGTGTATTGGCGTGGCTGATGCGAAAGATGTGTACCAGGATGTAATGAAGGGGATATATGTTCTCTCTGCCCACCTCAGTAGGAACAAGACATGTTTTTTTTAAATTTCATCAGTAAAATGTTGGACGCAGAGCACCCGATCACATTGTGAACCAGGCAATCTCCATGGATCTTCCTCGAATAACAACCAGAGGAAAACCAAAGAATTCATGGGTGGTGCAAAAAGATAACCTGATGCAGAGGCACGGCCTGGGAGACGTAGTTCGGGATAGAAGAGCATACAACCTGAGGACGAGGAGAGCTGACCCCAACAGTCTTCGCAGACAATGAGTTGGGATAGAACCAGGGAGAATAATAAGTAAAATGCCGTTTTGATACAAACTAGTAAAAAAACAAATAAAATTAATATTTACTTTTAAGCAGTGTTAAGTATAAGACATATATAAGACAATAGAAATTATTTAAAAAATTAGTATAAGACAATAGAAAAATAGTAGTATAAGGCGATCAACACAACAAAGTAAACTTATTCAAATTAATCAATTCATCCCGGTAAGAACAACTTCTTCTTTTTACTCCTGGAAGTAGTCAAAGTCATATAAAAATCATACAATGTCCATATTGATTGCCAAAGCTGTGCAGTCTTGTTATGCAAGATTTGTACAAATAATAAGTGGCAAACACTTCAGTATGGAATAAAATATAACGCTGGGTGGGCCTACAAGGAACGTGTAATATGATAATCTGAGTTAGTTCTGGACTATTGAAATACGAGCTGACACTCTTAAATAATATTGTAAGGTCAAACATTTTTCATATATCTAACAAGTCTGTAAGACTCATCACTTCCAACGTTAAACAATAATCCAATAAGTTATTGAGATCTGCAGTTTAAAGTAAAATAAATCGTAAAAAACTCTCATTATTATGATAGTGTTGATTTAGTAGGACTACATAAAATTCTACTGGAAAATTCAAGGTAAACTTTATGTAAACTAATTATAATGAAATGTAAAAAAAACCGTCGTCAATGTTTTCCTTTCACACAGTTCTATTTAGAGCACAAATTGAAACGAATCGAATACACTTTCACAAGGAAACGACCAGATGAAATCTACGAGCAGGCAATGGTTTCCTAATATGAGTATATTCGATCTAAATAACTCTCATTTGTCATTGCCTAAGGCAATGAGGAAGTTAACAGCTAAAAGTTATCTTGACAAATTATCCGTGAGTCGCGGTGATCGTGAATGGAAATGATTGGTAATTAAGGATTAATCTCCCGACAAGGATTATATCTTATCGTTTGTTACGCAATTTTTAAATAGGATTTTCAAGATCAATGATAAACTCTGTGAGTGGTAATATGAGAAAATATAATTATTGCTAGAAAGGCAAGGCAAGGCATTCATATGAGAAAATATTATTATCGCTAGTAAGGCATTCATATGAGGAAATATAATTATTGCTAGTAATGCATTCATATGAGAAAATAGAATTATTGCTAGTGAGGCATTCATATGAGAAAATATAATTATTGCTAGGAAGGCATTCATATGAGAAAATATAATTATTGCTAGTAAGGCATTCATAAGAGAAAATATAATTATTGCTAGTAAGGCATTCATATGAGAAAATAGAAATATTGCTAGGAAGACAAATAATGCTTGATTTTACTTTTTTTTTATTATATATATTAATTCTCTTCAAATGTCGCAAAAATTCCTGCCGAATAAAACCAAAAACTTGTGCAATCTCTGCTCTTTCCGATTTTGGACTATGCAGACGTCTGTTATTTAGATATTGCGGAGGAACAGCTGGACAAATCACAACATTTTCAAAATGTTTGTCTAAGATCTAAGGTTTGCTGACGTTCTGTTATGTTTCATTAACTTTTTACTGTGTCGAAATTAAATTCAGGGATGTCACTCCACTGAGAATTGTAAACTAACGCAATGCATTTTTTTATATACGAGTATAACATAAATATGATTCATATGTATAACCGAAATATTTTAAATATAAATTAGCGGTAAAATTCACGGTTTTAAATAAACTTTTACGACTCACGAGATAAATTATAATACAATATGTCAAAAAATATCCCGACATAAATGACTGATACTAAGTTATGGAGAATCCGAACTAATTGTTGAATGACTATAAACAAAAAAAAAATACTAACACGCCAACCCTAAAAACACATGACAACTCTCAAATGAATCACTTTAGAAAAATTACATTATCTTGATCAGAAATCATTTTAATGCTTGACAAAAATATTCATAATCTTCTACAGAGATGGCAGTATCTTTACTAATTATAAAATATAACATAAACATACTCGTCAAGTTGGTTTAATAAGCTTAACAATATAAACGCGGAAATAACCGCGACTGGCTTGTGAAGTACGGATTAATTATGAGGATAATTCCGTCCTTGGCGTTGAAACAGTTAGCAGTTTTATGAATGTGTCGATTCCTTGGCAAAGTAATCATGTTCAAATGGCTGACCCTTGTCAGACTTCTCAACCAGTAACTGATATTTTCAATAAAAATAAACACGATATTTGACACCGATGGGCGTTGTTGAATTGAGATAGTACAACTGGTGTAAATAATGACTATAACATACTCGTATATCAATCTAATAGGTTAGTCAATAAGTTTTGAAAGCGACATCTATGGAGCAGTAGAAAACCAAAATTTCTACGCCATTTTAATATTTCATCTTTCATAAGAACGTACTCAAAATTTCATTTCGATCTGTCAATTCATTCTTTGTTTACAAGCCATTTGAAGTTGACGTGTCAGTGTATTTTTTAACAATGGAAAAATCCGAATATCGTGCAGTGATTAAATTCTTTGTTTGGGAAGGTTTATCGGCTACTGAGATCCATGCAAAGATGGTGGAAGTATTAAAGGAGTCTTCTCCTTCATTTCCAACCGTTCACCGATGGGTTTTGGAGTTTAAGCGTGGCCGTACAAGCGTTCAAGACGATCCACGCTCAGGACGTCCAAAAAGTGCATCAACACCAGAAATCATAGCGAAAATACAGGATATGGTTTTGGAAGATCATCGATCGACTGTGGATGTGATAGCTGACACCATAGGCGTCTCACATGGAACAACATGGCATATTTTGGCTGAAGTTTTGGGTTTCAAAAAACTGTGTGCACAATGCGTGCCGCATTTGCTAACAATGCAACAAAAACACGTTCGAATGCGACTTTCTGAGCAACATTTGGAGCAATTTCGAAAGGATAAAAAGGATTTTCTGCGTCGATTCATCACTATGGATGAGACTTGGGTCTACCACCATGATCCTGAATCAAAACAAGAGGCTAAGGAGTGGTGTGAACCAGGCACTTTGGCTCCGAAGCGAGTTCGTGTCCAGAAATCGGCCAAGAAGGTGTTAGCGTCAGTTTTTTGGAATGCAAAAGGAATTTTATTGATAGATTATCTCCAAACTGGTAAGACAATCAACTCTGATTATTATTGTGACCTTTTGGACCAGTTGGATGAAAAAATTTGTGAAATAAGACCCGGTTTGCAGAAGAAAAAAATCATTTTTCATCAAGACAATGCACCTGCTCACACAGCTCAAAAAACCATCGCGAAAATCAGTGAATTGGGGTACGAATTGTTGCAGCATCCACCCTATTCGCCAGATTTAGCTCCCTCTGACTTCTGGCTGTTCTCACACCTCAAAAAATTCCTTTGTGGAAAGCATTTTTCATCAAACGAAGAGGTTATAGCCGTCGTAGAGGAGTATTTTGCAGGCCTTCCAGAAAGTCACTTCCGTGATGGGACAACAAAGTTGGAAGATCGTTGGACCAAGTGTATTGATCTTATGGAAGACTATACTGAGCAATAAAAGTGATTTCCCCCCAAAAAAAATGTATTTTCATTTCCGCTTTCAAAACTTTTTGACTAACCTTATAACTTTGTAACCGTGGTTTAATATAACGCAAAAAGGAACAATATGGAAGTGTCAGTTATGTGTCGCATGCGGACGCCCCTTCTACGCAATTTGTAAATATAATTTTCCTCCACAATACCCTATTCTGAAAAGGTGACTAGCCACCATGGTCACTTTTACAGAATATGGCATTGTGTTGAAAAATTATCTTTACAAGTTGCATATAAGGAACGAGAAGTTTGAAAAAAAATAGAAAAACGTAGCACGGCTGCGTGGTGGCTAGTCACCTTTAGAAAATATGGCATTGTGTAGGAAAATCTTAAAAAGTGACATAGAAGGGATGAGCAGTTTGGGAGGACCTTGAAAAATGTGGCACGGTTACGTGTTGGCTAGTCACTTTTATAGAAACTTGTTCAATCAGAATATGGCATTATGTAGGAAAATCATCTTTACAAGTTGCATAGAAGGAACGAGAAGTTTGGAAAAACCTAGAAAGACGTGGCACGGCTGCGTGTTGACTAGTCATCTTTACAGAAACTTGTGCAATCAGAATATGGCATTGTGTAGGAAAATTATCTAAACAAGTTGCATAGAAGGGACCTGAAGTTTGGAAATACCTAGAAAAACGTGGCACGGCTGCGTGGTTGCTAATCACCTTTACAGAATATGGCACTGTGTAGGAAAATTATCTCTACATTATCTTTTCTTTGGAAGACCACCGCGTTTGGGCTACCAAAAATCGGATGACCACCCGGTCAATGAATGGCGTTCCCAAGTTCGGGCAAAGCAGGTGGATACGTGTTACGATTGCGGCTGGCAATAAATTTTTCCCGGAAAATTACGAATCCAACATGGAAAAGCAATATTTTATATTTAAAAAAAACTTTGTGATTGACATTTTATTTATATTGTATATATAATATATACGAAGTACGAGTATGTTGGTGTCATATTTTGGAAAGAAAATCAAGCCAGAAATATATCGATGATTTTTCATACACACACCCACGGTCGTTACTAGGCATAACATAAGATAATATCCTGAGACAATTATACGCATTAAGAAATCGATGAAACCGATAGAAAACATATCTCGAAATGCGAACTAAAATTTATAATTTCGGAGAATTTATTTAAAATAATGATGAAAAATTATAATGTTTTTACTGTTGTTGTCTAGTCAGAAAGCAATCACACGACGTGTTTGTGATTGTTTCTAGACATACATAATCTAGACTGATAGTCGAATGTAATGCACCTAGACTTATCAGACTTGACTTATCATTTAACATCTTCTTCGCAATCGTATTGCCCATGACTGAACGTCGTGGTTATTTTATTATCTTGAAATGAGCGAATGATTCGCTATTACACTTCTTCCGATGCTGAGCCATGATGAATTCAACACTCAATGAGGAACTATTCATCTCTTGACAAGGTCTATCAACCTTGCCTAGAGATCGTCCTCTTGCTCGCCGCCCCTCAACACATCCAGTTACTACCAGCTTCTCCAAACTGTATTTTTTCCTCTAGTTATATCTTTTACGTCCACACAATTTCTTTGACTTATTACGCTTCCTTTCAAAATATTTTTCACTTGATCCAACCATACTTTCCTTGATCTTCCTCCACCCCGCCCTCCACGCACATCTGCACTATATACAATATTTGTTTTGTTAATATTTCTTCATTCATTCATTATATCTGCCCAAACCATCTCCAAGAGCTCTTGTTCAAGTTATTTACTACATCAAGCCATTAGTTCACATTCATCCCCAATCACTTAATTCCGTATTCTATCATACATTGTTACCTCGCATACACATTTCTACAGTATTTATTTGACTCTTTTTAGTATTTTTTTAACGTCCATGTTTCATTCCCATACATCAAAGTTGTTACTAAAATACAGTTGTGATACTGTTCCAATTATCTTAAGGAATGTAATTACATAGGTCTCTCTTCCTAGCCGGGGGTTACACTTTCGATTTCCGTCGGTACCCAGATTTCTTAAGTAAAACGTTGCCGTCTGGTTTTCACTTAAAGCTTGTTTTATACCTTTCTGGTTGGCTGGAAGAGATTGCACTATAGCGATAAAACCGCCAAGTTGTAATATATACAACGAAAGTGTAAAACTATACAATGCATAGATATCTAAAGACCCAACACTTTCTTACTTTGTCTCCTGTTCCATTGCATGGTCTGCTTATCAAGTCTATAACTTGACGTAATAGTTAAAACTCCTGTGGTCAGTTAACGTTACTGTTTTGATTTTATAAGGATTTCCACCGGATCTATGTTATGGAAGTGATAATCAAGAAAACCTCAACTTGGTCTAAATAGAATCCCGCCTTCCTGTATTCTCAGTAAATTTGTGGAATAAGTAATTCACACCATACTACACGTATGTCAAATGTGATAGACCGACCACCCGTGAGGTTTAAAGTAAATGTACGAAAAACCGCAATAATGGTTTTTACCCCTATCCACCGCATTGTGATATCGATAACAAATTATCCAACTGGTTTTTAATTTGATAAAGAAAGTATATTCCGTTGAAATGAAAATGCGTGTAAATTGTAGTCAGCACAAAATTATTGCGATTAATTTTTAATGCTGGCGAATTCGGCTTACGATACTATAAGCTATACCTTGTGATCGAGTATGATTTTCAGTCATCCTGTGAATGTAAGACATCTCTGCGTGTATTGGTTTATTATGTGCAAGCTGTTGTACTCCAGCAATCACGCATTCTTGACATGTCAAATCCAAAACGTTCGGCAGATTGAATCTGTTGCAACTTATCAGTTGGCAGGGTTTATATAGCGCAGTTTTTTTATTGCTTAATAGCGTGATAAAAATAAATGATAAGTAGTTTATATATAAGCTACAGTAAAAAATGAATTCAGATGTAAAATAGTCTAAGAGTTTAACCAGTCTGGGAGTGAATCCGCTAGGAATCGAATCTGGGGCGCCCGCTTGCTTAGCGTGAATGCTTACCAACTTTCCTGAAACTATCCATTATAACGTAACTTATGTTGCTTCTCAATAGCGCTAGAAGAATTTATGATAGGTAGCATAGAAATAGAAAAATACAGTAGAAATAGAAAAACCAATTCAGACGTAAAATGGTGTACGAGTATGAGTCAAACCAGTCCTTATGTGATTTCGCCAGAAATCGAACCCGTTTGCTTAGACTATGGCCGTTGACACAATAACTTAGATGTTGAAGAGAATTTACGGTTTCAGGTGTCTTGAAAGGAAGTTTAATAGTCAAAGTCCTAAATTATCAAGTATAGAGCTTTGTTTTTAGGATTTTGATTTTGAGAGACCCACTGACATACGCCCTAGGCGAGATAGATCGGTCTTTTGCAGTTACAAGCTCAATAGCATGGAGTAGAGTTCTGGTGAGTAAGCAGTCTAGTGGCATAAAGACGATTTAGATTCAAACTTTTTGAAAGACGTTGCATGAACTGACAAAATCAACTTTGATAAGTCTGATGAATTGGATTAACCGGTTAAACCAAACATAAAATGCAAGTTTGGGTGAAAGGTGGGGTATTGGAAGATCAAGGAAAGTATGTCTGAATCAAGTGAATGATATTTTGAAAGAAGAAAGTAAGAAGTAAGAGAAATTGTAGAATGTGTATGGATTTGGAAGAGGCGAAATATGTGTGTATGTGTTGAGATTGGAAAGTTTGGCGCTCTGTCATCTTTGCCTAAACCACCAGGGAAACAGCGTGATAATATAACCAATCTATACTCGGAAAACCAAAATCCTTCTAGTTAAGTATCGAGTATTCTCAATAGCACTGTATGAAATTGACATTTGGATGATGAGAAAGAAACAATGAAACATGGTAGATGTCTACAAGATATTGTGTTGGTGGCGGATGCTGCGTATTCTGTGGACCAAATAGTGCGCCAAAGTCTTGTATCTTTAAATAACTAGTCAATAAGTCTTGAGAAGCTGGTGATCATGGGTCCCAGTTAAGGGGAAATGACCAAGAGGAAGGTGTTTTAATAAGATAGACGGACTAAATAGAGGATTTAACAGAATTATTTTTAAACGCTTCATTTAACATACTTTGGTAGCGGGAAGGATGGAGACAGGTGGTGCATCAAGTTTCAAACATAGCAGAGGACGACTACTTTCAGCATTAATTACTCGATGAAAAATACTAGAAATGAAGTGATATTTTGTTTTTTTGTTTTTTTTTTCAGCTTCTCGGTGTCCCTGCTGAAGAAGACACTGTGCGCGTTGAAAATATTGAGATATATAATAAACATTTTTTTAGCATTAATGTTAAGCAAGCGGGCGCACCAGGTTCGATTGCTGATGGATTCACTTCCAGACTGCTTTTTACTTCTGAATTTATGTTTTTTCTGTAGCTTCAAATACGCTAGATAACCAGGTGGCGCTGTTGTTAGCGGTATTGTTGTCCTTTAATTTCCCTTATTTTCTGTTGAGTTAAATTAGAAAGTGTTCTTGAGCTGATCGTTATGATCGGGAAACAGCGTTATGCCATATTATCGACAAGAAAAAACATTGAAGGTTCTCTGGCTTCCACCCTGAGTATTGTCGACTCTAATCAAGATATCTTCGTGGATGTATGTACTATAACATACACGAGTTAATTGCTGTTGGCAATAATAATTGAGAGCTTATTTTGATCGTTCTTCCGACACGGATGTTAAGAGTCATTGTATTTTAATATGTTTGAACTTTTTTCTATGATTATATAATGTGGGATCACACCTTGAGTCAGCCGTTCGTAACGGTCTCTGTTTCAGGGGTATCGAAGCCTTTCGGTATTGAGTCGTAGAATAAAATAAATATCGTAATATATATTGGAGTATAGTTGTTTCGTGACACATGGGAACTTCATTAGAATTCTTGATTAGAATCCGTAAGGTAGTTTATAATTCAGTCTTCAATCATCGTAAGTCCTTTTTCATGTCTGAGAATGATGATGTTGATAGGACATTGCTCTTCTGTGAAACACTCTACTTATGCCACTAACAAGCAAGGGCTTTTAAAATCTATCGGAATGATCTAAACTTGTGTAGGGAGTGCTGTGAAATTGAGCCAGTTTAAAAAGCCTCTGGCGAAGTCAATGTATTGTATTACACTTTCGTTGTATATATGTAGAACACTCTGGCAGACTTACTGCAATGTGGCAATCTCTTCCAAACAACCAGAAATATGTTAAAGAGGCCTTAAATGAAAACCGGTCTTGAATATTTTTTTTAATCTGTGTTCCAGCGGGTTTTGAACTCGTTACCTCCGGGCTTACCAACTGGGCCACGGAGGTCGTAATGTACATAAACCTAAAAGAGTTTAAGTGGGGTTTGATTTTCTTTACAGTTAAACCTGATCTACCAACAAGATCCTAAAGTTTAAAGCCTAAATCAGTTAGAGCGTGTATCTATAGATACCACATCCACGCATAGTCTTAACCTTCAGTAATATATCAACTAGAGCCGATAAAAAACGTGTTGTTTCGTTATACTCTGTAATGTTAAATATTGAATATCGCGCAGTTATCAAGCTTCTTTCAAAAGAAGGAAGTTCCCGGTTAAAATTAAACGATGTTTACATGCTGCCGGGTTTTTCCCTTAGGAAAGAAACTTGCAAACCGCGCGATATTGAAATTTTAATATGTTAAATTATAACAAAATAACACAGACTCTATCGGCTCTAGTTTGTATACTACTAAGGGTATACTTATCAAATTTTACACTGTAACATCGCTTGACCGTGCATGTGGTATCTGTGTTTACACTGTAACAACGCCTGACCGTGCATGTGATATCTGTGTTTACACTGTAACATCGCCTGACCATGCATGTGATATCTGTGTTTTTTTTAAAATATGTAATCCACCCAAACTAGGATGATTTGTGCCATTAAATTCAAGTCATTATGCAATTATATGATTCTATTTTTTTTTTAATTACAATTTAGAAAATTATAAATTTCAGTTGATTCAGTTTCAAAATTCTATTTATAAATGGAAAAGTTCCACGAAGAAAGAAGAAACGCAACTTTCATTGGACGTGGCAAAGATACGGCTTTTAGTAAATTAAATCGTTCTCGCAAAGGACAACCGAAAAATACATGGTCTATAGTCGTAGTTATATCATCCAGAATGAACAAGATGAAAGTGTCTGTCATATGTTATGTCGTTTGTGGGCGGGCCACTGCGTGTTGGTGGCTAGTAATGTTTACCGATTGGGTATTGTGGCTAATCCCGGCTGCGAGTGTGTTGTATATGATGATATTGTAATCTATTTTATTTATTTATTTATAAGTGAACGGTACAATGTACTTTATAATACAATAAAATTTAAAAAAAAACATATAAAAGAGTCAGTAGTGAGTGCTCAACACATTAAGTTTTACAGAATATACAAAAAAATATATTTTACTCAGTTACAACAAAAATGTTTAGAATGAAACAGATATAAAATCGTTAATCACATGTTACCAACACAATACGGAGCCGTCCATAGGCGCACTGCGCAAAAAATACGCAATAGACTAATCATTGAAAAAATAAATCAAAAACAAAATACAAATTGAAAATAAAATACATGTATAAAACGGAATCTGATAGGTACAACTTCACAAATCCTCAAAAAGCATGGGGGGGGGGGGGGAATCACTAAACAGTGAAAAAAACACAATAATCAATTAAAAAGCAGTTCAAAATAGGTCTTCAAAAGTTCTCGATCCCATTTCCCATTTCAAGGCTTGGATATTCGTAAGTGTCTTTTCAGGCACTCCTTAAAGGTCAACAAACGTATAGTTCGGAAATTATAGGATGAGTTCTGTGACAGCTCACAAATTTGCCCCAATACAATCTTGTAATGATGTTCAGTAATTTTAATTATTTTATCGACTTTAATATAAGCCTCAATTCTAATACATGGCAATTTATTTAGGTAAATACATTACATAAAGTTGTATTGGGGCTAATTTGTGAGCTGTCACAGGACTCATCCTAGATTTTCCGAACTATAACTAAATACATCCCAAGAGCGCAGCGTACTAATTTCCGATCCTGTGCAGTCTAGGTATGGGAGAATTCGCTAAATAATTTATTTTATAATTTTCACATAGAAACGTGTCTTGCAGCGTGATAATTCTTGTCGGAACTCGAATGCTAATCCATTTCAAGAGTTTCGGACAATCGATCATTCAATTTACTACTTTAAAAAGTACAATCAAGTCCGCTAATATTCGCCGATCAGAGAGACTTATTAATTTAAGGTTAGATAATAATAAATTATAATTTATATCATTCATATATGTTAATACACGCTCTAACTTGCCCATGTTGGTAACTTTTGGACCTTAATGGTAGATATTAACAGCATATATACTGTCCACCTGAGAATGATGATGCCGATAGAATATTCTTAATATGTGAAACACTTTACTTATGCCAATAACAAGCAAGGGCTTTTAAAATCCATCGGAATGATCTAAACTTGCGTAGGGAGTGCTGTGAAATTGAGCCATTTTAAAAACCCTCTGGTGAAGTCAATTTACTATATTGTATTACAATGATAATAATAAGTTTATTGAATCTTGACTTTCCCTGACGTGTAGACATAGACGTGTGAGTAAATCTTCTTCAAATACAGTTAAAATGGCGAGAAAAACGCTCGTCATTAGTTTGAATCGTGTCAAATGCCTAAAATAATGAATACACTAATGGCAAATGTTCGGCTGTGATGTGTTCACAATGTAATGCTCACTTCCGTTGTTCGAGATGACTTTGTATGATTGGACACAGCTCCGTCGGTTAATTTCTTTGTCAGATTCACAGAACATAGAACATATTCAGGCTGTTTCGATAAACAATAATTGTTTTGGAAACTGCGAAGCTTGTGGTTTCTGGTCTTCTATTATGTCGGAAGTCGAGAGTTGATGGTAAAGATGGGAAATGTGCACTTTCGTTAACATATTACTCGAGTGGTATTCTATACAATGAAGTATATCATTCTTACCTAGTGTAAATTTACCTTAAAAAAAGATATCTTCACCACTCTTCAGTTGAGAGTGTGGGAGCAAACGGCACATGTAGACAGACGATATACTCGTATATTTCGGATAAAGAAACTGAAACTAGTTTTATCCTCATGCACCACTTAGCTCTAGGGGCTGGGGGCGTTCCTGCGAACATATCAAGACAACGATGAAGTATTTACTTTTGGAAATCTCTGACTGACATGTATAATGTTATATTTATATTTTATGGATCCTATTAATAAAAGAGTTGATGTGTTGTTTATAGTTAAGGCATTAACGTTGTGGAGGTTTAAAGACATTGTAATTTATTTTTAACAAACACTGTTTATTCCACTTTTTTGTGACGGTATAACCCTACCGGTTTCAAGGCTTTCACCTCATCTTCAGGGGAGCGCAAACAAGACTGAAGATGAGGTGAAACCTGAAGATGAGGTGAAAGCCTTGAAACCGGTAGGGTTATACCGTTACAAAAAAGTGGAATAAACAGTGTTTGTTAAAAATAAATTACAATAAAAGAGTTGACCTTGGTGTTCACTTGATGGACTAAAATATAGTATAAGTGTCGCATCACATAACACTTCCTAGCTTCAAAATATTGGTACCTGAGATCACAACTCGATGTTCTGAGTTAGAATAATCCACGACTGCTGATTACCCGTAACGAATGAATATAATAGAAGGCAAAATTCAAAGTGGGGGTCAGGGTTCGTTGACGTTGATGCCACCTGAGATAGCTATGTAAGTCAATTTATGATGGGCATATCCTGTTGCATAGGCATAGAGGACAAGGAGCTTCGGTACTTACAGCTTGGTTAGCTTGTTCTTTCTCTATTAGGTACATTACATAAATATATACTATCACGGCGATTTCCTGACAAATTAGGTGGAGAGGACAGGGCTGCAGACATTCCTATTTCGACCCACATCTCTTGCTTCTTCTACATCTATATTTCTTTCATGCAACTCCTACGATTTCTTTAACTTTTGCAATTCCTTTATACAAAGTATTGTTTACTTGATCCAACCACACTTTCCATGATATTCCTCTACCACAATATCCACTTACTTTTAGTCTGTATATTTGTTTCATTAGTTTTGCTTCATTTATTAAAAATGTCCAAATTTTGTGCTGTTTACTTAAGTTTATTGGTAAAACATAGAATATATCACAATAAATGACTGTGTTATTCCATTTATTACATTAATCTCCGCAACACATGTTTCTACCTCCTATCCTGAGCCCTTCTTCACGCGGAATAAACCCAGTTTGCTATGAGAGTAGTGCGTATTATTCTAATACGAATTTTCACGATGTTAAATCCGAAACCTTTTATAAAATAATTACTACCAAAATTTTACAGGTGCAATCTCTGCTCATTCCAATTCTGGACTATGCGGACGTTTGTTACAAAGGAATAGCTGGACAAGTTACAGCGTCTTCAAAATGTTAGTCTTAGATTTATTTTTAACCTAAGAAAGTACGATCATATCACTTCATACCAGAAGGCATTGAACGGGTTGAACATTAGACAATAGACGTCAAATTCACATACTGTCTCTATTTTATAATATCATTAACTGTCCCGCCGCCCCCTCTTATCCCGCCGAAAATTTTCGGCATCTTTCCGATCATGAACTATCGCTACACTTAAACATAGATTGTTTATTGGCCTTTCCGGTTTATCGCTCTTCTTTTCTTTACGTCGTCCTTTACTGTCCATGCAGTGAGACTCAGGAATCAGTTACAAACCAATGTTAGACTCGCTCCGTCCTTGGCATGCTTTAAAAATCGACTGAAAAAACTCTTCACTTCTAGTCAGTAATATAAAGTGTTTCGTTCCTGTTTTTTCCTTTTTTCTCCACCATCCCTTCCTTTTTCTTTGATTGATGATATCTCACTTTATAGGAAAAGGAATGTTCGGGGGATTTGCCTATTTGTGGGATTTGTGGGCATATGCTTACGTATCTGTTCAAGGATTTCGTGGGGATGGATAGTCTTGCTTGTAGTAGAACTTGCTTCATTTACTTTTGTCTTGTTGGTTGGAAGAGATTGCCACCTGCCTTTAAGCTCGCCAGATTGTATTTGTAATAAAAGTGTTAAATAAATAAATAATTTAAACAAACCTGAGTTGGTAATATTCAGATAACTAGTAGAAAAATGAGAGAAATATGGTAGAAACCTATTCAAATAGTAACATGACTTCATGAACTGAGACTGCAAATCAAAATACCAATCATATAAACCACTTTAGGCTACTATAAGCTACATGTATACACTTGTCACACCTTAAATATAATAAAACATTTGTTTACTGAGTTAATATAATATATAATTATATATTGTTGTATTCCGAAAGGCTTTGTCTTATTTTCAAATATAATTAAGTCTAAAAAAAAGTCATAAAACCTACTTGGTTAGCAAAAACACGTCCACGATACGTGATTTCCTCAAATTGTTAATTTTGTTTTACGTACGTGTCTTATTTATTTTGCAAAAAAAATATAAAAAAAAACAACTCGATATAATTTCTGTTGTGATGGATTGATTATTTTAGTAACAATTCATCAATCAAACAAATATACAATTTTTATTCCGTTAGCAAAATGAAAATTTTTATTCCGTTAGCAACGAATAAATCAAACAAGTACATAATACAGGGGTGTGGGCTGAAGAACATCTGATGTCCTCGCGGACATATTGGTGGCTCTCTCTCTCTCTCTCTCTCTCTCTCTCTCTATTGGTGGGGATGTACAGTACCCCGGCGGTAAGTAATACACATCGGGCTTAAGAAAGAGACTGTCGGCCATAATCGGCTAACTTCGGCTTTGTAGAGCGTCGTCTC
Source organism: Odontocerum albicorne (assembly GCA_949825065.1). Taxonomy (NCBI): domain Eukaryota; kingdom Metazoa; phylum Arthropoda; class Insecta; order Trichoptera; family Odontoceridae; genus Odontocerum; species Odontocerum albicorne. Next base: position 24,099,195 of record OX463857.1, read on the forward strand.
TGTCACTCATAAACGTGTTCTGTCGCGATTTGTCAGTCGTTGTCAAGCGACAGAGACGACGCTCTACAAAGTCAAAGTTAGCCGATTATGGCCGACAGTCTCTTTCTTAAGCTCGATGTGTATTACTTATCGCCGGGTACTGTATCTCGACTGGGGGATGTTATGAGATGAGCCCAGACCTCGTGATAACTTCTCTCTTAAATTTTTTTTTTCGATATTATCTTTAAATATATATGTAATTTCAGGATATATTATGTTGCAGAGACAGAGGCGATTTGTAGCATTAATTTTCAAATTTCAAGTTGCGTATTATCTACGCTATTCATATTGTGTCAGTGATTTGAGGAGTCTATTCCATTGGTGTGCGATTGTATTGTTAATCTGTGTATACTTATAGGAAGTATTTTGTGTAGTTATCTTGATTTTAATTTGTTAATGGGTCTCTCTATATCTCGTTGCAACCACAGTTGTGCGTGGCGAATATTTCCAAAGGCATTATGCCTCATGTCAACGGCCCTGGTGGCATCGTCAGGTTCCGGCGTATGTTGCTATCAATAAACCTATATTTATTTATTTATTTATTTATATAACCCCCCCGGTAGAAGTCGAGCATCTAGGCCACGACAGTCGTCCATAGTAAGTTTTTTTTTATATACCGTTTTCTTCAACAATTTTGACGGATCTAATCTTATAAAAAATCCATGATTCATATTGCAGACAAAACATTACAATAATTGGAGCAAAATAAATCAAAATAAACAAATTAATAAATCTCGTATATGGCATTGACAACAAGATTCTATAAGATATTTTTTTTTCAAGAAATTCTTCATCAATGATTATCGACTGATTTCGTGAAACTGTGATTGACACTTAAATTATATTGATAGTTAAAATAAAAAATACAGTAGAATATCGATGATCCGGAGTGACATGGAAAAAATTGACCCGAATAACTTCATCGTAAAAATCGATTTTTTTTAAACAAAAAGTGACAATTATCTTTCACATTTTATTTCAAATATAACAGCAAAGAAGTTTGTTTTTTTCCTTTCGGTCACTTTTCGGAAAATAGTGCTAAGTAGATTTCGCAACATTGGCTTAGGATGAGGAAATGTAAAATTGACACCACGACTCAAAAACTCATCCAAGTATAGTCAAAAGTCAAGAAAAAATACACATAACCAGAGCACTCGGTTATATGATACGAAAATAAAAATTGGGGATAAATATAACCTCCGCCAAAAAAGGCCTAAAAAAATTAAAACAAAAACTAACTATTATCTTATGGTACATTCTTTTATTGAAAAAAAATTGTTTTGAAACTCTGTTAATTTTTCGCTAATGTGCTAAGTAAATTTCGTAATATTAACTTGGTATCGGGACATTTCAAAACTGATATCACAATTCGAAAACTCGCCAAAGTATTTTAAAGAGTCATGAAAAAATTACGTATAAAACAAAAGTATGTTACGCTGGTATGCGACACGAAAATATTGTATAAAATTGAATATACAAAATTCGGGTATAAATAATAAAAATAGTGAATAATAATGAAATGCGTAATGGAAATATAGAGTTTGACTTAATACGCCTGCTGCCCATTTGCATAAAAAGTAAACACTAATTCTAAATGAGTCTTAATAATAGTGTAATTTGCGACATCATCGACCGGGATTTCAGGTGGATGACGTATTCACAATTTCACCAGTTTTATTATGTGTTATTTATTGTACATATTACCAATTTCGCCAGTTTAAATTTCTGGTACTATTTATTATGTAGTCGAATAAAAAAAATATTCTTTCGTTATGTTTCTAAATTATATCATATAAAAGATGTTTTTCACTGCCCTGGTTAATCCGCGATCTCGGATAATCGAGAGTCTACTGTAAATAAAAATAAATATGTCTGAAATTATCTTCCTTAGATACAATAAATAAAATGTTTAATTAACACACACAGTCCAATTGAATTGATTCGTGAAATCACACCTCCTGATGATGGCTTGTTTCTAGGCAGAGAAAAAAACTCAACATCGAGATTGTGATGAGTCAAAAGTTGTTTTCAGTATTATTGCTCGTTACTGAGTATCATAATTCCCACGACAGCTGTTGGCTATTCTCCATCCATCGTCTACATGTTCAATATTAAACTTACATTCCTTTCTCATATCGAGAAGATGCGTTTATGTCAATAAGGATCTGGGTTTTGTAATGAGTTTCTAGAGAATTTGTTGGTGAGGCGGTTAAGATGCAACATTCCCTCTAAGGTGTACGCATGTGCGACCGCACATCTGTTAAAAATTGTCCGCACACATGTTCCCATCTTCCGCACACATCTTAAAGAAAGGAACTTGTAACCATTTTTTGACACACTAATACTAGAAACTGACCAATCATCACACAGGAGTTGTCTAACACAATCACACGCTCTGTGTACCTACCTACGCTATAGTACAATACAGTCACAGATTCTTTCCTTACGTCGCGTGGACTCTACCTACTCGTATTATGTTACGTATTTCGAATAAAGACTTCATGAATTATACCTTGTTCAAAAGTCTTCGTGTTATTTTATTGGCGTTTTAAATGTTTTGCTTGTATAGAAAAAGTATTAACAAAGGTGTACCTACTATTTCTTTTCACTGTGACTGTTTCATTATTGTGTAACTGAGAAGGAATGCATATCCTTACGATGTAATAGTAGTTACACAAAATAAATAACCGTTGTTAACTAGTACCAAAGTATCACAAATTATTAACCTACTGGACTCCAACAGGAAGGAACATTATCGGGTAAGAAAATATATATTTTTATATATGTTATAACCTACATATTTGAAAAATGTAATTTATGATTTCGTGGTACATTATGTTGACTACTTACTTTTATCCATGCATGAATATGCATATTTACGCACTTTCCTCTTTTTTTCTTGCACATATAAGTTGATGGGCCGCACACACAATGATAAAAATAGGGGGAACGTTGTTAAGATGTCTTTATAGTTCACTGGTTAGGAGTAGATTCGAGTGCGGCTCATCATATGGACCACGAAAGGAATCCGACGGCAAGAAATTGACTATCTCCGTGGTTTAGTTCGATTCCCGCTGTAACCAGGAATTCAATTTAATAGATTGTCGGAAAGTATTACTCTTACGCATTTCTCGAATAGATAAGGATATCATTTTCGTTGCTCTAACTTATAATGTATATTTTATGAAAGGTAATAGTTTAGCGCATTTTTCGGCCTCGTTTACCCATTTTGCTTCAGCGTTTTTTTGCGTTATTTTGAAGATGGAACAAAATAGTTTTTTTTAAAAGTGCTTTATACTTCTTTTATTGCCGCAAAGAAAAAAAAAGCTACACAAACGAATATACACAGCATATTATATTCGACAGCACCACATTTCAAGAGTTTCTAGTTTCTGAGTAAAAGGCCATGCTTCTTTACTATAAAGAACTAAAACAAGAGAAAAATATGAGATCATTCAACTGATATTACAGGGGACAAATCAGGACTGAAGAAGTACGAGCAGACGTATCTCCTTGTTGAAGACCTAACGGGAGTAGTTTCATTGTGGTACCATATTTATGTTCAGAGCTGCTGCATCGAAGGCCAAGACAGCCACGATGATCGTCAACCAACAAAGAGGAGAGGAACTTTGAAGAAGAAAATTCTCAGTTGCCAGTTCTTCCTTTGGAACACCAATATATTTCTGAAGACTTAATCCTACCATCTCAATTGCGATCTTCTCAATATCTCTCATAATGAGTTATTAGTGCATCAAAATAGCCACAATCGTCTAAATTTATTTGTATGTCAACGGGATTCGAACCCACAACCTCCCATATTGTGTCATATATTGTCACCCCGTATAGTCTTTTCAGTTGAACGTATTTATTCGTCTCTTTTCAGTATTTTCCACGTCCACCACTACACATCAAAGATGGTACTCGATTACAGTTGTGGACTATCATCTTAGTTTCATGAGGAGAGCGCAAGTACTAACGATTCCTCCGGATTACGTTGCGATTCGAACCCATATCCTCTAGGTCGGAAAACAGGCGTCTCACCGACTAAGTTACGGCGGTCATTAGTATAACCCGATAACTTGGAATAATCTCTTAGTAGACTCGAAATTGTGGAATAGATTGCGTGTTTAAAATGGGAATTAAAATTCAAATCACGTGTCGTATAATGGTCGCAGGAGGATAGAATGACGCTGTTTGTATTTACATTATTGCTTGCTATAGTTTCTATGTAGTTTACTAATTATAATATTCTTATAGGTTGCTTATTTGCATAGTGTTATTTTGTTAAATAGTTTTTATGTAACTGGCTTGTTATTTTTTTTAAATTTATTTATTCATGATAATACATTTTATAACTACATCATTTATGAAAAAATAACACATAATTTTAAGTAGACATACAAATTATGTGGATCTAGGTTTGTTGCCTTTCATTTGTCGTGTCCCCGGTAAACTAGGCTTTTGCCTGTATCTTACCGAGGACATATAACATGGAAAAATAACTTGATGTTTTTTTTCGATTGTTGATTATACAATACCGCGTTGAAAACTGCCATCAACTTGATGAACAGTGAGACTCAATTATGTTACATACTATATGTTTTTATCACTCGAATCAAATCCCGCATATTATATCACTCCATATAGACTAAAAAGTTCATCCTAGAATGTACCACACCCAGCCATAAAAAAAACATAATATACTCAAGAGTTGACAAAAATCTTTGCTACAAGTCATTCGTCCTGCACTGCACGCCCAAGGACTTAAACTCCTGTCGCAATAACAACCATACTCCGATCCATTGTGTGATTTTTTGATCCCTTTTGCCTTTATTGAATTCGGCACCCCATTGTGTGTCATTGGAGCCAAATTGACATATTGCCTTTGGGTAAAATATGTTCTAACTCTTGGGTTGGTGAACATTTGATCAGTTGCCATGCGTGCCCATGCGTCTCCGCTAACTTTGCATTTTTGTTTTTTCTCGAGGATAGTGCCAGATAATGAATTTGAAGTATAAGTTGGCTACATTAAGAACCCAATACTACCAAAAATATAAAAATAATAAGTCAACTTCCTGGCCAGATATCGGGCAGGAAGTTTAATTATTATTTTTATGATTATTAAACCTGCACTATGCTTTGGGAAACCTGCACCTGGCTTCTGTGTTACGGTGCAACCCCTCTAACTGATACACCGTGCCGACTGACATAAAGCGAAATATATACTTGTACACCTATTTAGAGCATTTTTACTGAGCACATTTCGAATTATACGGAAAATACGAGTATATCGCAAGTTTTCTTTTTTTTTTCGTAGTACATTAAAAGAGAAAAATACAGAATTCTCTGATAGTTGAACGAGTCCATGAGAAATTTCTTCGACTTCTTTTTTACTGAGAATGAATTTTACTTATTCCATTTTTTGTTATACGGTACGCTTGGATATGAATCGCTCCTTAAGCGTTAGATTCTACGTACCTGGTTTTTTTTTCAAGGCAATCCACCCACATTAGGATAATTTGTGCTATCACACCAATGTCATTAACGCAATTATATGAGGTGCGTGGCAGCGAGGTAACGCTCTGGACTTTCGTGTGGAAGGTCACCGGTTCGAACCCCGCGCTGTGCTACTCCCCTCAAATGACACATACATTTTTTCCACCTAGTATTCAGGGGTATAAGGATATCTATGACTTCCTTCGATCATATCTATTCTAAAAAAAAACATGCCGGTGTGCTCCAATCGTCACACTACGGTGGGCCATCGGATCTAGTTCAGTGATGCAGCCAGTGAGTTTGCAGGTGTGCAATAGCTCACTTAGTTAAAGAAGATAAAATAAAGAAAAATTCCGTGGCACAGCTTTGCTGTCCTACTGAATTGATGTTGGAATGGCGAAGGCATCCTCGACTACGAGGCCCAGCAACGATGACTCGTACATTGGCCGTGAACTCCTTTACATGAAGAAGTATATATCTCAGTATTAAGTTGCATCCACTCCATAAAACCTCTTTAGTGAAAACTTACACGGTGTTGTAATCGGTGCACTTGAGTTTCCGAACCCTTTGTTGGTATTTACTACGACAGGGAAATTACGTGATGGTATATATCAGACGTGGGCAAATGAGGCTCCGAAAGCCGCATGCGGCTCTTCGTTGGGTTAAGTGTGGCTCCCAATGTATCTTATAAAAATATACATGGATACTTTCTTTCCCCATTATACTTGTATTTTAGCGATTTTCCTTTCTAAATGTTGTAAGTGACAAGATGCGCATGTATGAATGCAACTGTCAAAGACGCAAGTATTATACCTGTGTGCTGTGATTTCAATGTGTAGAGTGCGCGCGCATTACCTGCCTCTTTATGTGCGCAAACCACGCAAATCGTTTGTAAAATCAAACCGAAAAAAAAACCGATGTTTGTAAAATCAAAACATCGTTCGCAGCTAAAAAACGAGCATTTGACAGCATTGTTGCGAACGGTTGTAACAAATGTTACACCAAATTTGAGAGATTTAGCTAAAAATGATAAATAAACTTTTTATTATATTATATTTTATTTTTATTAAATAAATTTTGAACTAATTATTTTGTGTTTTCTTTCTCATTTTTTATATTTTCTTATGTGTGTATTTTTTATACTTTATATAGCAATTAAGATTTGTGTTGAATATGTAATAAATTAGAATTAGTGTATTTAATACTACGTGAGAATGTGACTATGGTGTGGCTCTTATATATGATATATGAAAATCCAGAATGTGACTCTCGTTGACCTCATGTTTGCCCACCCCTAGTATATATAGTATGTATGTATGATTATAACCAAGAATTAAAAAGACATCGAAGTCAAAACATGTGTATATGATAGATTTTCGTAGTAAATAATAGAGATTTTTTGCTCTACTGTCAAATTTACACCTTGAAGGTTAAATTTTTTTGCCCAAAATGTGTCTGTTGTATATATTAGTAAAACTCCTAAACACTTATAAATTCTTTTAAACTGCATACATACATACTATCACACTGTTTCCCTGGCTAGACAGAGAGGGCAAAGCGTTAGACTTTGCTATCTCAACACACACATTTCACCTTTTATCCAAACACATTCGCATTCAACTTTGCGATTTAACTTACTTCTTACATTATTTTCTTTCGAAATACCATTCAGTTGATCCAACCATACTTTCCTTGGTCTGAAATAAATATAGGTTTATCGATAGCTACATAGTACGAGTATATATGATACATACTCGTGCACACTCGTGTATATATCTCAAGATAATGGCGAAGAAAATACATTTAAGAGAGAAGCTATCAAAAGGTTTGGGCTCAGATCATAACAACCATCTGGCCGAGATACACCTCCATCAATATAGAGCGATCCCGGCCGCGAGGACATCAGATGTGTTTCAGCTCACGCCCTTTTACATGTAGATTGAATAAAAAACAGAAAATTAATAAATGTCAATAGATAAACAATCGTTTCAGTCAATATAATTTGTAGGTCGCCGATATTCCTCTACTTCGCCTTCTACTCACATTAGCATTATATATTTGTTTTGTATTTCTTAATTCATCCGTTCTACGTGCCCATACCATTGCAGAATGATCTTACTCAACACATCAGCTGAACTTAAGTTCACATTAATCCCTTATTACTTCAATCCGTATTGTCATACATTGTCACTCCATGTATTCTTCTTAATGCAAGCATCTCTTCAGTATTTATCCGGCTCCTCTCAGCCATTTTCCACGTTTCACTTCCATACATCAAAGTTAACACCAAAATACTATTGTGGACTTATTGTCTTAGCAGTTTTTGATACTGTGCGGTTCGAGTATATTTTAGTGCCCCGTTGACTGAACGGTGTGTAGCGTTAGGAAACAAAGTCAACAATTTTTCGTTGCTTATCCATATATCGTATTTACTTTCCCCATCAATTGATTAGTGTAACTTTGAATGTTGTATGCTCACATTTCCTAGGAAATGTTAGAAAAATAATTAGCAAATATTTCCTCACTATGTATACGAGTATATATCCACGTTTTTCTGTCGTGAAAAACAAATTACCGCGGTAATAGCTTAATTTGTGTTGGATTCTTATTGATATGCCCTTGGCTGGCACAGTAGGTGATAAGTTGTCGTTAGTAATATCAATTTCATAGCTAACGTTTCCAATTCTTCTTTGAAAAGACTAAAAATATCGAATATTTAATATTAAGTGACCTTCATTCGTGTGCTGATTGGTAACATTTTATCTTCCAAACCGAGGGCTCGATTAATATGTATAATAATAATGTAAAGACAATTTATATATCGCTGTTTAGATAGCAAACTCTCCTCTAGGGCGCTCTTACTCCGGATTCAAATATACTATTATTGTCAGATTAAACATATTACAAACTTAATACTCCGGATTCGAACCTACTATTATTGTCAGATTAAAAATATTACAAATGAAATATTCCGGCTTCGAACCTGCTATTATTGTCTTTTAAAAATATTACAAACTTAATACTCCGGATTCGAATATACTATAATATTATTGTCAGATTAAACATGTTTATTTATTTATTATTACACATGACAAGAAATATACACAATTTGAGAAAAACAACAGATAATTTGATTTGGACATACAATTTTAATGGATCTGGGTTTGTTGCCTTTCATTTGTCGTATCCCCAGTAAACTAGGCTTTTGCCTGTATCTCACTGAAGATATTTAACATGAAAAAATAAATCGATACTTCTTTCCGATTTTTGATTACACAAAAACAAAACCCCGTTGCACGCTCTCATCAACCTGACAGTGACACTCAACTACAACTGGAAACATCTTGCGAAATCCAACTCCTCACACATCATCACTCCAGAAAGACCAAAAATATTCATCACACACCATACCGCACACAATCATAAGAATAAAAATTAAAATCAAAACAAAGTTAAAACAAAAAAAAAATACACAGAAACACAAATACAAAAACAACCAAAATTAAAGCAACAAGAAGATACCCACACTCACGAGCTCACATAAATCCTTTCCACTCGTCATTCATCTTGAAAGCCCAAGTACTCAAAATCCTGTCGCAATAACAACCACGCTCCGATTGACTGTCTAAATGGTTTTCCTACCTTTACCTTTATTGAAGTCGGCACGCCATTGTATGTAATGGGAGCCAAATAAGCATATTGCCTTTGGGCAAAAGAGGTTTTAACTCTAGGGATGGTGAACATTTCATTAGGTGCCATGCGTGTCATGTGTGTCTGCTGAGTCTGCATCTTCCCTTCCTCTCGATGGTAGTAAATAATTTGAAATAAATAAAAAAAAACTAAATACTTCAAACTAAATACTCCGGATTCGAATATACTATAATATTATTGTCAGATTAAACATGTTACAAACTAAATACTCCGGATTCGAACCTACTATGATATTATTTTCAGAATTAAAATATTTCAAAATTAATTAATATAAGTTGTGTGTAGTGGCTGCGGCCATTAAATTAGGTACATCGCTACGCCTGCATATCTTTAGAAAAACATATTTGGTAAGAAAACTGCAGATAAATTACCAAGGAAGGTGAACTATTATGAAACCTTTATATTATAGATCTTCCGATATGTAATAGTAGCACAATCGGCTTTAGGTGTAGTTTAGTGTATGTGTGTATTGTTCATATAACATACATTTTGAGAAGTCCTCCCAAAAAGGGTTGGGTTCAAGTGTTTTCTGTTGGTATCCATTTAAAAAAAAGAGATTCACTCTCGTTTACTTATGGCTTATTTGAACGTCTTTCTGTTTGGTTGGAAGATATTACCACGTGGCATTAACACGTTCACTGCGTCGAACACGGCTCCCGTGTCCATACAAAATAGCCTTGAATGTTGAGTGCACTCATAAACGTCTCCCGATAAGGATTCGTCACCGGTTTCATGTGTTTTGAAGACACGAAGGAATACACTTGTAATATATATGATGTTTCAATAGAAAGTAGAATTTGATTTTTAACAAAGTTATGGGTTTTAAAAAAATTCGCGAATTTTCAGCATCTCTATATGACATTTTATACGCAGTGAACGTGTTAAACCCACCAGGTTGTACTGTATACAACAAAAGTGTAATACAATTAGGCTCGAAGTACTGTAAAAAACGACTTCCTTGTCACCTGGGAATTTCGAGTTCGATATCTAATACTTCCAAAAAAAAAGTCCCAGTCTTGTAAAGGATTTCGTCCTGTAACAATATTCACACGCACTAGACGGTTAAGAGTTTTGTCGTCTATTCACGTAGTATTTTCATCAAGTGCGATGACGAATCGCGAGCTCTGCGTCTACTCTAGTGGTTTTTAACCAGAAGGTCAGACAATGTTATCTTCTGTTACGTTGTTCAATATGTCTAAATCCCACCGGAAAAGGAGTTCCTTTTGGAAGTTCCTTCTTCGTCACTATGTGATGTCGCGCTCATAAAAAATAAGATTTCGATCTTCTAGTGTATATCGCGCTGGGTGGGGACTTATTTTGTCCCCCATAACAGCGTCTGTGGTGGTGGGATCGTACTGAACTAAACTGTTTAAATCACCAACTTGGATATAATATTTTGAAGAGTTACCATACTAGTGAATTAGGAAATTAATTAAAAAAGAAATTTTATACTTGATCTTGGCCCCAGAAAATAGATTGTGAATATAAATCAGGTCTACAGAGATCCACTCTAGTAAAGCTCAACTAAATCTGACGACCTTCTTCTCCCTGGCTCCATCCCAACTCACTGTCTGCGAAGTCTGTTGAGGTCAGCTCTCCTCGTCCTCAGGTTGTATGCTCTTCTGTCCCGGACTACGTCCCCCAGGCCGTGCCTCTACATCAGGCTATTTTTTTGCACCACCCATGAATTCTTTGGTCTTCCTCTGGTTGTTATTCGAGGAAGATTCATGGAGATTGCCTGGTTCACAATGTGATCGGGTGCTCTGCGTCCAACGTGCCCATACCATCTCAATCGCCTCTCCTCCATCTTACTGTTGATGTCTGTAACACCTAGGCTTCCACGAATGCGTGAGCTTTTTATTTTGTCTCTTAGAGACACACCAGCTGTAGCATGCGCATTTCAGCAGTTTCTAGTTGCCTAGAGTAAGAGTTATACATCGTCCAGCATTCGGAGCTATAGAGGAGTGCGGGTCTGACAATCGTTTGGTATACTTTTCATTTTAACTTAACTGGCATTTTTGGATCACATAGAACTCCCGTCATCGATCTAAACTTCATCCATCCCACACTAATTCTATGTGTTACATCTGCTGCACATCCTCCATCGCTATGGACGAGTGACGCAAGATACTTAAAAGAGTCACAATTTGGTAATGTTTCTCCATCCATTTGCATTACGGGAGTGACAGCATGTGTGTTCTCGAATGGTAGGTACAGATACTCTGTTTTCTTTCTGCTCACTCTCAATCCATTGTCCTCCAAGATTCTTCTCTGCCTTTCCAGACTATTTGGCAGGTCTTCATGTTTTTCACTTATTAATACGATATCGTCTGCAAATAGTAGGATCTTTAGGGAGATTGTTTATTTCATTTCCTGGTTAGTTAAATAATCCATGACTAAGATGAACAGTAGCGGACTGAGTACCGATCCTTGATGTACCCCCAACTTTACAGGAAATTCTGGTGTAGTTCCCTCAACTAAATCTGACGATAAGCGTAGATAATGTGATAAATGGATTCTGGACTGGACTTGTGTAAGTAAACCACTGGTTTAGATATATTACTTTTATTATGTATTATATTACACTTACTGTATACAGACATCCTTCGTGGCCTAGTTAGTAAACCGCCTGTCTCCCATCCCGTAAAAATGCTGTTTGATCCAGTCACGTTTCGCTCGGTCTTCCTCCTCCTCGCACACCTTGCATTTCTGACTTGATACTTGCTTAATCATTATTTTATCATTCATTCTCTCCACATGTCCAAAACCATCTTAAAGCTCCTTTCTTCATCTTAGTAAAAACATCCATTCATTTCTGATGTCTTCATTCCACCTTTTTTCAAACATTGACACTTCGCAAATTCTTCTTATGCACGTATCTCCACATCATTAATATTACTGCTATCGTTATTGTGTCAAGTCCAATTTTTACTTCCATACGTCAAGGTGTTAGAATGTTAGTTAATCACTTTGTTATTCAACTTATTACTGAAATTACAATGTAATTTATTGTTATTTTCTTCAAACTATGCCAATTCGATTAATAACATTTTTACATTAAAGATACAATGTCCTATTGACAGTCGTGTCTTTTATTTTAGTTGCATACTTTAAAAATTAAATTACGTTTTCATACTTACAGTTTAACTACGTCGTTTCGAGTTGTGACAGCCTTATATTCAAGAAGAAATATCGTATTGGCAGCCATGCCTTCCAGCGCGAAACCTTTTCAATGACACCGATACACTAAGCCTTCCTGACCTCAATACAGACCCTCACTTGCAAACCATCTGCTGAAATATCAGCATTTCTCCAACTTGAGTGACAAGTACTGAAGGTTTTATCGGAGTTTTTATATTTTTGATTTGCTTATGCACTGTCACATGAATTCCTGATAACTTTCGTGGTTAAGTGGTAGATTAATTGACTTCAACCCTGAGTATTCGGGTACGAATCATGACGATTACCAAATGAAAAATGTACCAATACTCTATATACTCGTATACGGGTAGCATCACCCCATGTATTGTTCTCAGAGCACTGATTTCTACAACATTAATTCGACTTATTTCAGTCTTGATCCACGTCTACATTTCACAGCCGTACATCAAAGTTTGTAGTAAAATACTGTTTTGGACTATCATCTTAACAGATTTTGACACTGTCTGGCTCGAGAATGTATGTTTTAGTGCCTCATTGACTTTGCTTTCTATCGCTACACGCTGATACCATCTGAGAAAATACTACCTAAATAACAGAATTTTTCAACATGCTCTAATCTTTCATTACTCACCCATATATCGCAATATCTTTTTCTTTCATCTGTCATACAATTTACTTATCAGACTCTCTAATTCATCCTCATTCCTCGCTCACACTACCATCCCATTAGAATACAGCAATTCCCATTTGACATTTGTATACCACACATTGCCCTCTGTCGTTCGTCACATATGAATAAATATAAACAATAAACAACCAGGGTGAGGTAACACATCCTTGCTTTACCCCTTTTGAAATATTAAAAAAAACGCTCACTAAAGTAACTGTTCGCGTTAATACGAGTACGTTTACAGAAATAAATATGCTCTACGTTTCACATAAAATATCGCAATACCACCTGTTAGTTTACATTCAACGAAAATTTGAAACAATATATTATAATACCACCATTTTAAATTTTTTAATAATCTATTCACCAATTTTGAAGGAAAAACTAAAAAAGTGTTAATTATCCGTTCCTTACTCCTATACCATTGCCATATTTATCTTTTTTTTCCTTCAGGTTTATCTTTTCTCTTTTTTCCTTGAGATTTATCTTTTCTTTTAATTATCCGTTCCTTACTCCTATACCATTCCCATCCTTATCTTTTTTTTCCTTGAGATTTATCTTATCTCTTTTTCCCTTGAGATTTATATTTCTTTTTAATTGTCTATCCTGTTATTCTAAAATTATATAATGATTTACTATGTTCAAGACACGGCAATGAATATCGATGACTAAAATTTATGTTTTTTTTAAAATTTAATTTATTATATTGACGCTTATAAAAGCATTTTCGGCTATGTGCTGGCACAAATCATCATAGTGTGGGTGGATTGATTATTTAAAAAAATATAACAAATATTGCTTGATTGAAAGAAATTGCTTTAACCCATTATTATAGGTTGTTGGTTAAATATGTATCCAACAGTCATGATTGTCAGTGCTCAAATGTGATATGTGTCGTGTACGGCACCGGTACAAAGAACTGTAACATAGGTGGATGGCTGCTGCGCAATAATCGGAGAATTCGGGTCAATTCCAAAGGCGTAAATCGATGAAAAGGGACCCTTCTTATGAACGGTCAATCGCTCATCGCAAGCGCCATTTTCCGCCACCACCTGCGCTCATACCTCGCGAAATATCACAATTTTCGGGAGTTTGCGCAATGCAGAGGCCGGCCGGCCAGCGATATAGTCTCAGGACGACCGTCCATAAGTTTCATTTCCGCTGCGGTCGCGATGCAGCGCGGACCCAAACAAACATAAATATTTACAAAAACCAAACAAATATCGAATTGTATCAAGAATTTACATATCAAATAAATACACATATTAAGGGTGACGCATACGTCCGATATATGTCGAATAATATGACAAATGGCATACAGAGGAGTCGAGATACATAATTATGGTTAAGAAATGACGATAAATAAAACATTTCTAATATAGCAAAGAATGGGTGACCATACAAAATACTGTAACTGTGAATCTACTATAACTATTTTAGTATATGATCTATAAAACGTTAAAGCAAAAATCCACCAGATGTATTAACATGCATGTGTGTTAAATAACGTATCATTTATATACCATACTTCTGTGAAAGTTTCCATATTCGTAAAAAAAAAAGCTTATTTATTATATTTTTATAAAAATAGACAAGAGCATTTTCAAACGAACTCTAGTTATATTTTTATTAATTCATACTCGTATCATCACACCGTGTCCCTTGCATGGTAGGCAAAGGGAACGTGTCTCCAAACTTTTATATCCAAGCGCACAAGTTTCGCCTCCTCCGCATTCATACATCTCGTCATGTACAATCTTCTATTATTCACTATACCTTCTTTCAAAGTGTGGTCCGTTAATATTTTTAAATATGACCGAATTCATAGATAGTCCTATACCCCCAAATGCTAGTCGAAAAAAATGCCCGTATTATTCGAGTGGATTACGAGTATTAGCATAGCACGGAGTTCGAACCGGCGACCTTCTGCAGTCTTCTGTAACCGACGACCTTCTGAAGTCCAGCGCGCTACCGCACGACTTTTTACGTCATTTGAAAATTACTTTTGATGACGTTAATCACTTATTTTCAAGAAGTCATTTAAAATTATTGTAAAAAAAAACCAGCAATATTATATCTGAAAGAAAAATATGTACAAAATCACCAAGAGTTTTTTCAACCGCTTTTTAAAACATGGCAGTAACTGAGCTAGTCTAGAATTAGTTGATAACTGGTTTTAGAGTTTCATTGACGGTAAAGAATGAGTTAAAAAAAAAGAAGAGCGACGAACTGGAAAAAAAAACTATATATGCTTGAGTGTAGCGTAGGTCCATGATCGGAAAGACGCTTAATATTTTCGGCGAGATGAGAGGGGGCGGCGTTACAGTAAAGGATATTATATAGGTACAATAGTGACACAATGTGAATTTTGCATCTTTTTAAGCTCTTGCTGGTTTGAAGTGATATGATATGCTTTCTTAGTATAAACAAAAATCTCCGTCAAATATTTTGTAGACGCTGTAGTTTGTCCAACTGTTAGTGACTAAATGTAGAAGTCCGTTTTGTAGACGCTGTAGTTTGTCCAACTGTTAGTGACTAAATGTAGACGTCCGTTTTGTACTATAGACGCTGTAGTTTGTCCAACTGTTAGTGACTAAATGTAGAAGTTCGTTTTGTAGACGCTGTAGTTTGTCCAACTGTTAGTGACAAAATGTAAAAGTCCGTTTTGTAGACGCTGTAGTTTGTCCAACTGTTAGTGACTAAATGTAGAAGTCCGTTTTTTCAGGATGTTTTGAATCTTTAATGAGCCTTTTTTATGCATCCTAGCCAACATGTGATTTCGCACTCTGTCCATCCAACTGACTTTTAAACGTTATTCTACAAAATTCATTCCTCAAATACTAAATTCAACGTGTCATTGCTTCCGTAAGCGTCCATGCCTTTTTAGTCATGACTACAAATCATTTTTTTCATGCGAATGAATGTAGCTCGAGATTGCTCAATGATACGGCATTTT
The DNA here is from genome assembly GCA_949825065.1 of Odontocerum albicorne. Lineage (NCBI taxonomy): Eukaryota > Metazoa > Arthropoda > Insecta > Trichoptera > Odontoceridae > Odontocerum > Odontocerum albicorne. The sequence continues at coordinate 24,115,229 of OX463857.1, forward strand.
TCGAAGGGCCTCAGCTTTCGTTATATTACATATTATTTTTAAAACGAAGTGAAGTGCACTTCGGGAACTTCACCAGAATTTCCTGTAAAGGTGGGGGTACATCAAGGATCGGCACTCAGTCTGCTACTGTTCATCTTAGTCATGAACTATTTAACTAACCAGGAAATGAACAGTCTCCTAAAGATCTTACTATTTGCAGAGGATATCGTATTAATAAGTGAAAAACATGAAGACCTGCAAAATAGTCTGGAAAGGTGGAGAAGAATCTTGGAGGGCAATGGATTGAGACTGAGCAGAAAGAAAACAGAGTATCTGTACCTACCATTCGAAAATACAAATGCTGTCACTCCCGTAATGCAAATGGATAGAGAAACATTACCAAATTGTGACTCCTTTAAGTATCTTGGGTCACTCATCGATAGCGATGGAGGATGTGCAGCAGATGTAACACATATAATTAGTGTGGGATAAATGAAGTTTAGATCAATGACGGGAGTTCTATGTGATCCGAAAATGTCAGTAAAGTTAAAAGGAAAAGTATACCAAACGATTGTCAGACCCGCACTCCTCTATGGCTCCGAATGCTGAACGATGTATAACTCTTACTCTAGGCAACTAGAAACTGCTGAAATGCGCATGCTAAGATGGTCAGCTGGTGTGTCCCTAAGAGACAAAATAAAAAGCTCACGCATTCGTGGAAGCCTAGGTGTTACAGACATCAACAGTAAGATGGAGGAGAGGCGATTGAGATGGTATGGGCACGTTGGACGCAGAGCACCCAATCACATTGTGAACCAGGCAATCTCCATGGATCTTCCTCGAATAACAACCAGAGGAAGACCAAAGAATTCATGGGTGGTGCAACAAGATAACCTGATGCAGAGGCACGGCCTGGGGGACGTAGTCCGGGACAGAAGAGCATACAACCTGAGGACGAGGAGAGCTGACCCCAACAGTCTTCGCAGACAGTGAGTTGGGATGGAGCCAGGGAGAAGAAGACATATTATCTTTAAAACGTCTTGTATTAAACATTTACAGGCGGCCCTGCCTTAACATACTTATATACGGCGGCTCTGCCTTAATGTAAGGCCAAACGTCGTCGACGAGAAAGGGAGACCAAACGTCGTACACTTTCGGACCTTGAAGGTTCTTCTGCTTGCAGGGCTGCTTGCTCTCTGCCAGATGTGCAATTAAAAAAACATTTCAAAATTATTCAATTTAATCAAACTTTAATGAACAACATACGAGTACATTTAATGTATCACGTCTTTAAAGTGGTATGTAAAACACTTACGAGTATACCTGCTAGATATGATGATGTATTCCATACAATTTATATTTTTGACAGCTCAAATTCATTGATTGATTGCATAAAACATATTAACAATATTATTTTGAGATCGGCATCAACCACGATTGATGTCTTTCATTTTTTTTATTTAAAAAAATATTTTAATAATTCTACATAAGATAAACGGTATATGATATATTAGCGGTCTAGCTAGGCTCATTGTCTGTTCTTAGACTTACACCCGTGAGATTAACATACAAATACACATGAACAATGCAACAAGTCCGAGTTGCACTTGCTCGTGTGATTTGACAACATAAAAAAAAATATATATTGTAATTTATTTAGTAAAACACTTTTTAACGTCATCAGGGGAGCGAAAACTAGTCTTGTTTGTGCTTCCCTGATGTTGAGATGAAAACCTTGAAACCGGTAGAGTTATACCGTTATGTTAAGTGAAACAACAGTATTTAACTAAACAAATTAAAACGTATTGAAACCTCAACAGTATTAGTACCTTAACTTTAAATAATATACATAGAATTTTTTTTATATATTTTGGCATAATTTCATTGAAAATCAACCCCCTTCCCCGAAACAACCACCCTTTCAGACCAACTGGCTTATACGATCGTGCGGGTCAGATGCATAGAGTTAGGATTTTATTTTTCTAGTAATATTATAATTAAATAAAATAGGAAAATATATTTTTTTTCTTCGGGTCTGAAAGGGATAATGTTAGTGGCCTTAAGTATGAAAACCGACTGGAACTATTTTAAAAATAAATTTGGTTCCAACGGATTATACACCCTTCAAGACAACCCTTTTTGGGAAGTCTTATCAAAATTTATGATTATATTTGATTACTACACTCCACCTAAAGCCGAATGTTTTACTATTACATGTCGAGAGATCTATGTTACATACTACCTTGATCAAAAAGTTTTAGGACCGGCCACCGTGTGGCGCTGTCAGTCACCCGATCGGAATTCTTTTTTTTGTTAGGTTACCACATCTATCATTGACACTTCCCTTCAAATTTCAGCGTCATAGCTTGACATCTGTAAAAGTTACGCTGTACTGAGTACATCTACCTTTGTGCGTGTTTTCGATTTTTTACAAGTTTGAAAATGCGACTTTTTCTTGTTCAACCGACTTAAAAAACCGCTTCGCGGAACGCGTTACAGCACCCGAGAGGATGTCATGAAAAAATCGAAGACGGCTCTGCTGGACATACCGAAAATTGAGTACCAGCGGTGTTTCGAGGATTGGATCAAGCGCTGGCGTAAGTGCGTTGCAGTCGATGGGGACTACTTTGAAGGGGACCATATCGATTTTGATGAATAAACTTGTATTTTCGATTTTATGAATAAAGTCCTAAAACTTTTTGATCAATGTAGTAGGTTTCTTTGTGCGAGTAGTTCATCTTCCCTTGGTGAGGTTTCTGCGGTTTTCTTACCAAATATGTTTTTCAGAACATATGCAGATGCGTGGAAATATCTAATCTTATGGCCGCAGCCACCACCTTCCTATCCTTACACTCAACTTTTACATATTTACTTTTAATATTTTTTATCTGTGGGTTCTAATTCTGAGTTGGAACGTCTTTGAGAAGAGTCCACTCTTTAAATGGCGCTATAAATAGCCCTCTTATTATGATTGTAAAGATTCAGTATTTTCTATGCAATTAATTGTGAAGCCAACTCAATTTAGCAAACGTTTTTAATGACCAGTTAGACAAATAGAGGATCTCCAACATGGTTCATTGTTCAATGAGTCATACTTTGTCTTAAGAGAATCTTCGAGAATTTTGCGTATTATGGGCAAGGTTCCCAGAACTGGTTTGTGGAAGCAGATTTTTGTTTCGAAGAATAATTGCTGGTTAAGTTGGGAATCGTGTAGCGGAGGTATTTTATTTATTTTAAGCAACCAATTTTTAGTCGATCAAATGTATATATATATATATACTATATGATATGTATATACGAAACGATAAACTCGTGCCATTTACGGTTTGAGTTTTTTTTATTACGTTTCTGAAGTGTTATAAAACTGTTTGTTTATAATATATTTACAGGGATAACTATCCAATATTCCGAAAAATAAATAAATTTTATATCAATTCCCCTAATAAAATACCACATTAAACAGAACGGTACCGACACATCAACTGACAGCTGAATATCAAAACTACAAAATATTTACGTGCGACTAGTATGTATTTATTCGACACTACATCAAGACATGGATAAAAAACAATGTTTTAATTGAATTATTACAGGGCACGCTTCATTTGATTTACAAATGTGAAAATGAAAATAGTGCGACATCTGTCATTACTAATCAGAACTATCTTTATTATTATCGACAATAATGTGCTGTTGTGCGATATATTTATGTTTTCGACATACACTTCGTACGAACTTTATTGTTCTAGGAAAATAAATTACTCTGAAATCAAAACCATCGCATAAGATGTTTTATCGCATACTTGGGATTCTTCGAATCTGACACTCTGTTGACTTTTCGCAATTTATAATGCTGGTGGTAAATTTTTGTTGTCACGCCATATGAACATGTAATTTGTTTTATCAAACACTGTTTATTCCACTTTTTGTAACGGTATAACCCTACTGGTTGTGCTCCCCTGAAGATGAGGTGAACGCCTTGAAACCGGTAGGGTTATACCGTTACAAAAAGTGGAATAAACAGTGTTTGATTAAACCTCCACAACGTATTTAAACCTCCACAACATCATTGCCTTAACTATAAACAATACATATGAACATGGTTCACGAATAGAGGGAGAGCTAGGAGTGATGTGCTTTTGGTGGTGTTCACATAGGCATGTGAGTGAATTGCGGATGCGAATGTAGAACGTGTGATAAGGAGTTGTTGGACATGATTTTGATGTGGTTGAGAGATTATGATATAGTCTGAATTGTATATTATGTGATCATATGGGAATATGAAGAAGGGATTTTAGCTTAGCTATCGCACTGTGTGTTAGTGGTTTTTCAGTTATTTTCCTATTTATGATATTTATAATTATTTTTGTTCATCTTTTAAAGTACTCTCGAAAGTGACATGGTCAGAATGCAAAGAATTTTCCGGTATTCCTACATCTTACTGTATATTTGGGGGGGCATATATCCGTACGACTACCTTTTCCGTTAAAGCTGATTACTATTTTTCAGTCAGGTAGTAGTACTTGTTGACAGTTTGTCCCTGAGGAGCTTGCTCGTGATGAATTACGACTTAGTGGTCGAAAAAAACTGTCAACAGTAACTAAACATTACGTCAAAATTTCTGAGCATTCTCTGGTCTTGGAAACTGGCATTTTTCCATTGAGAGGTATGTGCTTTTGTCTCAGGCTCGTCACTGTAAACCAAAGACTCACCAGCGTTAGTAATGATAATAAAATGGCAATTTATATAGCGCCGTTTAGAGGGCAGAGACTCCACACGGGCGCTCTAAGTTGAGATTGGAACTATTGACATATTAAAATATTACAAAATAAATACACATAAGTTGAGTATAACGATATGAAGGTAGTAGCTGTGGCCTTTAGATTAGGTACATCACCGCATCTGAATATATTCAGACAAACATATTTGGTAAGAAAACTTACCAAGGAAGACCAACTACAAGGAAACCTTTGTAGATCTTTCGATATATGATGGTAACACATGCGACTGTAGACGTAGTGTAGTGTCCATATATTATATATGATAATCATAATTTTTTTATGAAACCTCCCAAAAAGGATTGTCTTTTTGCGAACTAAAACTGCACACGCTAGCCATATCATTAACATTAAGATCTAGATCTAAACCATTCCTCGCCACAGGACCAGCAACGGCATAAGCTTTATCATAATACCCCTTCCCCCCTATTTGATAGATTCGGAACAATCAATTCAATAGGGCGGGAAATATTGGCGCATTTCAGCATATCACGCGCAAGCTTCGGACGGTTTATCTTCAGGTCATGGGTGAGGAGTCATGGAACGAGCATGCCAAGATTGGCAGTAAAATTGGATTGACTACGCGGAATTCCCACTTCAAATTCAATATCTTTGTTATTCAACGATTTTTTTATCACTAATAGACGCAGTTTTTCGTTTGTCATGGAAATCCCTGGTTGAGATTCCGTCAGAATGTTAGTACGAGGGTTGCTACTTTAGTTTTGAGACAGAAAAGTAAAAACAAATATTTATCATCGAAAAAAGCTTTATTGTTTTTCAAAATACTCTCCATGAAGATCAATACACTTTTGCATGCGTTTGAACCAATTTTCGAAGCACTTTTTCCACTCCGTAACTTCAAAACATGCGTTTTGAACGCATCAACCGCTTCTTCAGGCGTTGAAAAACGTTGACCTCACAATTAATTTTTGATATTCGGGAATAAAAATAAGTCATTGGGTGCCAAATCAGGGCTGTACGGCAGATGACCCATCAATTCGATGTTTTGAGTGCTCAAAAAGTCACTTGTTTGAGCCGATGTGTGAGAGCTCGCATTGTCGTGGTGGAGAATGATCCATCTTCCGCGGTGGCCCGGGATGGTGCTTCATCACCAAAAGTCGAAGCGAGTTGATCGGCACACTGTTGTTGAGTTAGTCCACGTCGAAAATCATAATAAATCATCGCACGAAAATGTTCACGATTTAATTCCATTTTTGGCCGAGATGAATTTTTCAAGTCACTGTAAACAACACAAATAGCAATCGTATGACAAAACTTTCTGAGCACGTATACCATTAAAAACGTCAGATTTGACGTGTCTACACTGGTGTTGCCATATCTCAAAACTTAAGTAGCAACCCTCTTAGATTCCAACTGACGACACCACTATTTAATCTGCGTAGCACCTATGGATTTCTTTGATATTTTTTGGGAAGATTACGGGGAATACTCGTTTGTTATCATAAAATATGAATTATGTTAAATTGTCATTTTCTCGAAGATTGGCTGTGAGCTTTTATCGCAAATAGAAACTTCTTAGAATTAATTTTCGTGGTGTTATATTATTTCAAGAAAACAGTTCGACTAAAGCTAGATTTATCAACTTTTTTTGAGCGACTTAGGATAAGTCAAAGTCCCCTCAGTAGTGGAGAATGTAAAAAAAACGTGTTCAATATAACTAAAATGTTGGTTTATTTGTTTTTATTTATTTAACACTTCACTGTAAAAACAATCTGGCGGACTTATTGCCAGGTTATCTATCTCTTCCAACCAGCCAGGCAAAAGTAAATAAAGGAATCTATATGATCGCAAAAACCGTTCAAATGATTATTCATCTTTATGAAATTTATGAACATATACATAAAAGTAAAAGTGAAATGTCATGAATCAAAGGAAAATGAAAGAATGGTGGAGAGGAAAGAAAGAAACACCAGGAATGAAACATGTTATATTACTGACTGGAAATGAAGAGCCCGCAACTTCCGGGCTGGAAGTCAGTCTTATCAACTAGGGTATTTTACACATTTTTGAAGTTATCAGATGGGTGAAGTTTATAAGTGAGCCATACGGTTAGGCCAAGTTGCTTTTATAACTGGAATATTTAATAAATACCACAACGACCCCATCCCGCTGAAAGTTCTATCGCCCTTCTAAAAAAAATTTATACCTCAACGCCCTCTAAAATTTAAGATTGTCCCCCAGGGGAGCGATATTCTCATTAGGAATTGTTGGACTAAAGCATTAATCCTTATAGTTCGTTTCCCCTTCTTCTGATTGAAACATCGTATAGAAAATGACGACATGCGAGACCACTCTCCTTTGATACAGTCGGAAGTAATCTAAGTAGAGGCCCTTCATACTAATATCAGTTGATAATTGAATACAGTAAGTGCCCAGTTCCTAATATAATACGCAGATACTGGGTTTCTAAATCTTGTTTTATGTAATGCCACTCCATTATATTGTTTTGGGCAAAGCGGTTGGGTAACGAGAAATAGCCAGTGGCGGATCTAAAAGTAAATGACAATAAAATATTTATTTCGTCTATTTATCGTAATTTATAGAAGCATTGGACCTTCTTGACATTACAGTAGTTTTCCATTGCCTTCTGTATAGCAGTGCTACAGCTGTTCAAGTAGTTCCAACTATTCTTGTAGTAGTCTGGACAGGAACCTTGTCGATGTTCATCTTCAACCTCGAGCCAATTCTGGTGATTACTGTTACCCTACAGGGCAGGGATAAAAATAGGTGGTGCACCAAGTTCGAAGTATAACAGAGGACTACGATGTTCACAATCAAGCACTCGATGAAGAAGACGAAGATATAAAAGGAATTACGAACAGGTTACATGAATACGATAAAAAGAGTCCTTCGTTTAGTCAAACATTTGGAATGATTCGAGATCCATCTAAAGAAGTATTCACACCAAGTTCGGTTTGAAATTCGTCACAAAGTCACACAAGGTAAAGAGCTTATTTGAATGAGATTAGCAATATCAGTTCTAAGTAGGATACGCTCCTTTACTCACATCCTGGGTAGTATTTTTCCATATCTTTCTCTGATAGCTCTATACTCGTCTTGTTTGGGGAAAAAAATGTTGACGGATTCCAAAGTGAGCTGACATATATGTAACTCTGTGTTTGTCACAGTGATGGATCCTGGAAAATGAACACTTTGTTTTTAACGAACATATTATCACTGAATATACAAATTCTCTTGGCTGAACTAGGTGGAAGACGTCTCGTTTGAATATTAAGAAATGGCTGGAGAAAACTGGTGAACAAGCTATGCAGAGAAAGGATAAATGATTGGTGGTGTGGGTATAAGTTCTAAACATAGAAGAGAAATGTGCGGTGATGATCGCCAGACACACTCATGGAAAAAAGAAAAAAGTGTGTGAAACACTGACATTATCAGTGCTTCCTGACGCTTACATTCACTTTGGGTAACTTAGACTGGGACATTTTTTTTAGTTCAATTGTGAATCGAATCCGAAACCCTCGGATTGGAACTCAAGCGTGCTACGAGTCCGACCACAAAAGTTCTCTATTATAATTTATTCACATTTCTGTTATATTTATTTTGTTTAAATTGTCTTAACGCTTAGTAGGGCCTTTCGCACCTGTGCCCTACTTCTGCGCGTACTACGCATACCCATAAATCCGTCTCTGAGAACACGCGTAGTTGGGAAATCGCATCGACTATACACGTGTCGTGTAGCCAAGGCGTAATATGGGAAAGCGAAAGTAAAGGTTTGTATGCATTTATTTTGTGTTATTGGGTCATGCGGAAAAGGTGATGAATGTAAGTAATTTTTTATTTGAATTCGGGCGTAAGCTCTTTAGTTAAACAATATAAGAAAAATACATACGTACAATCGCGCCGTTTCCCTTTTGGAGTAAGCAGAAAGCAGAGTAAATACATTTGATCAAAAATATACACTTGATCTCATAATATTTTTATTCATCTTCTGCCACTCTTTCCACTCGCATCACTCCACTGTATATTTGTTTTATCAGTCTTTCTTCATTCATTCGTTCTACGTGCCTAAACCATCTCAGATTACTCTTAATTATCTTGCTCAACACATCAGCTTTAAATGCACTTTCATTCTTAATAGCTTCATTTCGTATTCTGTCATACATTGTCACCCTATGTGTTCTTCTACGTGCTCGCATTTCTATATAATTTATTCGTCTCTTTTTATTCTTATTCCACGTCCACGTTTCACTAACATACGAGTACGTCTAAGGTGGTAATAAAATACTATTGTGTACCATCATTTGAACGTATTTTGATACTGGACGGTTCGAGTATATATGTTTGAGAGACCCAATTGACTGTTTTCTATTGCCATATAGCATTAAACTGGTTGAATGCTAGAAATAGACGCCAAATTCACATACTATATCTATTGTTTAATATCCTTAACTGTTCCGCCGCCCCCTCTTATCTCGCCGAAAAATTTCAGCGTCTTTCCAATCATGGATTAGCGCTACACTCAAACAGAGATTGTTTATTGGCCTTTCCAGTTTATCGCCCATCTTTCTTTACGTCATCCTTTACTGTCCATGCAGTGAGACTCTGGAATCAGTTACAAACCAATATAAGACTCGCTCCATCCTTGGCATGCTTTAAGAAGCGACTGAAAAAACTCTTTATTTCTAGTCAATAAAATAACGCGTTTCATTTCTGATTTTTCTTTTCCTTTCCTATCTCACTTTATATGAAAAATAATGTTCGGATGATTGTCCGTTTTTGTGGGGTTTGTGGGCATATGCTCACGTATGTGTTTATGGATTTCGTGGGGATGGATAGTCATTTGAATGATTTATTCGACCATATAACTTGCTTCGTTTACTTTTGTCTGGTTGGTTTGAAGAGATTGCCGCCTGGCAATAAGCCAGCCAGATTGTATTTGCAATAAAAGTGTTAAATAAATAAAACTTCACAGTCATATATATTACTATTATTTATTTATTTAACACTTTTATTGCAATACAATCTGGCGGGCTTATTGCCAGGCGGCAATCTCTTCCAACCAACCAGACAAAAGTAAATGAAGCAAGTTACATGGTCGCATAAATCATTCAAATTACTATCCATCCTCACGAAATCCATAAACACATACGTGAGCACATGCCCACGAACCCCACAAAGACGGACAATCACCCGAACATTATTTTTCATATAAAGTGAGATATCATCAATCAAAAGGAAAGGAAGGGATGGTGGAGAGGAAAGGAAAAGAAAAATCAGGAATGAAACACGTTATTTTACTGACTAGAAATTAATAGTTTTTTCAGTCGCTTCTTAAAGCATGCCAAGGACTGAGCGAGTCTTATATTGGTTTGTAACTGATTCCAGAGTCTCACTGCATGGACAGTAAAGGACTATTACATATAAGACAAAAAATAAGTTATAAAAATTGAACGACCCGACAAATCATTACGATACATTCGCAAAAATACCCGAGTCAGGAAAAATCGTCTTTAACTTAAAACCATTTTATATGGGTTTCGGAAAAGTTTAAATGGTTCTAATAAGTGTTCTTTTTTCTTCTTCAGTTACGAGATATTTATTTATTAACTCAATAACGACACTCAAGTGTCTTTTACGTGATATGTTACAATAAAATTTAAAAATAAAAAAGTCGAATATAATCCTTCCTTCAGATAGTTTAAGAAGGCGGATGAAATTCAATAAGACATCGTAGTCAAATACGAGTATGTTAGGTGGAATAGCGAGATGAGATGATATCTTAAAATAATAATAAAAACCGTTTTCTTAGTCTGAATCCTAAAATAATAATAAAAACTGTTATTTTAGTCTGAATCTTAAAATAATAATAAATAATACCGAGATGAGATGATATCTTAAAATAATAATAATAAAAACCGTTATCTTTGTCTGAATCTTAAAATAATAATAAAAACCGTTATCTTAGTCTGAATCTTAAAATAATAATAAATGATAGCGAGATGAGATGATATATTAAAATAATAATAATAAAAACCGTTATGTTAGTCTGAATCTTAAAATAATAATAAATACTGTTATCTTAGTCTGAATCTTAAAATAATAATAAATAGTAGCGAGATGAGATGATATCTTAAAATAATAATAATAAAAACCGTTATCTTAGTCTGAATCTTAAAATAATAATAAAAACCGTTATCTTAGTCTGAATCTTAAAATAATAATAAAAACCGTTATCTTAGTCTGAATCTTAAAATAATAATAAAAACCGTTATCTTAGTCTGAATCTTAAAATAATTATAAAAAACCGTTATCTTAGTCAGAATCTTAAAATAATAATAAATAGTAGCGAGATGAGATGATATCTTAAAATAATAATAATAAAAACCGTTATCTTAGTCTGAATCTTAAAATAATAATAAAAACCGTTATCTTAGTCTGAATCTTAAAATAATAATAAAAACCGTTATCTTAGTCTGAATCTTAAAATAATAATAAAAACCGTTATCTTAGTCTGAATCTTAAAATAATTATAAAAAACCGTTATCTTAGTCAGAATCTTAAAATAATAATAAATAGTAGCGAGATGAGATGATATCTTAAAATAATAATAATAAAAACCGTTATCTTAGTCTGAATCTTAAAATAATAATAAAAACCGTTATCTTAGTCTGAATCTTAAAATAATAATAAAAACCGTTATCTTAGTCTAAATCTGAGAATAGTTACTTACGAGTATGGTTCGCTGCTACATCTCAACTGTCTTCTATATTATATAATACTATATAATGATTGATAAGAGGCTGAATCGAGCAACATCACATAGAATCAACGCTTTTTAGATGTGGGTGTACAGATTAATTCTCATGATTTATTAGACCATGTTACAAATGTGGAAGTGTTTGCGCGTCTAATACTTATTAACTTAGCAACTTTCTATGTCTATTAATAAATCAAATTTACAATATACAGTATCTTCTTCTCCCTGACTCCATCCCAACTCATTGTCTGCGAAGACTGTTGGGGTCAGCTCTCCTCGTCCTCAGGTTGTATGCTCTTCTGTCCTGGACTACGTCCCCCAGGCCGTGCCTCTGCATCAGGTTATGTTTTTGCACCACCCATGAATTCTTTAGTCTTCCTCTGGTTGTTATTCAAGGCAGATCCATGGAGATTGTCTGGTTCACAATGTGATCGGGTGCTCTGCTTCTAACGTGCCCATACCATCTCAATCGCCTCTCCTTCATCTTGCTGTTGATGTCTGTAACACCTAGGCTTCCACGAATGCTCTAGTTGGGATTTTTCTCGGAGTGTCGGTCCAACTTGCGGACACCTTACTCCTTCATCGAATAAATGAAACGGACTTGTGAAATTTGAAGGTTATTTGGGTGGTGGTGTGAAAAAGTATGTTATAAGAGAGGAAAGGATAGAATTCGGTACATATATTAAGGTAATAAATACATATAGGTTACATATTAATATACTTATATTTTTGTATGTCACAGGTGTTGATAAATATGAATAAAGAAGAGAAAGGATAGAGATGTATACATATATAAATATAATAATATATTACGAAGATGGGGGGGGGGGGGGGTGAACACTGTGACTTTTAAAATAAATATTTTTAGATAGATAAATATGGGGCTAAAATAAAATACGTATTATGTATGCGCTCTAGGCATAATTCGGCGCCTACCGTTGCGAATAGGGGGTCGAGGGGTGGAACGAAGAATCTGCTTCGGCCTGGGGTGGATGATATTTGCGTTCGCGTCGTAGTCCGACAGTGAACTGATTAGGGGTTCGGGTGGCTCGGGAGAGAACTGTAGAACCTCTCGGTCAGAGAGATCCTTTTTATTTTGTCTCTTAGGGACACACCAGCTGACCATCTTAGCATGCGCATTTCAGCGGTTTCTAGTTGCCTAGAGTAAGTTATACATCGTCCAGCATTCGGAGCCATAGAGGAGTGTGGGTCTGACAATAGTTTGGTATACTTTTCCTTTTAACTTTACTGGCATTTTCGGATCACATATAACATTGAATTATAATAAAATAACAATTTATAAAGACGACCTTCATGGCCTAGTTGGTGAGACGCCTGTCTCCCAACCCGGAGGCTGCTGGTTCAAATCCCGCTGAAACCCAGATTTTTTAAACCTTTCCCTTCCTGTATTCAAAATATTCCGCGCGTTCCGGTGATGTGTATTCAATACACATGTGAAAATGAGCGATTTAAAATCGGAAAAATAATATTCATGGCCAATCGCTTAAATTAATTAAATTTGAAGTCAAAAGTGATAAAAATTGAAATTTAATTGCTGAAAATATGAAAAAAAAAATCGACCGACGTTCACAAAATGGGCGATGAGACCACCTTAAATGGATGCCCGAGAGCTACTGAGACTTGAGATGGACTAACACTGTGTATGTTATACCTCGAAGGAAGAAACACAACTGCGAACTGAAATTCTATTTCTTGCGTTCTCATATACCGAAGTAGAGGGAGAGTGAGACGTGAATAGCGTCGCTTCCTCACCCATAGCGGTTTTTTTAGAATGAATATACCTACGTCACACGTTTGATTGTAGTGGTGAATTTATTCCCGATTTTCACAAAATATCTTTTATGTGGCCGATAAGTGCTAATTATTATTAATATTATTTTTTTCATTCAATGCGTAAATGTATTACGGAGGAATACCTAAAATCTGAACCCAGTATTTATTATATTTATAGAGATATTAAAGTTTTTAGAAGCAATGTGTACTAGTTACACATCACAGGGAAGGAAGGGTTAAAAAGGATTCCAGTCTGGTTTTTACTTAAGGTCACTTTAACACCTTTCTAGTTGGTTGGAAGATATTGCCGATGTGGCGGTAATGGGTACGGCCATTAGATTAGGTAGGTTCCCCGCATCTGTGTATGTTCAGAAATATTTTGTAAGAAACCGCAGAGAACTTACCGAGGGAAGACAAACTACCACGGAACTTTTGTAGATCTTCCGATATGTGATAGTAACACGTTCGGATCTCGTACCATATCGTCACAGACCTTGTCTAGTATAGAGGTCCTCGATGTCCACACAGTGAAATATATTTTAATTTAATTAAATATCCATTACTCGTGATTGTGTTAGTATAATAGAAAGCACAGTTGTCTACATCGAAACCTTTGTAGGTCTTTCGATACGTGATTGTATCGCATTCGGCTTTAGGTGTAGTGTACCTCAAAGGATAAATTTAGTGCAGAAGAAGATGCACATATCTTCGCACTAGAAATTGCTTATAAATGGCTTAGATACAGTTCTGCTGAGTTTTTCCACAGTAAACAATCTTTGATAGAAGACCACTTAGAGCTGAAGTAATTCATAGTTAAGCATTAAATGGAATGGGTTTCTAACATGCAATTGACGATTTCTTAAATCTTGACGATCTGCGTGTTGTAAAAGGTGATCAGAAATAAAATTCATTAGACTACGCGTATCTGTAAGACCAAGTTTTTCTCTTCCTGGAAGTCTTAACAAATTACACAATCAGATTGTTTCATTTTGATGCAACAGTCTGACAGACTGATCTGACAATTGTACATGTCATCACGCAATCTAAAGACTCTAATGCATCCAACATTTTATAATCATATTTATGATGTATTTTATTCTATAGCATTTGGTGCCAAAATTGCTTAATACATGCAAACATATAATCACATCTATTCCTTGTCGGGATAGACAAAGATAATAAATCTCCAAATTTTTCTATCTCGACACATTATTCGCCTCTTTTGCATCGATCCACATTTTCATACAATTTTTACAAGAGCAAATGAACCAATGCGTCGAATTGACCAAGTGATAGACGCAATAGGACTACCATTAACAGCTGTTCTTCGAATCGCGGAGTGAAGGGATGGACGGAGAGTAGCCCTCAGAGGTTATTATTTATTTTATTTAATTAACGACACAACAGTGTCTTTATATACTCCTACAAATGAACATGTGACAGGTTATATAAGCACTTAAAATTATTGACAAAAAATGCAAAACTTTATCTTAAACTAACGTTAAGATACAAAAAGCAGTAGTAATAATAAATTACAGTCATTGTTTAAAATAATTTAATAATTATATGTATATTTAAGTTCAATATATGTATGTATACCACAAAATTTTACCAAACTTCACCATGCAGACTTACGTAATTGTCGAAGACTTATTTTATAGAGGTAAATAACTCAAATTTGTTTTTAGTGGAACAACGCTTATATAAAACAAAAATTGGGTTTTTTTGAGAATTTTATGGATAGATCTTGAGATATAGAAAACACATGGGCTCACTTGTAGAACGAGATGCAAGTTGGTTTGCAGAATCGAAACCTTCCACATGTTGATGCAGGGTTACTCAACTCCAGAAGCAAAGTGTTGTCCTTAATATTTCGTTTATACTAGGTTATTTATATTAATAAAGGAGAGCACAAAATTAGTATCATAGCTATTTCTAAATATTGTTGTGATATTCTGGCGAATACTATATACACTTATATTAAAAATATCTAAATTGTTCCAAAGCTCGTTTGAAATTCTTTGCATACGAATTATAGAGGAGTTGATTTTATAATCAGTATAGCAATTTTCGGTATAAAAGGAATTGAGCTGTCTTGTGGATCTAGTGAGAATATGAAATGAAATACTTGCGAGTAAGTGAGGTGCATCAATCACTGAGTGAATGGTTTTGTATAGCAGTACTATATCGACTGTTTTTCTTCTGTCACACAGCTTCAAGAGTTTCATTGCATTTAATAAGTTGGGATAATTTCTTTGTTCATGTGGTATTCCAAGTTTAAAATGTATGAATCTTAGAAATTTGTTTTGTGAAAGTAACGAAGCTCAGTCATGAGCTACATGTCGTCGTCGTTGCTGGGCCTCGTATTCGAGGATCCCCTCGCCATTCCGACGTCGATTCAGTTGGAAAGCGAAGCTGTGCCGTAGAGTTTTTTTTCTTGTCTCTTTTTTCTTGCCGTTGCACACTAGCGATCTCACCGGCTACACCGCTTTACTGGATCCGATGGCACACCAAATTGAGACGATCGGAGCAAACCGGCATTTTTTCTTTTTCTCTTTTTAAAAAAAAATAGATATGACCGAAATCATAGGTATCCTTATACCCTCGAATATTAGACAAATTAAATACCTGCGCCATTTGAGGGTAGTATTACAGCGCGGGGTCCGAACCTGCGACTTTCCGCACGGAAGTCTAGTGCGTTACCGAAAAAAAAGAGCTACACGACAAGATGAATGGATGCTTGGTTGGAAGAGATTGCCAGTATTCTTTAAAACTTTTAATTTTATTGTTAGATCGCATACGACGAAAAAATATGAAATTATAAAAATATAACATATTGTTCTATTTTGCATGTTTTTTTATGGTCGTGTGTTAACAGCTTAAGTATAGAGAATGCGGTATTATTTGCGCTGATCAGTCTGAAAAGCGAAACCGCGACATCTTCTATATTGGCATAAAATATTCTGTTTTTTTTTTAACTATACATAGTAACGGAAAATACTATGATAATTAACTCATCTGGATTTGTCGTAACGTTTAAGAGTTGAAGTGATTCTTGAGTAAATAGAGGATGCCCTATAAAACTGCCTCCATGACCTGTTGGGAAAAGGCTTTTATCATCTTGAGGGTGTTGATGACTTTAGTCGTACTGAATACAACATAATTTTAATTCAATATTAATTAATTAAAGTTTTTAATTCATGAAATTCTTTTGGCACACTTCCATCTCTGTTAAATTACGAGTATATTTGTAGGCGCTGTGGTCCAGTGGTTAACGTGATCACATGCGTCTTAAGCTCGTGTTTTACCTAATTCATGTTTTTTTCTGTGAAATATTCATAACTAACAAGGAAATGCCTTAGAAATGCGTGCATTGAGAATAATGCATTGGGTGACAGTGTATAATAGAATACAGAATGAAGTGATTAGGGATAAATGTAAACTTACGGCTGATATATGCTGAGTAAGATGAAGAGAGATGTTATAGGCATGTTGAACGAATGAAGAAAGAAATAATAGAGTGCAAATGTGAGTGAAAGGCGAGGTAGAGGAATACCAAGGAAAGGAGGGTTAAATTAAATAAATGATATTCTGAAAGAATGAAACGTAGAAAGTCAGAAAAATCTTTATTGTATGAGGTGTGTCGATACAGAAAATCGGGTGCTCTGTCCCCTCTACTTACCCCAACAGAGAAACTGTAGTATATGTATACTCGTATCATAGTATAAACCCATGCGATGGTTGTCGTCGAACAAAGAATACGAGAATTGAATTTTGAATACAAGAGAGCGAGAGAGGAATACTTGGATTCTCTCCGAAAGTATTTCGAAATTTGAATCTCGGTGGGTCCGTGATAACTGAACGAATTTTAAATATCTAGCTAACAATTTTTGAACCGGTGTAAAAGGGGACGATGTATAAATGAAATACATAAACAAACTCTATATTTATGAATATATATTTTCATAAATGTAGAATTTGTTTTACTTCCGTGAATATTTCACGGGCTGCAACTAGTATGTATTAATAACTAAACTAGCACATAAAACGTCTCTTCAAGATTAAGTACTCTGATGATTCTAACCATCAGTATAAATACATACCATTACACCATCGCCATTTTGGGGTAGGTAGAGAGGACAGAGCGCCAGACTTTCTATATCGACACACATCCTCAGCCTCTTCTACTTCCATATCCTTTCTCATACAATTTACGATTTCTCTAACTTTCCTTCTTTCAGTATATCATTCATTGATCCAACTATACTGTCCTTGATCTTTCTCTCACACGCCTTCCGCTCGCATGTACACTTTACATCTGTTTTGTTAGTCTTTCTTCGTTCATTCGTTCGACATGCCCAAACCATCTCAACGTACTCTTCTTCATCTTATTTAAAACATTAGCCACATTCATTCCCAATCACTTCATACCGTATTTTGTCATACATTGTCACTCCATATATTCGTCTCAAAGCACACATTTGTACAGCATTTATTCGGCTCCTCTCAGTCTTTTTATAGGTCCCCGTTTCACTCCAATACAACAAAGTTGGGACCAAAATACTTTTGTAGACTATCGTCTCAGTAGATTTTGTTACTGCCCGCTGACTTATGGAAGATTTCAAGTTCATTCTGTCGATATACGAGTATGGTTTAATGTATGTGAGCTGTTACTCTTAAGCAAACAGAAACGATATTCATTATGACTAAATATTTATAAAAGAACTGTAAACAATATTTTTTTTTATAACGTTAAGTAATAAAATATTTTCCTATTTTTACAGATATTTCTGGTTTGAAATGGGACATCTTTTCGCATCTTCTTGATTTCCTGAAACAGCAAAATAAGGTACTCGTACTTTAACTTTCTCGTTTATTTCATTATTTTTATTCGTTTTGTTTAATGTAAACTATCTGCCTTAGGATGGGTATCTTCCTAGGTAAGCAGGGACTGTATTTTGTTAATTTAATTGGAAAAATAAAAAGTGTAAATAAATATAATAATAATAACATCAAAATAATTATTTTTACACCATTTTTAAACGATAATAATAGGTAAATTATTTGTGAATCTCTATTTTATATTGGAATATCACCTCGAGAGTGCCTTGTGTGTCCACACTATAAATTAATTATGTTTAAAGAGTAAGATCTTATTTAAAGAAAAACATTCAATAATTTATTTCCGTATCCGGACCATCAATTATGCAATTTGTTTTCAGTGGGAGGGAACAGATATTACCTTATCATTCGTAATAGTCAGGCCCTGCGCAGAGCATATAGTCCTAATATTCGGACCAACTAGCATGTGTTGTGAATCTTGTATATCTCACAATCACATTCTTCTTTCGTTCTAGCAACCCTATATTTGGATGCCACCTATACTCTGAGGAATAAAATAGAGTAAAACAAAACATTAGCAAATGTCACCGAGACTGGGAAATGACAAGAAGATATTAGTTGTCGATTAACGAATTTCGTCATTAAAGAAATATGTGATATTTTTAAGTCGCTATGTGAATCAAGTCAACGAGGGTGAGAGTTTTACGACAGACGGTTACTGGTTCCAAAGTCTGACGGCATGGACAGTAAAAGACGACGTGAAGAATCAGGAAATGCCAAAAGACAATCATTGCTTGTGCGTAGCGCAAGCCTTTGATCGGTGAAGCTGTTATAACCCTAGCATATGGAACATTCACAAAGTTAACAAAACCGTCTATTGATAATATTTTAATGAGTCGCCTCGGCATACCGAACACGCATATAGAAGAAAAATGACAAAATTATCCGAGCAATATATATTTTTAATGACTCCTCGCGTTCGTTCGACACAACGTAATTCATAATTATTTTCAGCCCAGAGGCTTGTTGCAACGGCAAGTTGACCTCATTAATTTTCTGTTTCGATTATTTCATCCTCTCCCACCATCGGGAACATTATACTAACTATACAAACCACGAAATCACAATAAGAACGGGTCACTCTATTTTGTCATCTCAATATATTCTGTGCGTGTTGCTTTCAATAAAGATTAATAAATATTTTAAAATATCAAGCCTGAAGGGAGATCCTTATTATTTTGTTACATGAATCAGTAAGACGTCCGACACCAAGGGTTTACTCTGCTGCACATAAGGAAGAAGAAGCTAACACCGTTTCCAATCACCCACTTTTGTACCTGAAGAGAAGTTGAGACTATTAACACTAGGTTTATGGGACCCGTCAAATTGATGGGTTTCCGATTTGCTTTTGCAAATTTTACAAAATAGACAGTATATTTCCTGTTTTTTTACGACTTTTTATAATTGAATAATGCAAATATATTTACTCTATTTTTATCTTCTTATTTTGGAAACTTCTAATTTTTGAAAATTTGGTCGCTTTATACTTATCTTTACTGAAACCCGTCAAATTGACGGGTTAGGTAATTTGATAACTGTATACTAACCGTTGACTGATAACTGTATACTAACCGTTTAAAAAATCTGATAACTGTATACTAACCGTTTATAAAAGTAATAACCAAAAATAAAAGTCTTTCTTCTGAGCACAAAGCATACATTCGTAAAATTAAAAAAAAACAACGATAAACGTTTACTAGAAACAATTGAATATTACAACAAGACCAAGTGTGGTGTAGATGTTGTTGACCAAATGGCTCGAAAATACTCCGTCAAATCAGGAAGTGTTAGATGGCTCCTCCAAGTTTTCTTTAACATCTTGGATTTCGCAGCAATAAATGCATGGATATTTTATAAAGAATGCACTGGACTCAATGTATCAAGAAAGGACTTCTTATTTGAATTGGCCGAGGAACTAGCCAAGGGAGATGACGAACCGCATTAGACACCATCTGTTTCTCTTCAGTCACGGAACACCACTTCTCAAATACGCAAAAGTTGTCAAATAGGCTGTTGTAAAAAAATAGAAGCAATAACGCATGTACAAAATGTAAAAAGATTGTGTGTGGAAAATGTTCTAAGAAAATTGAATATGTTTGTAAAAAATGTTTCGAATAGTTGAATATATTATTTTTATTGTCACTCCCTTTAACACTTTACTTGCAATAATATTTCTATTTGTATATTATGTCTATTTTAGTCTTATATAAGTTAAATAAATAGTTTAAAAAGAAAAAAATAAGTAATTGTGTTTATCCGTCAATTTGACGGGTGCCCGTAGATAAAAAATGCCCGTAAACCTAGTATTAACGAAGGATAACAAAACGTTGAACACTTATTTTCAGATAATTATATTGACTTATCCACGTGTCTTCGGGTTTCGGACAATCCGCATAAAATTACACCATGATGAAGCTAAAATATCGTTGCTGATGTTATGTAATTTCCAAAATATTTTGTTGATGTTATGTAATTCCAAGTCCAAGTGTCAGCCACGCGGCCTCTTCAGTTATTGGAGTTCTATTAACGTGAGTCAATGTCACGAATACCGCGTGGGCTCAATAATTTTTAATGATTGTTTATTTTTGTCAGATGAGGCCAACTATTGAAACACGATTTTCATATTTGTTTGTTGTTCATGTAACATTTATAAAACAAGAGGAAGAAATTTAAATTTAACAAAAATACTATACGAGTATGTGCGAATGGCCTTTGGACAGAATATTTTGCGTACTTGGCTCCTAAATTATGTAACCTAAAGATATAAGAAATATCAAAAGATACCAGAAATAAGACCAGAATTAATGTGAGATAACATCAACACAAGATGACAACTCAAATTGAATTAAAATCGTGCAACGGAGAGAACTATTTGTGCAGTTCCCTTTCCCTTGATTTTTGTAGATTAATGAGTGCTATTTTGTGTCTACAAATCAGGAAATGTAACACATATCACGCCATCACAATATAGGGGTAGGCAGAAAGGAGAGAACGCCAGAATTTCCTATCGCGAAAGAACTTTCGCGTCTTCTACACCCACACATCTTTTCAAACAGTTCCAACGATTCCTCTGACTTTTCACATTTC
Organism: Odontocerum albicorne; assembly: GCA_949825065.1. NCBI lineage: Eukaryota > Metazoa > Arthropoda > Insecta > Trichoptera > Odontoceridae > Odontocerum > Odontocerum albicorne. Next base: position 24,136,508 of record OX463857.1, read on the forward strand.
CTTCTGTCAAAATATCGTTCACTTGATCCAATCATACTTTTCTTGGTCTTCCTTTACCAGGCTTTCAACTCACATGTGCACTGTATACATATTTTGTTAGTTTTTCTTCATTCGTTCTACAAGTCGAAACCATCTCGGAGAGTTCTTCTTATCTTACTTAACACATAAGCATTTAATTCAAATTCATCCCTTATCACTTAATTATTCGTATTCTGTTATGCATTGTCATTATCATGTCATGTATTATTCTCAATGCACGCTCTTATACAACATTTATTCGGCTCCCATCAGTCATTTAACACATTGTTGTAATATCGTACACTTGATACAAACATACTTTCCTTGATCGTTGCTGATGTTATTATTATATTATCCACTCCTCCCAGTCACATTTACACTGAATGTTGCTGATGTTATTATTATATTATCCACTCCTCCCAGTCACATTTACACTGAATGTTGCTGATGTTATTATTATATTATCCACTCCTCCCAGTCACATTTGCACTGAATGTTGCTGATGTTATTATTATATTATCCACTCCTCCCAGCCACATTTGCACTGAATGTTGCTGATGTTATTATTATATTATCCACTCCTCCCAGTCACATTTGCACTGAATGTTGCTGATGTTATTATTATATTATCCACTCCTCCCAGTCACATTTGCACTGAATGTTGCTGATGTTATTATTATATTATCCACTCCTCCCAGTCACATTTGCACTGAATGTTGCTGATGTTATTATTATATCATCCACTCCTCCCAGTCACATTTGCACTGAATGTTGCTGATGTTATTATTATATTATCCACTCCTCCCAGTCACATTTGCACTGAATGTTGCTGATGTTATTATTATATCATCCACTCCTCCCAGTCACATTTGCACTGAATGTTGCTGATGTTATTATTATATTATCCACTCCTCCCAGTCACATTTGCACTGAATGTTTGTTTTATTAGTCTATCTTCATTCATTCGTTCCACGTGCCTAAGCCAATCTTCAGTGTGGTCTTCTTCGTCTTGCTCAACACATCAGCCTTCATCCCTAATCCGTATTAATCATACATAATCAACCCATGTTTTCTTCAAAGTAAACGTTTTTTGTAAAATCAGTAAACGATCCTTTGTAAAATTAATGTTTCTTATTTAAATGTTATTTTTGATGTGATGTAATTATTGTGATTTTTTTCATATTTATGACTGCTGTGTTTATATTTCGTGAAACCTGCAAGGGACGGGCATACGCATAAGCATAACTATGACTTCGGCCATATCTATTGTTTCAAAAAAAAGGGGAAACATGTCGGTGTGCCCCGATCGTCTCACTTCAGTTGTGCCATCGGATCCAGTACACCGGTGTTGCCGGTGAGTTTGCTGGTGTGCAAAAGCTCACTTACTTAAAGATGAGAAAAAAATAAGAAACGAAAACTCCACGGCACAGCTTTGCTTTCCAACTCGACGTTGGCGAATGGCGAGGGGATTCTTTACTACGAGGCCCAGCAACGACAACGACGACGAATACAATCTCGCCTTCTTTCATACATTGACACTACACAATTTTTCCTCAGTGCTGGCATTTCCACAGCATTAATCTTACTTTTATCCTTCTTCATACGCCACTCGCATACGCCAAGTTGGGCACCAACGAACTGTTATGTTAAAAAGTATTGTTATTGTAAACAATGTTTTTTTTCTTTTTAGAGGTTTTGACATTAAGATTTTCTTCAAGGACTTTCAAAGTAACCTTAAAACGTTCACTGCGTCGAACACGGCTCCCGTGTCCAAACAAAATATTTTGTTTGGACACGGGAATCCTTGAATGTTTAGTGCACTCATAAACGTCTCCCGATAAGGATTCGTCACCGGTTTCATGTGTTTTGAAGACACGAAGAAATACACTTGTATATGATGTTTCAATAGAAAGTAGAATTTAATTTTTAACAAAGTTATGGGTTTTCAAAAATGAACGTGTTAAAGCTCGTTGTAATTTCGAAACTGGTTGGACAATAATACTGATATAACTTTAACTAGAAAAAAGCAGTACGCTAATTATAATGTTCAACATAAATTACCACAATATAATTGCCAAAAAAAAATTTTACGGTGTCATGTATTGTCAGAAATAATTGTCAATCTGGCTTCTCTGACTTCTGTTTTATGAATCCTCAACGGCATGCTTTTTCAGGTGTTATATTATAAGTGATATAACCTCGATCTTCAGGGCTGCCGAGCACACGATCTTGAGATCTGCAGTCCTCCATCGAGGTCACTGTTTACCGATTTGATTCACTCGGGATCCATTCACGATGAGGAAGTTAGTGGTCTTGAACCGTCTTCAAAAACGATGCTTAATCGGAATAACTTTGAAATGTGATTAAAGGTTCAATCAAGTTAATGAGGATTTTTTGACAGAGCAATTAAATAATAATCAATAATTGGTAAAAATAATCAATTTGTTTTTTCATGTTGTTTTGTCGGAAGTCGGAAGTAGATGTTGATTATGAAGAATTGGCGCTTACTTTAATATTTTACTCAGGTGACTTGTTACAATGAATAACGTGATTTTAAAATCCTCAGATAATGTACAGAGTAAAACGTAATAATAACTTCGATCCTCCCTTGTGCAAATGTATCACGAGGAATTCGCGAGCAAGGAATGAAACGCTGGAGTTATTCATAATTTGCTATCAAATTTCTCAGATAATTTACAGGACAAAACGTCATAATGACCTCGTTCCTCCCTTGTGCAAACGTATCACGACGAATTTGTGAGCAAGGAATGAAAAGCTGTTTGGAGTTACTCATCACTTGCTGTCGAATTCCTTAAATCTATTTACACAAGGGAGGAACGAAGTTATTATTACATTTTATTCTTTGAGTTATCTATATTGTTTATAGTTAAGGCATTAACGTTGTGGAGGTTTAAAGACATTGTAATTTATTTTATCAAACACTGTTTATTCCACTTTTTGTAACGGTATAACCCTACCTGTTTCAAGGCTTTCACCTCATCTTCAGGGGAGCACAAACAAGACTAAATTATGTTCGAACTGGTACCGATATATGATACACGCTTCAACGGTTAGGGACATTCGGGTTGGGGACTGAGGGCTGGGGACTGAGGGCTAAGGGAGGCATGGGACGATCTCGGCCAGCAGCGGAGAGATTTTTGGGATATATGTGTTTACCAGATGTTTGCCTCAGTGTACTGACTTAGAAATTTCTAGGGCCTCTAATCTGTCCAATTTATTTCCGTTACTACTGATATGTAAGAATTTGGCATCATCGATAGAAAAATGAATTATCTCCTAGAATTACTTAATGTTGTATAACAATGAATTAAATTAAGTAAATCTAGGAGATAATAATACACGAATAAAACAAAAGCGTCATAATGACCTCGTTCCTCTCTTGTGCAAATGTATCTAAGCAATTTAAGAGCAAGTGATGAACAACTGAATGGCAACGACTGCTGGAGGAGGCCGGGGCCCACAATGGGCTGTAGTGCCATTGATGATGATGATGATGATGAACAACTGTTTGGAGTTATTCATCACTTGCTGTCAAATTCCTTAGATTCATTTCCACAAGGGAGGAACGAAGTTATTATTTAAATTATCTCCTAGTCTTACTTCATGTTGTAAACAATTGATCAAATTAAGTAAATATATGAGATAATTTACAGGATAAAACGTCATAATGAGCTCGTTCCTCCCTTGTGTAAATGTATCTCAGGAACTTAAGCCTCATATGGGGGTGTAATATAACATTTTTTGGTATCTCTTTTCAATTGAGAGTGTAGAAGAATATGTATTATGTGGACAGTATAACATGTATTTTAGTTAAATAAGATATTATATAAACAATATTCTCATGTTTACTTATCTCGAAGGGTTAGGAGCATTTCCAAAAACATATTAAGATTATATAACATTCTATCACGCCATTTCCCTGACGGATAGACATCTCAATTTGCTAATATGTGAAGCGTTATTATATTCATAAACTTATAGTTATATGTATCCTGTTAATTAGTGAGGTAACTCTAGGGTTCTCTTTATGAAAATAAAAAAACAAGATATGCGCCCATATCAAAACAACATGCCCTCAGTCAGATAAAGGCAAAATTCTAGTTTTCTTGCGTTACGTGATTTAAAAAAAATAATTTTAAATTAATTTTTATCTTGAATAATGGTCTTTTAAATTTTTAGAACTTACATTGAAAAAAAATCACGTCGACAATGTTTGTATGTTTTATAAGTAAAGCGAATAGACTTTAAATGTTCGGATGCTCTCGGCTTTTAGATCTTTTTCGCGTTTCGTAAAAATTTTCGAAACCTTTATAATATAAATTATTTTGGCTTTTTGTCATTTTAGTTTGTTGTAATTCGAAAGCCATTGTGGGTATACTTTAGATACAAATTATTATATAACTTAAGCGTATAAACTAAGACAGTGGGTCCCAAAAAAATCGGTTCACGACGCCCTTAGTACGAGGCATATCCAGAAAGTAAGTGTACTGAATTTTTGTAGGTTACAATTTTTTTTATTTAAACAAAAAAATTACGTGGGTAAAAAATTACATTACCGTAGTACATATGTAAGCTATTTTTCGACATAGTCGCCATTCCTCTCAATGCAGGTGGTGAAGCGGGGTATCAACTTTTTGATGCCTTCCTCGAAGTAGTTTCCCGCCAACCCCTCCGTCCACTTCTCCACCTCCTCCTTTACCTCCTCGTCGGTTGAAAACCTTTTTCCACCCATGTGCAGCTTCAGGGAGGTAAAGAGATAGTAATCTGAAGGTGCTAGGTCAGGGGAATGCGCGGGATGGTTCAGGACATCCCATTCAAACGAGGCGAGCAGTTCCTTCGTGGCGTTGGCCGTGTGTGGTCTGGCATTGTCGTGCAGCAGGCAGACTCCCTTTGTCAGCATGCCTCTCCTCTTGTTCTGAATCGCCCTCCGCAATTTTTTTAGGGTCTCACAGTATCTTGCAGAGTTGATGGTCTCCCCTTGAGGCATATATTCAATTAAAATTATGCCTTGACAGTCCCAAAACACGGATGCCATGATTTTCTTGGCTGAAATTGTGGTTTTGACCTTTTTGGCGGAGGGTGAAGAGGTGTGACGTGACCGTTTTTAAACTCGCGATACCACTTGTACACACTCGTACGATTCATAGCTTTATCACCATATGCAGTTTTCACCTCATTATAAATCTCAACCGGAGGTTTTCCCTTCCAAACGAGATAACGGATGACGCCGCGTATTTCGCACTTGGCGGGAGATTGGATTGACATTTTTCACGAAACGTGTTGTCGCGTCGACACTTCTCAACGTACTGACCTCGAACCAGTCTCGTTGCGGAGGGGAAGGGTCAGGCTACACGGAAGTGTAGCCAACATGTCGAAAATAAAATCCATCCGGTCGTGAGAGCCTCAGTACACTTACTTTCTGGATACGCATAGTATATCGCCCGAAGTCAGAACATACCTAACCGTACCCCTTATGTTGGCATGGTTGGGATAGTTACAAACATATTACAAAACTTCAAATAAAATCTTTTTAATATGTACATATTTTAAATATTCATATAATTTAATAAAAAAAACCGTGATTAGTGAGCCTGTTGTTTCACCGCACGTTTTCTCAAACCTTTGAATCGAACTGAACACAGCCACCCTCATTTCCTTTTCCATGTTGATTTACGCACGATAGCTTTTTATCTCATCATTTCATATCATTTTCGGAAAACACTGGACCTACGACATTAAAAATTATACATTGTTTTACAGTGCACATATCTAGTTTATACAGCGTATTAAAATTACTCCTCATCGCTTTATTATGTAGAATTTCAAGTTTCCTCAATTGAGTTTAATTACCCCGAAAAATAACACTAGAACAATACTAGGTAAGCCAAAAAGTTTTGAAAGCGGAAATGAAAATACATTTTATTTGGGGGGAAATCACTTTTATTGCTCAGTATAGTCTCCCATAAGATCAATACACTTGGTCCAATGATTTTCCAACTTTGTTGTCCCATCACGGAAGTGACTTTCTGGAAGGCCTGCAAAATACTCCTCTACGACGGCTATAACCTCTTCGTTTGATGAAAAATACTTTCCACGAAGGAATTTTTTGAGGTGTGAGAACAGCCAGAAGTCAGAGGGAGCTAAATCTGGCGAATAGGGTGGATGCTGCAACAATTCGTACCCCAATTCATTGATTTTCGCGATGTTTTTTTGAGCTGTGTGAGCAGGTGCATTGTCTTGATGAAAAATGATTTTTTTCTTCTGCAAACCGGGTCTTTTTTCACAATTTTTTTCATCCAACTGGTCCAAAAGGTCACAATAATAATCAGAGTTGATTGTTTTACCAGTTTGGAGATAATCTATCAATAAAATTCCTTTTGCATCCCAAAAAACTGACGCTAACACCTTCTTGGCCGATTTCTGGACACGAACTCGCTTCGGAGCCAAAGTGCCTGGTTCACACCACCCCTTTGCCTCTTGTTTTGATTCAGGATCATGGTGGTAGACCCAAGTCTCATCCATAGTGATGAATCGACGCAGAAAATCCTTTTTATCCTTTCGAAATTGCTCCAAATGTTGCTCAAAAAGTCGCATTCGAACGTGTTTTTGTTGCATTGTTAGCAAATGCGGCACCCATTGTGCACACAGTTTTTTGAAACCCAAAACTTCAGCCAAAATATGCCATGTTGTTCCATGTGAGATGCCTATGGTGTCAGCTATCACATTCACAGTCGATCGATGATCTTCCAAAACCATATCCTGTATTTTCGCTATGATTTCTGGTGTTGATGCACTTTTTGGACGTCCTGAGTGTGGATCGTCTTCAACGCTTGTACGGCCACGCTTAAACTCCAAAACCCATCGGTGAACGGTTGGAAATGAAGGAGAAGACTCCTTTAATACTTTCACAATCTTTGCATGGATCTCAGTAGCCGATAAACCTTCCAAAACAAAGAATTTAATCACTGCACGATATTCGGATTTTTCCATTGTTAAAAAATACACTGACACGTCAACTTCAAGTGGCTTGTAAACAAAGAATGAATTGACAGATCGAAATGAAATTTTGAGTACGTTCTTATGAAAGATGAAATATTAAAATGGCGTAGAAATTTTGGTTTTCTACTGCTCCATAGATGTCGCTTTCAAAACTTTTTGACTAACCTAATATTAAGGTGTGGTGCTATACTTGTATCATGTATCAATTTGATTAAATTTCGTCGTAATATATTTCTCATCCTACTGAGAAATCCTATTTTTTTCCCGTATTAAAATATATAGTAGTTATAAATTCAATTAATTATTTATTTTATCCACATGCGTATGTTATAGTTATTACGTGGACTTGTTCTTTATATATTGTATTTTAAAATCGCTTAACCATCACTTATATGGCAGTTAACATTATTGCTCAATTCAACACAGGCAGTTTCCTAGTGAATTGGGTCGTGCACATTTCTTTTGTTTTATATTTTTTTACTGTTTTCTTAGAATCTAGTGGCTTCAAAGTTTTGTTGATTTTTTTTGGCGTTTTGTTGCATTTGAAGTTTTCTATAAAAGAACTGGCAACTTTCTGGGGTGTTTGAATTTATAAGAAATTAAATAATGCGCTGCGAGTCATTTTCCTTCTCCTGTGATGTCGGACCTTAAGTCCGTCGTCACTACTATTCTATTCACACTCAGGCGTGTTGCCACCGGAGAAGGATCATTTTGGGTAGTTCCTTCTTCGTCACTACGTGACGTCACGCTTATAAAAAAATAAAGGTTTCGGTCTTCGTGTGTAGATCGCGTTGCATGGTGACTTATTTTATCCCCCATAACAGCGTGGGGGGGGGTCGAACTGAACTGTACTGTATTCTTAGAATATTTAGATCGAGTTATGGAAGAAGGGAGGGGGGGGGGGTTTATGAAATATATAGTGGGGGCCATAAAACACATATTACAGTTCTATATCCAGACATCCCAACCCAGTCATAAAAGCTCTAGGAAACTACGAGTACAACGCGAACACCAAATTTAGGCACCCACGTTCGAAATCTATTATCCGCGCCCCCCCCATCAGTAAACGTCCCCGCCACTCTGAACGCCCCCAACTGCAAATGACCCCGTCACTCTGAACGCCCCCCGTACTCTACACCATCACTGACACCTCCACCGGCAGACGACAGCCTTCCTCCATAGGCAACCGCGTATCTCCCATATTTATTATATATATGTATTTATATTTTTTTTAAAAGTCACACACGTCTCCCCACATACCTTTATTTTATGCTTTACTCACCATCATCTCGCCTCCATCATTTTTTTACTCACACCCATCCTATATATATAACCGTGTGAGACATCGCACATCCACAAATATATGTATATTCGTATGTAATATTATTTATATATCATCACATGTATACAAGTATTTAACGTTCTTATTATTTCTCATAATCATTCATCAAAAATAAAAAAAAAACTATCCTTCCCCGTCTCCTGAAAAAGAACCAAAATATCCAATTAAATATCATACCAGTCAGATCTTATCCGATGAAGGAGTAAGGCGTCCTACCATTGGACCGAGACTCCGAACGAGATATTCATCACTTGGGCTTGTGCGAGTGTTATCTCTTCACGCGCGGTAGTATTGATAACACATGGTATTACTACTCCAGTGATTTCAACTCGAAGGCTCGATTAATAGGGCGAAACCAATGTTTTCTCGTCATCACGTGAATGAAGTTTATAGTTAAAAAATCACGATTTAGTGAAGTCATAAATTGAGTAGTACATTATATAAGGTCTTTCAGAGAGTACCGAGTGGTTTTATTTATGATGCGAACGTTTCAGTTTTCATCTTCAGGGTTTATTTGTAGCCACCTTCGCCATGGCGCAACTTGGTGAAGTTGACTACAAATAAGCACTGAATATGAAAACTGCAACGTTTTCGAAACGTCGCGTCGACATCAAAAGCCAAACCACGCGGAGCGACACACCGAAAGGCCTTATACAACTGATATGAATAACCACAAAAGCCTCATAACATATTTGAGTACTGCGTTATCTATACCAAATTTAATAAAAAACGACAACTTAATTGTTTAAATAAAAACGAGATATCCGAATACTCAACAGCTGAGCAATAATAGGTGACACTTTTCCCAAATCACTGACGATAACAAAGTTATCATGAACTTGTCATAAACATGAGATTTCCAAGAAGTAAATTTTTGGTCCATACTTTACAAGTTCTTTGTCGTTCATTGGCTCTTGCGGCCCTCGAGGTCCCATAGCTGCGGCCTTAGTCACAATGCTCGCTCCGGTCTGTGCGCATTGCTGCCAAGGTCTGTTTTGTTGGACACGCCGCCACATCTTTTGCGAATCTGTCTTCACATGTTTTTATCATCTCGACATCGTTATTTGATGCCATTATGCGTTTAATAATAAATAAACGTCGTTTATATCGTTTTTACGTCGTCGTTTACTGTCTATGCAGTGAGACTTTGGAACCAGTAACCGACTAATGTTCGACTCTTTCTGTCATTGGATTGATTCAAAGACGAAAGAAAGATGTCTCGATTTTACATCATTAATATTACTTGTTTCGATTTGTCTTTCCCCTTCAACTTCGCTTCCTTTTTATATCGATTGACGACTTATCACTTTTATTATTTTTTATGAATATTGTTTATTTATTTACAATATTAGTACAATGAACGATACGTTAGTGTTCTTTAAACAAAACAGTAAAATTTTAAAATCAAATCAATGACGCATAAATACGTTCTTTTTGTTAATTTGTGATCCATATATGGTATATATTTAAATATATATGATATGATGCTTCAACACACCAATGCACAACAGAAGTAATCGAGAATACAAAACTACACATTTTGTGCAAATAAACAAGAATTTAAATATATTACTTATAGTTAAGGCATTAACATTGTGGAGGTTTAAAGACATTGTAATTTGTTTTATCAAACACTGTTTAATCCACTTTTTGTAACGGTATAACCCTACTGGCTTCAAGGCTTTCAACCTAATCATCAGGGGAGCACAAACAAAAGTATTTGTACTCCCCTGATGATGAGGTGAAAGTCTTGAAGCCGGTAGGGCTATACCGTTACTAAAATTGGAATATACAGTGTTTTATTACAAAAATTCAAATTGTATTTATTTAATCAAACTGTTTATTTCACTTTATATCTGATATAAAATGGAATAAATAGTGTTTGATTAAACAAATTACAATTTCTTTAAACTCCCACAATAATAATGCCTTAAATATATTATATAATAATTAAAATATTTTTCCCAACCATGTGATTTCCTTTATATCTATCTCGAAAAATAATGAAATTCTGCTACCTAAGCTTAGATTGGAAAGTGAGATGAAAACCGGATTGTTAATATCGCATTACATGGTTACCAACCACGAAATCACAGACATCGGCGAAGTTGTCTAAATATTCGTGGAGATATCAAAATTAGTCTCGAAATGTGTTGAATGATATACGAGAAAGAATATACTAATAAAACACCTTTCCATAATCACGAAATATCTCCATTGGTGGGAGCAAACACCATAGATTTCCACTTCTTTCTATTTTGGCATACATATATTTCTTTTCTGTTACGTCTTTATACCTTGTCATGCGTAGTCAGTAAAATTTTAAGACTTTCTAATCTTCCTTCTGTCAATAAGCAGTAGAATGTATATTATAACAATAAAAATAACAAAATAGTTAATAGTGGAGTGCTTAACACATAAAGACCGACAGATTGTATAAAAAAAATATTTTAAACAATTACAACAAAAATAATTATAATTAGATAGAAACAGGCGCATACAACCGTATAAAAACATATGTTACCAACACAATACGGGACCGTCCACAAGTGTACGGCCCGCACTGCGCCACACCAGACGTCACTCTTGACGTCAGTGTGAAATGAGAATACAAATACATGTAAACAAAGCATTAAAATGCGCATACCCTAAGCACAATAGATGGCAAAAATCGTCCCACACAACACTCAATGCCTAAAGACTTCAGTTTATAATATTCAAGCAAATTAAACAAAAACAATTTACAGACACTAAAGACAAATCGTTGAAACACAAATTAGAAATATAACATAAAGGACCGAATCAGACAGGTACAACTTCACAAATCTTCAGCAAGGAGAAAAAAAAACTGCAATAATCAATTCAAAAGTAGTCCAACAAAGTTGTATTGTATTACACTTTCATTGTATACAATACAAGTTGGTGGAATTATTGCCATGTGGCAATCTCTTCCAACCAACCAGAAATATGTTATCTCTTCCAACCAACCAGAAAATTAAACTGGAATCCTTTTTTTTTTGTTTATCTAGGTTATGATAACACTACAGAAAACTGAACAAGGAAAGAGAAGCTTCAAAGAAACACATTCTGTTTTAGGTGTAGTGCATGTATTAAAATTTCATAAGACCCCCAAAAAGGGCTGTCTTCAAGTGCTTCCTAAAGCTTCACGCGTCTAGAATAGTCAGCCTCTTACGTTTAGAGGTGAACAATACACGCCACAAAACCAGCAACGACGAAAGCTCTATCATAATATTCCGCCCTATTGTATCGATTTGGAAAAATGAATTCATTCTAAAAAGACAAAATCGACCTCAAAGTTCTTCTCCGAAGGACCATCTCTTAGATACAGACTCGACAGATACAAGGAGATATGGAGACATCCCTTGAAGCGACTTGTATACAACAGAGAAAAAAAATAATTCAATCCGTTCGCGACACTTGATCCAACGTTTACTTTTTAGAAGCTGACCAATATGACAATATTTATGACTCCCTTGTATCTACATTGAAAATTGACTGGACTCGAGAATCAGGCAGACTAGAATAAATGGAATTACAATATGGATTCTCATTGGCACACAGGCTAACTTTATTGATTATTTTCCACGTTTCGATGATAGCATACGAGTATATTTTATACACATAACTATGCCATATAACGATATCTCAATATTTTTTTATTTATATTATAATTCGTATTCTGCTCCATTTTATCAGCGCCGACGTGACCCTAGTAATTGAGGTTAAGGTCACAAACCGCTCGTTATTCAAGGGTAGAGCTGGATGGTCGGAAGTGCTTCCCGCATCCCGTGTTGACGCCAGTCAACTAAACCTGTCGTAGCGAATCTGATTAAAAAACTCCATCGAGCGCTTGCATAATCGAGAGTCCATGCTAAACCTGCTTCTAATTCTTAGCTGCTTTTGCCCTAGTTAAAAAATATCATCAAATATGATGTATGCGTTATCACATATCTTCTTAACTGTCCTGTAGCCTCTTCATATCTCGCCAACAATATTAATTGTTTGTTTGATCATGATCAGTGATCATATATCATCCGTTTGACTACACTCTTTGCTTGTTTTGAGACATCTGACTTCTTCTTCTTCAGTTTCAATCCTGGAGATTGGTTAGCAGCAAATCCCTGCATCTCCTCTTCCACTCCGCTCGGTCCTCAGCAATCCTCTTGAGCTCTGTACAGGAGGTGCAATCCATATCGTGGCATATTTGCTCCAGATACTCTCGGCGAGGACGCCCACTGCCAGTCGATCCTTTAATCATTCCCTCCAGTATATTGTGCAGGAGATTTTCATGTCGCAGCATATGACCCATCCATTCTGCACGCCTTTTCGATATGGTCTTTTCGACAGTTGCCTGGTTTCTTCGATCCTACTGAGAACTTCGTCATTTTTAATGTGGTCTCTCCAGGAAATCCTTAGGATTCGTCTATAGGTCCACATCTCGAAGGCATCTGACTTACACCCGCGAAATTCACAAAAAAAAAACAACTCAACAAGTTCGAGCTGCAGCCGCTTGTGAGATTTGACCAACTCTCAGAAGAAGAAAAAATATATTGGTACAACTTCATTGAAATGCCCAAACCTGAGGCATATTTGCACGAAACCTCACATATCCTCCGAGGACATCTTGTCCAGTCAAGCTCTTTAAAGTTCTTCATTCGTTTTGATAAAAGGTTTTAGACTTTCAATTCATTTTCATTTGACATCTCGAATCATATATTCGCATTACTTCAACCAAAATATCATAATGGATGTTGCGTTTTTTATTCCCACACATACGCCAATAAGTTATAAACTTTTCATCCTATGTCAGGATTTATTTTGTCTTGGGGAGACTGTTAAGTATTGTATTATAATTCAAGACTTTTTTTTTGAAAACCAAGGTATCACGTCTAGTATTCAGTACTAAATTCATTAAAGTTGAAAATGAAATATGTCACGTCTGGTGGAAGAAATAATGGAAAATATTGAAAAGAAAATAACATAATAATGATTTATGGAAAAATAGACATTGTTTTTCTCATTTGTGATATTTTATTTTTTATATCCTAAAAGAACCATCTAGGATGAAATGCGAGAAGATAATCTGTGTGAATTGTCCCTTTCTATGACACATCATTGGTATAGTTCTTTTAATACTAATGACTATTTATATAGCGCCGTTTGAAGAGCGAACTCTCCTTAAGGGTGCTTTATTATTGACAAATTAAAAATAAATATATATAAGTTGAGTGTAAGGATAGGAAGGTAGTGCTGTGGCCATTAGACTAGGGTTCTGCACCACGGCTGCATATGTTCAGAAAAAAAGACATATTTGGTTAGAAAACCGCACAAAACTTACCATGTGAAGACGAACTATAATACATATATACACTCATACATACACACACCCACACACACACACACACACACACACACACACATATATATATATATATATATATATATATATATATATATATATATATATATATATATATATATATATATATATATATATATATATATATAACATACACATAGATACACACATACTATATATTCAAAGTTACTTAAATACCATGAATGAATTTTGTGAAATCCACGCACACACCCTTTCTCGTCTACAAACACACATTTAGTCACACTTGCTCTTCTGTTTGTCAAACTTATCTTATAGGTATGTGGATAACACTTCATGTAGCGACGATCAAGTTTTCTTTGCATTTGGTTTTGGGCTGAAATTTGGTTGAATATGTATACACAGTATATGAAAAACAAGACATACTAAATTAAGTAATTTCAAGAGAACACTTGCAAATTATATGGATTTGGGTTTTTGCTTGTCATTTTTCGTAACCTCAGTAAACTACTTTTTTTTGTCTGTAGTTTATTGAGGACATATGTTATATGTGTAGATATGAAAAAATAGGTTGAAATTTTATCGATTATTATTTAATTTCTTTGTCATAAATTCTCATTAACTTGATAAATTTTGAGAGCTAATTACCAGTACATATCCTTGGGATACTGCATCAATTATGAGACCTAATTACCAGTATATACCCTTTGGATACTGCATCAATTATGAGACTTAATTACCAGTATATACGCTTGGGGTACTGCATCAATTATGAGACCTAATTACCAGTATATACCCTTTGGATACTGCATCAATTATGAGACCTAATTACCAGTAGATACCCTTTGGATACTGCGTCAATTATGAGACCTAATTACCAGTATATACCCTTAGCGTACTGCATCAATTATGATACCTAATTACCAGTATATGGTATACCCTTGGGGTACTGTATCAATTCGAATAAATTATCAGCCCATACCACAATCTCCTTCTACATTTGTCAAAACTGTTTATTAGTTTACGAAACTTTCACCTCAATTTACTCCTACAGCAAGCTCAAGTACCCACTTGTACTGTCGAGACAACTACGTTTGGTTCCCTTGCCTGAATTTTTCACACCTTTTTACTTTCATTGAATTTGGTATTTCACTGTATGCTTGGGCTCCAGATATTGACTTTGGGCAAAATATGTTATAACTCGAGGGATGGTGAATATTAGGTCAGTTGCCGTGTGAGTTGTGTGTCTTTGTTGAGTTTGTATTTTATTTGTGTCTTGATGATAGTGCTAGAGAAAATAATTGTGTACGATTCGTTTATGTTGAAGTGTTAATGAGATCGAAGAGAGGACAATATTGTTGTATAGTTTATAGTTAAGGCATTAACGTTGTGGAGGTTTAAAGACATTGTAATTTATTTTATCAAACACTGTTTATTCCATTTTTTGTAACGGTATAACCCTACCGGTTTACGTGAACACAAATCCGCTAATTTATTCTAAAATGGCTAATCATTGTCACCGTGAAAACCATACTTGTTCTATCGACGATGTCAAATTCTTACATATCAGTAGTAACGGAAATAAATTGGACAGATTAGAGGCCCTACAAATATCTAATATAAGTCAGTACACCGGCGAACATCTGGCAAAAATATATATCCCAAAAGTCTCTCCGCTGCTGGCCGAAATCGTCACATGCTTCCCTCAGCCCTCAGCCCCCAACCAACCGTTGAAGCGTGTGTATCGGTACCAGTTCGAACAGAATTTAATCTTGTTTGTGCACCCCTGAAGATTAGGTGAAAGCCTTGAAACCGGTTGGGTTATACCGTTAGAAAAAGTGGAATAAACAGTGTTTGATAAAATAAATTACAATATTGTTGTGTATAGCTTGTTCAGCGCAAATCTGATAGCAATAAAGACCGCAGAAATTAACTCCTACCAAATAATGTGTATCATGGCCTGAAAGTGGTTACTGGCTCCCGTATTACCAATAATGGACGATGCGAGACTGAGGGGAAAAGAAGGATTGGAATGGAAAAAAATGCGATGTCAAAGCTGGAAAAGATATGGAAGAGCAGAACTATCACCAACCAGCACGACGAAAATGCGTCTAGTTAAGTCTCTCGTCTTCGCAATATTGATGTATGGCGCGGAGACTTAAACTCTAAGAGCAAACGAGAAATGTCGAATAGATGCATTTGAAATGTGGTGCTAGAGAAGGATGTTACGAATTCCATGGGTAGCAAGGCGAACTAATGCCTCCATTCTCGAAGAACTGATTATCACCGACAGATTGTCGACAATATGAGTTCGACGAGTCCTCCGATTCTTTGGGCACATTGCTCGTGGCGAAGGAGATAGTTTGGAGAGGTTTGTGGTAACTGGGGGCGTAGAAGGATGACGCACAAGAGGAAGCATCCCAATGCGTTGGACTGACCAAGTGAGAGACACAACTGGACTAACCTTGACAACTGCCCTTCGAGCCGCGGAATGTAGGGATGGATGAAGGGGAGTCGTCGGAGGCTATCATGGGAGTCATGATGCTCAGTCTTGAGCTACACGACATAATGATGATGTAAAGGACCCTTAAGCGTTGTTGATTTTTTTTTGTAAATGCTTTGCAACATTGTTTTTACTTTCGCATTTATTTAAAACAGAAAGGAAAAAATAAAAATATAATCAACAAACTACTAAATAAATCAGGTATCGTGCTTTTTTCTTTCTTTATCGGGCTTTCCATCAGCTACAGTAGGTGGGCGCTGTGACGGTGAAAAATGAAAGTCCCCTTGACCCGAAGGCAGTGGGGCGCGAGGTCACACCAGTCGGCACCTTCATACTCCACAGGGGTCAAGAGAAATGCTGTATTGTTATGAACTGTGCTATCGGAATTTATTGTTTTTTTAATTGTTCAGTATGTAATATACTTCGTCTTATCCATCGGCCTTGTTCGCTACAGTGTCGAAGTATATAGGTTACAATATTATTTTTAATATCAAATTTAAAGAAACAACTTGTGTAAAATAGGGAGATCCAATGTCTTCAAATGTTTTTGTTTTGTTCTGAAAACCAGAAAATCAATATGATAGATGAATACTTAGATAAAGATTTCATAAATCCAAAGTCTTAGTTATGGAGAAGTGTGAAAAAGAAAGTAAATGCGAAAAAAAGAAAGTATATGGTGAACAATGAAAAAGTAAATGCGGTATATGGTGAACAATGAAAAAGTAAATGCGGTATATGGTAAACAATGAAAAATAAGAGCAAGTCAAAGAATTCTGATATTTAGGTATTACACTTTCGTTGTATACAGTATAACCCGGCGGGCTTATTGCCATGTGGCCATCTCTTCCAACCAATCATTAAGATATCAAGGAGACTTTAAGTGAAAACCATACTGAAATCCTTTAAAAAAATCTGGGCTCAAGCGATACTTGAACCCGCAACTTTCGGGTTGGGAGAAAGGCGTCTTACCAACTATGCCACGGAGTTAGTTCTTGGCGGTTAGGTAGTATTTTTCTCAGATATTGGGTTAGTTAAGAGGGAGTCAAGTAGCAATAGGAAATAAAGTTAATGGGGCACTAAAATATATATACTCGAACCGGACAGTATGCTAAGATGACAGTCCACTAAAGTATTTTAGTAACAAATTTGATCTATGGAAGTGAAATGTGGACGTGGAAAAAAACTGAAAGGAGCCAAATAAATGCTGTAGAAATTCGTGTACTTAGAAGAATATTTGCAATGACAATTTAAGACAGAATATGTAATGAAGTGATTAGGGATGAATGTGAACTTAAATGTAAGATGAAGAAGATCACTCTGAGATGGTTTGGGCTCGTATAACGAGTGAAGAAAGGTTAACAAAACAAATATACATTGCCAATGTGAGTGGAAGGTGTGCTAGAGGAAGATCAAAGAAAATATGGTTGGTTTTGAAACAAGATAATGTAAAAAGTCAGAGAATTGTTTGAGAAGGTTGTACGGATGTAAAATATATTAAATATGAGTCGAGATAGAAAAGTGTGACGCTCTGTCCTCCCTGCCTACTCTTACAAGGAAGTGGCGTGATGGAATGTATGTAATACTTGGATAGTCTGCACGTTCTCTGTTTCTAAAACGAAAATATGTGTACAATTTTTTTTTAAATGGGCGCTGACGCGTTGGAGTTTCTTCTCAAGACTGCTAAAAGTGAAGAGGATGCTCCAGATTGGAAAATGGGTCCATGATACCAACTGGTTTAGGGAGCTCGAGAGCTCCCATTAACATTTGCACTCTAAATTAATTTTTTTCAGTCTTCATTCATTCGTTGTTCATGCCCAGACCATCAGAAATGTTTCTTTTTCGTTCTATTTGGAACATCAGTCTTCAGTCCACAATAATCATTCATCATTTAATTACATATATATTCTGTTATACATATTGTCAATACATCGTCACCCCGCGCAGTATTTTTAGTTTACATATTTCTACAATTATCTTTTTTCTTCTTCATCGCGTCCTTTGGGCATTATGGTTCACCGCTCTGTCTGGAACTTTATGGACCATTTGCCTCCATTCATCCTGGTCTTGTGCCATGTAGATCGTAATATTTAAAGAGCGTCCTGTTAACTCTTTTATTTGGTTCATTTATCTCTTGCACAATTTCTCTCAACTGTCCCGTTGATCACCAGCTTCTCACGACTCTCTTTGTTCTTTCTGGCAATATGCCTAAATTATGTAAGGATCCTTTTGCTACAGTTGGTTGAAAGTCTTTCGTTAATTCTGAAATAATAAACACGTTGGTGC